>JAJHZJ010000518.1:2405750-3094790 GCA_023548195.1 Bettongia penicillata ogilbyi | reverse complement strand
GATGAAAGTTATACAAGATGAATAAGCATGAATGAGTTGAGATTTGTATTAGTTGAGTATAATATCCATACCCAGGACATCACAGATTTTATTTATAGATTAAATCATGTCTTTGAATATTCATCTAACAGTGAAAAATAAATGTTTCCTTTTTCCACATTTATTTGTGTAATGGGAGTGGTTATTACTAAACCTAAAAGCTTTTAGCCATGATGAGTGTAAATGCAGTCAGTTATATTTCAAAATTAGCACAGATACAAATTGTAATTTATTATTATATGAAATAATTCCTTTTTACCCACTCTTGAAGTTTCAGCTTTAGTGGAGATAGATGGACCAGCATGGTCTATTTACCACCCACCAGTGGGCAGTAGATTTTAGCATCTAGATTTATTTAGTGCTCAATGACCCTTCTCCATCTTATTTTCCCCCTCCCATAACCATGATGGTGAAGGCATCTGTCTTTAAAGTCAAGAAGTATACAGATAAACTCTGAAATCAATAAGACAGAATGATCAAACTCTCAGTCCCCTTGGAGAGGTAGCTGTATAAATCAAGGGTAAGAAAAAAATTGGTGACTGTGGAAGGAGAGGAGACAACTTACTAGCTAATATGAAACAATCCCACCACCACAGAGAACACAGAAATACTTATTCCTTAGCAGTGATGGTGCTTAACATAGTATCTGGCACATAGTAGGCTCTTAATAAATGTTTGCTAACTCAATATTGAAATTTACATAAACAAACGGGGGGGTATTTAATTAGATTTTTCCTTTTAGAGTTGTATTGTTTAAACTTCATTTTTATCTTTCTGTTCCTAGCACCTCGCAAAGTGTGCCTAATATATGTTTGTTGACTGATGTAAGTTTTTAACAATAATAAGAAAGGAAGGAGTTTTAGTTTTGGATCTAATCAAGATCTGTGAGAAGATGACTAAATTGATACAGGATGTTAAGGAGATCCCTAGATTTTCACTCTGAGCTGGGCTCTACTTCTCTATTTTCAGTTCATCATCAAGTAACTCCAAAGTTTTGTCCTCTTAAGCACACAAGACTTTGGGGACAATGTAGGTCATGATTAATTTTAAAACGCTGATCAAGTTATTCATACAGCAAATTCATACTCCTTACCATTGCCCCTAAGCTTCTAAGAGACAACCTTAGCCAACAGTTATCAATACAAAAACCATAATTCATCTTTATACAGACATTTAGAGGACAGGGAGATTGGAGAAATCATGCTTCCCAATCCTGAAATTACTTTGTATAAATTTTGTATAACTCTAAACTAGCTCAGCCAGTCCATTACTACAAGGATTACTCTTTCACTTCTATTCAACAATTTTCTCACACAATAGATAGTGTGTAAGCTCCTTGAGGACAAGATCTGTCACTTTTTGTTAGTTTTCTCTGTACCTAGTACTTAGTTTGACGTATAGTAGATACTTAATAAATCCTTAACTTAAAAAAAAAGAAATGGGGGGAATACTGAACAAGTCTTAACCTTTATTTTTTATAGTTAAGGAAAAAGAAAAAGTGAGCTACCATTTGAGGATCTTATAGAAACTATTTGGGGAAAGAATACCTGATCTCCAACACTGTGTGATGACCAACTTTAATTGACTGAGCTCTTCTCTGCAATGCAATGATCTAAGACAATTCCAAAAGAGTCATGATGGAAAATGCTATCCATATCTAGAGAAAGAACTACGGAGTCTGAATGCAGATTGAAGCATTTTATTTTCTTCCTTTTTTCTGCTTTTTTTCTTTCTCATGGTTTTTCCCTTTGGTTCTGATTGTTCTTTACATCATGACTATTGTGGAAATACGTTTAATATGATTGTACATGCATGGCTTATATCAGATAGTACACAATCTTGGGGAGGAGAAAGGGGAAGGAAGGGGAGAAAATTTAAAACTCAAAATCTTATAGAAGTGCATATTGAAAATTAAAAATTAATAAATTAAAAAAACCTGGTCTTTTTCCTTCTGATCAATGTTAATGATTCAAGATCATTATTTTTGTTCCCATTTTGTAGAGTTTGGAGACTGAGGCATATCAAAATAATGTGCTTCTGCAATAACTTGAATAAAGTGTTTCATGTCCTTTTGTGCCCTCACCTACCTCACCTCCCCTGAAATAATTATTCCTGATTAGATGGCATCCTGTTTGATCTCTGCAGGTTAAATTGAACTTCGGTGTCTAGCAGAACTGACCTAAATGTGTTACTTCCCAATCGCATGTCCCTTCCCTTTGTCTCCTTGGCCACAATATCTATAGTAAGACACATTATTTGCATTTAGATAGATACCTTATAGGACTGTCCTCCACCTTTCATGGTGCTGTTATATGAACGACTTCTCTCAAACACCACAACCTGAGTTATCCTTAGCATAAATTATTTACTTTTTAAAGAATGAGTCAGAACTAGATTAATGTTTAAAAAATTACCCCAGATTTCCATTTGGGGACCATGGGAAATGATTTTTATCAGCTCTCATCCACTGATACCCTGTACCCTCCAGTAAGTCAAGTTGCAGATACATGAATATTTATAGTAAGTTCCATTTACTAGGAAGAAGGGTTATATAAGTACTTGTTACTGATTAATGACAGCTTACCCTTTTAAGTGACATGTCAGGCAGACCTTTTGGTTTTTATAAGATGTGCCTACAATTCTGGAGACAGGAGGATTCATTGTTAGGGGGTGAGCTATACTTCTTATAGCCCCCATACCTGTCTAGAATGTCCCTTTTTAGAATAGAACTTCCTTTTCCTCTTACTAGAAACTTGATCATAATTCAGATAGTATTCGAAAGTGAGCATAGGGGTCTCATCTCTCTCAGGTTTGAATATCTTGAGTTTTTTTTTCCCAAGCAAAGACTCTGGAAGGTTCTCTTTATAGACTCAAATACTTGTGGAGCCAAAGTTTTGACTTTCTCTTCCTTCTCAGTGGCTGTAAGAAAGGAAAGCATTTCAAGGGTTCTTGCTTTCATGCCTCTCTGACTGGCTAGCTTTTATCTCTTTGAATCTTGACCATCAGAGATCTCTGAATGATCACTTCCAAGTTCTCTAACCTTGAGCCTATTAGAGGATTTATTCTTCTCCCCTTTCTGTATAGTTTCTGCAATAAACTCCTTTTCTACAGATTCTTAAGAAGACCCCCAGAAAGGCCAAGGTACCAGGGGCAGGTTGCCTGGAGAAGAACTCACAGACTCAAGCATTGTTGAAGTCAGGGTAAAGATTTATTACACTTTTCAGTGGGCAAGAGTTCTAAGGGAACCTGCAACCTTGGAGGGGTACAGGTAAAGTTTATATAGGATATTCTACAGTGAAACATGTGCCAAATATGCTAAGTAGGTGTTTTGGGGTGGGATTAGGGAGTGGTTAAGGAGTGGTCAGTACTTAAAGGAATTTGCACTTTTAGTATCTATTGTGCAGGTATTTTACCCAAAATTCATGGGGAAATAACCCAAGGAGGAGCTACATGAAGGTATGGTTTTAGGCCTGAAACATCACTAAGTCAACTAGTGGTCAGGGCTAGCTCAGAAATACCAGGTTGTTATCATCAAAGTCTTGTTAGACAAGATAAATGTAAGGGAGTAAACATATATAGGATATATATGATTGGTCAATGAGTAGCAAATGTCATTAGACTCAATGCACAGCCAGTTCAGTCAGTACATAGTTGATTCAGACTAATGAGTTCTTTGGGTGCAGCTGGCTGCCATGTCAGGAAAGCAGATAATAGTTGTTGCTGGGGCAAGCTGTGTCCTTGGGCTAGGAAGAAACTGCCTGGGATAGTGTTTTGAGGCTAGGGAGAAATGTGATTTTAGAATTGGGGCCCGAGCACATGCACCTAAGCACCCCATCAGATCTACTGCACAAGAAGACCAAAGTTCTTCAGTAAATCAGAGAGGTTTTTGAAGCAATAATTCAGATCAGGGCATTTCAATTTCCTTTTCTTCATAGTCAAGTATTCTTTTGCCTTGAGGAATCATGGCACTCAATGTTTTAGGTGACAATAAAAAAAGGTTCCCAGGCAGTCATCAGGACTTCAGATTTTTCTGCCTCTTTCTCATCTTCCACCTGCTCATCTTCAACTTTTACTTCTCCAGGACTTGCTATGGAGGAGGTAGCTTTGTGTCTCCGTGGAATACAGTTGCTATTATGTGCTTTCTGATGTTAAGCCAGGAAGCTCAGGCAGCCAACTGTAGCTGAGGGTACAGGTTAGAGAATGTATACATTGAATAGCACAGTCCAGCCCCTTCCCCTTTCCCTTCTCCTTCACCTCTCCCTTCCTCTTCCTCTTTGCTTTCCCCTTCCCAATTGTATAGTCTGTATGAGACCATTTGAAAACCGCCTGTGCTTAGTGAAAACTCTTCTGTGTTGGGACTGTGGACTGATCAGCACTAACTGATGCAACAGTTAACCTACTGATCCAAGGTCCTTAGTAAATATCCAGGTATTCTGGAAGAAGTCAGTCATAATGCCCTCTGAACTTAAATGCAGTATTTTCCCTCTTCACTCCATTCTCCTCCCTTCCTACTTGCTAGGAGGCACCCAGAGCCAGCAAAGGAAGACACAGGGGGAGAGAAGGAGGGAGTGAGCGAGCTTTGGTTGCCAGAGGAGAGTATAAAAAGAGACTGAACAAGACATTTAAGACAGTCAGATAGAAGGAAGATTTTGTCTCTGTGCCTAGGGA
Source organism: Bettongia penicillata ogilbyi (assembly GCA_023548195.1). Classification (NCBI taxonomy): domain Eukaryota; kingdom Metazoa; phylum Chordata; class Mammalia; order Diprotodontia; family Potoroidae; genus Bettongia; species Bettongia penicillata. The sequence goes on along the minus strand of JAJHZJ010000518.1, from coordinate 3,090,083 downwards.
GGCAAAGGTAAACCCCTCAGTTCATAAACTCCTGAGACAATGACATGGTGGTGCAAGAAATCTGAGAGCAGGAGACAGTTGCCACACAGCAATAGAATGGGCTAGGCACAGTAGAAGGAGGGAAGAATCGGTGTCTCTACACACCCTACCCTCTGTCCCATACATTCACAAACCCATTAGATTAGACATAGATCCTACTGGAGGCTATGAATAGAAGGGCAACTGGGAGATTCTTGCTAATCCGTTGTTCCTCAGACAATACACTCTATCTCTCAGCTCTGTTGGCCACAACACCTAGAATACCACCACAACCCCTCTCATTTCAGCCTCCTGTCTTCCCTGACTTTGAGTCTCAGCTAAATTCCCACCTTCTACAAGAAGTTTTTCCCAGTTTCCTCTCATTGTTAATTCCTTCCCTCTGAGATAATCTCCAATTTCCTATCTACATCATGTTAATTTCAATGTAACCCAAGTCCCAAAGCCCATTGGCATGCAACTCTTCTCCTCATTGGTGGAGATTAATGCCCTGTTTATGCATGAGGAGCAGGAAGAGTTATCTGGAGCAAGAGAGAGAATTTCATTCTCTTCCACACAAAGTTGTTTGTAGATTACATCCCCCATTAAAATGAAAGTTCCTTTAAAGCAAGGACTGTTGTTTTTGGCTATTTTTGGTTTGTTTTGTCTTTCTTTGTAACCCCAAGGTTTAGTACAGTGTCTGGCAGTAGCAAGTGCTTATTAAATGCTTTGGATTCGACACTTAAGTTGTGTTCCTGGAATTCCTTGTTTTGGGGAGTACCTGTAGGCTGATTTAAGAGTTGTTAAGCTTAACAGGTATGACAGGCATTAATCTTTTTCTTTAAATCCCATGACATCACTAAATAGCTTAACTTAAAAAGGGGCAAGTTCTCCCACCGCATCCAAGACCATTGGCAGCTGTCTCGACCTGTTTTGCCACTGGACTCCAAATGACTGGAGGAGAGAGTGAAACTGATGAATTTGCACAACCCTGAACCATTTACAACCAATTCACTTGCAAGTCAAGACATCGCCCTCCTGATGTGGTTGGTTTTCCTCAAGAAAAAAGGACAAATAGCAAGAATTAGTAAACAACTTTATAAAGTGAAATGCTGCTTGTGTGATGGATGCTATTATCCTATCCTGATATGATATGATAATGTGATCCTAACGATATGATTTCATGGGAATAGCATGAAGGGGAGAAGGTAGAACTTTTCCAGGGTATGAGACTAAGATAAAGAAAAATTCACAAAGATCCCAGCCCCAGTCTAGCAAAAAAACGCAAGAACCGGGGAATACGTGCAGCCAGCTCTAAAAAAGTTTGGCATTTCCTTTGAGTGCCCTCTAGTGTCCAATAGGAATAAATAATCACCAGGACAAGTGTAGAACTTCTGGTCCCTGATCCTCATCAGGTACTGTCGTAGCAATGCTCCTGCGCATTGAACTAGTAATTACCCTTCATACCCAGTGTGACCATACACGGAAGGTCCAAGAGCCAATGGAAAACGAAAAAGATAAGAACTCCAGTATATCACTGAGCCTCCTTTCTCTGAGAAGTGAAACTTGAGTTAGTTGATAATCCTACACTATTCTTAAATCATTTAAAAGGATATATAAGCACTTTGAAGGCAGGGATGGCCATTTTGGTCTTCCTCTTTCCAGCTCCTAACATAGTAAGTATTCAGAGCTTATTGCATGACATCACCTCATCATGTCATACTGACAATATTATCTTTATATTTCATGACCTGTGTCAATTTACTGCCCACCATGGCAAAAGTCCATTCTAAGTGATCACTAGGATCTGGTTAGAATATTAGCAGAAAGTCAAAGCTAGAAGGAAAGTCACAAGACTATATGTCTCAGGTTATGAGGCTGAAGCAGACCCAGTGTACTGAGTGAGTAAATATTTCCCCTCTGCTCCTATCCTTCAACACTTTTTCTACAAGTATACAGGGAGGCAGCTAGGTGGTTGAGTGGAGAGGCCAGGATGACTGAAGTTCAATACAGAGCTGTGTCACTCTAGACAAGCCATTTAACCTCTATCTGCCTCAATTTTCTCAACTGGAAAATGGAGATCATAAAAGTATCACCTCACAGGGATTTTGTGAGGATTGAGTGAGATAATATTTGCAAAATGTTTATAGCTCAGTTGTTGGCATATAGTAGGTGCTTACTAATGCTTGTTCCCTCCCCCTACAAGTCAGTAATTGATCTTTAATGGATCATGAAGGAGATTTATTAATCTGGGTGCTCAAAAAGGCATTAAGTGAAATGTAATTCAAAAAATAACTAAAACTGAAGTTGTTTTCCATTTCTTGACCAGGACCTTAGCAAGATCTCCAAAATTACATTTCCTAAAGCCATTCAGTTTTCTTATTCCAGTTTCCTTATGAAAACAGTGATTTCATAGCTGGACAAGAATAAAACTGTATAAAGATTTTTGAATAGTATTCTTTAATTTGAAATTTTAATTCAATGATGAGGATGAGGGGAGGGGAGGGAACAAGGGCATATTTTAGAACATGTGATTTAATTCATACTTGTAAGTAAGATAATTTAGATGGTATAGACTCTTAGGATAATTAAAAAGACAAGGATGCTAGGGTGGAAATCATGGGATCTAATCTGGAAAAGCCTTCAGAAAACATCTGATCCAGTCCTCTTGTTGTACATATAAGGAGATTAAAGTCCAGGGAGGTTAAGTGATTTACCTGAAGTCATGTAGCTCATTAACATCAGAGGTAGGATTTTAACCCAAGTCCTTTGACCCCAGAGATGATATTCTTTCCACTTTATCACACTGCCTCCCTCTCTATAAGATAAAACAGAAAAGGTGTCTCTCATGTTTAAAAATGAGTTTCTTAAAATGAAATATCACTAAATGTATCACTTACCATCCAGCAACCCATCTAAGATGATGAGTCATCGTAAACAGTTATTGCTCATAAAACAATCTAAAGTCATAAGCTCTTTTCCTCTGAGACTTTCATAATGTTTAAAACTTAATCTTTTAGACCAATGACATCAAACTTAAATAGAAAAAGATTCGAGTGGGCTACATATTGACTTAGAAAACCATAACTTAACATTTTCTGGGTTGCATTGTATTTTTATTTATTTTATTAAACATTTCCAAAATTACATTTTAATTTGGTTCTGGTGCCCTAGGCATTTGAGCTTGACTCCTCTGCTTTAGATTTCCTTAACAGCATGAGAGCTACTCCCTCTGAGCACCTCTTGTCAAGCCAGACATAAAACCTGTACAACCATTTGATTATTTAAGTGATATTTTTTAGATGATCTCTTCTTTAACTAATTTGGCCATAAACAGTTACAAGAGCTTCCCGTCTGTACATTGGGCAAAGTTCATGCATGCACAAGAAAGAATTTTCTTTTGCCTATCTATAGTTTTTTTGCTTTCAAATTGGAACATTCAATACAACTCAAGCATTTGTTAAAGTAAGGCACTGTTAGATGTTAGATGCTGAGCACACAAAACCATAAAAATAGAACAGCCCCTGCCCTCAAGAAATTTTACATTCTACTGGGGGGAATATAATATGTACACAGGTACATTTAAGTAAATATAACATAAACAGAAAGTGAATACATAGTCATTAGGGAGATGAGAATGGAAAGAAACCAGGGAAGTCCTGTGTAGAAAATGTCTTTTGAAATGAACCCAGAAAGAAGCTGAGAAATTCTTAGAGGTAGAGCACCAGATATATGATGGACAGTAAACAACTTAAAAGGGTGAAAGTCTCTTGTGAAAATTGGGTGCTAGGTGAGTTAGAAGGGAAAGGTGTGGAAAGGGAGGCAAATTCAAAATTGACATTTGTCTAGACTTTTGTTATGTTGAGGAAACTGAGGATAAGCAAAAATCAGAGACTCTTGTCAGGCTCTCTACCATATCCCACCTTCTTCCTAAATGCTGCCAAATTTATTTAACTTTCACCATTATCTTACTGTGTTGAAATTTCAACATGTAGTTCTGTGATAAAAGACAGTAACCAGACAAAAAGTTCCTGAAGACCAGAAATATTTTTGTATACCAACAGCACCCAGCATAGTCCCTTACAAACCTCAGCAGAAATTTGCAAAATGAACCTAAATAGAAATTAGAAAGAATTCCTTCTATTCCCTGACATTTTTACCATGAACAACTCACAACCTTCCCAAGTCTCCATTTCTTCAACCAGAGAGTAAGAGAAAATTTGAACTACTTGACCTCAAAAGTCTTTTCCAGTTCTAAAAGTAGGAACTACGACAATATCGGTCAACCATGGGATGCTGAGAGGTAGGATACAAGAAGACAGAAAGGTTGTTGTGGGATCAATAGCATAGATTTGATAGCAAGGTAGAGAGAAGCACATTACATAGCATACAATCTTTTTGTTTTAGACATAAATGTTTGGGCATATGATAAGCAATTTCAGTAGCTACCTTGGTAGCTATAATGTCCAACATACTCCCAAGTAGCAGTTCAGGCCGTGAGAGGGACTGTGCCATCAGACAGACGCAGGTTATGGCACTTCACTAAAATCAAGCTTTATTGTTGAAAGGGAGCTAAGACGTAAAGTACATCATGACACTTGGTCTATAACACAATTCTTATATTGTCATGTCTAAATACTACTTCTCAATAGCAGCAACTTTGAGGTAAAGATTATGTCCTTTGCATTATGTCTTGCATCCTTCATAGAATGTGGCACATAGGTGTCTCGAGGGGATACACATTTGTTGAGTCTAGTCAATTTCTGCACGTCATTTAATAAGCTAAGTTTTGTTCTTTCTTTCCCAATTCTCCAATTTATTGTCAAGGGGTAAGAGGGTATCCTGTAAGCTTCCATCCATCACCTAAATTCACCTTTTTTTGCATTGACTACATTTTATTATCATTATTATTATTTGCTACATAGCCAGAAGATGCTACATATTTTTTTTAATTAAAAAAATTTGTTTTGAAGTTTTGAGTTCCAAATTCTATTTTTCCTTCCTTCCTCTTCTCCCTCCCTGAGATGGTAAGCAAGCTGATATAAGTTCGACATGTGCAATTATGTAAAACACTTCTACATTAGTCATTTTGTATAAGAGGAATGGAATAAAAGAAAATAATGAAAGAAAGTGAAAAATAGCATGTTTCAGTCCATATTCAATTAATATCAGTTCTTTCTCTGGAGGCGGATAACATGTTTTATCATTGTTTTGGGGGGATTGTCTTAGATCATTGTATTGCTGAGAAAGTTATTCAGTTCTTCATTGAACAATATTACTGTTTCCGTGTAAAATGTTCTCCTTGTTCTGTTCACTTCACTAATCATCCTGTTTATCATTTCTTATAGTGAAGGAATATTGCATTACAATCATGTACCACACCTTGTTTAGCCATTCCCCAATTAATGAACATCCCTTTGAAGTCCAATTCTTAGTCACCACAAAAAGATCTGCTGTAAATATTTTTGTATAAAAAGGGCCTTTTCTCTCTTTTTTTCAGGTGTCTTTGGGATATAGACCTAGCAGTGATATTACTGGATGCGAAGTTGTATAGCCCTTCAAACATAGCTCTAAATTGCTTTTGAGAATGGTTAGATCAGTTCATAATTCCACCAACAGTGCATTAGTGTCTCAATTTTCCTATATCCCTTCCAACATCCAATATTTTCCTTTTTTTGTCATATAAGCCACTCTGATAGGTGTGAGGTGATACCTCAGAGTTGTTTTAGTTTGCATTTCTCTGAGCAATAGGAATTTGGAGCATTTTTTCATATAACTAGAGACAGCTTTAATATCTTTGTCTGAAAACTGCCTATTCATATGATTTGACTATTTATTAATTGGGGAATGACCTGTATTTTTATAAGTTTGACTTTATATTTCTATATATATTTGAGAAATGAGGTCTTTATCAGAGGTACTTGTTGCAAAAATTATTCCCAGTTTTCTGCTTTCCTTATATTTTGGGTTGCATTGGTATTATTTGTGCAAAATTCTTTTAATTTTATAGAATCAAAATGTTCTATTATGTATTTTATAATGCTCTCTATATTTTCTTCAGTCCTAAATTCTTCCTTTATCCATAAATCTGACAGATAAACTGTACAAGTAAGTACCCCAACATACATGGAGGGGTCTGCTATCACAGGTTCTTAGATCTGCCTTCATAAAAGTAAAGGCAATTTTTGAGGAGTTAACAATCACTTTAATCAAACACATGTATCATTCCTTTAACAAAGCACATATATCATTCACCTAGTCCAGGGGAGTCAGCACCCTGAACTTCAAAAAAAATACAGAGAAATAAAAGATCAACAAACATGGCTTCCCCTGTCTGACCATAATCAATACATACATCACAATTCAACAGACAGGTCCAACTGTCTGACCATAGTTACCAGAGAGGAAAGCACTGACATCTAGGTTTTCAAAGCCAGTGGGTCTTCTTAGCAGTTTCCCAGAGTCCTTATCTGGCCAAACACTTCCGAAAACTAAGTCCCCAAAATAAAACCGCATCTCAGAGTCTTTATACACCTTTGCAGAGCCAAAGGGTATCACATCCCTTGAGAACCAGAGCCTCATTAACAAAAGGTTGTAGACCTTCCTACAAATCTTCCCAGGCCTGACAATGGGTGGGAAAGATCCCCCTTAATCACATTATTCAGAGACACTTTTAGTAAAACAAAAACAGCAGAAGATTCTACTTTACTTAGCCTTATATTAATCAATCCATGTTCTTTTAATTTGCTTCTGTTATCAGCCTTTATGTGTAAATCATGTACCCATTTTGACCTTATCTTGGCATATGGTGTGAGATGTGATCTACACCTAATTTCTACCACACTATTTTCCAGTTTTCCTAGTAGTTTTTGTCAATTAGTGAGTTTTTGTTACAAAAGCTTGGATCTTTGGGTTTATCATATTAATATTAAATTACTATAGTCATTTATTATAATGTAATTTGTATCTAATTTACTCCACTGATTCCCCACTCTATTTCCTAATTTGATAATTACCGTCCAAAATTACATTTGGAGAGCTGGTATAGCTAGACCACTTTTTTTTGCACTTTTTTCATTGATTCCTTGATATCCTTGAACTTTTGTACTTCCAGATGAATTTTATAATTTTTTCTAGCTCTTTATATAATTTTTGATAATTTCATTGATATGGCACTGAATACATAAATTTAGGTGGAATTGTCATTTTTATTACATTGATTCAGCCTACCAATGAGCAATTAATATTTTTTCAATTGTTTAGTTCTGACTTTTTTTGTAGAAAGTTGTTTACCAAGGCAATATTCACAGCACTGGTGGTGACTATGAATATTCCAGCATAGTTCTCAATCACCAAGTATAAAAGACTCTCCATATAGAAGACAGAAGAAAAAAATTTATTTAAACTACAGAAAGTTAAGTTCCAGAACCAGAAAGGAAAATCTGTCATGGTGACCAGGGAGTTTATAAACATGATCACAGCAGAGGGCAAAGCCATTCTCAAAACTCCCCTCCCTCAGTCAGGACCTTCTCACTATCAACTGTCATGTTGCATCAGTTGGCCTGCATTCTATCTATCCTCTCTGACCTGACCCCACTCACTCACTTCCTCCCGGTTCTGCTCCACCCTTTCTGTTCCACCTGTTCAGCAAGCTCCTCCTACCACATGTGACTTAGGTTTTCAGGTGATTTAAGCAGATCATTTGGGCCTATTAATTAATGAGAAAGATCTTTCCATTTAAATTACTATTACAAAAGTGTTTTATAGTTGTATTCATAAAGTTCTTAGGTTTGTCTTGGCAGGTAGATTCTCAAGGATTTTATATTATCTGCAGTTATTTTAAATGGAATTTCTCTTTCTATCTTTTGTTGTTGAACTTTATTGGTAATGTATAAAAATGCTGATGGTTTACATGTGCTCATTTTGCATCCTGAAGTTTTGCTAAAGTTGTTAACAATTTCAAGTAGTTTTTAGTTGATTCACTAGGATTTTCTAAGTATAACATTATATCATCTGCAACTACTGATTGTTTTGTTTCTTCACTGCTATTGTAATGTCTTTAATTATTTTTTCTTCTCTTACTGCTATAGCAACATTTCTGGTGGAATATTAAGTAACAGAGGTGATAATGGGCATCCTTGCTTCCCCCCGATTGTACTGGAAAGGCATCTATTGAGATAATCATATGATTTCTGTTTATTTTATTATTGATATGATTACATATGCTGATAGTTTTCCTAATATTGAACCAGCTGTGCATTCCTGGTATAATTCCCACCTGGTCATAGTGTATGATTCTTTTGATATATTGTTGTAATCACTTTGCTAGTATTTTATTTTATTTTATTTTATTTGCATCAATATTCATTAGGGAAAATGGTCTATAATTTTCTTTCTCTGTTTTGGTTCTTCCTGGTTTGGGTATCAGTGCTATATTTGTGTTACAAAAGGAATTTGGTAGGATTCCTTCACCTATTTCTCCAAATAGTTTATATAGTATTGGGATTAATTGTTCTTTAAATGTTTGGTAGAATTCACTTGTGAATTCATCTATCTGATCCTGGGGATTTTTTTCTTAGAAATTTCATTGATGGCTTGTTCAATTTCTTTTTCTAAGATTGGATAATTTAAGTATTTTATTTCTTCTTCTCTCAATCTGGTTAATTAATATTTTTGAAGATATTCATCCATTTATTTAGATTTCCTTATAGGGTAAGGCAGATTTCTATATCCAACCGGTTAAGTGTGTATGTTATTCCGTCTTTGAGCCAATTTTGATGAAAATAAGGTTTAGACTTTGCTTGCCACTCTTCACCCTACCAATCTTCATTATAATAGCTTTTTCATGCATCTTTTATGTGGAATAATTTACCCCATTCAATCACCCCTCTCCTTCCAGTACAATTTTCTTTCTCACCACTTTCTTTTGTTTTTTAGATATCATCCCTTCAAAATCACCTTATTTTGATACTCTGTGTCTATATATACTCCTTCTAATTGCTCTTATAGCAATGAAGTTCTTAAGAGTTACAGATACTATTTTGCCATACAGAAATATAAACAGTTTAACCTTTCTTGTTTCTTTTTATGTTTCCCTTGACTCTTGTATCAATTAGGAGGTCAAATTTTTTCTTCAGTTCTGGTTTTTTGTTGCAGTTTTATGATGTGTTTTGGTGGCACTGAATCAAAGAATTCAGAACCAGACCACCTCTAATCCAAGTACAGGCATTTATTGAGGATTGACACCCTTCAAAAGCAGGCTAGGTTCCAAGAGGAACCAGCAACTTCAGAGAAAGCAAGATGGATTTTTATAGGGTAAAAGTGCAATTACATAAAGAAATTATGAAATTAAAAAATCAAGAGGGGTTTGTCAAGGGATTAGGCAATAGGGGAGGGGTCCCTTCTATGGTTTGGTGATCACACATCCTGGTTGTGCTGCTTTCTGACTGACTAGCTATTATGATATTGTTTGGTCAAGATGGATAATTGTATATTGTGGTCGTCTGGGCTGGATGATGTGATTATGGTTGAGTACAAGAACACAGCTGTTCAAATACATGAATTGGTTCTGGGGGCCAGCAAATAGCTAGGGACAGTGGCTATATTGTGTCTGGGGACCTGTAGTGTGGTTAAATTAGGACACACTAGCTATTCAGTTGGGTTCATCAGGAAGCTAGAATTAGGATTCCCTCATTTTAATTAGAAATGTTTGAAAGTCCTCTATTTCATTAAATATGTTTTTCCCCCTGAAAAATTATATTCAGTTTTTCTGGGTAGGTGTTTCTTGGTTGTAATCCTAACTTTTTTGCCTTTCAATACATCATAGTCCAAGCTCTCTGTTTCTTTAATGTGGAAGCTGCCAAATCCTGTGTGATCCTGACTGTAGTTCCATGATATACTATTTTTTTTTTTCATTTTGGCTTCTTGCATACTTTCTCCTTGATCTGTGAGTTCTGGAATTTGGTTATTTGTTTTCATTTGAGGATCTCTTTCAGGCAGTGATAAGTGGATTATTTCAATTTCTGTTTTGCCTTTGGTTCTAATATATAAGAGCAGGTTTCATATTTTTTTGAAAGATATTGTCAAGGCTGTTCCTTTTTAATCTTGGCTTCCAGGTAGTCCAATAGTTCTTATATTATCTCTCATGAATATTTTTAAGACCAGTTTTTTTGATGAGAAACTTCATATTTTCTTCTATTTTTTCTTACATTTTAATTTTGTTTTATTGTGTCTTAATGTCTCATAGTCATTAGTTTCTACTTGTTCAATTCTAATTTTTAAGGAATCATTTTCTTCAGTGAGCTTTTGTACTTCCTTTTCCATTTGGCCAATTCTTTTTTTAAGGACTTATTTTCCTCTGTAAATTTTTGTATATCTTTTCCCATGTTATTGATTTTTTTTCATGATTTTCTTGCATTATTCTCATTTTTTTCTTCAATTTTTCTTCTACTTCTCTAATTTGCTTTCTAAAATCATTTTTAAGCTCTTCTAAGAGTTCTTTCTGGGCCTGAGGCCAAATTACATTTTTGTGAGGCTTCATATGTTGCCATTTTGACATGTTGCCATGTTCTCTTTTAAATTTATGCCTTTATCCTATCACCACAGGAACTTTTTATAGTTGTGCTCCTTTTTTTGTGTTTTGATTTTTGCTCATTTTTTTCTGTGTGTGTGTGAGATTTGTTGTTTTTATGTGACAGTTAGACTCAGGGATTACACTGTCCCAAGATTTTTGTACTGGGGCTCTAGATCTTACTGTTAACTTTCACTGGGCTTCAGAGCTTAGTTGCTAGCTTTCTCTGAAGGGCAGCCTTTCACTGTGGCTTGTACTTGGGGGTGGGGCCTCCCTGTTGACTTCCTCTGGGCACAGGGTTAGCTGCTGGTCTGCTTGGGGGTTGGGGAAGCCTTGCTTCTGTGCTGCTATGATAACAGAATCTTTCTGGTCATTGGTGCTAATGGAGGGATCTTGTTACTGGTCAGCCTGAGGGCTAGGGCCTCAATGCTGGGTTGCTATGGAAATAGGGCCTCTCTGCTGGTAGGACCCAGGTACAGGGTCTCACTTTTGGCTAGCCCCAAGGCCAGGCTTCACTACTGATCAGCAATGGGGCAAACTCCTGGCTGTGGGCTTGGGCTGGGAATGGGGGTCACTGGAATGGGGCCTTGCTGTGCTGCACAGACTGCTCATTTCTCTGGGTGTTTTCTGGTTGCAGGAAGGACCTCACTGGTGGATTGGCCCTGGCCTGGAGCCTTGCTGAAGGCCCCCTGCTGTGAGTCTGTATGCACTCTTGGACCTCACTTCCCTCATACCCCAATGAGACAGACCTTTCCTATGAGGCTAGTAACCTGCTTCCCTGATACTTCATCAATTCTGAAGTGGTTTTCTAGTTGTTTGGAGGAGAATTTGGAGGACTTCAGAGAGTTGCTTCCTCACTCCACCATCTTGGCACCAGAAGTCTCCTAAGTTTTGTTCTAATTTTGAAAACATAATGAAAGGAAATAATAATCAAATTAGCAGTTCTCAAAGTATGGCCTGAGTACTCCTGGAAGTCCTTGAGGAACTTTCAGGGGAGTCTGTAAGGTCACAGCTATTTTCATAATAATACTAAAATAGTATTCACCTAGTAAAATATTGGCCCCTTTGCCAACAACATATCTCTGTGAGGTCAAGAGTTTCTTCATATACTTCAGCTAAAACTACATCACAATAAATAAAATGCAGAAGCACATATGAAATTCCAGTTGTCTTTTATTAACCCAGACATTAAAGAAATTTGAAAAAATATACAAAGTAATGCCATTCTCACCAAATAATTTTAGTCTTGGAACATATAGGTTTTTAAAATCACATATGTTAAATTATGTTTATACTTAATGGGTTTTATTATTTGTAAATGAATTAATACATTACAATTTTATCAACTTTCATTTTAATATGGTAAATATCAATAGATGTATTTAACACAAACAAAAGCTCTTGGGGCCCCTGATAATTTTTAAGACAGCAAGGAAAGCCTGAGGCCAAAAATTTGAGAACTGCTGATCTGGCTCAGGAGACTGCTGAAGAAAGCAGGCTCTGTTTGCCCTAGCAAGGAAGGCACAAAGTATATTTCCTCTCCAACCATTCTCCCTCCCCAATTCCACCATCTGTTCAGTGATGTCATAACTGATATAGGGACACCCCTGGCTGGCCTTTCCCAACAGCATATTGTCATGAGCTAAAACAAGCAATGATCCAGAGAACAGATTGGAAAGGAGTCTATGGATCTTTGCCCTTTCCCCCTGCACAAGAGAAGTATTTACACTGCAGAAATAGTATGAAAGCTGTCATCTAAATGGAGGCCATACAAGAGAAACACTTACTGGTTTCTATCCCTTGTTATACAGGATTGTATAAATAAGCCCATACCATCTGCTTATGCCACCATCTCTGCATTCTGGTGACTGTCATCTACCTTCCTCGATAGACTTTGATATCTAGTGATCATAGCATTCTTATCCACCCATCTCTAAGTACCATCTGGATTGAAAAATACCCATGTGGATGTCATCCTAACCACACTTCTCACCTTTCCTATAGAAGTATTGACCTCTTTGATCTGTACAATCTCTTTTGTAAAGATGTACAATCTGTTCATATACTTTGGAGCTAATTATTCTGAATGGTTCTACCTCCATGTCCTAAACATTGAGGTCTTCTTGCCTGACCACAGTCTAAAAAGACCATTTCTTTCTCCTACTCTCAGGCTTTCCTATCCTTCACAACCCCTATACTAGGGGTGGGAAACCTGTAGCCTTGAGGCCACACTGGCCCTCTAGGTCCTCAAGTGTAGTTCTTTGACCAAGTCCAAACTTCATTAAGTTTGGCCACTTCACCAACTGGCCAGTTCCATTTGGGATATCTTTCCTCTCACCCTTCTCCCCCTCCTTTATTGCTCTAAATTAAAGGTATCTACTTCTATTCTCTTGATTCTTTACCATTCTCTTACCTAGTCAGCTATGAGGCCCCAAAAATAGAATACTAGAATTGGAAGCTTCCATCTCAGGAAGATCTCAGTCTGAATTCAGATTCAGCTACTTAATAGCTATGTTACCCAGGACCATTGTGGTCTTTCTCAGAGAGTACCCACAGAAACAGGCAGGCCTGTTTTCATTTCATAATTTCAAAAATTAATTATCAATTTACTGAGTTGTATGAAATTTATCCTTGCAATCATATCCAACTGACCTGTAGTGAATTATGATTCTTCACAGGAAAGAACATTGTCACAAGCAAAAAAAAATTGTGTGAGAATCACTGGTCTATAGGATGTTAACTTTGGCTTCATCATACTTTACTCTCTTGGATCTCCTATTGCTCTGAACTCTTCCTCTCGTCTCTTTTGCTGAAGTTTCTCTTTCTGCCATGTAAATGTAGATGTTGCTCCCAAGGCTGTATCTTATGCCCTCTTCTCTTTCTCACTTCTTCCCCAAGCAATCTCTCCTCCCAAGCTTCAATAATTACTTCATAACAAAAACTCCTAAATCTCCTTCCAACTCTGACTTCTGTCTTCAGTTTCTCATTTCAGCTTCCCAGATACTTGCCTCTCAGACAATCAAACTGAAAAATTCTCCCCTAAACCAAGTTTTTCCTTCTCACTTTCCCCTTTCTGATAATAGCACTATTCATTTACCAGGCTCAAAAATCTCATACATCTTTAACTCATCTATCTGCTTTATCCTTAATATCCAGTCACCAAATCTTGATAATTGTTTCTTTGCCATATTTATACATTCATCCCTCCATAAGATTGTATATTTAGAACTGCAAGAGACTTCTTTGTCAGAAAAAGCCTTAAAACCATATATTTTATCTTTTAGTTATATGATTTATTTGTTTTTCAGTTTTCAACATTCACTTCCACAAGAAATTTAATTCAAAATTTTCTCCCTATCTCTTTCTACCCCCATCCCAGGACAGCATACACCCCATCTACCCCTTCCTCCAGTCTGTCCTCTCTTCTGTTACCTCACCTTCTTCCATTCCCCTCCCCTTTATTTTCCTGTGGGGCAAAATAGATTTCTATATCTCATTGCCAGTACATCTTATTTCCCAACTGCAAGCTAAAACAATTTTTAACATTCATTATTAAAGCTTTGAGTTCTATATTCTTTCCCTTCCTCCTTCCCCACCCACTCTCACTGAGAAAACAAACAATTCAATATAGGTCATGCAAGTGTATGCAAAACACTTTCATAATAGTTACATTTTAAAAGACTGACCACATTTCCCTCTGTCTTATCCTGCCCTCCATTTATTCCATTCTTTCCCTTGACCTGTCCTCCCAGAATAATGTTTGTTTCTGATTATCCCTTTCCCCAATTTGCTTTCCTTTCTATGATTTTCCCTCTCCTATTTCCTTCCCCCTTGCCTTGTGGCAAGGTAAAATAGATTTCTACATCCAATTGAGTGTGTGTTATTTCTTCCTTAAGCCAAATCCCATGAGAGTAAGGATCCTTTATTCCTTTTCATCTCCCCCTTCTTCCCCTCCATTGTAAAAGCTCTTTCTTCCTTCTTTTATGTGAGATGATTTGCTACATTCTGCCTCTCCCTTTCTCTTACTCTTAGTACATTTCACTCAACAGTAAATTTTGTTTTTTTAGGTATTCTCCCTTCATATTCAACTCACCCTGTGCCCTCTGTCTATGTATATATACACATATGCACGTACATCTATGTACACATAAATGCATATAACATACATGCATACCCATACACACCTACATGTATATGTATGTATATACATATATGTATACACACACATTCTATCTAACTACCCTAATACTGAAAAAGATCTCATGAGTTGCAAATAACATCTTTCCATGTAGGAATATAAACAGTTCAACTTTAATGAGTTCCTTAAGACTTCTCTTCCTGTTTACCTTTTCATATTTCTGCTGATTCTTGTATTTGGCAGTCAGATTTTCTATTCAGTTCTGGTCTTTTCAACAAGAATGCCTGGAAATCCTCTATTTCATTGAAATTTCATTTTTTTCCCTGAAGTATCACACAGTTTTGCTGATGCAAGAACCAGGTTCTTGGTTTCAATCCTATCTCCTTTGAGGATAGGATAAGATAGGATAGGATTAATATCTCCTACCTCTGGAATATCATATTCCAAGCCTTTCAATCCCTTAGTGTAGAAGCTGCTAAGTCCTGTGTTATCCTGATTGTATTTCCACAATACTTGGATTGTTTCTTTCTGACTGCTTGTAATATTTTCTCCTTGACTTGGGAACTCTGGAATTTGGCTGCAACATTCTAGGAGCTTTCCTTTTGGGATCTCTTTCAGGAGGTGATCAGTGAATTATTTCCATTTCTATCTTGTCCTCTGGTTCTAGAATATCATGGCAGTTTTCCTTGATAATTTCTTGGAAGATGATGTCTAGGCTTTTTTTTTTATCATGACTTTCAGGTAGACCAATAATTTTTAAATTATCTCTCCTGGATCTATTTTCCAGGTCAGTTGTTTTTCCAATAATCTATTTCACATTATCTTCTATTTTTTTCATTCTTTTGGCTTTGTTTCATAATTTCTTGGTTTTTCATAAAGTCATTAGCTTTCATCTGCTCTATTCTAATTTTTAAAGAACTATTTTCTTCAGTGAGCTTTCAAATCTCCTTTTCCATCTGGCAAATTCTGCTTTTTAAAGCATTCTTCTCCCCATTGACTTTTTGTACCTCTTTTGCCATTTAGTTTAGTCTATTTTTAAAGTTGTTTCTTTTCTTCAGCCTTTTTGGGGTCTCCTTTAGCAAACTGGTGACTTACTTTTCATGATTTTCTTGCATCACTCTTATTTCTCTTCCTAATTCTTCCTCCACCTCTCTTACTTTCAAAATCCTCTTTGAGCTCTTCCACAGCCTGAGATCATGGCATTTTTTTTTGGAATCCTTGACCTTGCTGTCTTCCTCTGATTGAATGCCTCACTCTTCCTCATCTGAAAGGATGGAAGAAAATACCTTTTCACTAAGAAACTAATCTTTTATGGTCTTATTTCTTCCTCTTTTGGGGCATTTTCTCAGTCAGTTACTTGACTTTTGAGTCCTTTGTCAAGTGGAGAGCATACTAGTCTAGTCTTCAGAGGTTTTGTGTTATTGTTCCCTGAGATGTCTCTAAGGATTTGTAAGTTCTCAGGTCCTCCAAGGTGGCACAATCAAGGGAAAGGAGTTTACTCCTCTCCTGCTCTGAGTTCTGTTCTATGAGCAACCATAAGCACTCT
Organism: Bettongia penicillata ogilbyi; assembly: GCA_023548195.1. Classification (NCBI taxonomy): domain Eukaryota; kingdom Metazoa; phylum Chordata; class Mammalia; order Diprotodontia; family Potoroidae; genus Bettongia; species Bettongia penicillata. The sequence goes on along the minus strand of JAJHZJ010000518.1, from coordinate 3,073,814 downwards.
TTTCTGCCCTGGAACTGCAAGTAAGATTTCCTCTTCACAGTCACCACCTGCTCACCATCCCAGCGCTCTCCCTCACCCCAGGACTCCCACTCGAGACTAAGACCCAGATCAGCTGCTCAATTCACCCAAGGTCTTTAGGTCGAGAGCTCCAAAAAGTGGACACAACTACTGCAGAGGCTGCTGCCACTCTAGGGCCAGGGCTGGGCCAGACCATGATCCCCTCACACCCAGGTGAAAGAGTTTTCTCACTGAGCTTTAAAGCTGTCTTTGGTATTTGTGGGTTGAGAAATCTGGGAACCACAGCTACTACCCATGATTTCAGACCCTGAAGCCTGCTCCAGACCTGTCTGGGCTGCCATCAAGGCTGTGCTCCTCTCTGAGCCAGGTGCAATAGATCTTTCCTGTTGGACTTCCAGGTTGTCTTGAGCTGGAAATCTGCCTTCCATGCCTTCATTTTGTGGATTCTGCTGCTCTAGAATTTGTTTAGAGTCATTTTCACAGGTGTTTTATGAGCTATGAGTAAGTCAAAGAGTAGAGGGCAATTAGTAAAAAGGGCAAGAAAAGGGAGACCAGCCACAAGAAAGAAAAGGAATCATATTTACTTGTATTCAGGTCTTTTCTCATGAGAGGGCCTTCTTAGTATGGGTCAGGGAAAGGGAGTTATATATTTGGTTAACAAATAGTCAGTTCTGACCCTGTCTTAAAAGTAGGTGGCAACTAGGTGGTACAATGGATAGATCATTGAATCAGGAAGACCTGAGTTCAAATCTAGCCTCAGACACTTACTAGCTATGTGACAAATCACTTCACCTCTGTCTACCTCAATTTCCTCATCTGTAAAATTGAGATATTAATAGCACCTTCTTCCCAAAGTTTTTGCGAGGATCAAATGATATATTTGTATAACACTTGCAAAACTTAAAGCGCTATATAAATGCTTGCTAGTATTAGAAGTTGTAGCTTTTTAAAATTTCCAGTATTTCCTCCCCAGACTTTCCCCATCCTACTCTTTACATTCTTCCATTAAGGATTGGGAGATGAAGGGAATCTTAAAGATTTAGTCCAAGATCTTCATTTTATAGATGATTCTAGAACCACAGAATCCAAGAATTTGAATAATAGCTAACATTTATACAGAACTTTAAAGCTTGCTAAGCACTGTACATATGTCATCTCATTTGATCCTCAAAATCATGCTCTGAGGGAGGTGCTATTATTATCTCCATTTTATAGTTCAGAAAACCAAGGCTGAGAGAGTTTAGGTGACTTTCTTAGGGTTACATAGGTAGTAAGTGTCTGAGTCAGGATTTGAACTCAGGTCTTCCTGACTCTAAGCCTAGAGTTCCTTTTAAGGGACCTCAGTGACCATCTAGTCCAACCCAAATAGGAAAGTGTCCTCACTATAACATACCCAACACATGGTTGTCCAGTCTCTGCCTGAAGACCTCCAAGGAGGGAGAACCCACAGGAACCAGAGGGAAGCCTCTTAGGAGACCAGAAGCAGAGGACCTGAAGAAGGAAAATAATTTGCCTAGGGTCATACAGTGAATAAGTAGCAGAGCAAGGATGTGAACCTAAGAATTCTAGTCCCAGATATTGGGCTCCTTCCATCATTCCATGTTATCTCCTCATGAGAACATGATAGCCATATAAAATGGGGATAATATTAGCACCTATCTTATTATATATTCTTATTCTTATTATATTTTATGATATGATGTTATTATTATATCAGTACCTATCTTATGACAAGAGTGAAAAGAGATTTTTTTATATTACAAAACTTATTTTCTTTTATTTTTTTAAATATAAATTTATTTATTTAACTTTTTACATTCATTTTCACAAAATTTTGGGTTCCAAATTTTCTCCTCTTTTATCCCCTCCCCCCACCCCAATACACCAAGCATTCTAATTTTCCCTATCACCAATCTACCCTCTCTTCTATTATCCCTCCCTTCTCTTGTCCCCATCTTCTCTTTTGTCCTGTAGGGCCAGATGACTTTCTATTCCCCATTAACTGTATGCCTTATTTCCTAGTAGCATGAACAATACTCAACAGTTGTTCCTAAAACTCTGAGTTCCAAATTCTCCCCATCCCTCCCTCCCCACCCATTCCCTTTGGGAAGGCAGGCAATTCAATATAGGCCCTATCTGTGTAGTTTTGCAAATGACTTCCATAATAGTCATGTTGTATAAGACTAAATGTATTTCCCTCCATCCTATCCTGCCCCCCATCGTTTCTATTCTGTCTTTTGATCCTGTCCCTCCCCGAGTGTTGACTTCAAATTGCTCCCTCCTCCCATTGCCCTCCGTTCCATCATCCCCCCCACCCTACTTATCTCCTTCTCTCCCACTTTCCTGTATTGTAAGATAGGTTTTCATACCAAAATGAGTGTGCATTTTATTCCTTCCTTTAGTTGAATGTGATGAGAGTAAACTTCCTTTTTTCTTCCTCAGCTCTCCTTTTTCCTTCCACTAAAAAGTCTCCAGCTTGCCTCTTGAATGAGATATAATTTACCCCATTCCATTTCACCCTCTCTCCTCCCACTACATTTCTCTCTCACCATTTACCTTAATTTCTTTTAAGATATGGTCCCATCCTATTCAATTCACTCTGTGCTCTCTGTGTCTGAGTGTGCGTGCATGTGTGTATGTGTGTGTGCGTGCACACAGGTACGTGTATGTGCGTGTGTGTGTGTGCATGTGTGTGTATGTGTGTATGTGGTCCCACCAACTACCCAGATACTGAAAAGTTTTAAGAGTTACAAATATTGTCTTTCCATGTAGGAATGTAAACAGTTCACTTCTGGTAAGTCCCTTAAGACTTCTCTTTGCTGTTTACTTTTTCATGCTTCTTCTCATTCTTGTGTTTGAAAGTCAAATTCTCTTTTCAGCTCTGGTCTTTTCATCAAGAATGCTTGAAAGTCCTCTGTTTCATTGAAAGACCATATTTTCCCTTGAAGTATTATACTCATTTTAGCTGGGTAGGTGATTCTTGGTTTGAGTCCTAGTTCCTTTGACTTCTGGAATATCCTATTCCACACCCTTCGGTTCCTTAATGTAAAAGCTGCTAGATCTTGGGTTATCCTGATTGTATTTCCACAGTACTGGAATTGTTTCTTTCTAGCTGCTTGCAATATTTTCTCCTTGACCTGGGAATTCTGGAATTTGGCCACAATGTTCCTAGGAGTTTCTCTTTTTGGATCTCTTTCAGGTGGTGATCGATGGATTCCTTCAATACTGATTTTGCCCTCTGGTTCTAGAATCTCAGGGCAGTTTTCCTTGATAATTTCATGAAAGATGATGTCTAGGCTCTTTTTTTGATCATGGCTTTCAGGTAGTCCCATTATTTTTAAATTGTCTCTCCTGGATCTATTTTCCAGGTCAGTTGTTTTGCCCATGAGATATTTCACATTCTTTTCCATTTTTTCATTCTTTTGGTTTTGTTTTGTGATTTCTTGGTTTCTCACGAAGTCATTAGTCTCCATCTGTTCCATTCTGATCTTGAGAGAACTATTTTCTTCAGTGAGCTTTTGAACCTCTTTTTCCATTTGACTAATTCTGCTTTTGAAAGTATTCTTCTCCTCATTGGCTTTTTGAACCTCTTTTGCCAATTGAGTTAGCCTATTTTTCAAGGTGTTATTTTCTTCAGCATTTTTTTGGGTCTCCTTTACCAAGCTATTGACCCGTTTTTCATGCTTTTCTTGCATCTCTCTCATTTCTCTTCCCAGTTTTTCCTCCACCTGTCTAACTTGATTTTCAAAATCCTTTTTGAGCTCTTCCATGGCCTGAGCCCACCGGACATCTACCTGGGATGTCTGGGATACAGAGGCCCCGACCTCCATGTCTTTCCCTGATGGTAAGAATTGTTCCTCATCATCAGAAATGAAAGGCAGGAACATCTGTCTCCTAAGAAATTAGCTTTCTATCGTCTTATTTTTCTTCCCTTTTCTGGGTATTTTCCCTGCCAGTTACTTGACTTCTGAGATTCCTCTGCATCCCCTCCTAGATCTACCCAGCTAGTGCTTGGGGTCTGAGATTCAAATGCTGCTTCCCAGCCTTAGGGCTGTCCATGGTGGGAGTGGCTGCTATTCAATGTGAGCTTAAGTTCTGGTGCTTGGGTAGGGGCAGGGCTGCCTCCCAGGCTCAGTTCCCTCAGGGTGGTTATTCAGAGTCCTTCGGTAATGGCCCTGAGCTCCTGCCTGCTCCGGGAGCGCCTGGCCACCACTGCCTCTGCTGCTCCCTCTGCTGCTGCCTCCCAAGGGGGCCCGAGCCACAGGGACACCCCACTCTCCTCTCGGCCAGCCCAGAAGTCTCTCTCACTGACCTGTAGCTCCTGTGGGTGGAGCGACCTTTGTAGCCACCGGAAATTCTGTCCCTGAAGCCTGCTTGGATCTGCTCCTCTGGGGCCTCACGGCCAGGGCAGCGCAGGGGTGGGCTCTGCTGTCTGGTGCGCGACAGACCCCTGGGGATAGCTTTCCAGGGCTCTCTGGAAAGGAATTCTCTTCCACTGTGTTTCTGCATGACTTGCACTGCTCCAGAATTTGTGGGGAGTTCTTTTTACAAGAAATTTATGGGCTGTGGGATCAGAGCTAGCATACGTGAATCTTTCTACTCCACCATTTTGGCTCCTCCCCTCGAAAACAGATATTTGTAAGTGTTTAGCACAGGGCCCGTCATACAGTAGGTGCTATATAAATTCTTTTTCCCTTCCCCATCTTGTTACTTCTCCCTCATCATCTAATTGAGGATAGTCAATGCCCACATCTTTCTTCATCTCCATAAGCAAGTAATAGAACCATCAGTTAGGTTACAACAAAAAGAATAAAAAATTTTATTATGCTAAGAGAGAAACTTGACAGGGAATGGAAATATGGGCTGACTTCCTATGCTCTATTACCCCCCAGGAAATAACCACATTAAGGATCCTTTGGTTTCGGGCTTGGTTATTTTACTTCTATATTCCCAATTAGGCATCTGTTATTGCTAGATGATTTTTAACCTATTAGCTATTTTCCCACAGAAATAAATATTTCACTGATAACTAGTCTGCATGGTTATAATTTTAGCTTAGTCTACAGAATATACTTTTAACTCAGTGAGTGGTCAGTCAAAAGGCATCCTACAGAGCTTTTAGATAAGAGTTGAAGGAACCCAGGGAAGCAATGAGGCAGAACTGAGGAGGGAGAGCACTCCAGATGGGGGTGTGGGGACAACAGCATTTTGGGAGACAGTCTCTTCTGTAGTAATTAGCAAAGAGGCAAGTACCACTGGATCTCAGCGTAGGAAAGAAATAAAGTGTAAGAACTCTAGAAAGGTATGAAGAGCCCAGGTTGTGAAGGGTTCTGAAAGCAAGATTTTATATTTGATCCTGGAAGTAATAGGGAGCCATTGAAAGTTATTGAGTGGGAGAGAGTGGGTGATATAGCCAAACCCTACGCATTAGGAAAATGTAAGAGTTAAACCCAGGGCTTACTAGCTCCATGTTGAGTATCTTCAACTTTCTCAAAATATGTGTTCAACTAATTTATGCCAACAGATCTACTGATGGCTTACCATATCCTTTCTAACAAGACCCATTATATGAAAGCACTATACAAATTATGATAGTATTCTTTAACCAAGTTTTGTTAACTGACTAATTGCAAATTGATACCTCTGCCACTAGAAATAAAGGAAACAGCAATATTTTATCATTACTGGTCTCATTATTGTTAATAATACATTTACAGTGCATGAATTGCCTTCTCTCCTCTAAAACAACATAAGGGGATGGTCTTAAGCTCTAGTGGAGGGATATAAAGTCTCACTGCTTCTCCAGAAATGCTGGCACAGTGGTTACTATTGGACCCTCAAACTTTCATACAGTGTCTCTCACTACATTGTAATTTGGGGAGGGAAGGACAAGAGAGGAATGGAAGAGGGCACTCGGTTCAGTCATCTCTAATAGTGGTAGTAACTTCAAATGCTCCCACATGATTATGACCCTAGACATCAAACTTTGGCCCAAAGCAACTTAAAGCTAGTCACAGATATAGTCCATACCACATCGACAACAACAATGAATCAAGTCAGATATTCCTCTACAAGAATCCTACAATGTCCCTTTGTGGCTCAGAGAGGACCCCAAGTTCTAAGCTGTGCCACGAGAACACAAACTAATAGGTCTTTACAAAGCTAGAATGTTTTAAAGTACCATTCCAGTGCCAAATGGACAACTGAGTTGAGAGGTGTTTTATCAGAAGGTTGTCAACAGGTAATTCAACATTCAACATGGATTTAAATGCCTATTAGGTACCAGCACTGTCCTAAATTCTGAGGAGACAAAAGCTTTGTTTTCCCTCAAAAATCTTACATATGCTTGCCATGGACAAAGAAAGTTACAAGATGGGTGTAAATTCCACGAAGTTTTCTACTTTGATCTACTCATCCCCCATACCCAGAATGCACTCCTTCCTCACCTCCATCTCATAAAATTCTCTCATTTTCTTCAAGAATCAGTTTAAGCATTATCTTCTACTTTAGGGTTTGGTTGGTTTTTTTGTTTTTGTTTTTGTTTTTTTTAACATTTTTGTGTCATGGATCCCTTTGGCAGTCTGGTGAAGTCTATAGATCTATTATTCTCAAAGTGTTTTCTTTTTAGATTTCATAATTTAATGACACTAAATTTTAATTAGCTATTAATGAGATTGAAAATATATACTTTTTCATATCTGAGTTTGCAGATTCCTGAAATCTATACATAGACACCTTGGGATGGGGTGTTTATGGACCTCAGCTTAAGAACTCTGTTCTAAATGAAGCCTTTCCTTATACTTCTGAAGGCCCTCTACCTAATTACTCATGATCTCCCAAACAACCTGTATTTATTTCATATGTACTTATGCATATACTACCTATTCATGTACCAATACAGTGCAAGTATCTTAAGAGCAGGAACTTCTTTTATTTGTCTCTTTTTGTCCAGTGCCTAGCAGAGTGCCTGGTACACAGTAGGTGCTTAATAAATGCTTGTTGAATGGTTTGGCAATTCCGGGTATAGAAAGGCACAAGGTATCAAGAATATTCTAATTTTGAAGAATACTAACAGAAGAATGAATTGAATGAAAAAAAGTTTTTTGTTAAGTTCTTACTGTATACTTGGCACTGTATTAAGTGCTAGGGAAAAAAAATTTTATAAAAAAGATTTTGTTGTTCATTTGTATCCAACTCTTCATCAACCCATGGGATTTTCTTGGCAAAGATACTGGAGTGGTTTGCTATTTCATTCTCTGACTCATTTCACAGATAAGGAAACTGAGGCAAGTAGGGTTAAATGACATGCCCAGGGACACATAGTAAGTATCTGAGGTCAGATTTGAACTCAGGAAGATGAGTTTTCTTGACCTCTGATCTGGAACTCTATACACTCCTGGCACCACCTCACTGCCTCATCTAGAATGCCTTCAAGGTATTTATAGTCTAACAGAAGGTGATACACACAGGCGAGAGGTAAGTAGGGATGCTAACTGTGGCAAACTGGATGGGAAACTAACACATATTTTGGTGCATAAGGCTGTCCAATAGACATAGAGGGATAAGTAGGCTGGTTTATACATATCATTAATCAAGTAAGCCAAAACCCCAAAGATGAATGGATGAACTTCCTCATGATCTAGAGCCTGAGTTCATTAAGTTATCAGTTGTCCAAATGTGTTGTTTGTACAACAGTAGTCAGACATCACCACCAGCACCAGAAAATGATATTAAAATTGATCATTGTCTCTGGAAAATATTTGGGATTCTTAAAGATACTTTGCAATTTTCCTGCAGGCAATCTAGCCCCTTCTCCTTTTATTTAATTATGAGTCCAACTCATTGTCTACTTATGCTGTCCATGCTGAATTTTATACACACACACACAATCTTGCTTGGTTAATAGCATTGGCAATAAACATTAATGAATATCACAGAGAGTAATGAAGAGGTAGATGGTATATCTAAGTGGGTTACAATACAATGAACAAGTGACTAAAGAACTGTAATAAAAAAAATCATCAGGCTCCATTGTGAGGGGAAAATATGGATTGATCACAGGTAAGCTAGACATCCCCAGTACTCCATTTTTATCATAATGTCAGGAAAAAGTAACAAGACCTATAGCAGAAGGTCATAACCCAGAATTATAAAGGGATGTAGACAAGAGTTGATAAGATGGGCTGCAATCTACATTACTGAAAAGAACAAATGGATAGGATCAGAGATCCACTTAAGTACAAGTCTAAAGGTGATATCTTTGACCAATGACAATGAAAGTATGTATGGAAGAACCATTAATATGATTATGAATTCATGAAAAATCTTGTAGATTTGATTTATAGTGGATTGAGGGCGTTAGGACTGCAAGTGGGAATTGAGTGAACAACATTTACTCCATCTTGTGACTCAATCCTAGAACTAGCTTAGTATCTATTCAGTTATGGGCTTAATCCAACTTTTGTCTTGTGAGAAAACTTTATTCAATTGTGGGAAATGGGAGAAAACTATATTGCATTGTTTGAACCTAGTCCTTTGTGACTGGGAAACTGGACTGTTTAAAGACTCTACACCAAGGACTTCTGTTATACTGACAGGAAACTCAGACTCAAAGGTTGTTGTAAGGAGTTTTCTCACAATTGTATTATCTCAGGCAACCCATGTCTTTTCTTGTTCAATCAATCATTGTTTCTAAGGGTACCTAGAAGGTCCTTCTGACTAGTCCCACATTGTAGATGGGGACTCCTGGTGGATCATTTGAAGAAAGCCCTCATTTCTCAGTGAATGGCAAAACCCTCTGGGGACCTCAAGGTCTGTCTAGTACAGACCTAAAAGCAGCATCCAGATGGGACAGCTGTCCCAAGATTTCCGGGTGAGGGCTAAATATACTGTCCTAGGTTTTTGCTTTTTTTTTTTTTACCCCTCTACATTCTTGGCCCTCCTACCTGGGACACACTTCCCCAATAGGTCCCCTCAAGACTCAAACCTCCTCCAATAAAAATGCCATTCCATCATTAAGGGGAGGGGCTAACAAATGGTTAGATCTTCACCTTAATCCCTAAGCTCACCAACCTAAGCCTGCAGCTGTCCTTCAACTCAATATCTCATCCTAGCCCAACTGGCCTCTCCTGATATCTTGGTTTATACCTGTCTCTCCTCTATTGGCCAGAATGGGAAAGGTTCTAAAAGAAGTAGGTTCTTTTAGACCTCATCCCTTTGACTAAAAAGGGGAAATGTCACGATCCCCATGCCAAGACCACCCTTCTCTTTTAACTATTAGAAGATACCATGTTTTCCAGAACTAAGGACCAGAAAGCAAACTGTGTCCTGAGCTTGACATTATATCAGTCCTTTGTGTCTTATTCTCTGGATGATCTCAGCCACAGTAAAATCCCAGAACTGTTTCACACCAGCACCAGGTGGTCCTTGAATTTGGACAACTACTTGTAGTACTCGTGTTCCAGTAATGAAGTCTTGCTATGAATCAAACTTGTCACAGTGTTTCTGTAACAGTCCTTGAGATCACAGGTTTCCCACCCCTGGTAAAACACCTCACCATCAGGGATATAGTTTACTGCATAGCCATTGGTATAAGTACTGAGATTTGTCCACACTAAAATGGGTAACCTATGGGAGGTGTAGGGCTGGCTCATACGTGTCTAGTTTCCCTCCTCCAATAGAATAACAAAAGCTTTTTGCTTATAACCATTGTTAGCTCTTTGGTTATATCTTGCTTTGTTTTATTTTATTTTTAGAGTTCACTGAGGTTTTGATAACCTATGTGAGCTCTCTGGGGCTTTTTTAGAGTTAATATCAGTTACAGAGATGCTGGGCTCCTTGGTCATTTGGTCAGTGTTGACGGCAGTTTAAGGATCCTTGTTCCTGTTTTATAGATGTGGTAACTGAGGCTGGAAGAAATTAAATAATTTTTAGAATCATATAGCTCATAACAGGCATAGGAACACTTTGAATCTAGGTGCCTTTACGCAATATCCAAGGTCTTTTCCTTGGTAGGCAGCTATGTGGCACAATAGACAAAATTGCCAGGTCTGAGGACCGGAAGACCAAAGTTCAAATCCATCCTTAGACACTTACTAGCCATGTGACCCTAGATAATTAAATCACTTAACCACTATTTGCCTCAGTTTTCTCATCTGTTAAATGGGAATAACAGTGACACCTACCTCTCAGAGTTGTTGTGATAATCAAATGAGATAATAATTGTAAAGCACTTGACATAGAACCTGACATATACTATGTGATATATAAATGTTAGTAACTTTTATTATTTTCATTATTTCTACTGTACCACTGTGGTCACTGGCTATCTTAAGCCAATTTTTCAAGTTATCTGTTGTCAACAAACCAGGCTTTTAAACCTACCCCATTCTCCCTCCTTGGTTCCAGTGACTCCTCTGCCTTCCTTTCGTCAGTACCTTTCCCCTTCCCTGTTAACACCTCTGTCCAGCCTGGCAGGAGACATCTGTTGAGAAATTGATAGAAAAGGTGCAAAGTGACTGATCATTAAATTATCCTCAAAAACTTCACAGTTCCACAAGTAAACCAGGGAGGAGGAGGCAGAGGGGGAAGGATAGACAACAGGCCTCTACCAGTTAGGTAAGCCTCTTTCCTCATACATCTACTCTGTTCAGTTTCTGTTTGCAGCTACTGCATTGGGTCTTCAGCGGTAGTTGAATAGCTTAGCCATTTCCCCACAAAAGGCAAGAAGACTGCCAACAATAAAGCCTCATCCAGGAAGCCTGATGAGCATGGCCAACTGACAGTTTGCTACAGTAGCTCACCACAAGAGCTGGCCATAAGAAGCCTTCAAGCCCAGGGGCTCTCACTACCACTGAATGTTGAAGAGTCAGTGTCACGAAGGAGTATGTTTTTATGTCCACCAGTTAATTGCTAAGAAGACACAAAGTTCTGTTAGTTTCCCTCTTCCAGTAGGTTAAAGGGCTCGAGGGATGCTTCTTTACTTGCTAGATCTTGAAATAAAGGAAGAAGTATCTCAAGATTAAAACAAACATATTCAAACAGCTAACATTTATACTGCACTTTCAAGTGTGCAAGGGGAACTAGATGACACACTGGATAAAGGGCCAGGAGGCAGGTAGACTCATCTTCCTGAGTTCAAATCCAACCTCAGATGTTTAGCTGTGTGACCCTGGGCAACTCACTTGACCATGTTTGCCTCAGTTTCTTTATCTTCAAAACGATCCAGAAAAGGAAATGGCAAAGCATTCCAGTATTGTTTTTCCAAGAAAACTCCAAATGAAGTCACAAAGAGTCGGACACAGCTAAAAAAGTCTAAACAACAAAAAGGTTTGTAAAGTATTAGACATGGTACCTCACTCAATCCTCACAATAGCTCATAGAGATAGGTGCTATTATCACCCCCATTTTAAAGATGAAGAAACAGAGGTAGACAGGTGAAATGACTTGCCCAGAATCACAGCTAGTAAGTACCTATTGCAGGACTTGAATTCAAGTCTTCCAGACTCCCAAGTCCAAACAGATTTTCAGTCCACTGAGGGAGTCAACATCTAATTGGCTCAGGGGATAAGAGTGCTGGGACTGGAGGTAGGAAGACCTGAATTCAAATCCATCTTCTGATACTTCTTAACTGTGAAGCCTGGAGAAGTCACTTCACCTCTGTCTGCCTCAGTTCTCTCATCTGTAAAATGGGAGTAAAAATAGCCTCTACCATCCAGTGTTATTGTGAGGCTAAAATGAAACAATACTTTGCAACCCTAAAAGAACTATATAAATGCTGGCTACTAGCTGATATGCATATATAAAGATATGTGCAAAATATACACAAGATACAATCTTTTTTGGGGGGAAGAGGTCAGGAAAGGCCCCATAAAGACGGTAGTACATAAGCAGAGCCTTGAGGAAAACTAGGGCTCCTAAGAGGCAGAGGTGAGGAATCTCCTCTTGAAAATTAAGGTTGTTGAGACAGAGGGAGATTAAATGGCTTTCCTCAAGGTCACACAGGTTATGTGTCGAAGATTGGATTTAAACCCCACACCTCTGACCCATGAGCTAGTGCTCTCTCCGCTTTAACACAATGACTCTAAAGACACAGGTAGAAAATCATAAAAGAAAGGAAAAAGGATAGTTGCCTGCTTGGAACTAAGTCGTATATATGACTATGGAGGCAAGAGCATCTAGTCACGTGGGTGTCATCCTTGACTCCTCACTTACCCTTCACATCCAAACAATTTTCCAATCACCATAACACCATAGTTCTGGCCCTGGTACTCTTCATCTATACTATTGCTATAGACTCATTGGTTTCCCTGCCCCATCTTTCAACTATTCAAACCAACTTTTACATAAATTTATCTTCTTCAAAGTGCAGATCTGACCATGTAACTTCCTTCCTCAGACTTCATTGGCTCCCTGTTGATTCTAAAATCAAATACAAGCTCCTCTATTTGACATTCAAAATGATTCACATATATGATCCACTAATAACAGATGTCTAAAGATTTAACTAAAAAGTAGTCCAAACAATCACTTTAAAGTTGTCATTTGTCAGTTGTTTTTAGTCACATCTGACTCTTTGTGATCCCATTTGGGGTTCTCTTGGCAAAGGTACTAGAATGGTTTCCCCTTTCCTGAAAAACAGGGTTAAATGACTTACCCAAGGTCATACAGTGAAAAAGTAACAGGATATAAAATAAATCCACTTCTTTTCTCTAGTTTGGCAACAAAGTCCAACAGGAAGATATAGAAGGGAATTCTATTCAAAATAATTATAGAATGTTGTATTCTACCTAGAGAATATAGATAGAATGTGTATTCAAGAGTAGACCTACCAAGATACACATAAGGATTATAGAGATACAACTACAGAACAGTCTCTAGAGAAAAAGACAGATAAAAAATAGAAAATATGAATTGCTTATGGCTGAGTCATATCAATATAAAAAAATTTAAAAAGACAATATTATTTTAAGCTATTCAGTGTCATTCTAACTTACCAAAAAGTTACTGTATAGAAGTAGAATGAACTAAAACACAGAGAGGGAGAGAGAGAGGGAGAGAGAGAGGGGGAGAGAGAGAGAGAGAGAGAGAAAGAGAGAGAGAGAGAGAGAGAGAGAGAGAGAGAGAGAGAGAGAGAGAGACAGAGAGAGACAGAGAGAGAGAGAGACAGAGAGAGAGAGAGACAGAGAGAGAGACAGAGAGAGAGAGAGAGAGAGAGAGAGAGAGAGAGAGAGAGAGAGAGAGATTCCTGTGGAAAAAAAGTCAACAATCTCAAAGAAAATAATGAAAAAAAGGTAAGGAGAAAGAGGACTAGATCTCAAACTACACTACAAAGAGCAGCAATCAACAAGATTTTTCATACTAGTTTGAAAAATGATAGGAAAGTTGATCAATGTAACAGATGAAGCATATAAGATCTGGAAGCAAACAATCATACTAGCATAAAGTTTTCAGGTTTTTGAACAAATAGATCTAATATAGTAAAAATTAGAAGAAAAACAGGTAACTAGGGGAAAACCCTTTGCAACAAGATTCTCCAATACCAGTCTCCTTTCTAAGATAGTAACTAATTCAGATTTATACAACACTTAAAGCCATTCCCTAACAGATAATTGGTCAAAAATTATGAATAGTTCTCAAGGGAAGAAATCTAAGCTTTCAATAATCATGAGAAAATATACTATGAATCACCGATAATTAGAGAAATGCAAATTAAAGCAACTTGGAGATTCTATCTGGCAAAGATGACAAAAAAGGAAAATGATGAATGTCGCAGGGGAGGAGAAAAAACATGTACATTAGTACATTGTTGGTGGAGATATGAATTGAAATAGCCATTCTGGAAAGCGGTTTGAAACTATGCAAACCTCCAATCCAAGAAAGAGGAAAAGGATCAATATGGACAAAAATGTTTTTACCAACTCTTTTTGTGGTAACCAAAAACTGGAAACTTAAAGGGATGCCCTATTGGGGAATGGCTAAATGAATTTTGGCATATTAATATAATGAAATATTATTGTGCCATAAGAAAAGATGAAATGAATAATTTTCAAGGAAACTGCAAAGACCTCTCTGAATTGATATAGAGTGAAGTGAGCAGAGCTAGTAAGACAATTAAACAGTGATAAACAGTTATAGAGGGAAACAACTTTGAAAGGCTTTTAGAACTATTATTATCACAGTGAGAAACCACAAGTTCAAAAGATGAAGATGAAATGTACCAGTCACCTCCTGAAAGAGAAATGATGATCTTAGAATATAGAAAGAGACATACCTTTTCATACAAGGATAATGTAGGAGTTTGTTTTGATGGACTACATAGGTATGTACTGGGGATTTGTTTTGGGGGTGTTTAAAAATTGCTCGATGGGGGTAGCGGGAAGGATAGAGTAATAAAGGAAAATAAAAATAAGCCTCAATCACATTGCTCATAAGAATAAAAAAAAGGTTCTCTGCACGATAGATGTTTAAAAGTCTTACATTTCAATCTTCTATCCTTTTAACCTTTATTTTGTAGATAATTTAAAATATATTAATATAGTTACATACCTTTAAAATAGACATTTATTGGGTCAAGGTGCTAAAAAAATTACTGATGGTGCATGTAATCACAACAACGTGAAGGTCAATGCTCAAAGGAATATTGGCATAGAAATAGGTAGTACATCTCATAAGAACCAAAAAGAGAAAAATGGTGCACTCCATGCTGAAGAGTACAAGAGGCAGTTACTTGTTTATCTGATAGTAAGTAGTAGCAGAGAAATGTCTGTTGTCTTCACCATGACTACGTGCAGAACTTGTCAAACCTGATTACTCCCTACATTTCTGGTGTTATTATTAATCCCCACAAGAATCATAAGCAAATACCTAGAAATCCTGTGTAAGAAATTGAATCTTAGAAACACAGGTGGTATTTTCATTGCTACTGCTGATAGGTGGGTGAAAAAGGCTTTGGAAGAGAAAGATAGATTCAAGAATGGAACAGAGGGATAAAGAAATGACATCTGAGAAAGGGATTTGAATTTCTGTACCCTGATAGACAAGAATAATAGGCTTTTGGCCAAGGTTAGAGACTACCTAATGAGAGTTGGTTAAAAATATCTGCCTCGAGTCTTGTGAGTGGTGAAGAGGCTTTTAGGTGGAAAAGAAGGGGAGGGAAGGAGGAAGAGGAAAAGGTTGGGGAAAACCTACTTTTATGTACCAGACCATATACCACTGAGTAATAAATAGCTCCAACATAGGAAGAATAACAGTAGAGAATTCTAGAATACACAGGACCCAAAATACAGGAAGCCAGCAAAAAAAAAAAAATCCAATAAAAATGACATCAGATATCTATATACAAATGCATAATTTGTAGGTAATATACTAGATGAACTGGGGGCAAGTTGTCAGATTTGACCTCACAGATATTACAGACTTGGTAGATGGTATTTATTTCTGGAGTACAGTTCCAGGTAGAGTTGGGAGGGGGAGGTGGAGCAGGCTGATAAAGTTATATAAAATTATAATTCTATTACCTTCTGAGGTACCCCTAAGAACCTACAATTTTCTGCAAGTTTATAAAAGAGACAGTATTTTTCATAGATGGAAATTAAATGACTAACCATCTACACATTCACACTCAAAGATATCCTTTCATATTATCCCATATGATCCTCAGATGCTGGGGTAAAGCTGAAAAAGTTTTTGACAAAGAGAATTTTGTAACAAAGGAAGTACTGAACCTAGAGCCATAAAGACCTTGGTTCAAATCCCACCTGATGAAATAAATTAGGTATGTCCCCAGGCTAGTAATTTTGCCCCTGTAGGCCTTAGTTTCTCCATTTGTAAGATGAAGAGGTAGGACTAGATAGCCTATAAGCTCCCTTTCACCTCTAACACTGTCAGCTATGTTAGAGAGCCTCTCTAGTTTGTCCAATCCACAACCTTTTTTTAAAAATTAGAGACATTGGGGGGAGGAGCCAAGATGGCGGAGTAGAAAGACTCATGTATGCTAGCTCCGAATCCACAGCCCAGAAATTTCCTGTAAAAAGAACTCCCCACAAATTCTGGAGCAGAGCAAGCCGTGCACCAACGCACTGGAGGAGATTTCTGTTCCATAGAGCCCTGGAAAGCCATCCCCAGGGGTCCATCGTGCTCTGGACAGCAAAGCCCATGCCTGAGCTGCCCTGGTTGTGCGGCCCCAGAGGAGCAGATCCGAGCAGGCTTCAGGGACGGAACCTCCGGCAGTGCGAAGGTCCCTCCACCCACAGGAGCTACAGGTCAGTGAGAGAAACTTCTGGACTGGCCAAGAGGGGAACGGGGTGTCTCCAGTGACTCAGGCCCCCTCAGGAGGCAGTGGCAGAGGTAACAGTGGCGGCGAGCAGGCAGGGGCTCAGGGCCATTACCACAGATCTCTGCATAAACCCTCTGAGGGAACTGAGCCTGGGAGGCGGCCCTGCCCCCACCTGCTCCATTACTGAAGGTCTCTGCATAAAGCCCCTGAGGGAACTGAGCCTGGGAGGCAGCCCTGCCCCCACCCAAGCACCAGAACTTAAGCTCACATTGAATAGCAGCTGCTCCTGCCATGGAAACCTCTGAGGCTGGGAAGCAGCATTTGAATCTCAGACCCCAAGCACTAGCTGGGCAGATCTAGGTGGGGGTGCAGAGGAATCTCAGAAGTCAAGTAACTGGCAGGGAAAATGCCCAGAAAAAGGAAGCAAAATAAGACCATAGAAAGCTACTTTCTTGGGGAAGAGATGTTCCTTCCTCCCTTCATTTCTAATGAGGAAGTACAATGCTTGCCATCAGGGAAAGACGTGGAGGTCGGGGCCTCTGTATCCCAGACATCCCAGGTGGATGTCCGGTGGGCTCAGGCCATGGAAGAGCTCAAAAAAGGATTTTGAAAATCAAGTTAGACAGGTGGAGGAAAAACTGGGAAGAGAAATGAGAGAGATGCAAGAAAAGCATGAAAAACGGGTCAATACCTTGGTACAGGAGACCCAAAAAAGTGCTGAAGAAAATAACACCTTGAAAAATAGGCTCACTCAATTGGCAAAAGAGGTTCAAAAAGCCAATGAGGAGAAGAATGCTTTCAAAAGCAAAATTAGCCAAATGGAAAAAGAGGTTCAAAAGCTCACTGAAGAAAATAGTTCTCTCAAGATCAGAATGGAATAGATGGAGACTAATGACTTTCTGAGAAATCAAGAAATCACAAAACAAAACCAAAAGAATGAAAAAATGGAAGAAAATGTGAAATATCTCATTGGAAAAACAACTGACCTGGAAAATAGATCCAGGAGAGACAATTTAAAAATAATGGGACTACCTGAAAGCCATGATCAAAAAAAGAGCCTAGACATCATCTTTCATGAAATTTTCAAGGAAAGCTGCCCTGAGATTCTAGAACCAGAGGGCAAAATAAGTATTGAAGGAATCCATCGATCACCACCTGAAAGAGATCCAAAAAGAGAAACTCCTAGGAACATTGTGGCCAAATTCCAGAACTCCCAGCTCAAGGAGAAAATCTTGCAAGCAGCTAGAAAGAAACAATTCCAGTATTGTGGAAATAAAATCAGGATAACACAAGATCTAGCAGCTTCTACATTAAGGGATTGAAGGGCATGGAATAGGATATTCCAGAAGTCAAAGGAAGTAGGACTCAAACCAAGAATCACCTAGCCAGCAAAACTGAGTATAATACTTCAGGGGGAAAATATGGTCTTTCAATGAAACAGAGGACTTTCAAGCATTCTTTATGAAAAGACCAGAGCTGAAAAGAAAATTTGACTTCCAAACACAAGAATGAGAAGAAGCATGAAAAAGT
Organism: Bettongia penicillata ogilbyi; assembly: GCA_023548195.1. NCBI lineage: Eukaryota > Metazoa > Chordata > Mammalia > Diprotodontia > Potoroidae > Bettongia > Bettongia penicillata. The sequence continues at coordinate 3,055,990 of JAJHZJ010000518.1, read as the reverse complement.
AAACAGGAAAGAGAAGTCATAAGGGACTTACCAAAAGTGAACTGTTTACATTCCTACGTGGAAAGACAATATTTGTAACTCTTAAAACTTTTCAGTATCTGGGTAGTTGATGGGACCACACACATGCACACACACATACACACATGCACGCACACACAGAGACAGAGCGCACAGAGTGAATTGAATAGGATGGGACCATATCTTAAAAGAAATTAAAGTAAATGGTGAGAGAGAAATGTAATGGGAGGAGAGAGGGTGAAATGGAATGGGGTAAATTATCTCTCATTCAAGAGGCAAGCAGGAGATTTTTTAGTGGAGAGAAAAAGAGGAGAGATGAGAAAAAAACATGAAGTTTACCCTCATCACATTCGACTAAAGGAAGAAGTAAAATGCACACACATTTTGGTAGGAAAACCTATCTTACAGTACAGGAAAGTGGGGGAGAAGGAGATAAGCAGGGTGGGGGGGGGAATGATGGAAGTGAGGGCAATGAGAGAAGGGAGCAATTTGAAGTCAACACTTGGGGAGGGACAGGATCAAAAGACAGAATAGAAACAATGGGGGGCAGAATAGGATGGAGGGAAATACAGTTAGTTAGTCTTACACAACATGACTATTATGGAAGTCATTTGCAAAACTACACAGATTTGGCCTATATTGAATTGCCTGCCTTCCCAAAGGGAATGGGTGGGGAGGGAGGGATGGGGAGATTTTGGAACTCAAAGTTTTAGGAACAACTGTTGAGTATTGTTCATGCTGCTAGGAAATAAGAAATACAGTTAATGGGAAATAGAAAGTCATCTAGCCCTACAGGACAAAAAAGAAGATGGGGATAAGAGAAGGGAGGGATGATAGAAGAGAGGGCAGATTGGTGATAGGGAAAATTAGAATGCTTGGTGTATTGGGGTGGGGGAGGGGATAAAGGGGGAGAAAATTTGGAACCCAAAATTTTGTGAAAATGAATGTAAAAAGTTAAATAAATAAATTTATATTAAAAAAAAAGTTAGAGACTTTTTTTGCCACAGTCAGGTTCAGTTCAGTGGCCAAACCTAACAACAACCCAAAAAATTTTTAGATAGCAAATTTTAGAGATTAACTCTTTGAAATATTAAAAGAATCACAGAAAAATACTTTTTTTTGGACATATCAATTGTTACTTGCAATTTTTTTGTTTTCAATTTGCCAAAAAGTTGCTCACAGGGCACTGTAGTCTTCTACCAACCATTTATCCAAAGATTGTCCGAATCCCTTATAAGGCATAGCCTCCTCCTGCTCTCTAGAAAGGCTGGAATGTCTGAGTCTGCAGTGATATCAGTTACTATGTATGGCAATACCAGAGACTGGAGAGCTCCACTTACTCAGTACTATAATTGGAGGACAGAAATGCCAGCCATGGGGAAAAAGAGACTAATTCCCACAACTCACTACAACACACAACAATGTTTAAAGAGCTTCACAGCAGCTGTGATGGAGCTCAAAACCAGGAAACAAAGGTGATTCTGGAGCACTAGCTTTCACATGTAAACTCATTTTTTTTTTTAAATTATGATCTTTAGAGAAAAGTTACAATGAAGGGACTCCACAACTGGCCTATTCCAAAGAATGATCACTATTTATACTATAAGCAGGTAGTTAAATTAGGGAGGAATCTGACATAAAAAAATAAGAATGAATATAATAAGGGTAAAGGAGAAGTCAACAAAATAATGAGTCAATTCATGTCAATAAGTATTTATTAAGTGCCTACTATGTGCCAGGTAATAAAAGATGTTGAGGCACAAGATCTCAGCTGGGAGGAGGGAAAAAGGAAAAGAAAAAGAAAAAAACTAAAAGATGTTTCATGGAGGTGTTGACATCTGACCTCAGTTTTCAAGAAAAAGATGAACAGCAAGCATATATGAAGAGACATTGTTTGAGGAATGGGGGAATAGCCTATTCAAATACACAAGTGGAAGAAGCATGACCATATTGGACAATATTCAAATAATCTCTTTATCTGCCCTATGGAATACATGAAGGGGAGCAATGTGAAATAAGGTTAGAAAGAAAGGTTCAAGTAATAGAAGGCTTTATGCATCTTTTATTTAATACAATAAGCACTGAATAAGTGTCTACTATGTACTAGGCACTGAGGATATAAAGACAAAAATGAAACAGCCCTATCTTCCAGAAACAAGCACTGGGGACACCATTGAAGACTTTGAAGTAGGGAAGTGCTTTGTCAAATCTATGAATTAGAAAGAAATTTGGCAGTTATGTGGAGAAATTGGTGATTACTGGAAGTATGGAAATTAGCTAGAAATTATTACAATCAAAGTGAGAATTTAAAAGAGAGGTTATGGAGTTAAAACTGTAGAATTAACAGGATTCAGTAACTGATTTATTCTCCCCATATATCCAAAGTGGGTTTTGAGGCCATCCACAAAGATAAGGAAATTAAATGGAAAGCCTTTATATATTAAACAGACTCCCAAAAATAAAACATAACAAAAGTTAAAAAAGTATGTTTCAATATGCATTCAGATGCCATCAGTTCTTTCTTTGGAAGTGGATAACATTTTCCATCATAAATCCTTTGAAATTACCTTCAATCATTATTTTGCTAAGAATAGCTAAGTCATTCACGTTGATCTGTGGACAATATTGTTATTATTGTGTACACTGTTCTCCTGGTTCTGCTTACTTCACTTGGTATCAGTTCATCAGTCTTACCAGGTTTTTCTGAAAGCATCCTGCATGTTGTTTTCTTATAGCACAATAATGTTTTATCACAATCATACACCACAACTTGTTTGACCATTTCCCAATTGATTGTCATCCCCTCAATTTCCATTTTTTTTGCCAACACTAAAAGAATTGATATAAAGATTTTTGTACATATTAGTCCTTTTTCTTTTTCTTTGATCTCGTTAGGACAGAGATAGTAGTGGTATTGCTGGGTCAAAAGATATGTACAGTTTTACAGCCTTTAGGGCATAATTCCAAATTGCTCTTCAGAATGGATCCATTCCAATTGCAACAGTGCTTTAGTGTCTGAATTTTTCCATACCTTCAACATTTGTCATTTTCCTTTTCTGTCATATTAGCCAATCTGATAGCTATTAGGTGGTACCTCAGAGTTGTTTTAGTTTGTATTTCCTCAATCAATAGTAATTTAAAGCATTTTTATATGATTATAAAAGCATTGATTTCTTCTTCTGAAAACTGCTTGGTCATATCCTTTGACTATTTTTCAGTTGAGGAATGATTCATATTTTAAATTTGACTAAGTTTTCTATGTATTTGAGAAATGGGGCCTTTATCAGAAACTTTCTGTAAAAATGTATTTGGTGTTGTTTGTGCAGATGCTTTATACATATATATGTAGATACATAAATTAATATGTAATATAATCAAAACTATACATTTTACATCCTATAATGTTCTCTATTTCTTGTTTGGTCATAAATTCTTCCCTTATCCATTGATCCGATAGGTAAAATTTCCACGTTCCCGTAATTTGCTTATATCATTCTTTATGTCGAAATCATGTACCCTTTTTGACCTTATCTTGGTATACAATGTGAGATGTTAGCCTATATTTAGTTTTTGTCAAAGTGCTTTCCAGTTTTTTTCAGAAATTTTTGTCAAATAGTGAGTGCTTATCCCAAAATTTCGGATTTGGGGGATTATTAAACACTTGATTACTATCATTTACCATTGTGTATAGTGTACCTAACCCATTTCACTGATCCACCACTCTATGTCTTAGTCAGTGCCAGATAACTTTGGTTATTATCACTTTGTAATTCAATTACCTAGGTACTTCCACCTTCCTTCACTTTTTTTCACTGATGCCCCTGATACTCTTAAACTTTTTATTCTTCCGGATGGATTCTGTTATTACTTTTTCTAGCTCTATAAAATAATTTTTTAGTTAGTCTGAGTGCCATGGCACTGAATAAGTGAATTAATTTAGGTAAAATTGTCATTTCTATTATATTGGCTTAGCCTACCAATGAGCAATTAATGTTTCTCCAGTTGTTTTAGATGTGACTTTATTTGTGTGAAAAATGTTTTGTAATTGTGTTCACAAAGTTCTAAGATTTGTCTTGACAGGTAGACTCAATATTTCATGTTGTCTGCAGTTATTTTAAATGGGAAACTTCTCTTTATTGGTGATATATAAAAATGCTGATATTTATGTGGGTTTATTTCATATTTTACAACACTGTTAATTATTTCAGGTAGGTTTTTATCTGAGTCTCTAGGATTCTGTATACCATAATTTTGTCTGCAAAGAGTGATTTGTTTCCTCACTGCTTATTCTAATTCCTTAAATTTCTTTTTCTTCTTTTATTGCTATACCAAACATTTCTAGTACAATATTGAATAAAAGTAGTAATAATGGTCCTTCTTGCTTCACCCCTGCTCTAACTGGGAAGGCTTCTAACTTATCTCCATTACAGACAATGGTTTATGATGTTTTTAGATAGATAATACTTATCATTTTAAAGAAAGCTCCATTTACTCCTATGCTTTCTAGTGTTTTAAATAGGAATGGGAGTTTTGATTTTTTAAAAAGCTTTTTATTTTGAAATAATTGCTGTTATTATTATAATGTTTATTTATTATATTATATATTATATGTTATATATTATATTATATAACACAATTATTATATTGATATTATCATATGATTTTTGTTGTTTTTGTTATTACTATAGTCAATCATACTAATAATTTTCCTGATATTGAAGCAGCCCTGCACTCCTAGTATAAATCCCATCTGGTCATAATGTATGATTTTTGTGACATATTGCTGTAATTGTGTAATCTCCTTGCTAATATAGTATTTAAAATTTTTGCACCAATTTTCAATAAAAAACACAAAATTGGGAATCCTGAAACTTAAAGGAGGGATTAAGAAAGTTGAAAGTAAGAAAAATCATTAAGTTAATGAATAAAACTGGGACTTGGAAAAAATGAAACAATAAAAAACCAACAACATAGATGAACCATCTGTTAATTAGATTTTGGGGGATTTTCAATTTGTTCTTTTTCTAGTTTTTTTAATTGCATGCCTAACTCTTTGATTTGCTGTTTCTCTCTTTTATTGATGCAAGCATTTAGAGATATAATTTTTCCCCTAAGTACTGCTTTGACTACATCCCATAATTTTTTTCTATGATTTATTCTTTGACCTACTCATTCTTTAGATTACATAGCTTCCAATTATTTTTTTAATATATGGTTCCATGACCATTATTGAATATATTTTCTTTCATTATGGTATAAAAAGGATGCATTTAATATTTCTGCTTCTCTGCATTGGGTTTTGAGGGCTTTATGCCTTAATGCATGGTCAATGTTTGTGAAAGTGCCATGTGCACTTGAGAAAAGGTTATATTTATTTTTATTCCTATTCAATTTTCTTCAGAGGCTTATCATATCTCACTTTTCTAAAATTCTATTCATCTCTTTAACTTGTTCCTTGTTTATTTTGTGGTGAAATGTATCTAGTTCTGAGAGGAATGTTGTGGTCTTCCCTGGTATAGTTTGACTGTCTATTTACTCTTGTAACTCATTTAACTGTAACTTTAAGAATTTAGATACTTTTCAATTAGTTGCAGATATGTTTAATGTCGATTTTTTTTTATTGTCTATGGTACCTTTTCACAAAATGTAGTTTCCTTTCTCCATTTTAATTTGGCTTAGTTTCACTTTGTCTGAGATCATGAGTGCTACCCTTGCTTCTTTGACCTCAGTTGAAGTATAACAGATCCTGCTTCAGCCTCTTATTTTTACTCTGTGTCTGTGTTTCAAGTGTATTTTTTGTCAAGGACAAATTGTTGGATTCTGGTTTTCAATATAATCTGCTATATGTTTCCATTTTCTGAGTGAGTTAACATGATGTTTTTATTAAAACATTTAAATACTAATACAAACAATTGGTAAAGAGAGAGGTAGATTGATATAATGAGAGGAAAAAAAGTGATGAACTTGAGTCAAAGGACTTGGCTTAAGTCTTGACCCTGACACTTACTACTTGAGTTTTTGTTTGTTTGGGTCAACAACTTTGGTAACATCCCCCACATTTTGATCTATTGTCTCAGTGTTATTATTTATTGTTCCTGCAATTTTTTTTCCTTTGACACATAATATTAGGCTATTTTCATTTCTTGTGGATTTTAATACTTTTTAACATAATTTTAACACAATTTCTGTTGCATTTTGGCCAGCAAAGGATTTGTATAATTCCTGCTTTTCTGCGGAATCTGTGAGGTGTTTGTGTTCTAAGACATGATCGATGCCTTTAAAGATTGCCATTTACCATTTATGCAACTTTGAAAAAGTCACTTAACCACTCTGGGCCTCTTTTGTAAAATGAGGAGATTGAATTAGACAACCACTGAGCTCTCTTCCAGTTCTAGATATATGATCCTATGGATTAAATTTAGCAACTATTCATCCTTAAATAAATTTTCCCACTAAGTTACTATCACAATTCTTTGTCCATTCTTATTCCCTATAGATTATATATGTCATTTTGATCCTGTGTTCTATCTTTAACTTTGAATTATTTTATAATTGTTATTCTAGATTTCCCTCTAGCATTCTGCATATTTGTCCATCATAAATATGTTATAGTACTCCATACCACAATTTAATCATTCCCATATTGCTGAACATGTAGGCTATTTCCATATTTTTTTGTTTTAAGTTACACATAAAGCTTTCATGAACATCTTTGAACAAATAACTTTTGTTTGCTAATGATTTCAAGCTTCATATAGTCCCAATAATGTAATTATTCCATCAAAAGGTCAGATGATTTCCTAAGTAGTTCATCTGTACATATTTGGCAAGAGATTAACAACCTTTCTACAAAAGTATTAAAATAGCTAGCAATAATGATTCCCATCAGTACTGCAGATCCCTGTATTTTAAACGATTAACCTTGGAGCAAAATTTAAAGAAACTCAGAAGGTCTACTTAGAATTTATTACCACAGCTCTATTTGCAGGGTTCCAATGAGGTAGTCTTTTACTAAGCTGCTTTCTGAAAGAATTTAAAAGACTTTTAAAAATTTATTAGAATACAACTTTAACAATTATTTCTGAGGGATTTCTGAAGGAAAATTGTTTTAAATTTTCATTAGGGTTCATTTAAATAGTTGTGGGGGTAGTTTGGGATTTTTTTTCTTTTTTTCTTTTTAAAGGATGTAGGTGTTCTTGATGATCTCTCTTCTCATTAGGTCAGAATACCAGAAACCACTGTACTTTCAAGGGTTCAACAACAGTAGCCTTTTTTAAAAAATAAGAAAATGGTAGCAAAAAAGAATAACGGTTGAAATGACACACCTTATTCGTTTTGCCTTTTAGAAGTAATCCTTGATACAAAGAATTGCTCATGGCAAAATAAAGGACTATTTTGCTTATCTCAAAATTCAGCTGACAAAAATTAGATTAGCTATCAAGGTCTGGAGGAAAAGATTATTTTTAGGTCGATAATGAAAAAAAACCAAGAAATAATATTAAGAAAGGATGTCTAGAAGATCTTTTGGATAATGAGAACACAGATGTAAAATAGTGAAGCCCAGAATTGAAGAGAACTAGAAAGAAGCAGTGAGGGCAAATAGCTGGACAGAAAGGAGGCAGCAGTTCAAAATAGGAACGACTTGACTACTTACTCATTTTCCCAAAGAAGAAAAAGGAAGACTTCAAGGAGGTGACTAAAAGACAGAAGTTACATCACATCTACTTAATACACAAGGAATGTGTGATTGCTTAAAATCTAACACTATCATAAGTCAAAGGAACTTTGCCCAGCAAGTAAATTCTCAGTATGGAGGGAAAGTGGAGGGCTGTCTCCAAGCCCTACATCAAGTAAATTTAATTGTTCATTTCAGATAAGAATTTTAGCTCTAGATGGGACTTTGGAGAGCCAGTCCAACATCTCTCTCTCTCTCTCTCTCTCTCTCTCTCTCTCTCTCTCTCTCTCTCTCTCTCTCTCTCTCTCTCTCTCTCTCTCTCTCTCTCTCTCTCTTTTTTACAAAAGAAGAAACTGTGACCCAGAGCATTTATAACCAGCCCAAACAAAAGTAAATAGTGGAAGTACAGAGTTATCATAATGGTAATGATAACCACGGTAAGATCCACTTGAGATAAATTCTGTTAAGGGTAAAGTGGGAAAGAGAGAGCACCCCATCACCAGATTTCATAGGGAGAAAGAAATTCTAGGATATCAACCACTGTGGCCATAGATCCAGAGAGACTGAAAGTATAAATGGAAAACCCCATCACCTGGTAGCTTCCTATTATACTAATTATTCTTGCTACTAATAATCATTTAATATCATTTTTGGACTTTAATAAGAGCCAGAGCCTGAATTAATCAATCAGAAGAAGAGCTTGGACCTAACATCCTCTTTGTTCTCCAACGTAAACTCAGAGAATACCTCTTCCTATGTCAACAAGGCCAGATGGGGTTGATTTAGCATTCTTTATGAAACCCTTAATCCAAGACACTATCTTGAATAATGGGATTTTTCTGTATCTTAATATTTTGTGGAGGTATACTATGTTATGGCATGTTAATGGTAAAGAAAACACATATATCCTGAGTCATAATTTCAATTGAAACTTCGTCAACTCTCTTACCTTATTGTATTTACAACTTATGCAATTAAGAAAATTCCTTTCTCATGGTGTAAACACATATAGAGACCATAAATCTGAAGGACGCAGACATCCTTGGATTGTCCTAAAACAGAGTTAAGCCTAGTCATCCTTGTATCAGACAGTCAGAAGTTTCCTTCTGACTACATGATCATGAAACTGCCCGTCATCATCGTCGTCATATTCATCCTTCCTTGCCGAAGAAGATCATGCCATCAGAGAAATGATGACATGACTTGCACCTGACTTTGTTTTGAGTGAAGGAGGGCTGTGGAACTGCTAGCTTTAAGGGAATAAACAATATGGATTTACATATCCCCTCAGCTCTTTACATCTTTGACCAAACTTTCAGGTTGACACTACCTAGGTGTTCAGCTTAATAGTTTTGCTACCAAAGGATGTTAAATGCTCTTAATTCCCTTTACGTGTCAGTTAAGAGCCTATGACCCCACCCTAGTTAGGGCTACCTTGACTACAGCCCAAGTCTCCTCACTCCCAAACCAGGGGAGTTTTCACTGTCACATTGCTTGTTTTTACATGTAATTAGTATTTAGCATTAACATCATCTAAAAAATTATAAAATTAATGATAAAAACAACCAATATTGATAACAATGATTTAAGGTTTGTAAAGTTATATATGTATATATTTATAATTTGATAAACACAATACTGTTAAACAGGTGCTATTATCCCAATTTGGATATACTGTGTATTTGGGGAAACTTCACACGACATCCAAATAAATTTGATATGGATTCAGTACATTTATCCTAGCCTCTCCTGCTTGGGTTATGGAATAATAATAATATTCAGGAAGAAATTTGCAAGTGGGTGAATTCACATCTGAAGAACCTAATGACAGCAGTCAACATGGACATAATACAATACTTACTGGCTCCATTTGGAGAGATTATGTGAAAAGACTAAGTTAGGATTTCCACAAAGCTGACCGCTTTGTTAGTTGGTTTCATTTAGTTTCAGAACTAGAAGAGTGACTGGTGCACTGGAAGCATCTGCGATGTGTATGGGTCTGATGATGGTAAGCACAGAAGACCTTTATCGCTCATAGGATTTAGAGCTGAAGGACCTTATATATCACCCAATCAAACACTTTCATTTTATTGATGAGGTTAAGGACCGGAAGAGGTTAACATTTTTTTAAAAGTGTCAGGTTTAATCCAGAAAACTCAAATGATAAGCAATTTTGAACTAAGAGGCTATTCTATTAAAAATAATTCCTTGGTACAGATACTCTGATAGAATATAAGTTCCCCAAGGTCATGGACTATTTCATTTTTGTCCTAATATCCCCATAGCCTAGCACAGTGCCTGGCATATGCTTAGTAAATGCTGATTAATTAGGTTGATTAATTCCCATAACTAATACATGTGTTTTTGTACAATTATAATTGCTTTTCTATCCAGTGATCCCAAGAATTTAAAAATGTTATTGACGACTTCTTTCAAGTTCAGTACCAGCACTGCATCTCATGATCTCCCATATCACTATGGTACAAGCCTCCCCTCCCCCAATATGCTATTTCAAGAAAGAAAGAGGGAAAGTTATAATAAGCTCGATAATAGTAATAGCTCTTGTTAATATAGCACTCTAAGATAGGCAAAGCACTTATATTATCTCATTTGGTCCTCATAACTACCCTTGAGGTAGCTGCTATCATTATCCCCATTTTGATGTGCTGCATACTTTTGGAAACCATATGTTTTATGTTCTAAGCAAGCTGAATACAGGTTCTGTGTATTCATTCCCCCTCCCCCCCCCCACTCCACACCCCCCCCACCTCTTCTGGACCTAATTTAATTTGGCACACAACATCGCACCCCTAAAGATCACTTGTTACATCGTAGCCTATACTCTGGCTGGGTTCTCCGAATGGCTCTTCAAGGCTTAATGGTAAATTAGGGTAAGAAGGATCAGCCTCCTTTCATAGGCACCTAGCATCTCCCACACGTACATCATCCCTTCCCTCGTTGCCCGCCCGTCAACCCCCATAGACCTAGAGATGTATCTAAGCTCTGGAAACTTCAATGCCCAGGGTGAAACACTTTTCATTGACCAATCCCAGATTGCATGCTGTGCTCTAGTTGCCATTTGAAAACTAACTTTAAACTTGTTTCTTCAAGTTGAAGACAAGTAGTTGCTCCCATAACTTGAGGTCAGGACTACGCAGCGGTGTTAACTGTCTATCAAAACACCAGAGACCATTCTAGACCGAACCTCCTTCTTCCCTCCCCCCTGCAACTGAATAATGCACAATAGCTCGCACATAATAGACACTTAAATGATTGTTGACAGACTTAGTATTGACAGACTTAGTACAGCAGCCCCAATGCTGCAAAACCTCACCAGTGGCTCTAACCATTTATTTATCTGGGTTTTACACCGTCGCATCCTCGGGGAGATTTCAAACTGCCAACAGGAAGCCAAACAGAAAGCAATTTTGTGGGAATGCCATTATTAAAATACCTCCTGTACATTTCTCACCTCCATCCCCTTCTTCTTCTAATAATTTAGCTTGCCAGGAAACTTTCCCTAAGGGTCCCTACAGCGATCAGGATTACTCCGCAAGTTTCTTCATCCACCCAAGGCTCCTGGAGGGTCGGAGGACTCAAGAATCCGTTAAACCCCCTTAACAGAACAGGCTCATAACTTTTGGGAATCCTGAAGCTGCTCCTTCAATTTCAGGACCCTTCCTACAAGGTTCCCAGTTTCTATCATTGTTACAGAACCCCGCCTTTCCTTTCCCCCACCCCCACGTTCCTTTAGCAGGGACCTCGAGGAAGGAGGCCACCAGCATGCTCCTTAGCCTCCAACCAGCCTCCAGACACCTACACTGGTCCTAAGGCTCAATAAATCCGACCAGTCTCTGAAGATTGGGAACGAGGATGAGGGCTTAGGAAAGTCCTCTGAGTCTTTTTAGGAAGCTGCTAGCACCCTCCCTCAATGAACACTCACCCGGTACTCGGTTTTTTTTTACATATTTTGCATATACTTTATACATATTATTTCCCCTAATAGAACGAAATCTTTCAGGGCAAAGGCTATTTCATTTTATTCTCTCTTCACATACCCAGCACGTAGTCATTCAACAAACCTTTGCTAAGGTTCTACCATATACCAGCTCTTAGCACATAGTAGGTCCTTTAAAAAGGTTTGTTGATCAATAGATGTTGACAAGACTATTGTCTGCCTTGTGTAACCAACCCGTCTCTGGGCTTGATGCTTGCTCATGACCATGATGTACATCGTGTATTCCTATATAAATTTCATTCTATTTGTGTCTTGTCACGGCTAGCTGATGAGAGCTGGCCCAGGGAACTGTGTGGTAAGAAAGCAATAGAAAGGAAACAAGTTATCCTCTCCACTAAAAAGCTAGCAACAGTTCAGCTTGAAGTGCATTGAATGATGGGAGGAGGATCTGAAAGTGTAAATTCTAATCTCAGCTCTTTCCAGAGGTGGTTAAATAATCATTACTCAGCCATTTAACTTTCTTTGCCTTAGCTCCAGTAACTGTAAAATAGGTTCTTAGACCACTGAACTAGGACGGGATTTAGAAGTCTTCTGGTCCAATCAGTTCATTTTACAGGTGAGGAAACTCAAGCCTAGAGAGTCAAATAGCCCAAGGTAAGAGTAAATTAGTGGCAGAGTCGGGACTAGAAACCAGATCTCCAGGCTGAGTCCAGCCTCTTATTCATGTTTCTGAAGAGAATGCTATCATTGCAAAAATGTGATGGTTAAACAGAATTCCCATAAATATTAGCTCACTACTATATCAAGACAAGTTTTAGGAAGCATTTTCCTCCTAACTCCATAACTTAGTAAACTTCTAGTGCTTAACACAGTGCCTCATAAGTCAATCAGCAAGCCTTTGTTAAGAGTTTCCTATGTGCTAGACACCATACTAAGTTCTGGGGATACCAAGAAAGGCAAAAACGAAGTTCTGACTTCAGGTAGTTCACATTCTGTTGGGAGAAAATATGCAAATAACAATACATATACAAAATATATACAGTGTAAATGGGAAGTAATCCTGAAATACCTGCTGATAATAACAGCTAGCATTTCTCTAACACTTAAAGGTTTGCAAATATCATTTCATTTTATCCTTACAACAACCCTAAGACTTCCAAATGATAGGTGCTATTCTTATTGCCACTTTTTAGATTGGGAAACTAAGACTGAAAGAAGTTAAATGACTTGCCCAAGGTCATATAACTAGAGTCTAAAGCAGGATTTGAACTCAGGTCTTCCTGATTCCAATTCCAATGGTCTATTCATTTTGCCACTTAGATGCCCATTGACTATTGACAAAATGCAATGGAATCAGTAAGCATTAACTACTCTTGTAACATCTGTCCAATCTATTTACATATTTACAATCTATTATATACAGATATATATATATATATATTTACAATATTTACATATTTACAATCTATTATATACAGATAGTATCTTCCCAAGGAGCTTGTAGGGATCATCTTGTATATCTATGAAGAGCGCTGTTTTTTTAATCCACGGGCCACTCTCCCTACCCTACACCCCCAAACCTCTGCATTCCCCTAAAATGTATCCTTATCCTCAACTGAGGTCAATTGATCCCTTGACTTTTAAAAGTTGGAGAGGCTGAGAAATCTAACTCCTTCCTAGCAAGCCCAGTCCCTCCCTCTGGCTCTGGGTGGCCAGGAGGGGTCATGTTCACTGTCCTAGCGCGCAGTCTCCAGGCTCCCTTCTTCAGAGTGACAGGAAAGAGTCACACTAGAAATTGCTGCTGCTGGGGCTTGTCAGGTGGCTGTTGGCAGCTCGGGGTGGGATTTTTCCTTGTTCTTTCTTTCCCTGTGTTTCTCTCACTCTCTCTTTCTCTCTCTCTCCCTTTCCCCCTTTCCCTCTATCTCTCTCATTCTACCTTCAGGTTGCCCACTAAGAAGAGTTCCGTACAGAGGCTTCGTTTTGGAACCCTGGGCCAGTACTTGGTAAGAGCTGGGGCTGCCTTCTTAAAGGGTCTGCTTCTTGTGTTCTGGGTGTGTGCCTAGTTGGGGTTAGGATATACGAAGAAGTTTCACATTTTATTTTTTGTTTTAATTCTGTGGAGGGGAGACTACAGCTGGTGCAAATTAGCATGTCTGAGATCTTAAGCTGCAGTTCGAGCTAGAGAATTGTTCCATGTAAAGTTGCAGGGATCTGAAAATTTTCAGAAAATATGAATGGTGTTGAAACTCAAGTTGGTTGTTACTTGAAAGACCAAAACTAATTGTGATAAAGGTGATACCATGGTGGAGAGGGGGAGAAAGAATGATATTTTAGAGTATTTTTTTTTAAATCCCACATTTTCCTTCTAGTTTAAAATTCCCACATTTGATCACGGTGAATTTTTCTTCATGGCTTACTAGGAGAGAAGAACATATTGCCCTCTATAAGTGTGGTTTCCTAACTTCTAGTTAGCAGAAAGCAGAATTTATGCTTAATATATAGAGATATCTCAGAATGCAACTAGTAGGGCACCACAGGATTCACACTTTAGATGACAGTCAGAAGCACACTTATCAACATGGAGAACAATCCAGCTCCTTGGTTCAGCATTTATAAAACGTATTGCCTTTGAATTATCATTTTGTCTTGTGCCTACACAGGTTCTTAAAGTGTGAAGGCACACTGCAAAGAGGTACATGAGACACGTAAGGAGCAAATGCACCTTAAACCGGACCTAACTTAAAATGGCAAGCTGGACCAGGCCTCCTCCTGTGTTACTATTCCTGGAGCTAACTCTGATAGGCTTCAACAGATGCAGCCCCTGGAATGTGGAAGGGAGGGGGCGGAGGGAGCAGCTGATTCACCTCTCCAGCTATAAGACATTTTGGACACCCAGCTAGCTCAGGCTTGGGAAGGACACTGGAGCTTTGGCACACATGGCTTTTTATCTTGCCCTGAGTGGAGTCCCATCCCAAGGGGCCTCTCCTTCTTTCTTCCTTCTTCCCCTCTGCCAAAAGAAAGCCTAAGGGTAAACTAACCTTTCTGATAATGACCAGAAATAAATACAGGCATGTGAATATATGCAGAATAACGTAATGGACAGTAAGCTGTCCAGGAAGACCTAGGCTCAAATTCTGCCTTGATTCCCCTAGCAAGTCATTTAACTTTTTAGCACTCTAGCTCCCTAAAACTATGAATTGGAGAGAAGGCATTGACTTGCATTGGTCTCGGAGGGAGTTTCCTCACATGGGAGTTCCTTATCCCAGTGAAATCACAGACCTAGTCTCTCTCTCCCAATAGAAAGAGAAAGAGACAGAACACTTTTGCTGTTCAGCCATTTCAGTCGTCTCTTACTCTTCAGAACCCTATTTGGGATTTTCTAGTCAAAGATACTGGAGTCGCTTACCATTTTCTTCTTCTTTTTTACTTTCTTTTTTTATTTTATTTATTTATTTTAAGTTTTCAACATTCATTTTCACCAAATTTTGAGTTTCAAATTTTCTCCCCATCTCTCCCCTTCCCCTACCCCAAAATGCCTTGCATTCTGATTATCCCTACCTCCAATCTGCCCTCCCTTCTAACACCCCTCCCTTCCCTTATCCCCATCTTCTCTCTTGTCCTGTAGGGCAAGATAAGTTTCTATACCCCATTACCTGTATTTCTTATTTCCCAGTTGTACGCAAAAACAATTCTCAACATTTGTTCCTAAAACTTTGAGTTCCAACTTCTCTTCCTTCCTCCCTCCCCACCCATCCCCACTGACAAAGCAACCAGTCCAATATAGGCTATATACATGTAGTTTTGCAAATGAATTTCATAATAGTCATGTTGTGTAAGACTAACTATATTTCCCTCCATCCTATCCTGTCCCACATTTCTTCTGTTCTCTCTTTTGACCTTGTCCCTCCCCAAGAGTGTTTACTTCGAATTGCTCCCTCCTCCCATTTGCCCTCCCTTCCATCATCCCTCCCACCTTACCATTTACTTCTTCAGCTCATTTTATAGGTGAGGAAACTGAGGCAAACAGGGTTAAGTGACTTGCCCAGTGTCACACAACTAGTAAGTGCCTGAGGTCAGATTTGAACTCAGGATGATGTGCTTCCCTAACTCTAGGCCTAGCCCTCTATCAACTGCACCACCTAGCTGCCCATTCATAGGTACATAGAAACATAGACAGACAGACATACTCCAAAAGCTTAAAACTGCTCTAACACTTTTGGGATACCTTATATACACAGGTACATATGTGAAACATAATAGTGGATAGAGAGCTGATCTAAGGTCCCCCCTCTCCAGCTTATTGGCTATATGTGATGCTGGGCAAATCACTTAATTTCTCAATGTTCTCCAGGCAGCTCAAGACTAAAGACTACAGATCTGCATAAGTAAGAGAAGTCTCTTCATTTCCAAAACTGATGAAATCACAGATTGTTAGGATCCTCAATCTTGGATTGAAATAAATCTCAAAGCACTGTCTAGTCCACCCTGGTACATACTAAATACTAAATAAATGCTTGCTCATTGATTGGCAGAAAAACTGAGGCTCACAGAGAGTCTGCCCTGTCAGTTACCTTGCTAAGTTCAGATCCTTCCAAAAGGCACTGTGTGTTGCTAGAATTATGATAACAGTAGGAGCTATCACCAGAAATGTGTTTAAAGAGGGAAGCTGTAACACAGGCAGTGGCCACACTCTGATGAAAATCATCTTGGCTAAACCAGATTGAGGGTAACCAACAGGCCTCAAACCCATCATCAGGTTAGAGAGCTATCTACCCTAAGCATGTAAAGACTCTCCCTGGTGGAATGGGTAAATGAAAACAATTTGTTCCAATGGCCATTAAGGGCTATGGATCACTTAAAGCTCAGCCAGATATCAAAGACACCAAGGTCACCCACTGCATCCTGGGCCATCGCCAGCAGTCTCGACTTGTGTCTTGCCGCTGGACTCCCATGACCCTGGAAGGGTGGAGCTGATAACTGTGCAATTCTGCCTCACTTAAATTCAGTTCATGCACAAGTCAACACATCGTCCTGTGACATCATTGGTCTTCAGAAAATGAAGGACGTACGACAACAAAGAGAGAGTAACTTGACTTAGGTAGGATATGTGAATATTGACCATTCGTTTAATTCTGAGAACTAGAAAGCGCTCTCATTTTTTTTTTGGCAGGGTGATTCTCTAGGACTAAGTCATATATGTGGCAATGTCCTTTGGTTTAGCATCCTATGGATACTAACAGCTCACACTTATATACAACACTTCAAAAGGTTAGCAAAGCAAAAATGCCTTTCCTTCCTTGGGTTTCAGGTTCCTCACTTGTAAAATGATCAAGTTAAGACTAGGTGGTCTCTCAGGTCCTTTCCAGCTCTTAAATCCTTGGATTCTATTTTCCTCATAACAAATCTGTGAGATCCGTAATATGTCTATTATTATCACCATTTTATTTCTCTTCTGTAAAGCATCTGAAGTTCATGAGTATGTAGGTACTTTCTCTAATAGTACAGATAGCAATCTCTCCATGACTTAATAGATGATCTTCATGACCTGTTGTGGAGCAAATAAGCAAATACATTAGACAAGTAAATGAACAAATTAACAGGTAGACAAATGGATGGATGGATGGATGGGGAGAGAGAGAGAGAGAAAGAGAGAGAGAGAGAGAGAGAGAGAAATCTTTCTGAGACCTACTCCTCCCAACTAACTTGGGTTGGTCCTCTGATAAACATGTTGCCGGTCATGGTAACATGTCTGTCTAAGCCTTTTGGGGGAGGGATACAGAAGAGATTTTCCTCCCTATATTGCCCAGACTGCAAGTGCATCTCAAGGCCCAATCCTGCTACTGATCAACACAGGAGTTTTTACTGCCTGGACCAGTTCCTTGCTCCTTGGTCAGCCTGATGGCCTCTACTCCCAGGGGCCCACCATATTGGTGCTGGACCCAGTATGGAGATCTGATCAAATTTAGCCCTACTGCAGGTCAGAGGTCCCTAACTTCAGTGATCCAGTAGCTTCAGGCTCCCCAAAAGCAGGGTCTATCAGCGTGGGCCACCAGCGCCAGCTTTTCTGAGTCTTTTTCTGCTATATTAAGCCCATATATGGTTTCATCCTGGAGAGCCCCTAGGAGTTATATGCATTAACTTCTTATGAAAGAAATACTTTCCTTTATTTGTCCAAGGACAGGCTTCTTTAACATTTTTAATGTTCCCTTAGTCTTATATTCTAAGATCTGGATAAAAGGTTCATTTACCTTACCCACATCCTTCATGATATTACAGACTTTGGTGAGAGTTCTCTCACTCCCTAGCTTTTCATATTCTAGAGGCTAATCTCTTTAAATGAGTGGAGGAAATATTTCATCTGAGGGATAATTTGCTATATCAAATTACGTCTAAGACACAGGTGCTAGCATAAATTCAATCTCAGCGATTTATCTTTGGGAATTCGTTGGGAAAGGACAATGAATTGTCATCAGTGATCAAACCAAATAATCTAAACAATGTGAACATATATGAAAAATCATGCCCTTCACTGTGGTTTCTAATATATTATGATGCCAATAGAGCCATAAATGTTATAAACAAGGCCAAACTATCTATATGGCCAAAGCAGGGATTCTTGATCTTTTGTGTACCATGGACCCAGGCATGTAGGGGGAAGCCAAGGCACCACTTCTCAAAATAACACTTTTAAATCTATAAAAATAAAATAAATTCTAAAATATGAATATTTAAATAAATGCAAATAATAGAAAATAAATTACAAAGGATACCAATTATATTGAAATACAGTTATAAAAACATTTTAAGCAAGTTCATGGACCCTTCTTTCCTCTCCAGTAAGTTCTCTTGATCTAAAGTGAATTTGGCCTATGAGCTATGAAGCAAAAATTTGCCAGGTGAAATGGTGTCTCTTCTACCCCATTTCTGCCCAGGGTCTAATTTATAGGATCACAGAGTCTGAGCTAGAGGCTCTTAGTGGTCATTTAGGCCTACCTCTTCATTCTATAGATGTAGCCAAGTCTCAGAGTCAAGATTTATGTCCAAAACCAGAATTCTTTCTATTGAATCCACATCTCCACTCGAAGACCTTAAGCACTGAATAAATTAGAGAGCTTATGTAAATGTAGAGATTTTATTGAATCCAGTCCTTTTATCTTGCCATTGGGAAAATTGGAGATCAAAGATAGAAGGTCCTACAGCTAAAGTTGGGAGTAGGACTAAGGCTCAAGTCTTTTCTCTACCATACTAGTCGTAGTGGTATAACTGGTGAAGCAGATAACATATAGTCACAAATCTGTAAAGAAAAGCACTTGGTGTGCACAGGTACGGAGCAGCCTTTCAACACAGAACTGTATTCCTATTCTGGTAGCCCAGATATGCATATGTTGGATGCTCCACAAGCATCTAGCCATCTTTGACACACATCTACAAACAACAGCTACTGCTGCTGTAAAAACTCCCTTTACCGCATTTTTCTCCACCACTTTTGGAGGTGTGCAATAAATGTAGATAGCTAGGTAACACGGTAGAGGAGACCTGCACAACTTGGCAGTAGGTGGGGGCCAAAATTAAAATAGGCTAAACTTCTTCAGCCACAGATAGGTTTTTAGTGGTCCAATTTCTAAGTAAAGATAACTAGAGACAGGCTGGTGATGTTTGGTTGGCACAGGTCAAGTGAAAAATGGGAGAGAGTATACGCAGTGGTCAGCCAATCACCAAGTTACATGATGGGCACATAGTGACCAGTGAAAGACAGGGTAAATGGGGCATGGACAAAGCACTTGTTACATCTTTGCTTTCTTTCATGGCCTATACATTTTTCACAGGCTGCCCAAAATCCTTTGATAAGCTGCAAACAGCCTGTGGACCATATGTTATATAGGCCTGTGTTAGAGTGAGGGGCCTGGGTCCAGGAAGACTTATCTTCTTCCATTCAGACACTTGCTGGTTTTGTGACCCTGGGCAAGTCACTTAACACTCTTTACCTCAGTTTCTTCATCTGTAAAATGAGCTGGAGAAGGAAATGGCAAACTACTCCAGTATCTTTGTCAAGAAAACCCTAAATAAGGTCACAAAGAGTCAGACACAACTGAAACGACTGAAAAACAATAAATGTGAATGACTCAAAGTCATTGTAGCTATTTATTATAAGGATCTGGTTCTTTAAAAATAAAACTGAGGAGACGGAGCCTGTAGCTTTCTTGGGAAAGGAAGTTCCCAGGTGCAAGATAGTCTTAATGAGTTACCTGGGACACTAAGAAGCTAGATGATTTAACTGAAGTCACATAAGTAACATTGCTCAGATTTGGAGTCTTCCTGACTCCAAGGTACACTAAGTTACTTCTCTTTTAATTAAATTATTTTATTTTATAAATTATATAATTTTAATATAAACACAGTAATCTTAAAATGACATGAAATAAGGAATAAAATCCTACATGACAATAATTGATATATCTATAGCATTTTATCTATATTATCTCATTTGAACTCCACGACAGCCATATGAGGCAAGGATAGATGAGGAAACTGAAACCCAGACAAATAAAATCCTACACAACAGCTGACACCTTTATAGGTTTGAATGGACACGATTTCATTTGAACCACACATCAACCCTGTGAGGTAACGATAACAACAGGTGTTATTATCCCCAATTAATGGATAAAGAAACTGAAGATCAGGTAAAATAAGGAATAAAGACCCACATAGCTCACGTTTATGCAGCACTGCATATACATTATCTCATTTGAGCCTCATACTAACCCTGGGTAGTAGGTGTTATTACAGTTTTTAGATAAGGAAACTGAAACTTGGAGAGAGAAATGACTTTTCCAAGGTCACACAGCTATTAAATATCAGAGAAAAGGATATTTTAGCTATTTTAACTAGAATTTACATAGCACTTTTAGGTTTGCAAAGCCCTTTACAAACATTATCTCATCTTTTTCTTCACAACAACCTTGGAAGGCAGGTACTATTATTATCCCCTTTTTACAAGTGAGGAAACTGAGGCAGACATAGGTTAAGTGACTTGCCCAGGGTCAGACAGCTAGGACATGTCTGAGGCTGGATTGGAACTTGAGTCTTCCTGACTTCAGGTTCAAACCCCAGTCCAAACCTAGATCTTTCCCTCCCCAAGTCTAGTATTCAAACTATTATGTCAGACTGTCCCTTTCAACCTTACAAATTTCAAAATATTTACAATTTCTTAAAAGGAAAAATATGCATGGAAGCTTTAAAAAATATCCCATTTGTTTTTGCACTCTCTTCCCATATCTTTATTTTTAAATATATTTTGTTAATTGGGGTTGCTATTAGGGGTCTAAGCCTAAATACTGGGAGCACATAGGTAGAGCCTTCCTGAGGGCAGAAGAGAATCCCAACCCTATTATGATTTGGAAAATGGGATTCTGGATACGGATAATCTGACCCTTTAATCAGTTTTATTGACCTCTGATGACTACAGTCATTTCCCAGTATGCTAACCCTATGTCTACACTGATACGTCCCTCCTACAAAGAAAACACTAAGCAAAAATGACTGTAGCTAATGGTGTATTCAACATTCCATTCCCATAGTAACCTACCTCTCTACCCAGAGGAAGGAAATGTGGTAAATAAAAAGTTCGAGAGACATGATTTCTGAGTAATTAATCATTTTATTAATTATTGCTAGTGGATAAAATAAAAGGGTCATTTGACCGTCTCTCCTAAACCAAAGACCTCCTCATAGAACCCACTCAATGCTCAAATGACCTTGGAAGAGTAAATGTTCCTGAAGGTGGAAATCAGCTCTGATTGGCTAACAAGTAATAAGAGAATGAACATTATAATGAGAGATGAGAGTCTAGGTTCTCAGTCAAAAGGACTTATCATACCACCCCTTTTAGGCTAATCTATACAAAAAGGGGAATTCTCTTCTACCTAGACCTATATGACTAAATCACAATGGACCCAAATGCACCAGTTCACCTAAACTAGAATTTCTTTACCTTTTGATCAGATCTGAGTTTTCCCATTTCATCTTCTCATCAGCCCTGCCCTTCAAAGGCCAGCTGGATAACCTATGAGGGGTGATTCCTGAGGGAGGAAATACTAAGGGGAAAATCTTTAGTTCCAATTCAATAATTGGTTATCAATATAAGAGAGAAATAATCGTTTTTCTCAGAAGTATGCGTGGTCTTCACTTCTATGGTTGCAACCAAGAACGATCATTGAAGTTCGTTGTTTTCACTTACATTATTGCAGTCATCACATATTTCCTTTCTTCCTTTTTCCTTCCTTCCTTCCTTCCTTCTTTCCTTCCTTCCTTTCTTCCTTCCTTCCTTCTTTTCGTAAGGAACTTCAGTCTCGTAGGTATACAGAGCTCACTTCCTTCACCCAAGCAGACCGGCAACTTTTCTGTAACCTCTAGTCTGAGAGGGTCTGAGAGGTCAAGTGACTGGCCCAGAATCACAGAGCCGAGATGAACAGATGATATGGTCTCTTTACTTTAAAAGGGTGCAAAAAGTATAAGGAATCTAGCCTGAGATCAGAGTCCACTGCACTGGGACAACTGTCTTGCACTGCATGCTTTGAGAAGCTTGAGTTACAGTCAGTAACTCAAAAAGAAGACCAGCTGGTGCTTAAAAAAAAAAAAGATGAGAGGCTGATATGCATGCATATCATCAGTCCCTAAAACTCAATAGCCTCACTGGTGCTAAGTAAGGAAATGCCTCTCTGTTTCATAGACATCCCTTGGGCTGCCCTTCTGTGACTGCTTTTCCCTTTCAAAGCTGCTCTTAGTATTCACTTTCGTCTGATTTCATCTGTAAACCAATGCTCTGGAGTTGTTATTTATATATATGGAGGGGTTGGGAATGGCAGGGAGAGCAGGGGTATTTTTTCTTTTGACTCTGTATCCCCTAGGTATGGACTTGTTTAAGGTAACTAGATAATCTGCAAGCTAACTAGTTCTATTTGTCCTATATGGACTGAGATCTCTGGTTTTATTTTTACCATAACACCTGATCCCTCAGGTAAACAGGGAGTCACCTCTGCTGACATAGGGCACTGGATACCAAGCAACAGCAACCATTTACCCTGGGCCACTGGCAAGAAACCCTCTAGTTTCCTTGGCTTGCTGCCTGTTTGAATTGAGCAAGTCCCTTGGATGGGAACAGGGGAAGTACTGAGAAGATGGAGGTGATGGGAGGTGAGAGGAGGGTAAGAGTAGTGGGGAATTGCTCAGGAAAGTAGAGAAGGCTGTAGCAATCATCCAAGAATTAAAACATGCATCAGGGCTCGATGCAGGAAATTTTGTACTGGGGCAAAAATGGTTATAGGTAGATGGTAATGATTAGAGAAGAGACTGTCTCTCTTTTTCTACAAATGCCATAAACAAGTGAAGGGAAGTCTACAAGATTTGAAGCTAAAAGGGAGCTTAGTGTCTACCCCTCTTTATTTTACAGATGAGAGAACTGAGGCTCAGTGGGGTTAAGTGACTTGTTCTGGGTCACACGTGTTGTAATGATAATATCTGACATTTATATGTCGCCTTAAAATCTGTAACATTCTTTACAAATATTATCTCATTTGATTTTCACAACGACCTTAGGAATTAGGTTGTTATTTTACTTCTTATTATCCTTCACTATTATCCTCATTTTACATAGGAGGAAACCAAGGCTGACAGAAGTTAGGTTAACTCTCCTAGGGTCACAGAGTATCTGAAGTTGGATTTGAACTCAGGATTCAAGTTTTATCTTAAACCTCTTTATTTGACTTTCTTTAATTACCTTCTTATTTAAAAGATAAGGATATTGAAACCTAGAATGATTGAATAAAATGACAGTGAGTGGAAGAGTGAATTCTGATCCTTTGATTCCAAGTCCAGCTGTGCCCTTCAAATACTCCAGCATAGTTACTAATAGTAGAGATAGTAGACTGGACCTCCATGACACCTAGATGAATCCATTCCAGTTATCAGTTGAGGAAACTATGGTAGAGTGACTTGCCCAGGGCCACTCAGCTAGGAAGTACCTGAAGTCATATTTGAACTCAGGTGTTCTGCAGTGTCTGCTATACTGCTTAATAAACACTTTAACTACCTAAGGCAGGGGTGGGGAACCTGCGGCCCTTTGGCTTGTGGCCCTAGATATTCCTCAGATCCTTGGATTCTGTCAAACTGCCACACTTGAGGACCTACAGGTCCTCAAACTGATAAAGTTTGTAAAAAACTTTACATTCACTATCCTCTTTGAGCCTCAAGAGAAAACTAAGGCTCAGCTACCTCAGTGGCTCAGTGACCTGCTTGTCCTCACACAGCTAGTTAAGGCCCTAGAGTGTGTGAGTGTGAGTGTGTGTGAATGCGTGTGATTGTCCAGGGAGTAAAGGGGGATTGTAAAGGGAGAGGAATAAATAAATCTACATATGACTAGGAAGCCAAGATGTTGTTACAGTTGACTATTCCTGGTTGATCCAGGTAGAAATGGGATGGGCAAATTAAAGCGTGTGTCTTAAGATATTGAATCAACTAATGAACTAGTTTACAAGCTCTCATTGCAAGAATTCCATCAGTTTCTCTCTTTAGGATTGATCTTATAGAAAGCTGATGCAGACAATTGAATAGGTAATCGTAATAGCTAACATTTGAGTAACGCTTTGTGCCAAGCACTTCATTAAGCACTTTACATATATCATCTCATTTGATTCTCACAACAACTCTGGAAGGTAGGTGCTATTATCATCCCCATTCTACAAATAGGGAAATTGAAGCAAATGGAATTTTTTTTTTAAGTGACTTGCCCAGAGTCACACAGATCAGAAGTATCTGAGAATGGATTTGAACTCAGGTCTTCCTGACACCAGTCCTGGCACTCCACCCACTTTACTCTCTAGCTAGTGCCCGGATGCTAGTAGCCCTAAAACATCTCCCCACTAGCCACTGTGTCAAAAGATTCTTTGAGAGTTACTTATAAATTCATAAATCTGCATTTCAAAAGGGGGCTTATCTAAAGGGGTTAATAGAATAACCATCAAATCCTTAGTCTGGATTAGTTTATCAAATTAGCCAGCCAGTCTTCTAGAAGGATGCTGAGAGAAGCACAAAGCTGATTATTTTTAACTGGGGGAAGAGGTGATAGAGGGGTGGGAGTATGGGCTCCCTGCTGAGGGGGAGTTTAGAACCCAACGTTTCAGCAGAGGTTCTTGGCAGCTATTGTTGTCATCCTCCTCCTCCTTCTCCTCCTCATCCTTCTCTTTCTCCTCCTTCTTCTCCTTCTCCTCTTCCTCCTCTTCCTTTTCCTCCTCCTTTTCCTCCTCTTTCTTCTCTTTCTCCTTCTTTTCCTTCTCCTTTGTCCTTCAAAGAGGACCCATGACATCACATAGCTGATATCTTGACTTGTTCATGAATTGGATTTGAGTGAAGCAGAGATGCTCAGAGTCAGCCTCAATCTCTCCTCCAGAGTCATCAAAGTCCAGTGGCAAGACAAAGGTCAAGACAACTGGCGATGCCCAGGATGCACTGGGTGACCTTGGCCTTTCTAAATTAAAGTCTTTCCCAGGTTTCAGTTCATCTGAGGCTGCATCCGGCCAATCAAGTGACAGCACAAAGAGCAGATGCTAATGAGGAAAAGAGAGCCCTCTGAGAAGTATAGAAGGGTGCCAAAGACCAACTTTGCCTCTTGCACAATCTTGTCTGGATCAGCTCTTGCTCATCCTCATATAACCCATCCTCTGCCACTCCTTTCCCTAAGACCTCATAGTTCCCCCTGTTGCCTGTATCAGTGATTCTTTTTGACCATGTATACCATCAGTTAAAGATTCTTGAGCACTCACTTCATATATCTGATCACTTATAAATCATATGTATATACACTTCTATGCTAATAATTATATTCATTATAAAACACACAAAAATATTTAACTTAAAAGGATAAGCTAAAGATGAAATAATAATTGACCCTAGAATCAATCAAGAGCCACTAGAGTTTACTGAGTTGGGGAGTGAAATGGACTTTAAGAAAATCACTTCTGCAGCAACTAGGACGACGGCTTAGAGTGGGAAGAAACATGAGAAAGAAGAGAGACCAAATAAGGAGCTGCCCCCTTTAGGTGAGAGGTGATAAAGGCTTGAGCTGGGACAGTGCTCATGTGGGTATAGGGCAGTGGGTGGATGCAAGAGGCATTGCGGAGGTTGAACTGATGAGATCTGGCAATTGTTAAGATATTTAGATGACAATCATGAAAACTACAAATTGTGTAGCACTTTTAACATTTGCAAAGAGGAAGACGATGCCTACTTAGAGGTCTCTAAAGTCTCTTCTATCTCCAAATCTATGATACTGGGAAATACTATTTTCCTCTCAAGCCTTCATGTGTCTCCTATAAATATTTCCCATCCTAAGACCTCTCCCATGTGATGTTTCCCTTATTTCCCTTTCCTTCATCAGTGTATATCATGAGGTAGCATGGCATGGCTTGACTGTGGAGTCAGAAAAACCGAGTTTCAAATCCGGCCATGTTTATGAGCTGTTCGGCCATGAGGCATTTACCCTGTCTTGGCCTCCATTTCCTCATCTGTGCTGTTATTGAGTCATTTCAGTCATGTCTGACTCTTTGTGACCCTATTAGGGTTTTCTTGACAGAGATACTGGAGAAATTTTTAATTCCCTCTCCAGCTCATTTTACAGATGAGGAAACTGAGGCAGGTAGGGTGAAGTGACTTGCCCAGGGTCACACAGCTTACAAGTGTCTGAGGATGAATTTGAACTCAAGCCTTCCTAACTCCGGGCCTGGTGTTCTAGGCACTGCACCACCTAGCTGCCCTCTTCATCTACAAAATGGGATTAATAGCAGTATTTATTCCTCAGGGAGTTGTGAGGATGTAAGGATAGAAATATGACTTGGGCTGTACAAACCTTAAAGCACCATATATTATATTTATATTATAAGAGAATATCTTATATTCTCTTAGCTTACAATTAGGATGAATATATTTTCTAAAACTCTATCAGTCAAAGGGTCATCCTTTTACAAAGCCTTGGAGCTATCCTGACAAGTCAAGGATTTAGGGTTACAAACTTTTACTGTTTTCAAGTCACTGCTTAAAATTAGACAACATCTCTCAAGGAGTCATCAGGTAGTGAAAAGAACACTGTACTTTGAGTTAGGAAAGACTTTGCTTTGAATATCACACTCCCAGCACTTACCAGTGTCATGGGGCAAGTTGCTTTTAGCAATCTGAGCTTCATTTTCTTAGCTACAAAATGGGGATACTATTACCTATAATAGAAGCAGCTAGGTGACTCAGTGGATAGAGGGCTAGGCCTGGAGTCAGAGAGGCCTGAGCTCAAATCCAGGCTCAGACATTTAGTACCTGTGTGACCCTGGGCAAGTCATTTTACCCTTTTTGCTCATATTTTCTCATCTGTAAAATGAGCTGGAGAAGGAAATGGCAAACCACTGCAGTATCTTTGACAAGAAAACCCTATATGGGTCGTGAAGAGGCAGAAACAACTGAGCAACATCCACATTAAGATTTCCAAAGTGCTTTATAAGCCGTCTCAATTCTCCCAACAACCCTGTACAGCAGATGTATTAACATTCCCCATTATAAGAAACTGAAGCTGAGAGAGGTTAGTAGAATGCCAAAGGTCAGATTGCTAAGTAAGTGTCTGAGGGAGGATTTGAACTCAGGTCTTCCTAACTCCTAGTCTAGTATTCTATCTGTACCACCTAGCTGCCTCCAAGTAGGTTTTGGTATAGTAGAATATAGCTGGAATTAATTTTTAAAGCAGATTTTCTATTATTGTTATTTGAAAAATATTTAGGTTAACTTATCAACACATTTTCACATTGAATATTAAGTGCGAAGAAATTCTGCTGTAGCCTTTCCCAATAGAGGATAAAACTGATTTTTAAATTAAAATATTCATTATTCCTGACTAAGATTTGTAGTCACCTGTGTAGTCACAGGCAGGTTTGGAAGAGGGGTGGGTTATAAGGGAAGGCATGACCTGTCTTCTTACCCTCCACTAAGTTGAATACTCCCCTTTGGAATAAGGCCCTGGCCTCAGGTCCCACTCCCTTCCCCTCTCCATCTCTACTTTGGAGACCACTAGTTTTTAATGATAATAGCAAAGTACTTCCTCAAGCCTGGTGGCTCATGCCTGCTGCTGGAGAGACTGTGGCTAGTCAATTGTTCGAGCTTGGGGTTGAGTTACTGTAGGGCTTACAGTCCATCATGTTTCTGAACTAAATCCAGTACTAATATGATAAAATCCTGGGAAAAGAGGGCCACTGGACACCTAAAAGAGGGTGAGGGTGGGCAGTGAACTGGCACAGGTCAGAAACTGAGCAAATCAAAACTTCCCTCATCATCAGTAGTGGGATCAGGCTGGTGAAGGGGCAGTACATTTTCAAGACTGGGTGAGAGTAGGAGACCAAGGCTCAAAAAAAATAATAATAATTTTTTAAAAACCTCAATGCATACTCTAAAAATGAGAGAGATCCAATAATATTATAATGGTTTTATGGCTAAATTGAGAGGAGGAGGGTTGGCTGGAATTGCCCTTCTATTATATTACAATTGCTCAATAACACTCATTTTTTTAAATATCAAAGGATCATGTATTTTAGAGTTAGACCTCAGAGAGCATCTGGTTTAATAATTTCATTTTCCACATAATGAAACTGAAGACCAGAGAGGGAGAGTGTTATATCCCAAATAGAAAAGGAATTCTGACTCCAAAGTCAGTGATTTTTCTATCCTCAAAACTCAAATTTCTTTGGAAACATCCTGGATATAACGTCCAGCAGAGTGCACCAGAGATGTGTAGCTCTAGGCTGTTTAACATTTTAATTAATATTTTGGTTGGAGGCAGAATGGAGGGAGTATCAAATGTGCAGAAAATACAAAGCCTGAAGGGAGCAGCTGGTACAGGGAGCCAACACAAAGGATGCCAAAGCCAGGAACAGGAATGGAAAAGCATTTGACCAGCTAGACCACTGGGCTAAATCTAATTAAATGAAATTCAATAAGGGATAAATTTCTTACACTAGGGTTCAAAAAATAGACTCGACAAATACAAGATGGTGGAGCCATGGTAAAATATTAGTTTATCTGAAAATTATCCGGGACTTTAGTAGATCATAAGCTCATAATGAGTCAATATAAATACTTCCCAAAAAGTTACTATGAGCTTGAACTCCATTGAGATGAATAGCTCCCAGAAATGAGACAGTGGCTGATCCAGTCAGGCCACATCTGTACTACTGTGTTCAATTCTAGGGGTCACAGGCAAAGGACATTTATAAACTGGAGAGCATCCAAAGGACAGCAACCAAAATTGGAAAGAGTCTTAATTTTTGCCATATGAAGATTAGCTGAAAGAAATGGGAGTCTTTAACCTAAAGAAGAAAAAGAATTCAAGAACTATGTTTACTTATTTGAAGGGCTGCCAGGTAGAAGAAGGATTAATCTTGTTCTGTTTGATACCAGGGAACAGAGATAGGAACAATCCATGAGAAGTTAAAAAGAGACAAATTTAGGGTCAATTACAGGAAAAAAAAATCTTAAATGATTAGAGATGCCACAAAGTAGAAGGGGCTATCTTGACGCAGTGGGTTCCCCATCATCCTAGCTCTTCACTCAGGGGCTGGATCTACCATTTATTGGATATGTTGTAATGGGACTTACTTTTGGTGCAAGGGTGGAACTGGATGGTCATCTGAAATCTGTGACTCTGTAATCCAAAGGGGCAGCAAGATGGTTCATTGGGTGGAATGCTAAAACTGGAATCAGAAAGACCTGAATTCAAATCCAGCCTCAGATACTTCTAAACTGTGGGACTTTGGGGAAGTCACTTAGCCTCTGTTTGCCTCAGTTTCCTCATCTGTAAAAATGGGAATAATAATAGTACCTCCCTCCCAAGGTTGTTGTGAGAATCAGATGAGATCATCATTGTAAAGCACTTAGCATAATGCCTGGTAAGTACTATGTAAATGTTAGCTCTTATTGTGATTATAGAAATTTATTATTAAGAGATCACAGCAATTATCTAGTCCCCCTGCAGCCAACACAGCCTGTTGAGGTCAGAAGCAGTGCCCCTGAAAGATGACCTTCATTAGTCGATTTGTCACACACATACACACACACACACACACACACACACACACTCACACACACATGCCCACTGCTCTTTTTCTGTGATGGCTGCCAGGTGTCTTGCCAGCAGATCAGAACAGTCGGTAGTTCTAATTGAAGTGGAATATAATTTAATTATATGCTTAAATTCATTTGATTCACCCACAGGCATGTAGCCCAGGGCCTCTTCTCAGCTATACCTAGTTTTATGATCCATGGACAGTTAACTCTTAAAATTCATAGCTTTGAACCCCCACTGATATATCTCTCTATCCTTTATCCAGTCAGATAATATCTAAATTCAAAGCAAAAACATTTAATTAAAAAAGAATGGCATGGTATTAATAAAGAATTTGGTATTAAATGGTCTCTGCAACCATTCCCAAATGACTGCCAAGACAATGCTTTTACCAGTAACAGACACAGTTACTGGAAGAGTTGGAACTAAAACTAGGTCATAACTGGAGTGGGGAAACTAGAGCTTTGACCTAGGGCACTGAAATTTAAATTACTCTGAAGTTTAGAATGCACTAATTACACTTATTCTGCATCAGCAGTACAATTGTAGGAAACTATTCAACTCCATATAATCCCTTATGTCTCCCTAATGCAGTAATAGAAGGTTAGTTCTTGGAAAGGTATTAAAAGAATCTTTTGCAACAGAGGTAGTAATAATGCTAGCTTCTTGGCACAGCAACTAGAAAGCATTGTTAACTTCTCTCAGTATTATAGTCACTTCTATTGTCTGTGCTAATGCAGGTATGGTCTTCATGGGGCTATTATTTTTTCCTCTGTCTCTTATATTCCTAATAACCACTTCTTTTAGAAGACTCCAATATACTTTTAAACTGTGAACACCAGTATCTACCCAATTGAGTCTATGTTGGGTGATGTTGCCATGTTTTAGAATGTACAGGTTTCTTAAAGGCGTATTTCAAAGAAAAGTTCCTCCAATAAGTAGGGAGTCTCTCATCTCCGTGCTTTAAGGAAACATGGGGTTTGTATATAAATATACCTTCCTACCTCCTCTCACTCAATAAAAAATTTATAGTTCCTGCAAATCATCCTAGGTACCTAGGCACATCTGTAAACTTAAACCACAAATACTCATAAACTGGCATATAACATAGTAAAAATGGAGGGAGGAACCTTGCTATTGCATTATCTCAAAGTGAAAGTCTTGATTATGGAGCTGAATCCATGCATTTTATTGTATTTGTTTTCTGTTCGCTTGTTTATTTAGCAAGCTCTTGCCTGTGACGTCCTGTTGCAGTCATGGCGCCCAAAAAGAAGACTGTTAAAAAGAACAAGGGAGAGGTCAATGAGATGACGATAATTGTAGAAGATAGCCCACTCAGCAAACTGAATGCTTTAAACAGTTTCCTAGAAGGAGGCAACGGATTGAACTGTATCTCATCAGAAGTGACTGATGCCTCATATGGACCCAATCTCTTGGAAGGATTAAGCAAAATGAGGCAGGAGAACTTCCTTTGTGACTTAGTCATTGGCACCAAAACCAAATCCTTCAATGTTCACAAGTCAGTGATGGCCTCCTGTAGTGACTATTTTTACAACATATTAAAGAAGGACCCTACCACTCAAAGAGTAGATCTCAATGATGTGTCACCAGTTGGCCTGGCTACTGTGATTGCATATGCCTATACTGGAAAGCTGACTCTTTCCTTGTACACAATAGGGAGCATCATTTCTGCTGCTGCCTACCTCCAGATCCACACCCTTGTGAAGATGTGCAGTGACTTTTTAATACGAGAAATCAGTGTTGAGAATTGTATGTATGTTGCTAACATAGCAGAAACCTATAATCTAAAAACCACTAAAGCAGCTGCCCAGAAATTTATCCGGGACAACTTCATCGAGTTTTCAGAAACTGACCAGTTCTTAAAACTTACTTTTGAGCAGATCAATGAACTCCTGGTGGATGATGACTTGCAACTGCCTTCTGAAGTAGTTGCATTCCAGATAGCAACGAAATGGTTAGAATTCGACCAAAAGAGAGTGAAGTATGCTGCTGATCTCTTGAGCAATATTCGTTTTGGTACCATCTCTGCTCAAGATCTAGTCAACTACGTTCAGTCTGTACCCAGGATGATGCAAGATGCAGATTGCCACAAGCTTCTTGTGGATGCCATGAATTATCACCTCCTTCCCTACCACCAAAACACATTGCAGTCTAGGCGTACAAGAATCCGAGGGGGCTTTCGAGTGTTAGTCACTGTTGGAGGACGGCCTGCCCTCACCGAAAAGTCTCTTAGTAGAGATATCTTGTATAGGGACCCTGAGAATGGATGGAGCAAGTTGACTGAAATGCCTGCCAAGAGTTTTAATCAATGTGTGACTGTGATGGATGGATTTCTGTATGTGGCTGGTGGGGAAGACCAGAATGATGCGAGGAACCAAGCCAAGCATGCAGTCAGTAACTTCTGCAGGTAAATGATCTCTCTTTATGAACCAAAAAGGTGACAGTATGCTAGCCATGCCTGGCTTACCTCAGTCCATGGAATCAGAGAATGAAAGAAATTGGTACAAGGCTAATAGAACAGCTAGGTTCTGTTGGGAAAGTCAGAGATGAATACTTTCACTAATACAGCATCATTAATGTATCATTAATTTAATATAATTTGTAAGTGACAACCTCTCACTCCATCAGATACACCACTGATACATCTAACATCTAGTAAAATGCCTAGCATACAGTAAGCATTTACTAAATGCTTGTTGAATGTTGATTCATAACAAGGAAAAGAGATGGAGTAACTGACATTTAAGTTGATTTCTAAGATTTATATGAAAAGATAAATACATTGTAGCAAAACTATGTGGGAGAGCACAGATGCTTTTATAGACTTCCAGTTATTTCACAAATGTCACTGTTGTTACATGGTTATCAAGAGAGCAAAGACAAATGTATTCTCATTATCCTTTCACTTAAATCATATGTACAGCAAATGTGTAAACGGTAGTAGCTTTGTAAAATCAAGAGGAATCACGGAAAGAAAAATAAAGCAAGAGAGGAAGAAAGGGTTTCTAAAAATGTCTGCCCTATTCAATATAGGAAACAAGTACAAGAATGTTTCACATGGGGGGTGCACATACATACCTGGGGATAGCTGGTGTTTCCTGGAAGTGTTTATAACCTGAGTTCTTGCAGTTGGAAATTGATGGTGACCACACCAAGGGAGATTCTTCCAAAGCCGAATATAGATTGTATCAAATAGGTAAAGGGAGAGAATAGGCAGTAACTTTAGGCACAGAGTATCAATGTGGCTCTAAGGCAATGGGAATCCCCAGGTCCTAACTATACTGTGCAAGTTTGTATGGCTTCCCAGAGGTTCAACCAGCATGATGTTCTCCTAGGGGTCCCATTGGTTTTGTAGGACTGGGGTTGAGGGATACCATCGGGGAAGGGAGAAGATGTGGTGAGGGACAGAGCCAATATCATCTCCTTGAACCACTGGAGGCAATGAGTTACTCTTCAGGCCTAGTTAGCTTACACAAGAAGTATCTTTCCTGATCTGCTATCCTTCCCATATGGTAGGTAGGAATTACAAAGGAAGAAACCATTCTCTTTGAAAAAAATCTTTTTGTTCTTTCTCTGTATTTCTTATTTTAATGAACATTTGTACTTTGTCTATAGGATTTTATAATGAGATTGTATGGAGAGAAGGTGAATATTAGGAAGTGAATAAGTAATTTCTATTACATCTACACTAATTTTGTACCAGCCAGTTCTACAGAGGTGTCTCAAAAAAGGGAGTTTTGGTGTCTCACACTATTGTCTTTTCCTGATGCATGCTATTCAATAGTTACATATTTGCCCCTCAGAATCATTGGTTAAATGACTAGAAATGATACCTTAAAATAAAAATGAACATATTAATGAATACGAGAAGTAGCATTTAATTCTCTCTTTTTAAGGTTTAAGGCAGCAAAATCAAACTAACTGAAAGACCAGGACAGTGTAAGGGGCGTAGGAGAAATGCAAAATCCTAAAAGTGAAAATGATACACCCCAAGCAACTGTCTTTCTTCTTGATGGGAGATAGGGGTGTATGTGTTGATAATTAGCTATGGATGAGTGGATGTTTGTAGGTACACAAGATTAAAGGTGAAGGTGGGAGATTTGTCTCCCTTCTTTCCACTACCCATAAATATCCAATATCCTCCTGAAACCTCACAAACATCCCTCTCCTGGGTAGTCTGAATTGTCAGACACTGCAAATGAAGGTGAACCAGACATCTACTTTTGCGGAGCTCTTTTCCCAAGTGTCCATGGACCTGAGGAGGGCAGGGTTCCACTGGTAATCAATGAGGAAAGAGATCTGCTGAGTAAAACCCCTAAGTCTGGGGTTGTATAACCCCAAAATGCCTGTCTTGTATTTAGTCATTGATGGAATGGATAAAGCACTGAATCAGTAGCAAAAGGTTGTTGTTAAGATGGTTTTTAATTGTGTCTGAATCTTTGTGACCCCATTTGGGATTTTAATAATGACCCCATTATTAGAGATAATGTAATCCAATCCTCTCCATTTTATAAATGAAGAAAGGGAAGCCTGAGAAGTTCACTTTCCTGAAGTCACAAATCCCGCTTCTGCTACTTACTACATTTGTGACTTCAGGAAAGTGAACTTCTCAGGCTTCCCTTTCTTCATTTATAAAATGGAGAGGATTGGATTACATTATCTCTAAGGTACCTTGCTGCACTAAATTCTATGAATTTTTTTCGTTGAGTTTTGCTCTCTTTACTAGCTACTTGTTGGTTATCATTTTCTGACGTCACAATTTCTGCTTAACGTGTGGGAAGAAGTCTTACTCAATGAATTCTTTCCCTAGTCTCTTTTCCATGAATATTGTCATGCTTAGCCCAGAAAAGTTTAAAAATTAGCTTAAATTCCTCAGGAACAACAAAGAGTAACAGGACATCTTTAACATTTTCAGATACGATCCCCGTTTCAACACTTGGATACACCTGGCAAACATGAATCAGAAACGCACCCATTTCAGCCTCAACGTTTTCAACGGGCTCCTTTTTGCAATAGGCGGCCGCAACTCGGAAGGCTGCCTGTCTTCCATTGAATGCTACGTGCCTTCCACCAACCAGTGGCAGATGAAGAAGTCGCTGGAGGTGGCAAGGTGTTGCCACGCTAGTGCTGTGGTGGATGGCAAGATCCTAGTGACTGGAGGCTACATCAATAGCGCCTATTCCCGTTCAGTGTGTATGTATGACCCTGCTAATGATGACTGGTACGATAAGTCTATCCTTAGCACTCCACGAGGCTGGCACTGCGCCATCTCTCTCAGCGAGAGGGTCTATGTCATGGGGGGAAGTCAGGTAGGGCCCAGAGGGGAAAGGGTGGACGTGATCCCAGTCGAGTGCTACAACCCTTATACCAGTCAGTGGAGCTATGTCGCTCCTCTTCAGACGGGAGTCAGTACAGCGGGGGCTTCGACACTCAATGGGAGGATTTACCTGGTGGGAGGATGGAACGAAATAGAAAAGAAATACAAGAAATGCATTCAGTGCTTCAATCCCGACCTTAATGAATGGATTGAGGATGACGAGTTGCCAGAAGCAACCGTGGGAGTATCTTGCTGTACTATTTCTATGCCCAACAGTATGGCCCGGGAATCTAGGGCTAGCTCCGTGTCCTCTGTACCAGTCAGTATTTAAATGTAGCGAGAAGGAAGAGAAAAGATACATTTGTATAGTTATGTAATTAACCCTTTGGCCACTTTAAAAAAAAAATAACCGCAATGGACAGTGTATAGACTTCCCCTACCATGATTGCATTTTAAGCTATAATAGTGAGCCAAGTTGGAGGCAGAGGCAGAGCAGTGGTTAAGTCAGGCCACTGGGTTCACAACCCAGCTTTTGCCACTTACCTGCCTGTACGACCTTGGGCGAGTCATTGAATTCACCTGAGATCTGAGTCTCAGTTTCCTAAGATGAGAAGGAAGGGAATGAGCACCTACAATGTGCCAGGCATTGTGCTATACGTTTTTTTAAAAAATCATCTTATTTGAGATTCAATTCAATAAATATTAATTAATCACGTGCTATGTGCCAGGCGCTGTGATATGCGCTTTACAAACGTCATCTCATTCGAGATTCAATTCTATTCTATTAAAAAAAAAAATTTATGAGAGCCTGCTATGTGCTAGACACTGCTAAATTCTGGGAATACAAAAAGATGCAAAGACATTCCCTTCCCTCTTACGATCCAATGGATAATAACAACGACATGTAATGCCCATGCCATGATATTTTAAAATCTCGAAAGTCACTTAATCTACAGTGGTGACTCGCCTCGGAACAGCATTCCCAATTAGAATTTGAACAAAAAACTAGCGCTTCAGCCAAAGCAGTAAAGAGGCAGCAGTTCCCAAAATGGCCACCGGGTGGCAGATATGTCTTGATTTGTTGCTTTTTTCTCGAACTGTGAATTTTCCAATTCATTTCTGACTTTACATTAAAGTTTAAGAATAATTTTGCTCATGTATAGTTGTATAGAATTGGTCCAGTTCTAAAATATTTTAAAATGCTTCATTTATGCATATTTTACATTCTCACTCAATACTTTGTTGCATATTAGAAAACAAATGCTTATAACCAGAGGATTTCCATGGAAGCAAGGAATTCATTTCTGTGCAAAAGTTACTCTGGGATTTTTTCCCTTCGTTTTAAGCAATTTCAGTTGTGCATATGGTACTTATAAGTTCATTTTTTTTGGAAAAATGATGTGCCCCCTTACCTCCCCTCCCATCATCCTCTTTCCTGCTCTCGAGTTTTGGAAAGATTTGAGGTAACTTGGTCATAATTGAAGTGTCATTTTATTTTCTTAGTTAGCGCTAAGTAATGGGTATCCTGAGGCAGTCTATGTGTAAAAAACTTGCAAACACGAGTTGGCTCCATACCCATCCCTCAGAAATGGATCTGAAAGGAAAAGAACAAGGATC
This sequence comes from Bettongia penicillata ogilbyi, assembly GCA_023548195.1. NCBI lineage: Eukaryota > Metazoa > Chordata > Mammalia > Diprotodontia > Potoroidae > Bettongia > Bettongia penicillata. The sequence continues at coordinate 3,019,236 of JAJHZJ010000518.1, read as the reverse complement.
CTTAATCGAGACTAACCCAGACAAAATCATAGATAAGTTTTGATTTTGATATTCCTGGATTTGCCAGTTCTTTTCTCCTTCTGGGTAGCCTGTGGCATCACTTTGTCCTTCCTGATTCAGGCAAGTATAATCTCTTCTCAACTATCAAAACCTGCTCTCAGAAAAAGAATCTAACATGGGCCAGTTATGCCTCAGTATGAATTTGTCAAAGAAACAAGGTGGCATAGTGGTTAGAGAGCCAGATTCAGACCCAGAAAAGTCTGGATTCAAGTTTCACCTCTGAAATATAAAGGTTATGTCAGCATGGGGAAGCCAATTAAATTCTCAGTGTTCTAGTCCACTCTCCAAGTCTCAAGTTCTAGAGAAGGTACTGACTTGCACTGGTAGAAATATCCCTTACCATCAAGTTCCCTATACCAATGATATGACAAATCCAATCCTTATCCCCAGGATTTTGACTGCGCCGCACCTCTATTTATAGAACAAGAGATGTTTCTATTTATTCACAAGACAAAATTTGGCAAGTGAGTCATAAATACTGAGCCTAAACCTCTTACTATGAAGGCAGTCTCTCTAGTTATTCTTAGGCAAATTGACGACTCATAATCCTGGATGATAATTATAGATGACAGTATCTATAATCTGAAACATTAGAGTGCATTTCTGATCCAAATAAGACTAGCCCGAAGTTCTGTCCTAGCCTTCTCAGGGAATGATAAGTGACTAATTTTCCATAAAAGCCCCAAACCTCCTATGATTCTTTTTGAAATCTGCCCATTAAAGATAGGCCAAAGATTCTATACTCTCAGAACAAGGTTTAAAAAGCATGTCTACTGTGTTGCTGTCCACTGGAATGCCAAGGCTTCACAACTCATATAACTTGACTTACCACTTATAGATCTTTACCACAGGATTTTTTAGCATTATAGATGTAATATTTATAAATGTAGCCAACTGATACACATTTTCCTATTGTTCAGGTTGGAATATGCTCAGAATTCCGTTTTCATTATTTGGAAAGAAAGTGTTCTCATCAATTATGAGCTGTATGTAATAAAAAAAAAACAAGAGATACCTGAAGGGTTAAAAAATGTGAGATGTGAAAAAGTTATAATTGTGTTTTCATTCATCCCTTGGTCCACCTTGTATTGGATTACTTCTAGAAATTGTGACATTCCTGGTGTTTTCTTAAAAATTTCATTGAACTGGGAAACAGATTTATACTTTGCATTTTCATGGGTCAATTTTATAATGTTGTCCCTTGATGGCATGCTAGTCTCTCGGCATTTAATTATAACACCTGAAGAGGGTCTGTGGTTTTAAAAATATGTCTAAATTCAGAAAGGATGTCACCAACTAAGCATATTTGGCTCTTGTCCTCCCCTCCTATGTAGCAGCCCTGGGAAACCTCTCCAAACATAATTCCCCTTGACTTCAAAGAGAGTCCTGCTCCCTTGGCAACTTGGCTGCCAGGGCTGAGTTATAAAACAACACAAGAATCAAGCCTGTTGAGGAAGATAAGTATCTAAAATGCTTTAAAATCACAGATGGCTCACCCTATATCAACATCTCTTCTTAGCAGTAATGGCAATAAGTGGAGGAAATGGGGATTTTATGAAGTTAGCACAATGGTCGGCATGTTGCAGAATTTGAAACAATGGGACATTAAAATAATGACATCCCACATCTGTGGTTCCTGAGTAGCAGTGTATAAATGGTCAGTAAAGAGAATTGTGGGTACTCTATAATGGATGCAAAAAAGCAAGGGCCTGAGCAGCAGTGTTTCCAAATTCAACAAAGGTACATGAATTCTCACAGAAGATGGAACACACTTCAGTAAATCATTATTGGTGTAAAATATCTAGCATTTATATAGTATTTTAAAGTGCTTTATACATGTCATTTCATTTGATCCTTACAGCAGCATAAAAGTAAGTGTTATTGTTATTTCCACTGTATAGATGAGGAAGCTATGGCTCACAGAGGTTAAAAGAACTTGCTCAGGGTCACAAAAAAAAAGTAAATGTCTGGGGAAGAATTTAAACTCAGGTCTTCAGTGAACTATACACTGTGGCTCCTTGGATCACAGTTAAAGAAGAGTAAAATACTTCCCACATGCAGAAATAGTGTGGTACAGAGGAAGGAACACAAGCTCCACTGTCAGAAGACTTTCCTTTAGGTAAATCTGTTAATCTATGTGGGATTCAGCTTCTTCCTCTATAAAATGACAGGATTGGACTAGATGACTTCCTTCCACTTCTAGACTTGAGATTCCAGCCTTCCTTCCCTCAGAAACAAAGTCAAGTGCAAGTCATGTCATCATTTCTCTGATGGTATGGTCTTCTTCGGCAACAAAGGACAAACACACACACAGAGACTTGGGATTTAAATAGTGAATATGGGATTTCATTGGTATAGGAAGCTCGCACAGAAGGAAATTCCCTCTACCATTGTAAGTTGATCCCTTCCCTGCAACTTATAGTCATAGAGAATTGTCTGGAGAACTAAGGGGATAAGTGACTTACCCAGTGTCACAGAGCCAGAATGTTTCAGAGGTGTCATTTGTAGCCAAGTATTCCTGACTTCAAGGCCAGCTCTCTATCCACTACAGTATAATGCCTCAAAATCTTACAAATTAGACTGGAAAATATGTCTTCTCTATCTTTATGTGCATCCTTTGCTCAAGAAATCATTTCAAAGCATTGCAAGATGCCTGGCTGTATAGACTTAAGTTCACTTCATGGAAGGAAATATCACTGATGATATTTTTTAGTAGTTATATAATGACAGACCATGACTGTATGTGGATAAGGACAAAGCAACCAAACAAAACAAGATGAAAATTCAATCTAAGGACCTCTAGGCATTGCCACCAACCTGGTCACTGAATCCTTGGGAATACTATGTCTTGTCATCTGCCCTGCAGCTAAACTTTGCCCAATGTGTTGTTTTCCTCAATTAGAATGGGAATTCCTTGAGAACAAGGTCAGTCTAGCTTTTTCTATTTGTACCCCTTAGAACTTAACACAGTGCATGGCATGCAGTGAATATTTGATCAATGCTTTTTCAATCATTCAGTCAATCAAGTGGGTCATTAAGCATCCCAAAGCTCTACCAGCAGATTTCTTACCGAGACTCCATCTCCATAAATAGCCCCTTCAAAAGATCTTAGAAGGGAAGAAACTGAAATCAATGATATGGTGATTCTTAAGAGAGCCTTATCAAGTTCATCCTAATCCATCCTAATTGACTTCCATCTCCTAAATCAACAAGCATTTATTAAGCCCCTACTATATGCCAGGACACTGTACTAGCTTCTAGAGATACAAATACCCTACCTCCATTCTAATTTCCACTCCCATTCTTGTCAGTACTGTTGAAAGATTCAAAGGTGATAACATTCTTGTTAAGTTAGGAAAAGCTGCTAAATGTGGGCATGCTAGAGGATTCCCTAGTTCATGCCAACAGGGAAAGATCCCACTGACTTGTAAGGATCCTTGCATGCAGAAGAGTTTCATGGGCTTGTAATAAAAGAAGAGGCATGTCTTGTAAAGCTGCCTGCGTCTTAGAAGGAGATAAGGAGAGATGGTAAAAGTGGAGTTCTTTCACCTGTAAATGTGTGATAATGGATTAGTTTGTGGGAAAGAACTGGTAGTTGGTTTCTGTGGTGAAAATTGAGATACTTTTGAGTTAGATAAGCCATATTAAAGTACTAATCTCCCAGTTTACAAATTGCCAGTATGAAGACTGAGAAAGCATCCATAGTTCCACTTTGCTGTTTCCCAGTGTATTATTATCCTGTATCTTGCTTCAACAAGTAGCTTGCTGAAATGAAGACAATTATGAACTGGAATGCTGTAACAACTGACTTAATTCACTCAAAGCAAGCAGGAAATTGCGTAAATTGAACGTTCAGGTTTTGAAAGCTATAACACAAAACACCTTAGGAGGAAGTAGGTTAGCATTTGCCATTGTTTCTTTCTGACCTGTTTTTTGCAAGGTATATAAAGATATAGATCAAAAAAGGTATGTGTTTTATTTATTAGGTGATAAGTGAAAAAAAACTCAGTACACATTTTTGGTATAATATTCTTCAGGATGATTTGAGAAGTTCTCTTTGAAGTTTCTTTTATTTTCTTTTTAAAAATTTCCCAACTGAAAATTGCTTCATTTTAGTTATGACTTAACCCTTCATTCAGTTATGTTGTCAGATGTTAAGGGGCCAACCAGTCAAGGACTTCTTTTCACTCTTCCTCATGAAAAATACTTGCTTATATCTTAGGAAAACTGGCAGTTCATGTTAGAAAGGCCATTTGAGTAAGTACATAGAAGCATTATTATTTGACTTCCTACATAGAAAGCATTATTATTTGACTTACTAAAGATAAAATTCAAGCTCTCTTTTCTCTAACTGGGTGGAAAATGGAAGAGAGAAGCTACTGTCCTGAAGCACAGGAAATTACCAGAATTAAGGAACTAATGGATTCCATACATTAATAGTAATATGATTTAATATCTAGGAACTTTCCTTGGGCTAATTGGATTCAATGAAAACTTATTAAGCAACCAAACTATGGGGATGTAAGTAAGTGAGATGCCAGAAGGAGGGAGGATATTGAAGGTTAGGTGTGTGAAAAGATAAAGCTAAATCCTTACCCTCAAGGATGTTACAATCTAATAAGGAGATGAGATGGGTACATGTCATTAATCAAGTAGAACAGAATGTGCACAAGGTGATGATACATGGGATTCCAAGAGAAAAAGATTTGATGCTGAGCCATTTTTTTAAGAAGTGGAAGGTGTTGGCCAAAGTCATTGAATGTAGCGTTTCTGTTTTGTTTTGTTTTGTTTTTTCCTCTACTGTGTTAAAGAATGGGTGTGAGTTGTGATATGGTCAGTAGTTTCAGAGTCATTTCATTTTAGGTTCTGATTAGGAAGTGGTAGAATGTGACAGGTTGATTGAGGTTATAAAAAATAAAGGATGATAGTAAAAGTTGTGTGAATTAATTCTAGTAAATGCATTTGTAAATGTGAGTGTAAATAAATAAGTCCCTAGAAATGTGCAAACACAAACAGATCCATTCTTTACTTTCTGAATTGGCCAATTATTTCTTTAAAACCCAGAAAAGTGCCTAGATGGAAGAAACTGAAGCAATTTCAACTGTATGTATTTTTTTTTCTAGCTATAACTAAATTAATTCATGTAACTTCCTCTTTGAATCTGCCTAGGCTTAGAGGAATAAAAGTCTCTGCTAGATTAATAAAGTTTACCAAACTCCAGGATAATTATGAATGACCTTCCAAAATGTTACATGGTTATGCGTGAAATAAAATTAACTTATTGGTAAATTTTCACAAAAATGTCTATTTTTATATGACTGGTACTACATAATAAAAGCTTATGCAGTGGTATGTAGCTTCTTCATTATCATGAAGGGTATTTTCAATAAGAACCAATTTAAATATATGAGGATCATTCTGATTCTAATTATTTATTTGGTAATGAGGGATTTTGTTTCCAGTATCATTGAAAATGAAGTACAAAAAAGCCCACAAAACTTCAGGAGTAGTCGAAATGTTGCACTAGAAGCTGCAAAAGTCTGGCAAATAGTATATAAAGTTTGAAAAAATAAATAAGTTCCTGAGTGGGGAAGCTTGTCATTCAAATTCAGTGCCCCAGATAGCTCTCTGAAAATAAAAATCACAGGCCAGAAGCACATCAGGATTGGCAATAGATCTTCAACCAAGAACTGCAATCAGATCTGAAAACATAGGTCCAGCACAAGTAAAGTATCAATAGTAACTTGCTATGGAAATATCAAGCAAAAACATATCATTGGAAACATCTTATAGGATGGTCTTCTACAAGTGATAAAATTTAGTTCCCAACTCCTTAGTGATCGTGACCAGTGGGGCGTAATAAAATGAGGACTGAATTTGAAGTCAGAAGAACAGATCAACCACACTGTCTCTGGGACCTTGAACAAATCAGCTAGTCTCTCAGAGTCTCAGTTTCTTTATCTATAAAATAAGTAGAAAGAACTAAATGGCTTCTATCATCCGTTTCAGGGCAGCTAGATGGTGTAGTTGATAAAGTGTAATAAGAAGGATCTGAGTTCAAATCTAGACCCAGACATTTACTAGCTGTGTAATCTTACACAAGTCACTTAACCCTGTTTGCCCTCAGTTTCCTGATCAGTAAAATCTACTGGAGAAGGAAACTAAACCATTTCAGTATCTTTACCAAGAAACCCTAAATGGGATCACCAAGAGTCTGACATCACTGAAAAACCACAAAATCATTCCTTTCAGCTCCAAATCTATACATATTTACAGTGGACTCTCAATTTTTAAAAGGATAATTATACTGCTGTATAAGATCACAGATCAAGAGCTAGAAAGGATCTTTTCATGTAGATCATAAGTGGCAGAGATATAATTTGAACACAGGTCTTCTGAACCTAGATCCATAACGCTTTCCACTCCACCATCCTATCTCCTATGTTAAGTCTTCATACAAATGCCATCAATCCATCCACAAGCATTTTATTAAGTATCTATGATGTACCAGGCTGTCCATGGAGCTGGGCTTGTTACAAAGACACAATTTAATAGAGGAGATAACAAATTGTATGTGTGCATGCATGTATGTATATGCACGTATATATGTGTGCATGAAAATAAATACATGGCTATATTTTATAGAGGAAAGCACTGGCATCAAAGAAATCATGCAGAAGGTAGCCAGTGAGCTAAGCTTAATCCCAAGAATTCAGGAACAGGGAAGGGGCTATGGAGAAGGGAAAGGAATAAGCATTTATATTCCATGTGCCAAGCACTGTGCTAAGCATTTTTACAAATATTATCTCCTTCAGTCCTCACAACAACCCTGAGAGGTAGGTGCTTTTAGTATTATTCCTATTTTGCAGTTGAGGAAACTGAGGCAAGCAGAGGTTTAATGACTTGTGCAGGATTGCATAACTAGTAAGTGTCTGAGTCTGGATTTGAACTTAGTTCTTTCTGATACCAGTCCCAATGCTCTGTCCACCAGCTGCCTCTGTGTGACATGGATGGCCTTGGGGAAGTCACTTCTCCCTCATTTGTGTAGTCCAAGCTCTGGATTTATTGTCCCAATCTCTCACTCATGATCTGTATCCCTGAAGCACAGTTAGCCCTGAGGGATGGAGAGTAACTTTTCTAGCACTATAGCTTACATGCCTCCACCAGAATCCTCCCCTCATGATTACTAGTTGATACCAATTAGTCAGACAAATTTAATTATCTTTTACAGAGGAATATTTACTAACAGAGGTGAATAAGAAGATAGTTGAAAACATCTAGTCAGATGCCTATGAAACACCCTGGTGGTAGCGTGGTAAGTGCTGGGGATGGAGTCAGGAAGATCTGAGTTCAAATCCATACTCAGACACTTACTAGCTGTGTGACCCTGGGCAAGTCACTTGACCTCTATTCACTTCAGTTTCTTAATAATAGCACCTACCTCCCAAATTTGCGTGAGGATCAAATTAGATAATATTTATAAAAGGACTTAGTACAGAGCTTGGCACATAATTGGTGGTGGTGGTGGTGGTGGTCATTTTTTGTTTTCAAAGAGGACCAAGGATATCACAGGATGATGACTGGGCCCATGTATGAATTGGAGTGAAGTGAGGGTAAGTTGTACAAAGTCATCAGCTTCCCTTCCTCTTCCAGAGTCACTGAAGTGCAGTGGCAAGACAAAAGTCAAGAAGACTGGTGATGGCTCAGGATGCAGTGGATGGCCTTGGCGTCTCCAATGTCTGACGAAGTTCTAAGCCCTTCATAAGGCTTCAGCTTCAGTCACTTTCATAGCTGTTGGAACAAACTGTTCTCATCTGTCCATTCCTATGGTTGTGGCTTCTCCTCTGGACTCTCTATGGAGCCTTGAAGCTGCCTTTCCTCAGTGTTTCTAGTTTGTCCGTGACTTCCAATATAATCATTGGAAACCAGCTTTCTAGGATGCTGCTAGGACTAGAACATTGATGGGAAAATTTAAATTCACTCATCTTTCAAAGTTTACATGGTCCTCTAACTAAGGGAGGGGAATCATACAGATGCTGAGGTCAAGGTGCTCTCCTCTCCCCCAAATGACTTCTTCTTAGGGAGATTACAGTAAATAAGAGAGTTCCATTTCCCCATTATTGTATGCATTGATCATACAATATGATGGGAACTTTCCAGAAAATAAGTGGAAAATAAATGGATACCCTAAAAATAGAACCAGATGGAATAATGATCAAGAAGTTCAATAAATAACCATAGTAAGTGATTTCATTCACCTCAGAACTGCACGAAAAGTCAGCCAGAAGTCCACAGGCAATAGGAAAGGGAACCTGCCAGATTGCTATTGTCCACATTCAGGCAAACAACTTAGCTTTGTCAATACAGCTGTGTTTTCCTGACAGGCAGCTATATTTAGGGAAGTAAGTGGAACTCCTTTTTCCATAGATGATTTGAGCCTAGATCTTCTGTAGATGATGACATATATTTCATGGCCATGGCAGATGGTTCTAATTGGAACTGGTAAGTATCATACTTGTGATTCCAACATATAAAGGCAGCAGTTATACTGTATGTACTTATTAAGCACCCTTTATATCAGTAACCCTTGAATTCCCTGCTTCAAACTTTTGAATGAGCCAAATGCATTTAATAAATGGGCTAATTAATTGGTTTTTAGAATAAAATAATTACGATCAGAGATTTAAAGCTGGAGGGAATATACGTCCATCCAAGATGGCTGCCTAAATGAAGGCATACAACCCAGTCCTAAGATTCCTACTCTAGGGGGAAAAGAAAACCTAAAAACAGTACCAGATGTAATAATCAAAAAGCTCATTAAACAACTATGGTAAGCAATTTCATTCACTTCAGAACTGCACAAAAGTCAGCCAGAAGTTCACAGGCAATAGGAAAAGGAATCCTCCACAAGGAATCCAAACTATTGTCCAGACTCAAGCAAACAAGCTGGTCCCTTCTTAGCACACCAGACATAGGTAATGCCTTCAAGGGTCAGAAGCACAGAGAACATCCCTGAGAAAGACTTGAGGCTGTCTGAAATCCACAGCATAGACCTTAGAAGCAACCAGTAGTACGGACCATTGTGATGTAATTGGTTTGATGAAGTGCTCACACCAGGATAGCCTGGGCCCCTGGGCTCTAAAGACCCCAGTAGTCTGTTGTGAGACATCAATACACAGGTCCTGAAGATTCAGCATTCCGAATCAGAAAGATCCAAGGGGGCTTAACAACTATGGGAGGTAGGGGTCAGTATGTGACTTACGCCCAAACCAAACCACCTCACCCACAAGTATACTAGGCATTGAACATGCACCTGGAACAAAGCCTGAATGCAAGAACTAAGGCTGCGGATAAGGGTAAACCAAGGAAAACAATGCAAAGAATTATAAGTGCAAAGATGCCCCAAAACTCCAACTAGAAGAAGAAAATAACTCCACAACTGTAAAAAGATACCCAAAGGGGGAGGGGGAATGAATTTTTTTTACAAGAACTACCTGTTCTTGTCAGAGACTAAAATAAAAAAAGTGAGCCAAAAAAAAGTTCTATAGGAAATAATTGGAAGGACAACAAACAGCTTAGAAGGAAAAACAGTAAACCTTATCCAAGTAATGGACTCCAAGAAATTTAGAATAGACCAGAAAAAAATCAATAGTTCATGAAATACCTTAGAATAAAATAAAATTTTTTTTACAAAGAATAAGAAATTATAAATGAAAACTAGAAACAGAGGTTGAAGTAAAACCTAGAATCTACCAAGTGGCTCCTGAAAGAAACTTTCTACAAGGAAAAGTTCCAGGAATGTCACAGCCAAAATTCAGAGCTTCCATATTAAAGGAAAAAAAATACAGTAAGTATTTTGTACTTACTATCATAGTAAGTATCATAGTATCACAGAAGACCTGATTTCTTGTTCTATAAATGAGAGGAAACCTTGGAATACAATATTCCAAAAGTTAAGAGACAGACTGAAAACCAAAAATAATTACTTAGGAAAACTAAGTATAATTCTCTGGGTTATATGAGAAGAAGGGGAGGAGGAACAGACCTTTAATGGAATAGAGAGTGTTCAAGCATTTCTGATTAAAAAAAAAAAAGACCACTTGAAATACAAACAAACGAAACCCAGGATGACAGACTTATTTGAACAATTAAAAGAGGCTATATGATGATATAGTGTTGCCATTCTATTAAGGAGAGAAGAAACAAGTGTATCTTCAGAACCCTGATAATCTCAGAGAGTATTGAGGGAGCGAAATCAGAAAAACAGAATTCTTGGGAGTGAATTGGTATTGTCCTGAGGGCTTGAGACACAGAAAGAGAAGAGACTATAAAGAGAAATACATTAGAAAGGAAAAGGAAGAAGAAGGGGAGTGATCCTCATTTTGATCTGAAAGGGACAAAGGAGAGAGGGAGAGATAGAGAAAGGTAGGGAGGGGAAGGGAGGAGAGATAGTTTGGTATAGAAATATATTTAATAATATATTATATATAATATAATAATTATATAATATATAATAAAATATAATATAGAAATATATAAAATTCAACAGGGAAACAAGTAGGGGTGAGAGTGAGAATAATACTAAGAAGAGAATTGTCACAAGAAAAATGAATTTTGTAATTCTGAAGGGGGAGCTGATGATGGAGACATTAAGTGACTTTTCCAAGGTCACACAGGTAGTATGAACCTGAAAGAGTCAGGATTTGAATCCAAATCATTTAACTTTAAAAATCAACACTCCTATAATTATAGCCCACAGTTGTACTCAAAGCTATGTGAAATGTGCTGGGAGAGATATAAATTTTATGTAAGATATGATCCCCCACAGAAATGATAATCTAGTTACAGAGGTTCTTGAGCTTTTCTGGGACATGATTGCCTTTGACAGTTTGGTGAAGTCTGTGGATCACTTCTCAGAATAATGCTTTTTAATACATAAAATAAAATACATATAATTACAAAGAAAATCAATTATACTGAATCATAGTTATCAAAATATTTTAAAAAATAGTTTGCAGACCCCAGGTTAAGAACTGTTAGCTAGGATCATAAAGCCCAGGATTTTTTAATTTAGACTTCTAGAATTCATTAATTATTGTCTATCCCAATCCCTCTTTATTTTACAGATCAGAAAACAAGAGATAAAATGATTTAATGAAGGTCACACAGGTAGTAAGTGACAAAACAGGTTTGAACCCAGTTTCCTCAAACCTGAAATCTACTCTTTTTTAACCCTGCATCACCCCTCATAAGAAGTAAAAGAACAAACCTAAATAATTGTGTTACACCATATTGCATAAATGAGGCAACAGGCAGTGTAGTGGATAGAGTACTATGCCTAGAGTCAGGAAGATTCATCTTCCTGAGTTCAAACCTGACCTCACACACTTACTTGCTGCTTGACCCTGGGCAAGTCACTTAACCTTGTTTGCCTTATCTTCCTCATCTATAAAAGGAACTGGAGAAGGAAATGGAAAATCACTCCAGTATTTTGGGGGGTCATGAAGAATCAGACACACAACTTTTAAAAATGACTGAAATATTACAGTGAAAAGGCAGCAAAAGAAAGAAATGTTATAAAAATTCAGAGTGGGAAGATCATTAATAACCAGGTGAATTAGAAAGTAAATTCGATATGCCCTTCAAGACGGCTTATAAGCAGTAGGTCTTATCTTGCAGACTGTGAACTTATTTTTAAGTGAACCCTCTCCCCTCAAAGGGATCCATGACGCAGAAAAGGCTAAAACACTCTGCTTTAAATGATAGGTTGGAATTCAGCATTCCTTATGTCGAGCATCTGAATGTTAAATCAAATTTTTCAACATTTGTCTCTTCACATCTGAGCAGGAATCAACTACGATAAGTATTTAGCGCAAGAAGCATTGGACACCTTTCAGAAAGGGGAGCCAAGTCTTCATTTTAGTCGGTCTAATTTAAGTACCAGTAACATAGCTTAGCATTCAGATGGCTTCTCTCCATATTTAACTTAATTACTGCTGCATGTAATGAGGTAGATTTTTTAAAACACTTAAAGAGTATCATCTAAAATGAAACTAAAATGAAAATCATACTGGTTAGTGTGTTCCTTGCCCTTATCTGTGCTTTTTGGAAGTCTAAGTAGCAAAAAAATAGAAAGGACTCCTTTCAGGGCTGAAGGAGATGACAAGACCAGTGCAGATAATGAAGGAACCATGAGGTTAGAGCCTTGAAGGTTTTGTCCACAGAGACTAAACTCAGCTCCCAGGTCACCTCCCCAAAAAAGAAGACTTCCTGGCTAGAGTCTGTCACTGATATTTCTTGCATGGCTAACTTTGCACCATCAACACTTGAGAATAGGGTTCTATGTCATGTCAAAAAAAATAATGTAATTAAAGTGCTTTGGAATAATAAAGTCCTATAGTAACATGAATTATAAGAATGATCACATCTCTCCCAATCCATGATCTCTAGTGTAGCATATTCACATGCATTACAATATATTTAAACTTATTGTGAGATGTAGAAACTCTTTGGTGACAGTACTAGGAAATCTCATAGTGTATTAGAAAAAGACTAGACTTAGAGTTGCAGAAGACATCAGTTCAGATCCCATCTTTACCACTTAATTAATGTGTGACTCCAAGAAGCTATAGCATGACCATGGCCATACCTTGGTAAAACCATCTCAGCAGATAGGTTGAACAAGGTTGAGGGTAACCAATGAGCCTCATATCTGTAGGTGAGTTAGGCGAGTGTCTATCCCAAGTATGCGAAGATTTCCCCATCCCCAGCGGAATGGGCCGATGAGAACAATTCGTTCCAACAAATGCCATGAAGGTTTCTGAAGCAGACACTGGGAAGGACTGAGTTTGGTCAGACATCAAAGACACCAAAGTCATTCACTGTATCCTGGGTCATCATGGCCAATCCTCTTCACTTTTGTCAATGGATTTTGATGACTCTGGAAGAGAAGGTAAGGCTGACAACTTGCACAGCTCTGCCTCACCTAAATCCAATTCATGTGCAAATCAAGACACCACCCATAATATCACTGGTCTTCTTGGAAAAGGACAGACTACAACCAAAACAAGAGTAGTTTTGAGCATGTCATTTTTGAATGTTTTACTGGAATACTCAGAGCTGAGGAAATTTAGAGGCTGGTTCCCTCTGACTCTTTGACCTCCAGGGCTCGCAACTCTAGAAGCTACTGAGAGTAGACTTCTTCTGGGTGAGATCATTCATTTTTCTCTCCTAGTTTGAGCTGAAACCTTATCTCATTCTCTGCTGAAGAGTTCCCTTAACTTGCAGGCTCTTTGATAGGTTCATGTTCTAATCTATAGAATGTATTTGATTACTATTTGCTGTTGTGTTTGGATAAATGGGTTTGTGATAAATGGATAAATAACCATTTGTGATAGTCTTTTGTGTAACCAGTATTTTTTAGGATCGGATGAAGCTGGTGACGGTAATAATAATGATATAACTAACATTTAGATAGTGCTTACTATATGTCAGGAGCTGTCCTAAGTACTTTATAATTATTTTCTCATTTGATCCTCACACAAACCCTGTGAAGTAGGTGGCTATTTTTAATCACCATTTTACAGATGAGGAAACAGAGACAAATAGAGGTTAAGTGACTTGCCCAGGGTCACCGTCAGCAAAGATCTAAGTCTGGATTTGAACTCAAACTTTCCTAACTCAAGACAGGCATTCCATCCACTGTACCACCCAGCTGCCCCTAGGGACTATCCTCTCTCATAAGAGTTATCAGGGAAGTGGTTTTTTTTCTAAAACTTTAAAAATGAAACCCCTGGCCTAGAAATAGTCAAGGAGATGGAAGGTAGATATAATTCTTACCTTATGCCCTTCTTGGAGATATAAAAGCTCTTTCAACCTTGGAGATCCTTAAAACTTACCCCTCCCCAACAGCAAGGCTGTCTCAGGTAAAGAGCTAGGCCACAATTAATGCAAACAATAAATCCCCTAAAGTAGTCTCATGCATTCATACTCACACTATTTGAAGTTATAATTGTGTAATATGTGGTCATTGGTTCCAGCCCAATGGAAATATACAATGTGAATTCAAATTATATGATTGGGAAATTATTATTCCCACTAATAGGGACTTAGATGTATAGACATATCTTCCACCTGCTTTCCACAGAGGTGGGGTTAGTTAGACCTCAGATATTATCTAGATATTCCACTGCAAGTCTTATTTATAAATTTTATGTGTGTATATATATATATATGTATGTATGTATGTATGTATATGTATATGCGTGTGTGTGTGCAATATGCTGCCCTTGCTTTTCTGAACTGGGGCAGAGGCAGGAGGGCAGAGCTCTTGGTCTAGTTGCAGAAATTGAAAAAGCATTGTCATCTCCTGCCCCTCCAGTGTTTTGCTAAATGAGGATCCAGTATAATTTGCATGGCTCTGATACTAACTTCCAGGGACATTATAGAAAGTAAAAGGAATGTATTAACACCGACCCAATCTTCAAGTCTGGAAGATTTCTGCTGATGAAAAACTCAGTCAACAAAAAAACAGACTATTCTAGATGAGTATGACTATTAGACTGATTTTCAGAAGATGTGAAATAATCCTAAGGCTATGGATTGGCTTAAGAAGGGGTTGGCTCAAGAAGGAACCAACTCAAAATATAAACATGCTCCTGAGGGGGATAAACTACCTATCAGTTACTGTTCGCCAGAGAGGCAATAGATAGTAAAAGCAACTTATCATGAAACTGCCAATGGCAGGTCAGTTAAAAAAAAAAGTCTAAAGGTGACAATGAAACTTGCCGAGTAAGCAACATATGGCAAGCTCAGAGTGAGAAAAGTGTTCCAACTGGGAAACAACACAGGCAATGTAAGTTGCCTGGGCTATGAATATTCCCTTTTCCACTAGAAGGATGATAATTTGTGGCAGAGTGTGTATAGGAGTAGGGGCAAATTTTTTCTTCATTATTGTTCTTCAGTTGTGTCTGTCTCTTCCTGTGTCTGACTCCATTTGGGGTTTTCTTGGCAAAGATACTGGAGTGGTTTGCCATTTCCTTCTCCAGTTCATTTTATAGATGAGGAAACTGAGGCAAACAGGGTGAAGTGACTTGCCCAGGGTCACACAGCTCCTCAGTTTCTGAGACCACATTTGAACTCTGAATCCAGGCCTGGAACTCTATCAATTGTGCCATCTTGCATTTTACCTTATGATCTATTTTAAGTAAATGTTCTTTGATTTATTTCAATGTTATATGTGCTATCAAAGTAATTATCCTAAACTGCAGTTTTGATCATATCACCTCCACCCTTCTCTCCCCATTGATAAACTCTTGGCTCTAGGATCAAACATAAAATCTCCTTTTTGGCTTTTAGAGCCCTTCACAAGCTGTCTCCCCTCCACCTTTTCAGTTTACTCTTCTCCATATAAAGTATGATCCATTGATCCTGACTTCCTTGCTGTTCGTCCTACAAAATACTCCATATCCCAGGTCCCTGTATATTCACTGGTTATCTTTCATGCCTGGAATACTCTCCCTCCTTATTTCACAGGGATCATAGGTATGTTTATAAATTCAAAAAAATATTTACTAATCACCCTCTATGGAGCACCACAATAGGCACTGAGGGAGATACAAAACTGAAATAAAACACTACCCTCATGGACCTTACAGTCTAGTAGGAGCAAAAGATACAAACACAGGTAACTAGGGAAATTCATCTCATGATGCCAATCTACAAATTATCCATGTAAAAGATTGATTGTTAACATTATTTTTCCCAGGTCTACCCTTGACCATTCTGTGAAAAATAAATGCAACACTGAAAATTACTCTGCAACTTACAAAGTATTATATAAATGTATAGGAAAATAACAATAGTGTTAAAAATTTGTCAGCATGCAAGAGAACTACATATGAGACAAAATTAAAATGATTTACTAAAATTTAATTCAACATTTTTTCTTTTTATTCTTTTCATTTCTATTTTCTTTTCTATTTTCTTATCTATTTCTTTCTTATTTATTCTATTTCTTTCTTTTTATTTTATCACTATATTTTATTTATATGTATTCTTTTTTTTCTTTTTATTATTTTTTTTATATTCTTATTCTTATAATTTCATTGGTTTCAGGAATCTCCCAGGACGGAAATTCCCTCCATCAATACAAATAGTCTTGGAGAATCACCTAAAGCAATAAAAGCCAAAATGGCAAGTCAATATTTCTTAGCTACCTACAGTTTTAAATTGGGAGAGATATAGTCCTTGTGCATGGGTAGCTTACAGTCATGGTACAGGGCATTCTTAACCTTTTATGTGGTGTTGCAATGGGTGAGAACTCTAGACTTAGAGTCAAGAAGACCTGAGTTCGAATCTTGCCTCAAATACTTACTAGCTATGTGACCCTAGGCAAGTCACTTAATCTCTCCGACTTCAGTTTCCTTATCTGTGCAAAGAGGTTAACAGTAATAAATATCTCGCAAGGTTGTTGTGCTGATCAAACTTTAAAGCACTATATAAAGGTTGCTGCTGCTGATGGCAATAATGATGATCTTGGTGGTGGTGGTGATGATAGATGCCCTTTGGCAGTCTGGTGAAACCTATTGAGCCCTTCTCAGAATGTTTTAAATGCATCAAATAAAATATGTGAGACTACAAATGAAATCCATTATATTGAAATATAGTTATCAAAATACTAAAAAAAAATTTAAATTCACTAACTCCCTGAAATCTACACAGACTCCAGCTTAGTCTAGTAGAAAGAAGTAAAGAAGTAAACAAGACAGAAAATTGCATCAACACACAAGATTCATCTAGACTATACCTAAATGTTAATGAGACATTTTAGCAAGATTTGTTTCAATAATCAGAAGAACTGACTTCGTGCCACTAATAACGGAATAATGATAGTTATTAACAGTCATTCAGTCCATGAATTTTCCACAGTGCTCAGCATCTCAGAGTTGAAATCAAAAATAACAAAGGTAGATTGTTCAAATTTGCTAAAAACCTAAGCTGAATCACAGTGCTTCATGTTATTATAAATTGGCCACAGGATTCGAGTTGTATTAAAAAAAAGTTCAATTAAGTCTAATTGACTGCAGACAAATCTTCTGAAGAACCATAAAAAAACAAAAAGAAAACCTTGTGAATAATTAGCATTCCTTCTTCACATTTTAAATAACTGGGTCACATCTAAATGAAATCCCCTTAATCAAAGTTAAGACTATTATTTTCCATATTAAACTCACAAAGAGGATAACCCCTTCAAGAATTAAAGTAATCACTATGGGACCCTGGCATCCACCATGAAGTATGGTAGCCCTTCTGACCCCAGATGATCTTCCTGAAATTTTCAGCAAACAATTTTCTAAAACTATTTTAACTAGGACATGAGAACCAATAGCATAACTAAACTCCTCAAACACTATTAGTATACCCAACCACTGCCAGAAACAACACCACCGAAACTGAATGAAGACTTTTGAAAACTCTTATTGGCGGTCTTTCCAAAGGACTAGATGGTCACAAATCTGGGATGTTGTCAAAGATGCTGACCCTTGGTCAGGTTGTGGTTGGACCAAGAGATCAGAACTGTCTTCCAACTCTTCAGTCTGAGATCCTTTGATTAAAATCCTGGCACTTCCTTGGGCAAATCACTTAACCTCTCTGAGTCTCAGTTTTCTTCACTGTAAAATGAAAGATGTTGACTAAGATGACCTCAAAGATCCCTTCTATCTCTAAATCTATGATCCTATGAGTCCACAATTCTGTGACTAAGCATTTATGGAAAGGTCCAAATATTTGCTCACATTTCCAAGATGTTCAAGAAGGCTTGCCAAATATAATGGTACCAAAAACACTTAAATTTTTATTTTATTTTTTATTTTTTTGTAATCTTAGGAAAAGGAGATAATACCAACCAGGAATCAGGATAAAAGCCTTTAAGATCAGAATAGCACTGTCAAAAATAAAATTATTTCCCACCCTACCAGCCCTAGGGAATCAGAACTTCCTTGGGATAGACTTTAAAATAAAAGCATCTTTCTAATCATACCTCAAAGATCAAGGTGTTAGAGGTGGGACTTAACCAGGCTGGTACCCTGTTAGCTCAAAAACCATCTTTTCTTTTCCAGTCCCCTTAGCTGCTAGAGTCATCTGCTTTGTATATACCTTATAGATACACATTTCACAAATATATATATATATATATATATATATATACACATAGATATTATATTTATCGTTATAGGTATCTTATCAAGAAGGTAAGCTTCTTGAGGATTTGCTTTGCATCCCTGATACTTACCACACAGTGCATAGCACAAATTAAGTCCTTATTTCTCATGAACTGAAGGAAGAAAAACATCTCTTCATGAACTTAATACTGACCATAATGCCAACAATGTCCTGGTTGGGCTGCTAGGAGCTGCATAAATGCAGTGAAAAACACTAATTTCATGGCATTACCTATTGCCCTGTGAATCTGTTCAAGGGGATCCTGGAACAAGAAAGAAGTAGATAGGAGGAAGAAAACCACATACTTTCATCTACCAAGCTTTTTATATCAGAGTAATCAAGGAAATTAGGTGGTATAAAGGAAAGAGTGCTGAGCCTGGAATCAGGAAAACCTGAATTCAAATCTGGCCTCAAACACTTCCTAACTGTGTGACCCTGGGCTAATCACTTAGCCTCTGTTGCCTCAGTTTCCTCAACTGCAAAATGGGGATAATAAAAGCACCTACTTCCCAGGGTGGTTGTGCAGCTCAAATGAGACTATGTTTATAAAGTCTTTAGCACAGTGCCTAGAACACAGTAAGTGACATATAAATATCAACTATGATTATTGTTAGCTATTATAGAGTATAATTATTCAAAAGGAACAAATTAGGTACAAGGAGTCATGGAGAAGCAATGGATGTTAAGATACACTCAAGTGAGACTTGGAACGATGACCCAATCCCACAGTTCTAAGAGTGTTCGCCTTTCAGTGGCTGTGCAGCCCAAGGAAAGAGGCTCCTTCCATCTTGTCCCACCAGCAGAGTCCTACATATTCACGGACCTAGGCAATCCAAAGCCCAGCCCCACGTACATTCTTTCCCCATTTGAAATTTTTTCATTCCTCCCCAAATAGGCAGGAGTGAATTTGAAGCAGTATTTGTCCCCAATTCAGAATATTTCCCTGGAGAGGCATAAACAGTGTCCTGTCATTGGCTTCTCTAGTGCTACACAATGAAGTCTCAAAATAGCTAATGCTGCATGATCACATACAATCCCACATATACAGACAAAAATCACAGTTATCATCAAATGCCAAATTTTGCAGATTCAACAAAAGAAGGAACATTTTGCAAAGTTTACCAAATACTTTTACTTGTTTAGCTATAGCCTTACAGGACTTAGCCCACAAACAAAAGAAAACAAAAAGTCAAAGAAAACTGGCTTCCCATCTCAGGCAGAAACTACATCCAAACTGAGTTTTCTAAAACTATATGGAGCTCTCCGCATAAGGACTTGAGACATGGGGTCAGTTCAGCTACACCTCTTTCTCAAATTAAAAAAAAAAAACTGTTCTATCCTGAGTCCATCCAACTTCAGTCTAGATAAAATGCATCCCTTTCAACACATGACACATCAAAATTATTCTAGGGGTCTCTATTCAATCCCCATTGATATCCAGGTAAATTTCTTGTGGATCCTTATTCCAAAGGTCAGCTGAAATTCCCCCTTGAATCTCTGATATTTTAAGTATAAACCTAACAGAATTGTAAACTCACCTGTGAGGACAAGACAATTAGGTTCAGTTAGAGAAGAAGGAAAGAATATCTACTACCTAAGGATCTTAGACACAGGCATCCTATGCAGTTCTAGGACATTTTGTTCTCACAAAAGGCAATTAATACACATCTATTAATACAAAGATAACAATATGAGGACAGCTAGGTGGTGCTGGAGACAAGAGGACAGGAATTCAAATCAGGACTCAGACACCTACTAGTTGTGTGACCCTGGACAACTCACTTAACCTTGAATACCTCAAAAGAAAAAAAAGTTTCCACTAAGCTATATAGCATTCTAGTGATATAAACTCCTGAATTCTCACATTAAACTCAACATCAATCTTTATACAGGGTTGAGTAATACAGAAAGTATTGGTATTTAAACAGTCAAGCAACTGACAAACGAAAAGTTTATAAAATGACATCAGTAGAACTGTCTTGTGAGAAAAAAGCAATCAACTATACATTTATAAGCTAAAAACAAATTTTTCCAATTTTTCTAGAATCTTAAAGTCTATGTTATCTAAAATTAAAAGTCTCACTCAGAGAATCTCTTCAAGAGTCTTCACAAATGTAAAGGGTCCAATTTCATCCCAAACAAGGCCCAACATGTAACAGTAATGACCTGCGCTCCTACTCTCTGAAAGTCAGGTATGTTACATCTCACTCCTCCTCCAGGGTTCTCCAGTAACCTCAAGGAGTCTTGGGGTATCTAAGCTTTCTGACATTGGCTTCAATCTCCACAAGTGGGGTTCCCCCAATTGTACAGGGTCCTGCTTTATCCCAGTTTTATTTAACCACTTAACAGTAGGATTAACTTTTACAAAGAAATATTTACTTTAAAACTGTAAGAAAAAATATATACAAACTTATGCCCCAACATGTATGGGGCATATCTCTTCCCATGAACCACTTCATACTCTTGGAGGGGAGAAGAGGATTAGGTTTACAATTTAGCTCAGTTGCCATGCAGCACAGTTACAAATTCCAAGCCCGCTTTGAACTCAAGTCCCAGAAACCTCGATTTCTCAAGCCTTCTCTTCTAGGCTGGTAGCTGCAATATCCAGCTTGGAATCTTGCCTTCAAGAGTGGGATGGCTCAATTTGAAAATGACAAACAAAACAGAATAAAACAGAACCCAATCCCAAGCCAATTTCATGGGGCCACTGGAAAAAGGGTGGAAGAGGAGAAAAGAACCTTTCCTCCCTCATTAGCTCAGTTCATGGCATCCATGTTATTGAATGAATTTAGGTCTTCACCCTTTCTGGATGCTACAGAAAAGAAAACCAGTCCCATAATTTTAAAGATTTAGCTTATTCCAACAATACAGTCAATAGGAAGAAGCTATTCCCACCTACATGGTAGGAAACATAGGATGTCTTTTCCCAGAAGCAGAGTGCCCCTATCTTAGGTGATCTGGATATGCTCAAAGCCAAGCCGAACCCCAACCGCATTTGTAAAAGGATTAGGAAAGGAGGTTAAGGATTAGTTAAGACAATAGACTTTTCCTTGATCATGGAGACAGTGAGAGTATAAAAACAGCAGAATTAGTCCTGAGGAAGAAATTCCAGAAGAGAGAGCTTGGCACCCTAGACCATAAGTCTTGTTGTTGAAAAGATAGTCAGCCTTAGGGCCAACACTCTGAGGGAGCCAACCTGGGGAAATTTCCCCCTTGTCACAAATAGGAGCACTAATTTTTTCTGAAGAGTCTAGCAGCATCCTTAGCCAAAGATTTCAGTTTAGGCAAAAGTTGAAGGCTGAATAAACTCTAGCCAAACAATGGAGTTGTGTGCTCTTTAGAAAACAGGTCCAGTGAGTACAACAGAGCAATATGTCTAGCCAAGACATTTCTCCAAGTAAGAGGCAACATGAGGATATCACAAGATATTAAGGGACTGCTGCCCATGCACACATATTCCTCTATTATGTAGGTCCCTTGTGCATAATCTCTGTCCTTGATCTTTCTTCTTATTGATGATGGTGTGTGTGTTTGTAGGAGACTCTACACTATAAATGAGGGAGAAGCAGTTTTCTATTGTAAATCTTCTTACTACAGCATTCTAGTAAATGCCTTTGCATTGAGTTAATTGCATTCTGTGTCTTACTACTGAAAGGTAGAAAAGGGGTTATCCATTCACTGAGGAACGACTGAATTAACTGTGGTATATGAATGTGATGGAATACTGTTAAACTGTAAAAAAAATGAGGAAATAGATTATTTCAGACATTAAAAGACTTAGATGAACTGATGCAGAGCGAAGTAAGCAAAACCAAAAGAACTGGTGCTAAAACATCAAAATTATAAAAATGAATGCTATTTTTTTGAAATGAGCAGATCCACGAGAATAATCTACAACAGCAACATTGTAAAAACAACTTTGAAATCTGAAAGAACTATGACCAATACAACGACCACTGGTTATTTCAGAGTACCAGTGATGAAACATATTATCCATTACAGAGAGGTGATGGATTTAGGATGCAGAATATGTTTGCATACTGCCATTGAGGGAATTTGCTTTTCTTAATTATGCTTATTTGTTACAAAAAATTTGTGTATCTCTTCTTTTTTATTTCAATAGGGTAGCGAGTGGGAAAGAGAGAAAGAAAATAGCTTTCTGTTAACTTAAAATAAATAGGTGAGGGGGTACTACAGATATGAAATGTTGCACCAACTTCCAGATGAGTTTATTGTATTGTTATTTTTACTTAACTGTTTTACTTTGTTACAAGAAACTTTTCATGAAGTAATTTGTAAACGTAATGTAAAACCAAAATTTCAATAAATCTTCTTTAAAATATGTAATTAGGTGTTTCAGAATTCAAAGAATAGTGATTAATGAATCAACGTTAACCCAGTTGAGGCTCTCCAAAAGGGGACTTCATTGATGTGCCCTTAGCCTTGTTCTACTAAACATTTTTATTTGCGCCTGGGATAAATGAATAGGCAGAATGCTTAACAAATTTATAAATAATACAATATTGAAAAGGGCATTGAATGACAGAGCTGAAATCTAAAGGCCAGAATGATGGATGACTCTAATGGTTGTACTCAGAACAAATTTTAGGCTAGAATGGTGGGTTAGTCTAGTAAGATGAAAATTTCTAGGGATAAGTGTTTAAACCTCCTCCTGAGTTCCAAAATTAAACAGCATATAAAAACAGGATTGGAAAGGCACATCTAGACCTTCTTCTGTGTGAAAAAGATCTGGGAGGTTTAGTGGACCAACAGATAACTCACTATGTCAACAGTGTGACACAGCAACCAAAAACCTTCTACTGAAGACCTGCAAAAGAAAGTCCTTGCCACCAAAATCCTAAGCAATGTCAAATGGTTCTTAATCAGAAATGGATAGAATTTTATCAATGGAAGCAAAAAGAAAAGGCATCTTACCTCTGCACCATGGGACCATAGGACTTCTCCATCTGACTTGGAACTGAAACCTTCTACATGTGCTGTCTCCCAGAATGTGAGCTCCTCAAGAATAGGGACCTCTTCACTTTCCTATTCATACTCCCAGTGCCTAGCACAGTGCTTTGCACATAATAAGCATGTAATAAATCCACCAGTCCCTACAAGTGCAAGAGGGTTAGATATTTCATTACACCAGTATAAGGACAGAGAGTAATCAGGCCAGTCGGTTGACTAGTATTGGACTTGAAGTTAGGAAGACTTGAGTTAAATTCCTGCCTCAGACTTACTAGATGTGTAACCCTGGGCAATTCAATCTGTCAGCTTTAAGTTTCCTCACCTGAAAAATGGGGATAATAGTGTCTAATTGGACACTATTAACGAAATAGCGTGTGTAAAGTACTTTATATGTGTATGTATATACATATATGTATATGAAATGTATATGAAATACATTATATGTATTTCAAACAAAATAACATGTAAAGTACTTTGTATATATGTATATTCTTTATGTATATTCTTTTATATAGCACTTAAAGTGCTATATAAATATTATCTGCTACTATTATCATCAGGAGAAACCTGATCTGCTGGAGCTCCCATGGGAGTAGACCTGAGTTCTGGATCTGGAGTATCCTCATTTCCACTTCACAGACTCCAGGAGGGGCTGCGAATGGAGTTCAAGCCATGTTCCAGTTGGCAGAGTTGTAATTCTAATCAAGCTCTTTAGACTCCAAGATTGGTGCCTGTCCCCCTACCCTCCACAGACGCTCCTAGAGAATAAGATGAAAAGTGACAGGAGCCACAGAAAGAACTCATCTTCATGAGCTGTGATCCAACATGATGATGTGATCAGATCTTTTACCCAAAGTTTGAAAATTGTGCCCCTAGACTTGTTAGAAATGTGTACCTGCTGTTTGTTATTATCTGTTCAGAAGAAGGTGTAAGTCTTTACTAGAACCCATCTGTTCACAAAATAAGCCCTTCCATGCCACTGACGGCAGAATTTTCCAGCATTAGAAACACGGGAGTTTATAAAAAGAAATATTAAAAAGTATCTTCACCTAGTCCTCCTCCTCCATCTTCCCCCTTAACAGCTGCCAGTTCATCTCTTTCTAGTCCTGAGTCTGTTACTTTCATATCCAGCCTTGGTAGAAGCAGGTACCAGGACTAAACTACTGTAGGTGTGGAGAACTCCCAAGAAGTGACTGAGATCACAGGTTTCCCATTCAATTCAATTCAACCTAACAAGTATTTATTGACAATCCACTGCGTGCAAGGGATTGTGGTAGAGGCCCGGGATACAAAGATTAAAATTAAAAAGCTTTTTTTTTTTGCTTCAAGGAGCTTCCATTTTCCTGGGGCAATGTAATTTGTGCACAGGTAGGTAAATACATATAATTTGCAGGACAAGAGAATGTGGGTCAATGCTAACATTTTCATCCTGGCTGAATAAGAGCATTGTCAACCCACCGCAGGTTGGTGGAGGCACCAACTTGGACCTTCCTTTAATGTTTTTCAAACCAATTTGCTCATCATCTATGAAGACTTTTTTTTTTACCAGAAGAGAAGAACTTTAGTCATAGAACAACAATTCTCTTGCTCCCTTGCCTCCAAAATTCCCACAATCTCCCCTGTCCATCCTAGTGTTGGCCACTCCGCCTAGCTCACCTGAAGCAAGGCTACTAAGTTGTAAATGTGTTCATTAAAAATACTTCTGTTTTAAGAATTAAACTTAAATCATCACTCAGTTGAATGTTTTGCAAATAGCTCTGCCTTATTCTCTATTGAATAAACCCAATATAATTTTCTTCAACATCCATTCATCCATTAAGTCCAACATCCATCAACAAAATATTTAAGTACTTTTGGCCTATTCTAATATTACACTAGAGGGCAGCAGAATAGAATCTATAGCCCAGCTTAACACTAAGATTAATCCAACCTACCCAGAAGTCAAAATTAATTCTTCTTACCAGGAAATATACAGGGGAGGGAGTTGTGCAATAAAGTCTTTCACATAAAATGCTGATAACATCTTGGAAGTTATTTCCCTATTAAAAAAAAATAGCAAGTTTTCGTTTAACTGACAAGGCTCTTAAAAACAAGCTTAGACAAGCTCCAGTTTTCTTTCTTTCGTTCTGTCAACTCAGCAAATATTTATTAAGCACTTACTGTGTTCAAGGAATTAAGATAGGTGTGGAAGATGCAAAGACAGAAAACGGATTAGTCTCTGACCTCAAGAATCTTTCTGCTTTTTCTTTCCCTCTTCTCTTTCCTCCCTCACCTCCTTTCCTCTTTCTTTCTTTGCCTTCCTCCCTTCCTTCTTTCCTCCCCTCCCTTGCCTTCTTCCTTTCATTCCTTTCTCCTTCCCTCCCTCCTTTCCTTTTTCCCTTCTCTCTTCATTCCTTTCTTCCATTCTCCCTTCTTTCCTACTTCCCATTCTTCCTCCTTTCCTATCTTTTCTCCTTTTGGTCCTCCTGCCTCCCATACACCTTTTGTTCCTTCCTTCCTTCTTTTTTTCTGTCCTTCTTCATTTCTTAACCTTGTGGTCCCTCCTACCTCCCATCCATTCCTTCTTTCTTTCCTTCTTATTCCCCCTCATTTCAAAGTTCATTCTTCCATTTAATAAACATCTGCCAATTGCAAGAATTAATGACTATTTTTATTCCAAAAATCAACTCCATCCAAGTCTGAAATAAAGATCCAAGAAAAAATAAATGAATAATCTAGTACCCTATGTTTGTATCCTAAGATGACTCTTCATGCTATTTTCATCACCTAGCCCTAAAAATAGCATCATTCATGCAGTTATCATCCAGTGATTGTGCTAGATGGATTGCCTCAAAGGGCAATCAGACATTTGCTAATGACCTATGAGAATAACATGTGTTTCCAAGTTAGAAGGGAAGCAGCAGATAGCCTGCTCTACCTCAAAACTTCTTAATGAATTGATCTTAATAATAACTGCTCAAATTTGTGTCCTTTTCAATAGATATGTGTTTTCCATTTACTATTTTATTTAATCCCTGTAACAACTCTATAAAAGAGATAATGCTATTACCCACATTTTACAGGTAAACAAGCTGGAGTTCAGAGAATTTAGTGATTTATCCAACCTGACAGAGCTCAAATATGCAAATGGTTCTGTGATCTTATCAATTTGGGATGCAGATTGCATTCCATCCATGCATATCTATCCTGTGTCAGTCTTGTCTATCTCCTCCTAAAAGTTTATTAGCGGGAGGGAGTTTCCCCAACTGCCTGAAGCCTTCTGTCTCCTGGCATTAGATATGTACCAATGGGATACCCTGGGAAGGTAAGTGGCACAGTGAGTAAAGTACTGGGCTTGGAATCAGAAAAGCTCATCTTCAGGCATTCAATTCTGGCTTCACACATTTAGTAGATGTATGACCCTGGGCAAATCACTTAATTCTGTTTGCCTCAGTTTCCTCATCTGTAAAATGTGCTGGAGAAAGAAATGGCAAACCACTCCAATATTTTTGTCAAGAAAACCCCAAATTGGGTCACCAAGAGTCACATACAACTGAAAAATGACTGAACAACAGCAAAAAATGGCATACTCTGGTTGCCCTCCTCCTACCCTTCACCCTGGCTTCATAAGCAATGCATCTCTTCCTGGCACACAATTCTTCAATGGGGCATTTTACCTTTTTTTTTTGGAGTTTCCTATTGGTTCTACGTCAAAGCCTGCTGACATTCACCATTCATCTCTCCGTTTCTCTCTGTATGATATTCTCTGTCTGTTCTTCATATATTGTATTGTAAATCTTACTCTCATACAGCAATATAGTAGACTAAGACTTTACTCTTTTTATTAGAATGCAAGTTCCTTGGTAATAGGGATAGTCTTGCTTTGGAATCCCCAGGCTTTAGCACAGTACTTTGCACATAGTAAGTAAATGTTCTTTCATTCATTCATTTGTTCATAGGAAGTTTGGTATCCATAGGGAGCTTTGCAATTTCCTGAAAGCAACCAAGATGGCTCCCTTCCTGTCAACTTTGAATCCAACTTTTTGTCCATCTGTCCCTGATACACATACCGCTGAACAAATTCTATAGGATATCTGTCCTAATGCATGTTGAAATATGAGCAAAAACCATTCATCTCTTTGGTCTTTCCCATGTGAATGGACAGACTAAAATCCTTTAAAGAATTAACAGATTTCTTTCAAGAAGCTCTGAAATGTTTTGAGACTTGATGCAATAGTGCAATGTCCTCTGAAAATAGAAAATATCCATAGAACTTCATCATCCAAGAGGAATCCCCCTTTGCTCTGGACCCTGCCCTAGATCTCCTTCATCACTGTGACAAATACCTTTGCTGAATATAGGTCTATTTTATGCCTCACCTGACATTTAATAATGAGTCAATGAACAGTTATTCCCAATACAAGATACATCTTCCAATGTATCTTGAATGCTTCTGATGTATGTATAGGAAAATGTATTATATATATAATCTATTATATATATAATTTATGTATTATGTATAAAATCTATTATGTATATAAAAACAGTGTGCACAGCAGCATTTTTTCTACCAAACCAAACTTTTTTTCATAATCAATAAGCATCAACTGCAATGGAATCTTATAATCTCTTCATCTTGGGAAATGGCAAATATGTGATGCATTGCTGAAGATCAGTTGACAAATTCTGCTTGTTCCCTGCTATTACCCTCATTGAGGATGCCTTGTTCATGAATTTGCTGTTATTTGGTTACTTTTCAGTTGCATCAAACTCTGTGACTCCATTGGGAGTTTTCTTGGCAGAGATATTGGAGCAGTTTGGCATTTCCTTCTCTAGCTCATTTTATAGATGAGGAAACTAAGGCAAACAGGGTAGGCATGACTTGTCCAGGGTCACATGGCCAGCAAGTTTCTGAGGATGGATTTGAACTCACAAAGATGAGTCTTCCTGACTCCAAGTCTGGTGCTCTATCCACTGAGCCACCCAACTGCCACATTTATGTTGAATACCTTCTCATATATTTTTCTAGTCCTTACCTTTTCCCCCCATTGCATCAAGTAAGTCAGATGTTTGTTGACTAAAGTATATATGTTGATTTGATTTAGAGGATCTTATCAAGTTCTCTGTAGAATTTCTCTACCATTTCATCCTCAGCAACCAATATTGACACATAAGTTGCAATCATTTTCATGATAGTCTTTCTGCAAGTATTTATCCTTAGTACTATGTTATGTGATGATCAAATATCCCATGAAATGATACTTCCTTTTTACCTCTGGGAACAAGATAAAACCCCCAGCTCCTTTCTTTGGCTTTCCAAGGAGTACCTGAGCCACCCTTCACTTTAACTGCAATTTATAAATTGTGATAGTGATAAATTCACTTTTTGATCACTGGATAAGATTTTTATATTGAAAGTACCAATAGTCAAGTTAAGTCAAATTAGCAATTTAAAATCTTTGTAATTCTTTCTGGTCACTCTGCCTCTGTCACTATAAAAACAAAAACCCAAACCACCATCCTCAGGTGGTCAGTCTACTGCTGAGCTTAATTCTCAGAAACAGACTTGGTCTATTGCACAAGGGAATTCAGATAAAAAGCATCATCCCACACAGCAATAGCTTTAATAATCTTTATTTCTACTCACAAAAGGAAGAGGAAAACAGCTGCTTCTAGAAACAATCTCTGGGGAAGGCCTCCACATCCACAGTGGCAAAGGGCAGAACATTAAGGGGTGGGAGGCAGTATCCATGCTTGGGGCTCAACTTTAGATATCATTTTAAACAAAGACCCGGTATGATACAAATGAGAGACTGCCTTTTATCTCTAGGACTAGTAAAATGAAGGATTTTCTAAGGTACTTAATAAGATTGGAATGTAGAGCAAGAAGTTAGGAAAGGTAACCCTAACGGAACTATTCTAGCAGGAGGCAGAAATGGGAGTCTGAGAACCACACCAGTCTATGTTTCATTGACTCACTGACAATGTGCAAAGCCTTACTCTCCATATACACAGCTTGAGGACCCAGGATCAACTTCAGGCCACAGAGAGGCATCAAAAACAAATTTTGTGGGACCTATTGTGATTTAAAAAGCAACAAAAACAACGATAGGGTAGAATGGAAGCTCCTTGAAGGCAGGGATTGGTTGGGTTTCTTGTTGTTTTTCATTTTGTATTTTTTGAATTTTATATCCCAGAGGTCTAGCAGAGTGCCTTGTACTTAATAAATGCTTGCCATGACAGCTGTTGAAGGATTCAAACCCAGGGCTTCAGACTCCAAATACTCCACTTGTTCCAGTGTATCAGGATCTTTAGAATTTACATGATCTGTTTTGTCAAGGTTAATCCGAACCTGCTAACTACTAATGAACCTTTAGCATCTTGTTGATATTTTATAAATATACTCATATATTTAGAAATCCAAAGTGGTAAGGTTGAATGAGTAAGGAGTGTGACATCAGAGGAGGTAAGTTCACATCCTGTCCCTGCTATTTATGGCTGGGAAAACTTGGACAAATCATTGGACTTCAGTTTCTTCAATAAAATGGGGCAATTATGGTAGTTAACTTCTAAAGTCTCTTCTAGATCTAAATCTTATGCATTCATTTAGGTGGATTTGAAGATATGGTCTACATGTTGCACGGGACCAGATGGCTCTGAAGGAGAAAGTGAGGCCAGCGACTTTGCACAACCCTCCCTTACTTAAATCCAATTCACTTGCAAAGTCATAGCATCACCTTCCTGATGTCATGGTCTTCTTTGCGAGCAAAGGACAAACAAAAACAACCAAATGTTGAAATGGAAAAGCTATCTGGAGGGACCAGAAAAGTAAGGAGGGTTTTTTTGATGTTGTTTTGCTATAGAGACAGCTGCATAGCTTCCCAAATATCTTTTTAAAAAAATATTAATTTATTTTTAGTTTTCAACATTCACTTCCACAAAATTTTAAGTTCCAAATTTTCTCCCCATCTCTTCCTTCTGCCCACCCCAAGACACCATGCATTCTGATTACTCCTTCCCCCAATCTGCCCTCCTTTCTAGCACACCCCTCCCCTCCCCTCTCTTATCCCCATCCCCTTTATTTTCTTATAGGGCAAGAGGGATTTTTATACCCCACATACCCCATTCTACACCCCAATATGTTATTTTCCAGTTGCATGCAAAAACAATTTTTAACATTTGTTTTTAAAACTTTGAGTTCCAACTCCTCTCCCTTCCTCCCTCCCCACCCATCCCCAGTGAGAAGTCAAACAATTCAATATAGTTTGTACATGTGTAGTTATGCAAAACACTTCCATGACAGTCATATTATAAAAGACTAACTATATTTCCCTCCATCCTATCCTGCCTCCCATTTATTCCATTCTCTCTTTTGACCCTATCCCTCCTCAAAGGTGTTTATTTCTAATTACTCCCTTCTTCCATTTGCCCTTCCTTCTATCATCCTCCTCAACCCCCATTTATCACCCTCCCCTTACTTTCTTGTAGTGTAAAATAGATTTTCATACCAAATTGAGTGTGCATATTATTCCCTCCTTAAGCCAAATGTGATGAAAGTAAGGTTCACTCTTTCTCTCTCACCTCCCCCGACTTCCCCTCCATTGAAAAAGCTTTTTCTTGCCTCTTTTATGTGAGACAATTTTCCTCATTCTATTTCTCCCTTTCTCCTCCCAATATATGCCTCTCTCACCCTTTAATTTTATTTTTTTTAGATATCATCCCTTCCTATTCAACTCACCCTGTGCTCTCTGTCTATATACATACAATTCCTCCAACTACCATAATACTGAGAAAAGTCTCAAGAGTTACAAATATGATCTTTCCATGTAGGAAGTAAACAGTTCAACTTTTAGTAAGTTCCTTATGATTTCTTTTTCCTGTTTATCTTTTCATGCTTCTCTTGATTCTTCTGTTTGAAAGTCATATTTTCTATTCAGTTCTGGTGTTTTCCTCAAGAATGCTTGAAAGTCCTCTATTTCATTGGATGACCATTTTTTCCCCCTGAAGTATTATACTCAGTTTTGCTTAGTAGGTTATTCTTGGTTTTAATCTATCTCCTTTGACCTCTGGAATATCATATTCCAAGCCCTTTGCTCTCTTAATGTAGAAGCTGCTAGATCTTGTGTTATCCTGTTTGAATTTCCACAATACTCGAATTGTTTCTTTCTGGCTGCTTCCAATATTTTTTCCTTGACTTGGGAGCTTTGGAATTTGGTTACAATATTCCTAGGAGTTTTCCTTTGGGGATCTCTCAGGAAGCAATATGTGGATTTTTTCAATATCTTTTTTACACCCTGGTTCTAGAATATCAGGGAAGTTTTCTTTGATGGTTTCTTGAAAGATGATGTCTAGGCTGTTTTTTTGACCATGACTTTCAAATAGTCCAATAATTTTTAAATTGTCTCTCCTGAATCTATTTTCCAGGTCGGTTGTTTCTCCAATGAAATACTTCACATTGTCTGCTATTGTTTCATCCTTTGTCTTTGTTTTATAATTGCTTGATTTTTCATAAAGTCATCTGCTCCATTCTAATCTTTAAGGAATTATTTTCTTCAGGGAAATTTTGAACCTCCTTTTTCATGCAGCCAATTCTGCTTTTTAGGGCATAGTTCTCCTCATTGGCTTTTTGGATATCTCTTGCCATTTGGGTTAGTCTATTTTCAAAGTGTTATTTTCTTCAGCATTTTGGGGGTCTCCTTTAGCAAGCAGTTGACTTGTTTTTCATGATTTTCTTGAATTATTCAATTTTCTTCCCAATTTTTCCTCCATTTCTCTTACTTGACTTTCAAAATCCTTCTTGAGCTCTTCTATGGCCTGAGACTAACTAATATTTTTCTTGGAAGTTTTGGATATAGGAGTCTTGACTTTGTTGTCTTCTGTTAGTATATTTTGATCTTCTTTGTCACCAAAATAATATTCTATAATCTGATTCTTTTTCTGGTTTTTGCTCATTTTCCCAGTTACTTATTTGACTTTTGAGCTCTTTGTCAAGGTAGTTCTCTGCTTCCAGTGGGGGTAGCACTGCTCGATCCCCCCACAATCTGTGGGCCTAGAGCTCCAGAAACAGCCACTGCTTCTGCCCTTGCTGTGCCTGCTATGGACCACTCCAAAGACTCCTCCACCCCCTCTGCCACCCTAAGGCTAGGGCCTGACCACTTTACTCTCTCACACAGGTCTCACAGGTTTTTTCCACTGATCTTCCAATTTATCCTCAGTGCTTTGGGGTTGTGAAGTCTGGAAATCCCCACAGGTTCCAGAGATTCGGTCCCACCAAGGCCTGTTCAGGTTCTGTCAGGGCCAGTGTGGCCCACACTGGACTGTGCTCTGGTCCCAGCACAGCATGATAGATACTTTCCAGTGACCTTCCAGACTGTCTTGGGTTGGAGATTTGCTTCACTTGGTCATTCTGTGAATTCTGCAGCTCCAGAATTTGTTTGGTCATTTTTTTTTTACAGGTATTTAGCTGAGTTTCGGGGAAGAGCTCTAGCAAGTCTGTGCTGTTACTCTGCTATCTTGGCTCCGCCCCCCATGTATCTTGTTAAGAGAATTGCCAAATGTTCACATTGGGTATCCCCTTCTTCTGATAATTCAGCTAGCTTCTTAAATGTTTGCTACTATGGATAATAACGACAAATAAGGACTGGACCCATGATTTCATTTGTGTAAGTGGATGAAAAACTGGATGAAGAAACTACTTCCACAAAATCAAGTTTTCATCTTCTCTGCAACTTATAGACTTAGAGCAATGCTTTTTAACCTGGGATCCATGGACTGCACCCCTCCCCATATGAGGATGACACCTCTCCCACCACCAGGAGGATCAGGTTTCAAAAAATTCATGAACTTGTATGGGGGGACAATAACATCTCTTTTCACTCACTTTTAACTGAAATTTAGCAAGTCAATGATAAATGTAGGCATTAAATACAGCACTCCTGGCAGTATTTGTGACTGTCTCCAATAGAAATCACAGATATTTTCATAGTTGAATGATCCTGGACAAGTCATTTAACCTTTCATCCTCAATTTCCTCAGCTGTAAAATGGGGATATAATCAATAACAGCACCTAACTCACAGGGTTGTGGCAAAGATTCATGAGACAGCATATGCAAAATGCTGTGTAAGACTTTAAAGTTCAGTATAGATGTTAACTACAATATTACACTATAGCTGTTGCCAGTATCTCAAAATATTGTATAATATGGTGCTCATCACTATTTGGAAATGACTATCGTTATGCCAGTCACCAGTAGATTACACACGATAACTGACTTTCTGTCTATAGATTATATTCAACAACAATAGCTAACACTTATATAGCATCTCCATGTGCCTGGCACTGCGCTAAGTGCTTACAAGTATCACATTTGATCATAACAGAAATAATGATAGCTAATATTATATTGCTTACCATGTGCGAGGCACTGTTCTAGGAACTTTGCACATATTATTTCATTTAGTCTTCATAACAACCCTGGGATGTAGGTGCTAACATTATCCTCATTTTATAGATGAGGAAATTAAAACAAACAAAAGTTATGTGACTTTTCCAAGGTCACACAGCTAGTGTCTGAGGTCTAGGTCAATATAATTGATTTGCTTAATAAGTTTTGCATGACTTCACATGTATAATGGATATCACATTGTTTGCTTTCTGAATGGGTGGTGGAGAGACTGGAGAGAGGGAGAAAATTTGGAACTCAAAATTTTTTTTAAATGAATGTTAAACAAGGAAAACATTTTTTAAAAATAACTGATTTACCTTGTAATCCTATGAACTTCATTTTATGTATTTAAAAGCATTCTTCTAAGAAGGAGACCACAATCTTCAACAGACTGCCAAAGGGGTCCATGACATACACAGAATAGGCTAAGAACTTCTGGCTTGGACGTTTCTCTGAACACTGAGAAATTAAATGATTTGTCTAGCATCACACGCTGAGTTACACAGAGAGTTGAATTGTCTAGATAGTGGCTCTAAAGTCACAGAATCCCTAGCACTTGCAGGGACTTCCGGAGTTGCATAGTGTCGAGGCAGAAAGGGATCCCAGACACCATTTTGTCCAACTCCCTCTTTTCACGATTGAATAAACTGAGGCCTAGGCAGCTAAGTGGCTCAGTGGAGTCCAGGCCTCGAGTCCAGAAGACTCACGTACATGAGTTCAAATGTGGGCTCAGACACTTACTTGGTGTGTACCTTGAGCAAGTCTCTTAATCCTGTGTGCTTCAGTTTCCTCATCTGTAAAATGAGCTAGAGAAGGAAATGGCAAACTACCCCCAGTATCTTTGCCAAGAAAACCCCACATGGGATCATGAAGAGTCACACAGGACTGAAAATGACTGAACAACGACAAACTGAGGCCCAGGAAAGTCAGGCAATTTGCTCAAAGTCACAGGTCATATGCTGTCAGAGGCAGCATTTGAACCCAGGACCTCTGATGCCAGAATCAGTGCTCTTTCCATTGTATTACACTAATGAGGGAGCGAAGGTCTAAGAGGCTCTCTGCTACTAACCCAGTGCCCTTTGCTACTACACCACACTAGTCTTTTAGCTAACTTCCTTGAAAGATGGGAAGAAAGACTATTTTAGAAACCAAGAAATTGAAGTCTTGTTCATGTTGTTCAGTCATTTCTGACTCTTGGAATACGCCATCTGGAGTTTCCTTGACAGAGATATTGGAGTAGCTTGACATTTCCTTCTTATTTGACAGATGAAGAAACTGAGGCAAACAGGGTTAAGCAACTTCCCCAGGCTCAAACAGCTAGTAAGAGTTTGAAGTCAGATTTGAACTTAGATTTGAACTCAGGAAGATGAGTTTGCCAGCATTCTATCCATTGGACTACCTAGCTCTCAGTTGAACTGTACAGTAACTTAATAGAGATCATGACAGAGAATACCATGACTGAAATGATCCATTTTCTCCCAGAAATGCCAACAGACATTCATACCCACTACAAGATAATTCTCCCTCCTGGGCAATATTCTCCTGTTTTGGCTCCCAGAGATTCCAACCTGGGCCCTCCATGTTATTGGATGAACCTCCCCAGCTTCAGCACTGTTAAAATAAATTCTACCCAACTGCCACTACTACCTTTTAAAAATAAATTTAACACTATCTCTGGTCACAACCTGCTTGTCAAGCTGTTCTTCGTATGGGGATTATTAACCACAGAATCCCATTAGTAGGAGATTTTCTGAGGATGTCAGAGAATTCTCCTCTAGCAACCACAGACCAGGGCCAAAGCACCTAGCTCATTTCTGAAGCCTGGCCGTATTTTCAGAAGAATGGATTCAGTGAATGGATCTTTTGTTCTATCCTATTAGAACACAGTTCCCAGAGCAGCCAATACAGTGGCATAATAGCTGACATTTCAGGTTTTTTTCTGTTAGGTTAACAGCTGCTGTTTGCATGCCAAACTGCCTTTGGCATTGGCTCATACTTCACATGCCCTTCTGCCCTGCCTCAGTGTCTAGACTTAACATTTCTGGGAACAAAAAAGGGAGAGTATTAAAAGCTGATGTTTCTAATTTGATCCTGAAATTCCTAAAGCATCTGAATGAAAGATGAACCAAAATAAAGTCAAGGATGGGGAGATAAAGATGAGGCGGGGGACTGTGGGTACAGAATGTTGCATGCTTGGTTAGAAGGCTTTGCTTAATTCCTTTTCTTTGCTTTAAGGAAAAGTTCTATTGAGGAAAAATGGTTAATGTTGGAATGTGGCTGTCTACAGGCATACTACCTTGAACCTGCATGATTTCGTTTGATCTTGGAAGCTAAGTAGGGGCAGTCTTGATTAATAATTGGATGAGATTCCCCCAGGGAGTACCAGGTGCAATAGGCTTTTTTCTTTTGGGCAGCAGGCAATACAGTGGATAGAGCAACAGAGCTGGAGTCAGGAAGACTCATCTTCCTGAATTCATTACTAGCTGTGTAATCCTCGACAAGTCACTTAACCCCGTTTGCCTCTGTTTCCTCACCTGCAAAATGAGCTGGAGAAAGAAATGGCAAACCACTCCAATATCTTTGTCAAGAAAATCCAAATGGGGTCATGAAGTATCAGATACAACTGAAACAACTCAACAACATGGCTGTGGTATCAAAAGGAAAAAGCATTAATAAAACTTTTTTAAAATGATATACAATGAAAAGAATAAAGATAGTATTTGAGTATTTTACTATGTTGTTCAATTACCAAGCAATTCAAATGGTTATATGGGGAAAGTTTAAGGAAAATGTGTAAAAGGTAATCATATGATGGTAG
This sequence comes from Bettongia penicillata ogilbyi, assembly GCA_023548195.1. Taxonomy (NCBI): domain Eukaryota; kingdom Metazoa; phylum Chordata; class Mammalia; order Diprotodontia; family Potoroidae; genus Bettongia; species Bettongia penicillata. The sequence goes on along the minus strand of JAJHZJ010000518.1, from coordinate 2,982,740 downwards.
GCTGTGTTTTTTTTTAATTTAAACAGTTGGATAGCTAACTTGTTTTCACCCACACAATGTCCAATCACACTAGCTTTGACTATCAGTCAAATAATCTAAATTCTTTAGCTCACATTTTTAACCATTGAACTCTCTCTCTCTCTCTCTCTCTCTCTCTCTCTCTCTCTCTCTCTCTCTCTCTCTCTCTTTGGCAAGAATCTCATCATTACCATATTACATGTAGTTTTCTGGAACACTAATCATCCCAATTCCATCCAACAAGCTTATCACAAACAAAGTACTATGCCAGGTGCCCCCAAAATATCAATTTGATATTAAAAATATCAAGATGAGACTGGTTACTTTCAAAAAACTACTATTCCTAGAATGAGAAATGAGAACTAATGTCCAAAATCATCCTATAGAAGTCTTGAATATTTAGTGGGTTCCTTTTTCGGTAAGTCAAGTGAACATGCATTTATGAAATACCTATTATGTACCAGTCACTAAGCCCTAGAAATACAAAGAAACGTAAAAGACAGCTCTCAAGGAACTCACAGTCTTAACGCAGAAGATGACAAACAACTATGTTCAAACAAAATGTTGTGGTTTAACTGTGTCCAGTTCTTCATGATTCCATCTGAGGCTTTCTTGCCAAAGATACTGGGATGATTGGCCGTTTTCTTCTCCAGCTCATTTTACAGATGAGGAAACTGAGACAAACAGGATTAAGTGACTTGCCCAGGATCACACAGCTAGTAAGTTTGAGACCAGATTTGAACTCAGGAGGATGAGTCTTCTTGACACCATACCTGGGACTCTATCCACTTTGTCAACCAGATGCCCTGGTTGGTGGTTGGATGTTGTCTTTCATGTTCAGAGAAGACCAAGTTGATATCACTATATTGGGGTCAAGGTACAGTGTGTCTGACTGTGACTGATCAGACCAATAGAAGCGTGAAAGGCTCTACCATAGGTCAGCACAAATGTTCCATATGGATATCTGGAGTGGAGATGTTTCTAAATGTGTGCATCTCACCTTTCTTTTTAGCTACCACAATTCTGCTTTGCTCAAAGAGCTCAGCTCACCTTCTTTGATGTGCACTGTCCTGTGCCAGTGTCTCCTATGTATACCAATTCCAAAGTTCTTCAGAGACTTTGAGGACATCCTTGTATTGCTACTTCTGACTTCCGTGTGAGCACCTGACTTGTGTGTGTTATCTGTAAATAGCCTTTAGGCAAACATACATTTGGCATTTGAACAATGTGGCTAGCCCATTGGAGTTGCACTCTGTGCAGGAAATTTTGAATGCTTGGCAGTTCAGTTCAAGAAAGGACCTCAGTATCTATTACTTTATCTTGCCAAGTAATCTTCAGAATCTTCCTAAGACAATTCAAATGGAAATGATTCAATTTCCTGGTATGGCTCTGGTATACCAGGATTCATAGGTATATAATAATGACATCAGCACAATGACTCTGTAGACCTTCAGTTTGGTAGTCAATCTAATATTTCTTCTCTCCCACACTCTCCTTTGAAGCCTCCCAAACACTGAGCTAGCTCTGACAATGCATGCATCAATCTCACCATCTATGTGTATATCCCTGGAAAGTACACTGCCAATGGAAGTGAACTTAACCACACCATTCAAAATTTCTCCATTTCATGTAACTGATGATTTCAGGTATGGATGGTTTTATGTATGGTGTAGTGCTGGTTGGCAGGAAATCTGTGTTTTCATGGTGTTGATTGTCAGGCCAATTAGCACAAGTGGTAGAGAATCAATTCATATGTCAACCTCAGGCTGCATTGAGTTTGCAATCACCTAAGAATAAAAAGTCACACACCAATTCTCCCTCCATTTTAGTCTTGGCTTGTGGCCTTTTCAAGTTAAAAATTATTACTAATTATTATTTAAATTATTATTTACCATCAGTGAAGTAGCTAATTTTGATACCATTTTCATCCTCTTTGAAGGCATCCAAAAACATCACTAACAACATCATGCTAAATATCATAGGGGCAAGCACGCAGTAGAGCTTCACTTTATTGATGTTGGGAAAGTATGAAAGGATCATCCATTATGCCAAACCCATGCAAACATGCTGTCATGGAACTGGCATACCATACTGATGAACTTCTCTGGACAACCATATTTTTCCATGGTTTTCCACAAGCCTTCATGATTGACAGTATCAAAGGTCTTGGTCAGACTGATGAATATATACAGACCTCTATTCTGCATTTCTTCTGGACTTGTCAGGTAGCAAACACTATACCCACTGCTCCTCAGTCCTTTTGGAAGACACCCTGGCTCTCAGGTAGCTGACCACATTCCAGGTGAAGGATCAGCCTATGAAGGAGGAATTTGGCAAGCAATGCCTAAGGGAACTAAGAGCTACCTGTGATTGTCACAGGACAATCTATTCCCTTTACCTTTATGGAGCTGGACAATAGAAGCATCCTTGAACTGCTAGTGGATAACCTCCTCTTCCATATAACCCAGAAAATTTCAGTCAACTTTTGTATGATCAATAGACCCCACACACACACCCTGTAAATATCAGCTGGAATAGAATGAGCACCAGCTGCTTTGTCATAGAAGAGGAGCCTAATGGCATTCACAACCTCTTCTTCAGTTAGAAATTTGGGTAGTGGGATTTATTTCAACTCAGGTATACGGTCAATTGTTCCAGAATCTACTGACGACAGTCTGTTGAGAATTCTATGGACATGTTCAGTCCATCTCTCTAGGATCATGTCTTTATCACTAATCGATGTGACTCTATCAGCACTGAGTAGTTGAGATGCACCATAGGTCTTTGGCCCATTAATAGCCTTTAAGGTATCATAAAAGTGCTTTGGATCATTACTATCAGCATAAAACTGAATTTTATCTGCCTTCTTACTGAGTCAAGCATTCTGCATCCCTTGCAGTTTACTTTTAATGGAGTTAAACATTGCCCTCTTAGAGACAGATGAAGTATTCTACTGGTAAACCCTACAGAATTCTTGTTTTTTGTTTAGCAGTTTCTGAACTTCCCCATTATTTCTGTCAAACCAGTCTTGATGTTTGTGAGTGTTCTGGTGCAGATAAATAAAAGTGGTGCTACACACCAAATCTCTCAAAGCTTCCGACTGACCCCTTGTCTGCTCCACTGTTGGCAACCATGTGTTGGCTCAGTTTTATCTCCAAGTTAGCAATAAAATGTTTACCCATGGAAAAGTGCTCTGATCTGTTGACATTATATCTTCTGTAGTCATCTTGCTTTGGGGTTGCTGCTTTTGTTGAATGTGAATGTTTAGCTTGGAGAAAATAAGTCTATGATCAATCTAGCACTCTGTCATACATTGCTTTCATCACTCTCACATTCTGTCTATCTCTTCTTACAAAGTGTTGGTGATGAGGTCATGAGATATGCAAGTCTTCAGTAGTAAGTGATCACTTCTATTGTTTCCAACTTCATTCCTCCCAACAACTCCCTGCCATGTCTGTTAGCCTGTGCCTTTTCTGGCTTTAAAGTGCTCCAGAATGGCAAGCTTGTTCTCTTTCAAGTACATTGATGATGAAGGACTCCAGGTCTTCATAAAATATTTCTTTGACTTCACTGGGGTTCATCATAGTGGGTACATATGCACTGATGATATTGGCATGGAACTTTCCTGCAAGTGGCAATTCCATTGTGATGAGCCTGTCATTCAGTCCTTTCAGAAGGTATGCAATCATGTTGACTAGATTAGTTTTGATTGCAAAACCTAATGCCAGCTTTAGTGCTCTCCATCACGGAGTTTTCAGAAAAACATGCATCCAGCTCTGACTTCAGCAACCTGGCCTTCATTTGCCAGCTTACTGGCCTTGTTTCACTCACAGTTGCTATTTGGATGTGATACCTGCTAAGTTCTCTCCTAACAAGACCTGGTCTTTCAGGTCTATGGGATTTCTTGTTGTCCATAAGCATGTAAATAAGTAGATCTTGAGGGGATTTTTTTTTAACAAGGTAGAGACCAATGATAGCAACAGGAAAGGCAATAACTGTTCTTGAAAGTAGGTCTCAATAATATCAGTTTTTCTTATTAAAGGTAGAACTGAGGTCAGACTCTTCCCGAACAAAAGATTCCTTCTGGGATGATGCAGCAACTCTTTATTGGTAGTTCCTGAGATAGGGTGGGAGTGGGGGGTGGAAAAAGAGGCAAGTATATCTCAGATGATTGACCAAAGAGTTAAGATCTCATCTTGACTCTTTGGTCAATTGTCTTTGATCCCCTTAAGGGATCATCCCTGTTGTGTGTTTGTCCTTCGTAGCCAAATAAGACGATGCCATCAGAGAAATAAACGATGACATGACTTGCCCTTGACTTTGTTTTGTTGAGTGAGTTACATAGAAAATCAATGAAACCCAATAAATGCATACAAAGTCCCATACTAGGCATTGGGGATACCCTCTCCTCCAAAGAAAATTAGAGTGACATAGACCCAAGGCTATGCAGGAGCTCTGACTAGAGCATGAGAGAGCCCACTGTTAAATTTTCAGTGTGAGCATTTACACTTCAGATACTGGTAAATGAAACAAACTAGGGCTTGATTTATTGTTCGTTGATTGTCTAGATTTAAGACAGTAATGGGGAAAATGTTAATCATGAATATTTAACTTAAAAGTGTATTATATGTACATTTTCCCCCTGAAAAATAAGTTGTTAAACATTTATTTTGTATATCCCTACATAGATCTCACTTTTAAGGAATTTACAGAGAAACAAGATGAATTTGAATAACTGTGATGCCAAGCAATGAAGGAATAAAGCATTTATTAAATAATTACTACATGGCAAGCACTGTGATGTGTCAAGGACACAAGTACTGAAGCAAAGACAGTCCAAAAGGGGAACACATCACATACAGGAGGAATAGTCAGGAAGGGGATTGTGACCCAGAAGGCTATAGGAAAGGTCACTAGAGTAAAGGAAAGATCTAACTGCAAAGGAACTGTCCAAACAAAGTACTAGAATAAATCTGAGGAAGAAATGAGTATCTTCATTTATATTTCATCATTCTATACTAGAATAATAAAAATAACTTTAAAAATAAAATAATAAATTAATAATTAATAATCTATACTAGGTTATTCTGTATTAAATGGCTTCTAAAGTCCCTGCCAGTACTAGACTATTTACCACCCTCTCCTCCTGGATAATCCTTCCTCTCTGGATTTTCACAACACCTCTCTCTCTCTCTCTCTCTGTCTCTCTCTCTCTGTCTCTGTGTCTCTCTCTGTCTCTGTCTCTCTCCCCCCCCCACCCTCAGTTTGACTACTATTTGTCTGATTCCTCCTAGGTCTCTTTTGCAGGCTCAGTATCTATATCATGCCTCCCTACTGTGGGTGTTCCCTAAGATTGTCCCTCTAACTCCTTCCCTTTGTAACCTCACTGGTTCCATTGCATTTAGTTCTCCACCACTCCCCCTTCCCCCGCCCCCTCCACACACATGCCTCACCCCAGTTTTTCAGCTTCCTTGTGTGTGTTGTCTTCCTGCATCAGGTTATAAAATTCTGAAGGGCAGGGACTGTCTGTGTCTACATTTGCATTTGGGTTCTTAGAGTTTAGCACAATTCCTGGCAAATAGTGGAGCTTTCTTGAATGTTTATTGACTAGCTTTACACAATCTCTTTCCAACCTCATGAGACATCACTCACCTTCCTGAACTCTGAGATTTAACCAAGCTGGCCTTCTTTTGGCTCTTTATGCTTAACACTTCGTCTCTGATCTCTGGCCTTTTGTACTACCTACCTGTCCCTTGGATCTGGAATGCCCTCCCTGGTTACCTCCCTCTCAGAGAGTGGCTTTCTTCCTTAAAGATTTCAGTTCAGGCACCATTGGATACATGAAGCCTTACACACCCTTGCGTTTAACGTCTTTGCATATATTAGTATTTATTCACTGTCTATCAATTCAATCAATAAGCATTTATTAATAATAATAACTTCTATATAGTGCCAACTCTGCCCCAGGCACCATGTTATGCATTTTACAGATATTATTTCATTAGACCCTCACAGCAATTCTGCAAGGGAGGTATAATTTAAATGCTATTATTATACCCATTTACAATTGAAGAAACTGAGGAAAACAGAAGTTACATGACTTGCCTAAGGTCATACAGCTAGTAAGTGTCTGAGTCTAGATTTAAACTTAGGTCTTTCAAGTCCAGCATTCTATCCACCATACCACCTAGCTACTTAATCACTTTGCTATGTGCCAGGTGCTATGTTTATACAAGTACAAGAAATAAATCATCCATTCTCAGCAATGGAGACTGTTTCATTCTTGGTTGGTTGGTTGTCCCTCATTCTCAAAGAGGATCAAAATGGTATCATTGCGTTGGGGTTAAGATTGAAACAGGTGCTATGGAGTGCTTCAAACTTGGTCAGACATCGAAGACACCAAGGCCATCCATTGTATCTTGACCCATCACCTCATCTTGACTTTTGTCTTGCCACTGGATTCTGATATCTGTGGAAGAGAGAGTGAGGCCCACAAATTTATGTAACTTGGCTTCACTTAACCTTCAGTTTGTGCAGTAGTCAAAGCCCATTGTTCACACTATTTTTCATTCTTTGTACTTGTATCCTTAATGTCTGACACAGAGTAGATTCTTTATGAATCTTTGTTCATTGATTAATTCATCTGTGATCTCCAAAGTGGGGGATCTTCATATTTGTTGTGTATCATGGATCTCTTTGGTGGTCTGATGGAGCATATAGACCCATTTTCACAATGGTTTTAAATGCATAAGAAAACATAGGATCAAAAAAACCCAATTATATTAAAATAAAGAAATAATATTTTTCCCATGGCCATGGACCCCTTCAAATCTATCTACCAACCTGGAAAACTCAAAGTTGAGAACATTTGCTATAAATGTTTACTAGCATGTTATTTTTGACATTTAGTCATCAGAATACCTTTGGTAATTTCATATTTTGCAAAAAAACATTCCTCTCAGCCCCCATTCAAGCTGATCACATACCATTTCTAATGGAAAGGAAAATATCATAATAGACTTTGTTTCTCAAACTCTGGAGTCTCTCATAACAAGTGCAACTTGGCTTCCCTAAACTAAAATGTTCTCTAGCTCACCGTAGCACTTTTAAGCATCCAATACATTCATTAAACCAACTGATCATCTTGGCTTATGAGATCATAATCCCCCAAGGGAAATGATATGATAGGCACCCCTTTGGCACAGGGAGACCCTCAAGGAGGGAGGAACCAGTGGAAAGATGAGAGAAACCAACTAGTAGGACCATGCTCTTCCAAGAGTTAGGTGCCAAGATAGATGAGCAGAAAGCACATATTTTTCTATTCTCTATCTTTCAGGGGTCTGCTTCCAAGGAAGTCACTGTGCATCCGTTCAGAGATAGACATTTGATTAGCTTGGGGAGCTATGCCAATAGCTTGACACCCAGCTGGCAGTTTTGAACCACAGATGTGGCGCCAGGCAGGGATATGAGCTTCCCCAAAGTTAGAATAAATGGAAGCCACCCCCCTCCAAACCATTTCTGATATAGTTTTCACATAGCTAGGAATGAAGTTATAAACCAATCCTGTGTCTGTCTCCATGTTAAGGTTTTTCAAGAGTCTGAGTTGTTTCCAGCTGTTTGATCTGACCCAGGCTAAGCCTGGAGGGTGGCAGTTTGGCACAGTGGATTTGGAGCCAGAAGCCATGTTCAAATCTTGTCCTCCTTTATAGAGGCAGCCGGGGTACACAGTAGACAGAAGCCTGGACCTGGAATCTAAAAGATTTAAGTTCAAATCCTACTTCAGATACTTACAAGTTGTGTGACCTGGGCAAGTTGTCACTTAACTTTGTAAAATGGAAATCATAATTGCACTTACCTCTCAGGGTTTTTGTGAAATTAAAATGAATGATATTTGTAAAATGTTTTACAAACTTTAAAATGCCTTTATTATTATCAGTTAGCCAAATACTTTTTTCCATGACGTGGTATAGACAAGACACAGTCTTCTAATTAAATTGTAATTTTAGAAATCGCCATACTTTAAGATTTTCCAAAATAATTTTATCTTTTCCCTTGGTTTTGCCCATTAGGCATTATCTTAGCAAATTCTTTCCCTAAGAGACTGAATTTATTAAACTATATTTCTACCACTAAGCATCAGTCCCACCTAACTCTTCAAGGACAATGGCTTTCATGTTAGCTACAGAGATATAATTCTAAGGGGAATTCCCCAATCTACTTGGTCTTTTGAAAGTACCTGCCTACAGGAAATGAGGATATGATCCTGGAATTTGAACGTATAGTAAAAAAAAAAAAAAGGTTGGGGGAGAGATTTCTTGGGTGGAATCAACCCTAGGGGGTTGCCTTGAGAGTAAGCCCAAGTTCAAGTTTTGGAGAGCTGGACTTCTTTCCAGAGAAGAGGAAATTCCTAGGTAGTGGGCCTCTTAGACAGTGAAGAACCTTGTCACTAGGGCTTCCCCACCTACATTCTTTTCCTACCACATACACACACACACAGACACACACAGACACACACACATACACACAAATTAGAGAAGTTATAAAGGACCAGAGTCCAACATGAAGGAGTAAAACTCTTGACTTTGCTCTTTCTGTGGGTTATTTAAACAGAGCAGGTATGATGGGAAGGGAATTTCCTATTCTCCAAGCTGGAAATTGTACTTCCCACACAGAAGTACAAGCCATTAAGTGTGGGTGACCTTAGGACCCTTTGGAAAAGTGGGATCCATGAGAGAGGAAGAAGAATAGTAACGAGTCCTTTTATGTATTTTCCGTATTTGTTTAAGCATCCCTGTGAATCTTTTGCATCTCTGGATTTTTCTGTAAAATAAAGATTGCCATATACCCAATTTATTACCTTGAGTGCATATAACTGAAAACCATGTTCCCCTTATCTGCAGAAACCTTGGCATGTGCTATACAAAAGCTATATTCAGAGATTCTCCTGAATCTATGTGAGCCTAAAGCCATAGATTACATTTACGGCCATAGATTACAATTATGTAGGCAAAAGACAGTAAAACATAACAGCAATGCAAAAGTTGTATGGTAATTATAGCCACTTCCATAAATTATGTTTAAACTCACTCTTTCAACTTCATAATATTGATTCTGTTGCTTTGTGTGCATTGATAATTTATTAGGCTGCCCTCCAGAGTGATCAGCATCTATCCTTCATTGAAATCATTCAATTTTAGAGTATTTTAGAGTTGAACTAGATATTAGAAATCATCTAGTCTAAGAATTCTTAACTTGGGGTCCATGGGCATCCCAAAGATCTGAAGACTGACTTTAGAAGGTCGTGAACTTGAGTGGAGAAAAAAAATTCCATCTTTGTTTTCATTAATCACTAACCAGGAATGTGGTGGTAAATGTTTAACAACCAGCTGTCTGGGAGCATGTGGGACTGACATGACACATTTTTAGGCTGAATCTGCATTATTAACATTTTCTCATCATTTTCTCAATCTTGGCAATCAACCAAACAATATATCAAGCTCTGATTGTAGTGTTTACTAATGTCAAAGGTGAAAATGCTAACATGGAAAATTTAACAATTAGTAACTAACTCAAGTTGACTCTAGCACAACCCTACATTAACTGAGATTGAGCATTCTCTTCAATTATAGATTACGGTCTCAGGGGGAGAAAGTGAGACTGGTGACCTGCACAGCCTACCCTCCCTCAAAACAAAGTCAAGCACAAGTCACATCATCATTTCTCTGATGTCACAGTCCTCTTTGAAGATGAAGGACATATATAATGACATTATGATACTCCATCTACTACAAATGTCTTCCTCTAAAATGACTCTCAGTATCTATAGGTACAAATTATTTATAGCAACTCTTTTTTTGGTAGTGACAAAAAATTGGAAACAAAGGGGGTGCCCATAATTTGGGGAATGGTTGGACAAATTATAGTATATGTATATATGTGTGTATATATATATATATATATATATATATATATATATATATATAAAATGGAATACTACTGTGTCATAAGAAATAATGAAAGGGATAGTTTCAGAGAAATCTGAGAAGACTTACATACACTGATGCAAAGTGAAGCAAAACCAGAAACAGGACAATTTATACAATAAATACATTGTAAAGACAACTCAAAAAACTTAAGAACTCTAATCAGTGCAATGATCAACTAGGGTTCCATAGCACTAATGGTGAAGCACCCTGTTTATTTTCTGACGGACAGGTGTCAGCAGGATGAGACATACTTTTTGAACATGGGCATTGTAGAAATTTATTTTGCTTGACTATGCATGTTTGTTTTAAGAATTTGAGTTTTTTTTTTCTTTCCAATGGCAGAGGAGGTGAATGAAACAGAAAATAGATTTTTGTTCACTGAAAAAATGGAATTGATTTTAATGGCACATAGTTCTCATGCCATTGGGTGCCATGAACAAGTGCCCCCTATTCAAAATGAGTGGCGTAGGGGAGAAAAAAATCCTTACCCTCTCTTTCTCCTTGCTTGCATCAGAAGGACATTTTCTCCATCCTGCCTCCAGCATCAAAGGTAGTAGGAGCCTTCTGGCATTCATTGTTATCTTACCTGTGAAAGTAATGAAAATGGCTGACTCACCATAGTTAAAGAAAGTGAGTGTATACATTTCTCAAACACAGGACAAAAGAACATGTTGCTTTTCATGGTTCTGGGTCTGGTTTAGCTTTGTGTTAACACCCTTCCTTATCTCTCTTTTTCTCTATGTAGAAGCAGTGGCATATGAGGCCAGAACAGGGTAGAGAATTTACCAGGTTTGAGATAGTGAAAAGCTACCTTGGGGGGTTCTTTTCAGAAAGTTAGGGGAATGCCAGGGAATATGTCACAAATGCAAAACCTTCCATTATACATGAAATAAATCTTTTTTTGCCTACGTGACAGGGGTCAGCAGCACCCCCTACTTCCCACAAGACTTATAACCCTATGTACTCTGCAACCCAGGCCATGGTCCTTTCTTCTTTAAATTCTGTGTCACAAAATATTGAGGGCCAGGTGACGTACTCAGAGCCATATCCTCTTCTGATGATATATGACTTGGATGACATTTCTTACACCACTTCTGCAGCACAAGTCTTTTTCAGTTACATGCTGCAGCTTATTTTTCATCATCATGAATCTTTCAAAGGATGATAAGATCATCGGTTTAGAGCTGGATGAGACTGTATTTTTGTTGTTTTCAACTTGACATACACCCAAAAAATGAGCATTTCCATATACAAAGGAGGACAGAAAAAGCAGATGGAATATAAACCATGAATCTCATTAGAACTAAGCTTTTTTTTTTTTTTTGAAAAAAAGAAGAATGTACTCATTATTGCATTAGTTCCAACATCCTTTGGCTTTTCAGTCTTACCTTCTGTTCTTTCTTTTTTGCATTTTCTTTAAATGCTGCATTGATAATCTTTTCTTTCTTCCCTTTTTAGAATCACTATCAGTATCCTTCCTCTACTTCTCAATTCCCCTCTCCCTCCTATCCAAAAAGAAACTCACTCTTACAACAAATTAGCATAGTCAAATAAAACAAATACATTGACCACATTCAAAAATGTATAACTCATTCTGCAACTCTAGTTTCTCACCTCTCACTGTGAGTCCAAAGGAGTTATAGCTGGTCATCACAATGATTAGTTCTTAGGTCTCAAGGTTGTTTTTCACTATTAAATAAACTGTTCTGATTCTATTTACTTACCTCTATATTAAATCATAAAAGTCTTCCCACTGGAACAGATACATAGAATACCTATTCACTCTGTAGCACCTTATACCCCTTACACAGGGTACGCGTACACCTATTCATTCTTTGGACTGCCTCATTCATTCCAATCTGCTCTTACACAGACAGGTCTAAAGTACCTAGAAATGGACAGCCTCCATGGTTACAATAAAATCCTTTCAGGGTCCTAGATTTAAAACTGTTGTGAGAGAATATACTTCTCCTTCTCCTCCTTCAGCTCTTAAGTCCCAGTTGATGCATTTCCAAACACAAAACTACCCACTCACAATCATGATTCTTTTAGAATTTAAACATATTTATTTAACAAGGTAAAAAAATCATAAATATTTATCTATTAACACAAATATGGAAATAATAAATACATCACAATCCACACCTAAACTTGAATCATACTCTCCCAGCAATATACTCAGTATCTGTGTGGGATAGAAAACACACAGAAACTTGCCATGGAGCCATATGAATGAGGAAAACCCATGTACTTGGGGGTAGCTACAACTCTAGAAATGTAAATTTCAGTGTCACCTTTATGTCTCAGCTTCTGTCCATAAACATTTCTTGAAGACTACAGCATCCATACTGAACATATGCTCCTACCATTACCAAGTTGATCCATACTCTGCTTTACTCACAGCTCACTAAACATGACATCAAAGCCAGAAGAGTCAGTCTACTGGGTGACTTCTCAGATTTTCTGTTTTCAAATCTATTCTCTGCTCAGCTGGACTTAACTCCTCTGCAACAACTTTGGTCTCTAGCACTTCTAGCTTCAAGCTGAGCTGGTGCAGTTCTAAAATCTGTCCTCTGTCTCTCTTTCTCCTCGTATGAGGAGTTCAGATTCTGCATTTTCTCCTCAAATGACCCCAATATACCTTATGGTTACTAACCAAACTCTCATCTTCTGTTTACAAAATTATATTTGTCTCTTCATCAAGGAGTAACTCTGATATTCATATCTCTCCAGCGTACTGCAGTCAGTCACATTTAAAATGGACAATAACTGTCTCAGCACTCTGAGTCTGAGTAGGTGTTTCTACTGTTGTAGAACTCTGAGCAAATTTAATTCAGCAAAGAACTGTTCTTTGTTAAAGGGTTGCCTTTCACAAAACTACCCCAGATTTAGGCAGTTACATATAAGTATGTACATATGTACTTGCATATATTATGTGTATGCATACACATGTGTACACACACATATATATATACATACATACATATATATATATACTGTACACATGTGTATGTGCACCTTATATAAGAAGTTCCTTTCTGACAGGAGCAACCTAGGTGAATTCTGGAGATCTCTACATCCCTCTAATTCGTTTGTCCCTATCCAGATAGAACCTAGAAACTTCGTTGTCCGACTTGTTTGTTCCCTCACAAATTGAACATGAAATCTTTTCTACCCAGAATTCTTGGATAGTAGCTCCAAGTGCTCTTATACAAACTCTGGCTAATAAGGCATTGCATATAGAACAGATTTTATTTACAGAGTAAAGGACATGGAATTGAGACCACAAAGTCAAAAGATCCCTATTTCTTTTTCGGTCCAGTTTCTGAGGCATACACTCCTGGGTGGGAGCCCACAAAGTCTATGGACTTGTGATTCATGCCCATTGCCCACATGTTGGATTTTTGTACCTTCTTACTGTTTTTCCAGTTCTTTTCTGGCCATGGCTTTTGCTCTTTTAGTGGTTTCTCCCCTACTCCAGTCTGCACCAAGTTCTGTACCAAGTTGACCTTCCAGTCAATACTTCCTGCAAATTACTCCTTCAACACCCTCTCTTCCATTGCAGTGATTCCCTAAATTGTATATTCTCTCTTCTCCTTAGAAAATAATAGAGCTCTCAGGTAATAATCTTGATGGAAAGTGCTACAGCTTTTTGCAATCCAAAATGCCTCTGGGTATTTAAGATTTAATTACAAAAATGGTACTGAAATTACCTTCAACTCACAATCTTCAACCAAGTCTCCATTCCCATTGAACTGAAGTGAATCTGTCCCATTTATGACCTCTCTTTCTGTATCTGCTTTAATGCTAATAATGCCTTTGGGTCAGTCACTGTATCCTACACAGGTCTTGTTTGTACAGAGTTCTTTGAATACTGTCTCCTTCATTAGCCTGTCTGCTCCCTGAAGGCACTATCTTTTTTCTTTCTTTGTATCCCCAGGGCTTAGCACCAGATGGTTAACGTTTATTGACTGACTGACAGGAGGCACAATATTAATATTACCTTATCAAATAACTAATAAGCAATACTGCCATCCACCAAAGCCCCCAAGTTTCTCATCATGGCTTACAAGGCCTGGCTTCTCAAAGGCCCTGCCAAACAAATGCAGGTGCTAAAAAGTCCAAACAAATCTGAAAAAGGTTCAGGTAAGGCCATGTGAATGACCTTATGTATGTTGTCTGAAGACCAGCTGAGCTAAGTCTGGGGAGGCTCATGATCATACTGGCCACAGTTCACCCAACGCAGCTGCCAAAGATCATTTTTAGCTGCAATTTAGGAAAGCAACTCTAGGAGGGTATCAAATACCCTCCTTTGTCCCTTCTTCACTTTCAAGTCAGAGAACGGCTGTGATCTATGCTGGTGGAGAGAATGCCTACATGCAGGAAACTGAAGTACTAAAGAAAAATTTTCATGCTGAAGAGAAGTCTGTCGTGTTCAACTTTCTCTATTTAAAAATTCTCCATCATTTCAGGTGATATTAAGTATCTTCTTGACAAACCCTGGCACTAAGTGTTTGTACCGCACATCTCAGGAACCTATTTTCATTGAATAATGATGATGATAATAATAACTGGTTTTTGCATAATGCTTTTAGGTTTGCAAAATGCCTTACACATTATCTTATCTTGTTCTCACAACAACCCTGGGAGGTAAGAACTCTATTTTCTCCCCTTAAAAGTAAAACTCTGAACAGAACAGAACAAAGGAAGGGCAGAAGAAAGCAGTCAAGTAGGACAACTTTGAGAGCTCCATGTGAATTTGAATTTTAGAAATTCTCACATTTCTTTCTCATGGAAGAACTGGGTCTACAGAATGTTGGCCTTGACCATTTCCTATCACTCCGTGGATGACTTCCTCCAAAGAATGTTAGTCTAGGGGATCTTAATTAAGCAACCTCTGAGCCTTTTGGAATCTGTTTTCTGAGGATCTAAAACACATGACATTATTCTGGCTTTCCCTTCTTCTCTATCACACACTACAGGAGAAAATGGAATGTGCTCCCTCCTCACCTCAGTCTCTTAGAAGCCACAATTTCTTTCAAGATTCAACTTGCCTTCCACCTTTGACAAGAAGCATTTATTGACTCTCCTACTATTAGGGCTCTCCCTTTCACTCTTAATCCCCCACCCATAAAATTCCTTTTTATTTCTTTTGTATGTATTCATCTCTCTATATAAAGTTCCTCCTTTCTCCTTAAGGGGAAGAAATGTGGAAACTAAACATAGCATAGATTTACATTTTCCCATATAATCCTCTTTTTGTTTTAGTTTGTATGTGAAAAATGCCCAATTTACTTAAAATTAGTTGTTTGTGATTTTAATGGTTTAAAAAATACTTAGATAATCATCTAGATATTTGCCTCCTTTGAAAATGACCATTTGAATAGTAAGAGGGAATACAGAATTCTTTAAAGAGATAAGGCAAAATAATTCATCACCCAGTAGCTCCTTTTACACTAGAGTTTGCCCACAAGAGGAACTTCCTAAAGCCAAAGGGCATGAGGGTAAAGGAGAGAACAGAGGGGAAGGAATTGGAGTGAGGAGGGGAAGGTGGGTGTGCAGCACTGGCTAACAGTCATTCCACTTAGGGGGTGATGAATTCTTTGACCTCCTCTAAGAAAAATGCTCTCTAATCCTTTTGCAGTTCCTCTGCCCTATCATCATTTGTTTAAGAACAAGAATCAGCTCCAACCACTCTCACAGCACACTCCCACACCCTGAAAAGGGTTTGACATCTCCTGTTTCTTTTATTTGCTTAAAAGTTGTGAGTTAATGCTACCTTTTTTCCCAGAATTTTTCACTACCTACAGATAATTATTTAATACCATTTTTGGACTTTAATAAGGGCCAGAACATGAATTAATCAATCACAAGAAGAGCCTGGACCTAACAGCCTCTTTGTTCTCTGAAGTAAACTCAACAAATACCTCGTCTTATGTCAACAAAGTCAGATGGGGCTGATTTAGCATACTTTATGAGACCCTTAACCCAAGACACTATCTTGAATAATGGGACTTTTTACTTACCTTAATATTTTGTGGGCATATACTATGTTATGGCATGTTAATGGCAAAGAAAACATACATATCCTGGCTAATAATTTCAACTGAAACTCTATCAACTCTCTTATCTTATTGTATTTAAAACCTAGTCAATTAAGAAAATTCCTTTCTCATGGTATAGTTAAACATATATAGAGACTATAAATCTGAGGGACACATATATCCTTGGATTGTCCTAAAACAAATTTAAGCCTGATCATTCTCATATTAGTCAGTCAGAAGTTTCCTTCTATCTCCATGATCATGAAACTGTGAGCTTTAAGGAAATAGAGTATATATATGTATATACATATATATACATATGTACACATATATGTATGTATATGCATATATATATGTATATACACACATACACACATCTATATGAATGCATATGTATACATAAACTTTCAGGTCAGCATTACTGAGACCACTGGAGAAGTTCTGGGCTCAAAGTCCCAGAAGAAGGTGAGCCTCTTTTGTTTATTTTGTGTAGTTGTATACTACCTAATGCAATATAGACACTCTTTGAATATTAATAGCATGGACCCAGGAGCCAGTAGGGAGTGATCTTGAACCCAACAAAAGCATTGTAGAATCACGGAAAACTGGACTTCAATTTCTCCCATCCAAAGGTAAGCCATTTTCTCCTTCACTTTGAATTCCTGTGCTGTAGAGAGGAAGAGCAGTATTTCTGACATCAGAGGACTCAGGTTCAAGCGTTAGCTCTGTGTGATCTTGGGAAAGTCACTTAGCTTTTTTGGACTACCTGAAAGCCATGATACAAAAGAAAGCTTAGGCATCACCTTCCAAGAAATTATAAAAGAAAACTTCCCTGATATCTTAGAGGCAGAAGAAAAAAGGGAAGGAAGAAGAATGGGGAAATTATCTGACATAAAAAGACATTTAAGGAAGAGTTTTTACAATAGAGGAAAAAATTGGTGGGGAGATGGAGAAGGCAACTCTTGAACCTCACTAGCATCTGAACTGGCTCAAAGAAGGAAGAATATATGTATGCATTCAGTTGGGTATAAAAACCCATCTTACCCAACTGGTAAGTAGGAGGAGAAAGACCTAAGAGAAAGGGGTAGAGGAAGTGATGAGGGAGGGTGGATGAAAATAGGCTGTGCTCAGAAGCAAAACAGATTCTGAAGGAAGAATGGGGTAAAAAGAAAAATAGAAGAAAATAGAATGGAGGTGAATGCATAGTTACTAATCATAATGGTGAATGAAAATGGGATGAATACAACCATAAAACAGAAGCAGATAGTAGAATAGATTAGAAACCAGAATCCAACAACATACTGTTTACTAGACATATATCTGAAGAGAAATACACAAAGAGTTAAAATAATGTCTGGAGCAGAATCTATTATGCTTCAACTTAAATTAAAAAAGACACAAGTAGCAATCATAATCTCAGATGAAGCAAAAACAAACAAACAAAAAGATCTAAAAAGAGATGATCAGGAAAACTACATTTTGCTGAAGGTACCATTGACAGTGAAGCAACATCAATGCTAAAAATATATGCACCAATGACATAGCATCCAAATTCTTAAAGAAAAAGTCAAATGAATTATAGGAGAAACAGTAAAATTGTAGTAGTGGAGGACTTCAATTTACTTCTCTCAGAACTAGATAAATCTAACCATAAAGTAAAAAAAAAAGAAGTTAATGAGACAAATAGAATTTTAGAAAAGTTGGATATGATAGATATCTGGAGAAAACTGAACGGCAATAGAAAAGAGTATACCTATTTTCAGCTATATATGGTAACTTCACAAAAACTGACCATGTATTAACACATAAAAACCTTACAAAAAATAAAGCATCCTTTTCAAACCATAAAGCAATAAAAATTACATTCAAAAAAGGTTTTGGGGGTATAGATTAAAACTAATCAAAAAATAGTCTAATTCCAAAAAATGACTGGGTCAAAGAACAAATCATAGAAACAAACAATTAAAGAGAATGACAACGATGAGACAATATACTGAAATTTTTGGAGATATAGCTAAAGCAGTACTTAGGGGAAAATTTATATCTTTAAAAGCTTACATCAATAAAGAGAAATAGTACATCAACTAATTGGGCATGTAATTAAAATAAACTAGGAAAAAAATTAATTAAAAATCCCCAATTAAACACCAAAATAGAAATCCCAAAAATTAAAGAAGAGTAATTAAATCAAAAATGAAAAAAATTGAACTATATAAAATATAATGAGGAGCTACTTTTATGAAAAAAATAAAATAGATAAACTATTGGTTATTTTGATTAAAAAGAAAAGAAAAAGCAAATTACCAAAATCAAATAAGAAAAAGATGAATGCACCATCAAAGAAGATGAAATTAAAGTAATTTTTAGGAGCTATTTTGTGCAATTATATGTCAATACAACTGACAATCTAAATTAAATGGATAAATACCCACAAAACCATAAATTGCCCAGATTAACAACAGAGGAAATAGAATATAGATAGTTCTCACTTTGTATAAGTGGATCCTTCCCCAGACTTCTACAAAATGTGATTTTTACCTAGTGTAAAATTGCCATCAGACTTGAGGAAGGGAAGAAGGGAATCACAATCCTGTGAAGGGAGGAAGTCAGAACAGGTTCAAAAACAAGAGGGGGCAGAGACAAAGAGAGAGGAAGAATAACATACAGCAGAGTCAAACATGTGGAGACCTGACTGAACCAAGTGGAAGAACAAGTCGGGGAGGAGGGGCAAACAACTGGGGCCCAGATAGAGACATAGACAGGAGAGGATGGGTGACATGGGGAGTGGGAGTGGGGTCAGGGTCAGACACACTGTGCTTTGACAGACCAAAGAAAGGATGTATGTATGTGTGTGTGTGTGTGTGTGTGTGTGTGTGTGTGTGTGTATGGGGGGACCAACAAGGGTAGGCAGATCTGGGAGCCAAAGACCTCCCTTCTCAGCAAAGATCTCAAACCAAGCCCCCAGGGTGCAATCTCTCAGAGCATCCTCTGCTTTCACTTGGAGACGTTTTTAAGGTTTTTTATTTTGTTTTGTTTGTTTTTTAGGCATAGGGGAGATGGAAGGACACAGAGCTCCAAGTCAAGGGGTAAGATCTGAGAGACAGCACAGGACTATATGGTAAAGTTAACATAGTTGGTTTTTGGAATGTAAATTTCTTTCAGAATTCTTTACCTAAAGCCAAATTTGCATAATACAAATTGACATAAATAGAGAAGTGTCTGTACTTAAACCTTGTCTTAGAAAAATAGACTGAATGAGTCACAAATAAGTTCCCTAAGAAAAATTCCTAGGGCAGATGGATTCTATCAAATAATTAAGGAACAATTAATTCTAGTACTATATAAAGTATTTGGAAAAATAAGAAAAGAATGAATCCTACCAAATTCTTCTATGACACAAATATGATTTTGATACTTAAACTAGGAAGAACAAGAACAGTGAAAGAAAATTATAGACCAATTTCTCTAATGGATATTGATGCAAAAAATTTTAAATAAAATGCTAGCAAGGAGACTACAACAATATAACATAAAGATCTGGTTCAATATTATGAAATCTATCAGCATAATTGACCATATCAATAACAAAAATAAAAATCATATCATATCAATAGATGCAGAAAAAAAAACTTTTGACAAAATGTAAAATCCATTCCTATTAGAAAACATAAAAATAAATAAAAATCTTCCTTAAAATGGTAAGTAGAAACTATCTAAAACCATCAACAAACATTATCTGTAATAAGGATAAGCTTTATGGTTCCCAACATGATCAGGGGTGAAACAAATATATCCATTATCACTACTATTATTTAATATTATAATAGAAATGTTAGTTATAGCAATAAGAAAGAAAATTAAATTGAAGGAATAAAAATAGGCAATGAAAAAAAAATTGTCTCTCTTTACAGCTGATATGATGGTATCAGACTTAAAGAGTCTTAGAAAACTAAATAAAAAATTAGTTGAGACAAATAATGGCTTTAACAAAGTTGCAAAATACAAAATAAACTCATGTAAGCCATCAACATTTTTATATATTATATATTTTAGATATTTCCACATTTATTTTTTTTATAAAATTATTTATATTTATTTAAAACATATAATATAAATACATTTATATTTATTACTATATTTATATTACCAACAAAATGCAGCAGGAAGAAATACAAAGGGAAATTATATTTAAAATAATTGCAGACATTATAAAATACCTGGGAGTCTACCTGAAAAGATACACACAGGAACTAAATGAGTATACTAACAACATACTAGTCACACAAATTAAGACAATTCTAAGCAACTGGAGAAATATGAATTGCTCATAGTTTGGCCAATTCAAAGTAATAAATATGACCATATTATCTAAATTAACTTACTTATTCAGTGCCATGGTAGTCAAACTACTAAAGAATTCTTTTACAGAGTTAAAAAAAAGAAAAAAGAAAGATAATTGATCTAGAAAAACAAAAGGTCAAGAGTATAAAAGTAATCAATGGAAAAAAAGTAAAGAAATGTAGCTTACCAGTATCTGATTTGAAACTATATTACAAAGCAGCAATCATTAAGACAGTCTGCCATTGGCTATGAAAAAGTGATCAATGGAATAGATATACAATATATAGAAATAAATGGTCATAGTAATCTAGTGTTTGGTAAACCCAAAGAACCAGGTTTGGATCAAGAATGGTGGGAAAACTGAAAATCAACCTGGCAGAAACTAGTTTTATATCAACATCACATACTACATACCAAGTTAAGCTCAAAATGGGTACATGGCTTAGACATAAAGGATGATAATTGTAAGCAAACTAGGGGAATAGACAAACAGATAGATAGAGGAAGATTTTATGACCAAAAGAGAAATAGAGAGGGTCATGGGAGGTAAAATAGATAATTTTTATTACATTAATTAAAAATATTTTGCAAAAACAAAACCCATGCAGCTAAAATTAAAAGGAAAGCAGTAAACTTGGGGAGAGGGGCAGGGCAGACTTTATCACAAGTGTCTGATAAGGGTCTCATTTTTCAAATATATAGGGAAGTAAGCCAAATTTATAAAAATAGGAGTTATTCTCAAGTCATATGAAAAATATCTAAATCACTAATAATTAAATAAATGTCATTAAAATAACTGAAGTATCACTTTATAGCAATTAGAGTGGCTTACATGACAGAAAAGGAAAATGACAAATGCTAGAGGGGATGTGGAAAAACTGGGACACTAATGCACTCTTGTTGAAGTTGTGAACTGGTTCAACCATTCTGGAGAAAAATTTGGAAGTAGACCCAAAAGGCTATAAAACTATGAAGAAAAGAAAACAGGAGAGTCTTTGACTGAGCCATACCCCTATTAGATCTTTATTCCAAAGAGATCAAAGAAAAAGGATAAAAAATATGTACAAAATATTTACAGCAGATCTTTTTATGGTGGCAAAGAATTGGAAATTGAGAGATTGCCCACCAATTGGGGAATGGCTGAGCAAGTTTTGGTACATGATTGTGATAGAATACTTTACTGTAAGAAGGAATGAAAAAGAAAGTTTCAGAAAATATAAGGAAGACTTGCATGAACTGATGCAAAGTGAAGTGAGCAGAACCAGGATAACATGGTACAAAAAAACCATAATATTGTAATGATAATCAACTGTGAAAATAACTACCTTCTTCAAGACAGGGATCTCTGACAATTCCAAAGGACTCTTGAGGAAAAATACCACCCCAGGGGGAGGGGGGGAGGAGCCAAGATGGCAGAGTAGAAAGATTCACGTATGCTAGCTCCTAACCCACACCCATAAAGAAAGAAGAACTCCCAACAAATTCTGGAGCAGTGGAATCCACATAACAACAGAATGGAGGAGATTTCTGTTCCAGAAAGCCCTGAAAAACCAACACCAAAGGTCCGTGGCACACCGGACCCGGAGCAGAGCCTAGCCCTGCCTTGGCCACACAGCACTGAGAGAAGCAGATCGGAGCAGGTTTCACGGACAGAATCTCCAGTGGCCATGCAGGTCCCTCCACCCAGAGATGCCAAAGATCAATAAAAGAGCCCCATAACTCAGGTCCCCTCGGGAGGCAGCAGTGGAGGCAGCAGTAGACAAGGGTTCCCAAAGCAAGCAGGAGCTCAGATCCATTGTTGAAGATCTCTGCACAAACCCCCTGAGGGAACTGAGCCCCATGCAGCAGCCCTGCCCCCACCTGAGCAGCTGAACTTAATCTCATACTGAATAGCAGCCCCGCCCCTGCTGAAAGCCCTGAGGCTGGGAAGCAGCATTTGTATCTCAGACCCCAAGCACTGCCTGGGCTGTTCTGGAGGCAAGGTGGGGGTAGAGAGGAATCTCAGAAGTCAAGTAACTGGCTGGGAAAATGCCCAGAAAAGGCAAAAAAAAAATAAGACCATAGAAGGTTACTTTCTTGGTGAACAGATATCTATCTGTTCCTTTCAGATGAGGAAGAACAATGCTTACCATCAGGGAAAGACATAGAAGTCAAAGCTTCTGTATCCCAAACATCCAAAATAAATATTCAATGGGCTCAGGCCATGTAAGATCTCAAAAAGGATTTTGAAAATCAAGCGGAGGAAAAACTGGGAAGAGAAATGAGAGAGATGCAAGAAAAGCATGAAAAGCAGGTCAACACCTTGCTAAAGGAGACCCAAAAAAATGCTGAAGAAAATACCACCTTGAAAAATAGGCTAACTCAATTGGCAAAAGGGGTTCAAAAAGCCAATGAGGAGAAGAATGCTTTAAAAAGCAGAATAAGCCAAATGGAAAAGGAGGTTCAAAAGTTTACTGAAGATAATAGTTCTTTAAAAATTAAGATGGAACAGATGGAGGCTAATGACTTTATGAGAAACCAAGAAATCACCAAAAAAAACCCAAAAGAATGAAAAAGTGATAATGTGAAATATCTCGTAGGAAAAGCAACTGACCAGGAGAGACAATTTAAAAATTATGGGACTACCTGAAAGCCATGATCAAAAAAAGAGCCTAGACATCATCTTTCATGAAATTATCAAGGAAAACTGCCCTGACATTCTAGAACCAGAGGGTAAAATAAATATTGAAGGAATCCATCTATCACTGCCTGAAAGAGATCCAAAAAGAGAAACTCCTAGGAACACTGTGGCCAAATTCCAGAGTTCCCAGGTCAAGGAGAAAATATTGCAAACAGCTAGAAAGAAACAATTCAAGTATTGTGGAAATACAATCAGGATAACACAAGATCTAGCAGCTTCTACATTAAGAGATTGAAGGGCAAGGAATATGATATTCCAGAATTCAAAGGAACTAGGACTAAAACCAAGAATCACCTACCCAGCAAAACTGAGTATAATACTTCAGGGGAAAAAAACTGGTCTTTCAATGAAATAGAGGACTTTCAAGCATTCTTGATGAAAAGACCAGAACTGAAAAGAAAATTTGACTTTCAAACACAAGAATGAAAAGAAGCATGAAAAGGTAAACAGCAAAGAGAAGTCATAAGGGACTTACTAAAGTTGAATTGTTTACATTTCTACATGGAAAGACAATATTTGTAACTCTTGAAACTCTTTAGTATCTGGGTAGTTGGTGGGATTACACATACACACACACACAGACACACAAGTGCATGCACACACAGAGACAGAGAGCACAGAGTGAACTGAATAGGATGGGATCATATCTTTAAAAAATGAAGTTAAGCAGGGAGAGAGAAATTTATTGGGAAGAGAGAGGGAGAAATGGAATGGGGCAAATTATCTTTCATAGAAGAGGCAGGCAGGAGACTTTTTAGTGGAGGGAAAAAGAGGGGAGGTAAGAGAAAAACATGAAGTTTACTCTCATCACATTAGACTAAAGGAAGGAATAACATGCACACTCATTTTTGTATGAAAACCTATCTTACAATACAGGAAAGTGGGGGAAAAGGGGATAAGCAGAGTAGCGGGGATGATGGAAGGGGAGGGCAATGGGAGGAGGGAGCAATTTGAAATCAACACTCTTGGGGAGGGACAGGATCAAAAGAGAGAATAGAAGCAATGGGGGGCAGGATAGGATGGAGGGAAATATAGTTAGTCTTACACAACATGACTATTATGGAAGTCATTTGCAAAACTACACAGATATGGCCTATGTTGAATTGTCTGCCTTCCCAAAGGAAATGGGTGGGGAGGGAGGGATGGGGAGAAGTAAGAACTCAAATTTTTAGGAACAACTAACTGTCGAGTATTGTTCTTGCTACTAGGAAATAAGAAATACAGGTAATGGAGAATAGAAAGTTATCTGGCCCTACAAGACAAAAGAGAAGATGGGGACAAGGGAAGGGAGAGAAGATAGAAGAGAG
Organism: Bettongia penicillata ogilbyi; assembly: GCA_023548195.1. Taxonomy (NCBI): domain Eukaryota; kingdom Metazoa; phylum Chordata; class Mammalia; order Diprotodontia; family Potoroidae; genus Bettongia; species Bettongia penicillata. The sequence continues at coordinate 2,958,364 of JAJHZJ010000518.1, read as the reverse complement.
GGCAGATTGGTGACAGGGAAAATTAGAATGCTTGGTGCATTGGGGTAGGGGGAGGGGACAAATGGGGAGAAAATTTGGAACCCAAAATTTTGTGAAAATGAATGTTAAAAGTTAAATAAATAAATTTAACTTTAAAAAAAAAAGAAAAATGCCATCCCTCTCTAAAGAGAAAACTGATGAACTCAGTGCAGGTTGAAGTATATATTTTTCATGTTTTTTTCTTACTTTTTATTTGCAAAATGGGCTAATATAGAAATACAGTTTGAATGACTTCACATACATAATGGATATTGCTTGCCTTCTCAATAGGTGGGGATAGGAAGCAGAGAATTTAATGCTCAAGATTTTTAGAAATGAATGCTACATTCATTGAGTGAGAGACAGAAAGAGAGAACTCAGCCATGGTCCTTCTCCTGCTCTCCTCAAGGCAGAAATTGTAACCTGCCTTTGTGCCTGGTGGACCAGATTCCAGAGATACCTATCTATGCTACCTTCTAGCTGCCTTTATACATTTAGACAACTCATGTAGACATATACATCTTGTATTGAATATTTGTACCTTGTGCATCACAGAGATGTTGTAGAGGAAAATACTTTCTAAAATAGTCCTCACAGTTTGACTATTAACTTTGTTATTCTTGCTTTGTTGTATGATTCAGAATCTGGCAAAGCACATGGCAGGAATTCAAGAAATATTTGACTGGAAATGCTCTGAAACCTGGACACCAGGAGACACACTCCTTTCAGTTCTTGATAGTATTAGCTCTACTCCTAGGTCCCTGTGAGGGGTGGTAGCTGGCTCAGCATAACATAATCAGATTTGAATCCTGACACTACAACTCTCTGGGTGACTTTGGGCAAATCACTCAAACTCACCAAGTCTCAGTTTTCTCATTTGTCCAACAAAGGAAATAAAACTCATCTCTCAGATGGTGGTAAGGATCAAATTAGACACTTTTAAAAAGACTTATTTGAAAGCCCTCATTGTAAAGGACTATATGAATATTTTATCATAATTTCGGCCACAACCTTCCTCCAATTAAACACTATTGCCCTAAATGGCCAAAATAATAAAGATGGGAAATTTATCAATCAATCCATCAAGAACCATTTACTAAGTGCTTGCTATGTACCAGACACTCTGCTAGACACTAGAGATAAATATACAAAAGTGAGACATATGGCCCCTGACCTCAAGGAACCTTCATTCCATTTAAGAATGAATATTTGTTAATTATCTGCTATGTGCAAAACACAAGGATTAATAAGAAAGGCTCTCTGCCTTTAAGGACCTAATAAAGAGGAGGAAAGACATGCAAATAATTATCATTTAAAATCTGTGAAATATACGATAAGTACTATATGACTCAATCCTGTTTCTATTTATTCTGTGCCTCAGCAAGAACATAGATTGGGGAGAGGGATGGGGTCGGAGAGAGACAAAAAGAATGAAAGAGAAAAAGATAGTCTTCAGTGGAATCTGGCTGAGAATAGTTTACTGATATTCCCCATACACAACATTCCATCTTCCACCTCCACGCTTGTTGCTTTTCCACTCCAATCTTGGAAAGCCTAGTTTCCTTCAAGACTCAGTTCAAGAGATGGGGTGGAGCCAAGATGGTAGAGAAAAGGCAAGGACTCACCTAAGCTCTCCCAAATTCCCCTCCAAGCGACTTTAAATAACTTCTCAAGACAAATTCTAAAGGTAGAATTTACCAAAGAATAGAGTGAAACAATTTTTCAGCCTAAGACAGCTTAGAAGGTGGCAAGAATGGTCTATTATACTGGGATGAAAGAATGCACTCCAACACAGGTTATACCAGAACAGGACTCAACCCAGTAAACCAGCAACAGATTTTGAGGGCAACTGAATCAGTGATGGTAGTGGCAGCTTACAGAGCTATCACCCCCTGGAGGGTAAGGGGGTCACACAACTGATCAGAAGGAGACAACAGGGGTCCCTTTGTTGGCACCAGAGGCAGGATTCTGTTGCATATGTATGGCACATAATTAGATCCAGGATGCAGTTTCAGGTAGCAATCTCAGGGTGAGCAGGAGTACCAGTGCACCAGCACTTGCTGTTGCAGGACAGCGGGTAACCTGGTCACAGTTCCAGGGCAGAAAAGAGTGCTTGTGGTCACTCACAAACCAGAAGACAGGCTAAGAGAGCAGTAAACACACCTTCCTTATATCATACTTACTTAGAAGAATTGAAAACTTACAAAACCCCAGAACTAGTTTTGAAAATATCAGCCCATAAACCTGAAGCTTAGGATAATGCCCCCTATACCCCATGAGCAAAGTTCAACTTTAATGTAAAGCTAAAAACCAAGAAATGGGCTAGAAAATGAGCAAACAACAAAAAAGATCCTGACTATGGAAAGTTACTATGGTATCAGGGAAAATCAAAACAAACTCAGAAAAAGATGACAAAGTCAAAAATGCTATATCCAAAACTTCAAAGAAAAATGTGAAATGCTCTCAGGCCCAAAAAAAATTCTTGAAAGAGCTCAAAAAGGATTTTAAAAATCAAGCAAGAGAGGTAGAGGGAAAATAGGGAAAATAAATGACAGTGATGCAAGAAAATAATGGGGAAAAAATCAATGACTTGGTAAAATAGCCACAAAAAGTACTGAAGTAAATATCACCTTAAAAAACAGAACAGGCCAAATGGTAAAAGAGGCAAAAAAAAATCTAATGAAGAGAAGAACACTATAAAAATCATAATTGACCAAATGGAAAAAGATGTACAAAAATTCACTAAAGAGATAAAAAAAGAAAAAGAACTTATGTGAACAAAAATATTTATAGCAGGTTCTTTAATGATGGCAAAGAACTGGAAATTGTGGAGATGTCCATCAGTTGGCAGACCAAGTTATGATACATGATTGTGATGGAATACTATTGTGCTAAAATAAGAAATGATGGCAGGATGCTCTCAGAAAAAACTGGAAATACTTTATGAACTGATACAAAATGAAGGGAGCAGAACCAGGAGAAAAGTGTATACAGTAACAGCAACATTGCACAGTGATTAGCTGTGAATGATTTAGCTACTCTCAGCAATACAATGATCCAAGACCATTCAGCTGTTATTAACTTCTGACCTATCATTCCCTGATCCAAACCACTAGCTAATGTGGGGTTAGAAAACTCCTTTCAACTCTTTTCCATACCTGTTATGCCAATTATGGTTCATGAAAATCTTACCCTAGTTCAAGTCTGAAAGTATCTAAGTACAAATAAGACTGTTGATATTTGTTGAATTTTCATGACAACAACCAAGAAGCAGTATGACCGATTAGATAGAGAACAGCATTTGGATCCAGAAGACCACGTCCATATACGACTTCTGATACCAGGAGCATGAATGTGAGCAAGTGATTCAAGCTGGGCAAACTTCTAAGATTATAAGTAAGAGCCAAATTGCAGATCTGGGCCAGGGGAAGTAATTTCCTCTCCAGATGAGATCATAGGTGCCCTTCTAACCCTAAGTCATTGTCCTCCTTATATAGAAATTTAAGTTAAAAGGAAAAATTATAAGAAGTGAAGAAGCAAGAAAGGCCAACTTAGAATGGATGTTTGGACATGGGCTACAGAAGCAAGAGGATCATGCTAATTGGTGGCATTATTTACCTGAAAAGAATGGGAAAATACTGTGTGATCAGGGAATGTTTCATTTTATTTAACCTTTGAATCTGTCACAGCATCTGACTTAGTCCTCTCCAAAACTTGATAAAGCACATGTTAAAATTGAAATTGGAATACAGGACTGCTGGGAGATAAATTTGTTATGGTTGTCTTCCAGATGCAACCAGGGTGGGCCCTAGGGGGAAAAATGTGAAGTAGTGTTTATCTACTGTGCCCCTCCTTCAATACTCAGTTGTTGTCTCTCCATAGCATCACTGCTCCCATGACATGAATGCCCTTTCATTCTCTCTTATTCTTAAATGACCAAGGGCTATCATTAGACAGAATTTACCATCTTGCATCCAATCCCTTCAATACCCTGCTCTTCACCATAGGATATTTATTAGTCATAATTTAATCATATAGACCAATCCCTGCTATATATTTTCCATCCCCATAACCAAATGCCTTGACCCAGTTAATCAGGAATGCTGGGGATTCCAGGCAATCTAAAATAGATTGGGGTGGAGATGGAGAATAAATCTATTTTTGCTCAGACAGCACTTTCTGGAATCCTCAACACATGCCACATAGACAGTACTTGCTTTGACCACCCTTGAAGCTTGCCCTGTCTACAACAGAAATAAAAACTGTCTCAGAGCAAGCAGGAACAGGATAGACAAGGAGATGAGTTTGAAGAGAGGTGATTAGTGAGTGGCAAAATTTATCACAGAATCTTAGAGGTGGAAGGGGCCTTAAAGATTCTTTAGTCTAGCTGGTCAACCTATGTGAGACTCTCCTCTGAAACATCTTGACAGGTGTCTGCCTAGCCTCTGCTTGAGTCCTTCCAATAACTGAATGAGCATTGCCTGATACAGGAATTCATGTTTTAGGCTATCTTTGCTTAGGATAAGTCTTCCTTATAATTAGCTTAAATCTGCCTCCTGAAACTTCCACCTGTATTGTGGCTATATAAAGGATGGATTGGCTTTCCTAATTGTCTTTTTTAATTGTTAAGAAGTCAAATGATATGAATAGACAGTTTTCAGAGGAAGAAATTCATGCCATCAATACTTATATTTAAAAGTATTCAAAATCACTAATAATTAGAGAAATGCACATTAAAGCAATTTATACCCATCAGATTGGTAAAACTGACATATAAAAAAAGAAAAATGACAAAATTGGAGGGACTGTGAGAAAACAGGTACATTAATGCTTTATTGGTGTAACTGTGGATTGGTTTAGTCATTCTGGAAAGCAATTTGGAACTATGCCCTCAAACTCACAAAACAGTGTATCCAACAATATCACCCCCACTATACTCCCAAAGACATCATAGAACAAGGAACAAGACCCACATATGCACAAATAGTTATAATAGCTCTTTTTGTGGTGACAAAAAATAGGAAAATTAGGGGTTATCCATCAATCAAGGAATGACTATAAGTGAATTTGATGGAATACTCTTGTTCCATAAGAAATAAAGAGAGGGACAGATGACATCTTCAGAAAACTTAAAGCAAAGTAAACAGAACAAAGAAAACTGTTTATAAAAACACAGCAACATGGTAAAGACAAACAACTTTGAAAGACATAAAAATTCTGCTCAACACAATGACCAACTATGAATTCAAAGGAAGATTGATGAGGAAACATGCTCTCTATAGAAAGATGATAAACTCAGGGTGCAGATTGATACACACACACACACACACACACACACATAGTTTTGGACATGTTTTGCTTGACTGCAATTGTGTTCACAGATTTTCCTTTTCTTTCAGTAGAGGGGGCAAAGTAGGAGACTTTTGTTAACTGAAAAAATTAAATTTTTAAAAAAGGATGAATTCAAGAGGGCTGGGACTAAGGTAGGAAGAACAGCTGTGAGACTATTATAGCAATCTAAGATGAGAGTTTATACTAGAGTGGCAGCAGCATGGGGGATAGGGAAGGACAAGTGGAAGAACTATTGTGGATTGAGAAAACATAAGACATCAATTGATGAGATGTGGGAAGTAAGAGAGAGGAAGGACCAAAAGCTTGTTAATGTTTTGAATATGTTTAACTGTGCCCTCATCAGAAATAGAAAAATTTGCAGAAAGAGAGGGGCAGATTTTGGGAGGAAGGTGATCATTTTGGAGGAACAGCCAAGTAAAGACGCCCAACAGGCAACTGGAAAAGCAGGATTGAAATTGAAGAGAGAGGTTAAGGTTGAATATCATCAGCATTATATGACTAGAGAAAAAACAGCAAAGAGAGGAGAAACTTTTTCCACTAGCTCAACAGCTATGAAGATTAGCAAAGCTGCCTACAGCAAGATGACATTACATAATCCTTACTACTATGAGAGGAGGCATGGAACCAGGAGATTTAAGATGGTAGACAAGTGAAGCCTTTTGCCGGTGCTTAATTATGACTGGTCACAACTATAATAATTTCAACTATATATTTGTGTGAGGAGAGATTCAAACCCAGGTAAATCTCCAGAGTTTGAGAAAGGCATGACTAAATTATTCCAGATCCCAAGGAGATTTTGCTGATATGACCATGTCTCCATGTTTCCCAAGATGTTGATCTGTAGGAAGATAGTAAGGGGAAGCTTGCATCCCACTTGCATTTTCCATCCCCACTAGACATGTTATAAGCTGTGGCTACATTTGGTACCTCCCTGGTGGGGGCAGGAAGGGGCGAAGGGAAAGGGAAAGGGGAAGTAGTCCTCTTATATGGATGTATTTATGATGATAAAGACTTTCTGACACAACTCAAGATTAATCTCTGACCCATCAACCTGAGAGGGTATCTGAGAGCTCCAAACACAGAAGCTGTGACCAACATTTTTTCTGTTTTCTCACTAGAGTACAAAGCGCTATGAGGTTTAAGATGCTCTGAGTTGCAAACTAGTCTATGTAATAACAACCCATTCATGACAACATTGTTGATCCTCTAGTGCCACAAGAAATTGTTGTTCCCATCCCAGGTGACTATAATAGAGTTTCTTTGAGCATTGGAGAACCCAAATACGGTTTCTTTCTGATTTTGTCTCTGTCTCTCCTCAGCTTTCTCTCCTTCCCTTCCTTCCTTCACTCCCTCCCTCTCCCTCACCTCATTCTCATTTTCTTTCTCCCCACCCTTTCTACTTTTCTGATTACTTTGGAGCTACTAAGTCTGAGTGGTTTCATGTCAAGGTATACCCAAGGTGTGCTTGAAGAGAGGTCATCTAATGCCATTTCTTTTTGTGAGAATGATTGTGAATCTTATATCTTTAGGACTGTGACTAATGATCACTTTGATGGATTGGAATACTTTTAACGAGTTTGAAATTTTACCAGTTCAATCTAACGTAAGTTTCATAAGCACCAACCATGAGCCAGAATTGTGCTAGGCATTAAAGATGAAAAGATTAACCCAAAAGTAGCCCATGGTCTCAGGTTTACATTTGGTTGGGTGGATACTACAGGTAAACAGATAACTGCAGGGCAATCTGGGAGGACAAAGAACTAAGAATTTAGCAACTAAAAGTAAATTGAGGGAAAGTGAGGAGCTAAGAAGAATATTAATATTGTGAACCTATATGTTTGGAAGGATAGCCCTCCACAAAATAGGTAGTTCAGAAGAGGAGTGAATTTACAGGGGAAGATGAGTTGTTTTCTTGGTACATTGAGGTTAAGATGCATATAAGATGCTTATTCAAAATTTATAATGGGCAGTTAGTGATGTGGATTAGAAATCAGAAAAGGGACAAAGGAGGGATACATAGATCTAGCATGTGTCCACATAAAAGATGAAAAGCAAATACATGAGAACTCACAAGTTCATCAGGAAAAGTATAGAGAAAGAAGAGGACTAGAACAGAGCCTTGAGGCATAACTACAGTTAGGGCCAGGATGTGGAAGACGATCCAGAAAAGGGAATCATAATGCAGTGACATGAGGAGAAGAAACAGGAAATAAATGTGTCACACAAACACACACACACACACACACACACGAGGTCCTCTTCAACAATCCAGGCAAGTGTAGCCAATGATGTCAAATGCTGCAGAAATGTGAAGAAAGATGAAAATTTATAAAAGACAATTAAGATTGGTAATAATAAATCATTGGTAACCTTGGACAGGGCAGCTTCATTTGAGTGATGAAGTGTGAAAAACAGATTGTCAAGAGTTAAAAAGGGAATGAGAGAAGAAGAAATGGAGACAACCTTAGTAGACAGTTTTCTCTAGCAATTTAGCTGAGAAAGAGAGAAGAGATACAGGATGGTAGCTTGATGGGATGGTAAAGTCAGGTGACAGTTTTTGAAATGTGGGTGAGTCATGGATCTGTTTGTAAGCAGCAGGGAATGAAACTAGGAAACAGAGAGGGAGAGATCCAAGATTAGGAAGAAGACCTTTTGGAAGCAATGTGCCAGAGGGGACAGGAAAGATGAATCCAAAGAAGCCAATAAAATCAAAGTCCCATGTAGAAGTTGAATTCAAAAATCATGTGCCTGGAAAGATAGTGATGCCTTCAAAATAAACAGAATAGAGTTTGAAGAAGTTACATGATTTGGGGGTGGGGAAGGGAAAGGGTAGATAATGAGTTCCATTTTGTATGAGACTTGCTCCCCAAATCCATGACCTTATTGAGACTCATTAAATACTTCTCAATAAAGCAAAAATTGACTATTCACTGAGGGTTAGCCCACCAGGCATCCTATTGTCCATTTCTGAGAAGGTAACAAGGCAAAGAGAAGCCTGGTTTTTAATATCTGTGGCAAACAATTTTGGTGACAACCCTTTAAAAATAGGAGAACCCCTTACAAAATCTTGGAGAAATCTATAGAAACGTCCTCATTAGATATCTCTCTGTGACAGAATTGATGGAAAAATGAGGACCAGGCTCCACTTAAGCCATGTTGTTCCTCCAATAATACTGGAACTTAAGATAGCAACAATTTTTACTCTGTTTAGAGAAAGTACTCATTTCCTACCTGAGATGATGGTTATAATTAGTCGCCCCTGGGACAGGGAGAACTGGCATATTACAAGAATAATCCACATGACACATAGTCACATTGTTGAGATCTGGGACCATAATGTTGAGGTTTGGGGTGCTTGGGACCCCAAAATAGTGACATACCAGGTCCTGCCAAATGAATTCGACTCAAGACTTCCTTCAGTCAAAGTAAAACAAGGTTTATTAAAGATTCGCCATATTGGGTTGACTCCTACGGAGCCTGACATTTGTCTTGACAAGCAGACCAGATAGAATCTCAGATAGAGTCAGAGTTGGATTGAATCTGAGCGCCTGCATGGAGGTGAGATGGAATTTATATACAGAAAGACTCGGGGAGAGATCTGGAGATGGTTTAGTCTTGATGGAACTGGGGTAACTAATGATATAATCAAGGGTGGGAAACAGCTGGAGGCAATTGGGATGTATCAGACAATGGAGGGTTTGGGTGGGAAGCAGATGGGGGTAACAGACAATGGAAGGCCAGGCTAGATTAAGGGTAATAGATTTGGGTATGAAAAACCAGATTAAGTGGGAAGGTTCAAGGAGAGTTCAAGAAGATTCCCAGAGTGTGTACTCCATCAACATGGGGCAGGTGTCTCTGGGGGTAATAAGCATGGTTGAAGCCAAGGTATTAAGATGCCCATTGCAATGGCAATATAATAATCCTACCACTGAATGGAGCTTATGCTCTGATAGTTTTCACTCACAAAAACTCCTCTAGCAGGATTAGCAGATACCCAAATGCTCCTTTTTTGACTGTGATAATCTCTCTTAAGAGAATGAGTAGATGAAACCTTTAGTCACATTCACAAACTAGATGACTTGTTGCTTTCACACCTAGATTGTGACTGACCCAGTGATACGCTAGTAAATGTTTAACAACCAGCTCTCTGAAAAAAAATGCATGACACATTTAATTTAATCCTCATTTTTCTCCATCTCTTTCTTTACTCTGATAAATTAAAAATAATAATAAAATCAAACCCAAATTTATATTGTTTGCTAATTTCTTAAGTGTTAATACTCATACTGACAGTTTAACAGTCAACTCTGACTGGCTTCTGTGAGCCAGCTTCTACACACCCATAAATCTCAGCATACCCTTGTGATAGAGGAAAAGTTGTACAGGGTGAAAAATGAAAGCCTTATGAAAATGCAGCCTGGAAGATGGCAAGAGGTTCATTTGACTTCCTGGATACAGGTGACATCTCTTTTTATCTCCCAAGAAAGGATGTAAGTTGTACCTACAAAACCAAAACGACATCACTATCAGTAACTATTGCCCATTTCCCTTGATCTGACATTTTATCTAGTGCTCAGAGAATTCAAAGATCCAGGCAGCCAATCAAAGGACGCTACCTCATCAAGGCGAGGCAGGGGGCTCCATGTCAGGAAAACTGGGCAAAAAAGCCTACGCTAAATACAAGTCATAAGTACCACAGCTGGAATTTGAACTCAGGTCTTCTGATTCCAAATGTAGTCCCCCAATTACATCACATTAATGTGTGTAAATATACATATATTTAAATAATATTGTATATAAAGAACTATACCAGCCTTTTATTGTTAAATTAATGTCAGCTATTATTATTCTTCTGACTCTCCCAGCTAAATTATATATCTATCCAAGGAGATCATTAAAAAGGATCTACATGTACAAAAATATTTACAGCAGCTCTTTGGAGGTGGAAAAGAATTGGAAATTGAGGGGATGCCCATTAATTGGAAAATGGCTGAACAAGTTGTGGTATAGGAATATAATGGAATACTATTATGCTATAAGAAATGATGAGCAGGATGATTTCAGAAAAACCTGGAAAGACTTACCTGAATTGATGCTAAGTGAGCTGAACCAGGAGAATATTGTACACATTAACAGCAACATTGTTTGATGATCAGCTATGATAGAATAGCAATTCAATGATCCAAGGTAATTCCAAGACTCATGATGGAAAATGCTATCCACATCCAGAGAAAGAGTGGAATCTGACGGCAAATCAAAGCATAGTATTTTCACTTTTTTTGTTTGTTTTTTTTTGTGTTTTTTCCTTTTTGTTCTGTTTCTTCTTTTACAACATGACTAATATGGAAATATGTTTAACATGATTGTACATGTATAGCCTAAATCAAATTGCTTACAGTGTTAGGAAAGTGGGAGGGGAGGAAGGGGGAAGGGAGGGAGAAAGAAAAATTTGGAACTCAAAAATCTTATTTAAAATGAACATTGAAAATTATCTTTTGAAGCTGTGAGCTGATCCAACCATTCTGGAGAACAATTTGGAACTATGCCCAAAGGACTATAAAAATGTGTGTACCCTTTGACTCAGATGTACCGCTTCTGGGGCTGTATTCCAAAGAGATCTTAAAAATGGGAAAAGGACCCACACTTACAAAAATATTTATAGCAGTTCTTTTTGTGGTGGCCCAAAACTGGAAATTGAGGGGATGTCCATCAATTGGGGAATGGCTGAACAAGTTGTGGTATGTGAATGTAACGGAATACTATTGTGCTACACAACAAATGATGAACAGGAAGACTTCAGAGAGGCCTGGAAAGATTTATATGAGCTAATGTTTAGTGAAATGAACAGAACCAGGAGAATATTGCATACAATAAGAGCCACAGTGTGTAAGGACTATATCTGATAAACTTAGCCCTTCACAGCAACGCAAGAACCTAAAACATTTCCAAAGGATTTGTGATGCAAAATGTCATCCATATCCAGCGAAAGAACCTAGAGTCAGAACACAGAATGAAGTAGATTATTTTCTCTTTTGCTATGTTTTGTTCTGTTTGGGTTTTCTCATGGTGTCTCCCAATCGTTTTAATTCTTCTATGCAATATGACTAATGCAAAAATGTGTTTAACAAGAATGTATGTATAGAACTCATATACTGAATTCCTTCTTGGGGAGGGAGAAGGGAAGGAGGAGGAGAAAATTTAAAACCTATGGAAGTGATTTTTGACAACTGAAAACAAATTAATTGTAATAATTACATATATGTAACATATATAATTATATAATATGTATATAACTATATATAATTGTAACATATGCAATATATGTATATATTATGTATAATAATTATAATTAAAAAGAAAACTACCTTTATATGTAATTGAAAAAATTCTATTTATAAAAAAACAATATATCTATTATCTTCTAAATTTAGTGAAGTTTTGTCAGATTTTCTCAAACAAGTATATTGCTAAAATACCAAATGCATCTGGGTCTCATAGATGTAGGTGTTCCTTCCAACAATGCAAACTGTAATCCAATCATGCCTGCCTATCCTGTACTGCTACTTTTGTTCAGGCCATCCTAATAAATTCAACTCTGAGGTCTACCTATCGTGTTAGGATCCTTCCTTCCTTTCTCTTGACCTCATCAGAATGCTCAGGGAGTACATGGGCCATTCAAAGGTTACTGCTTCCTCTTGCCACATCATCACCCCACCTTCCTTTTTCACCATACAGTCCTTTGACAGTACTCTTTATGCTCAATCTTCACACTTCCTTGTTTGTCATGTGGCAGGGGTGATTGGAGGGTAGAGATTATATCTATGACTTCATTGGCCTAGGGGAACTCACTGTAAGAAACTTCTACTGGGACAGGTTGGTGCCTTCCCTGTAACTTACAATCTTTGAGAATTACCTAAGGTACTGAGTTCACTTAATTTCCCAGGGGCACTCAGCAAGGATATATCAAAGGTAGGACTTGAATTCAATTTTTCCTGGCTTCCAGCATAGTTTTCTATCCATTATGCCACACTGTCTTTCAATATTCTGATTTTTTTCCCCACTGTGAACAAAAGCATATGACAAAGTTTGAAGAAATATTCTTCTGGTTGTGTCACCATTGGGTGACACTGTAAACTTAAGAAGTGTGTTTTTGACAAGTATGTTTTCCTTCTGTGGCAGAAAAACCTTTTTGGTATCCATATTAAGCCTGGAGGCAGCTAGATATCTCAATGACTAGAGAGCTGGACCTGGAGTTAGGAAGATCTGAGTTCAAATCTAGTCTCAGACACTTTCCAGCTGTGTGACCCCAGGCCAGTTATTTAACTTCTATTTGCCTTACTCCACTGGAGAAGGAAATGGCAAACCACTCCAGTGTCTTTGCCAAGGAAACCTCCTGGATCATAGGGTCACAAAGAGTTGGATATGACTGAATGAACAGCAATAAAACTGGACTAAAAAGGATACCATGTCATAAACGAAGCAAATGTACTGAAAAAAATAATTGGATTTAGGGTTCTGGGTTCCAGGGAACTGGGTTCAAATCCTTGCTCTGACACTGATTGCCTATATACCATTGATCTGAACCTCAGATCTTCATCTACAAAATGAGGGGAATGGACTAGATCAGGGCTTCTTAAACTTTTTCCACTCGTGGCCCCTTTTTGCCCAAGAGCTTTTTATGTGACCTTGGGTATTTAAGTATATAAAATAAGTAGATAAATCAAACATTTACTGATAATAAATCATAAAGAAATTTATTTTGAAACAATTCTTTGCTGTACATATAATTTTACCATTTATTAAAGATGAAAGCAAATTTACTTACTGAGATAGATGTGTTTGCTTATTTTTACATAGAAAATTAAATCTGTACTGTAAACATTTCTAAAGAACCATTTTCCACCCTATTCTTCCATAAGTTAACTGTTTTTGTAAAACTTTCCATTTTATCTATTAATATAAATTTTGCAATTTTTTCCTTGAAGCAACATGTTTAAATTATTGAGGTTTTCAAAAATATCCAACAAGTAACACAGTTTTGAAAGCCATAAGTCTTTATTAAAAAAATTAACAAAATCAGATTCCTGCTCAATCAAAATATAACAGTTTCATCTTTCAATTTCAATAATCTGTTTAAACTTAGCCCTCTTGAGAGTCATCTTACCTCTGCATGTAGTAACAAGCTGTTGTGATCAGAATCTATGTCTTTCCAAAGGGTTGGAAACAAATGACTGTTAAAGGCATGGCTTTTATGAAGTTAATGATTTTCGTAGTACCATGAAACACAGTATCTAACTAGTGATAATATTTTGGCCATGAGTGCTTCCCAATGAATCATTCAGTGAGTAAAAGTGATATGTTCATTGCCAACAGCTTTAACTTTTGCTACAAATTCAACATTTTCTCCCATTATTGTTACAGCACCATCTGTACAGTCTCCAATGCAGTTTTTCCACTGAAAACCTTCATTTGTGAAAAATTCATTAACTTTAAGATATATAACTTCCCCTTTTGTGTGCCCTTTCAAAAGGTGACAAAACAATAATTCCTCACGTATACTTTCTTCATAAATATATCTTATATAAAGTAACTATGCCATGTTAAAAATATTAGTTTTTTCATCTAACCAAATCACAAAATTTGGGCTGCCCATTAAGCCTGGTAATAAGCTGCTAGAATTGGTCATTACTAATTTCAGAAATTCTTTTGGAAACAGTATTATTCAATAAAGGAATTTTATGAATTTCATCCTCATACTTTTTCCCATGGACTGTTTTTGACATTTTAATACCAACAGGTACATGAGATCTGCTCCTATTATGCAGGGATTTTTAGATTTTGCAATTAGTAAGTTTTGTAAGCTGCAAATAAATACTTTTCATTGACAGTAACAAATTTCTCAAAACATTGTTTTTCTTTATTTGAAAATTTTAAAAGTCTTTCAAAATATTCTTTTGGTTTATTGCATTATGGTGCATGCTTGGTATTACGATGTCATTTTAATTGGATTGGTTTCATGCTCTCCACAGCCACAACTTCATTACAAATTAAGCAAAGAGGTTTTTCTACACCATCATCATTATTAGAACCAAATCCATATTGCAAAAATGATTCAACATATTTTCTTTTTCTTATCAATTTAAGTGTACTGCAGCCTAGTAGCAAAGAATCTGCCACATTGTCATCAGGATTTTTAACTCTTCTGTCTAAATTTAGACATTTATCCACAATGGAAAAATATTTTTTCCTAAAATATAAATAAACATTGCTAATAATTTCTCAAATAAATACAAGTTTTAGTTTATGAAATTACATTTGTTTGTGATTAATTTAAAAAACTGGTATCCACACTTACATACATATACAGTGGTGATGGTTGAGAAATATTGTTAAAGTACTTTTGTCTTGCTGCAATTAAACACTTATGTTTCTGTAAAGGAAGGAGGTAGCACTTTAAAAAAAATCAAACATTCTAACACAATGGGATCCAAAGATATGCTAATTTGATACTTACATGTTAAGGAATGATGGTAGGAAAATATTAAAAAGTTTTATTTTCCATAATTAATTAATAGATTTTGCTTTTGCAAGAGCAAAAAAAAATTGTATGTACAGTAAAAACACTGCAATAGTGGGCATGTTGTGTGTTCAGAACTAAGGCTGCAGTGAAGTCACACAATGCAACCTAGGCCAGCACTGCCAGAAAGACCTTGGATTTATTACATGTTTGATTTTGAATTAATTTTTGATTGTCCATTCAGAAACCTTTTACCGCTGCCAAATTTTTAGTGACTTCCACATTCGGTTACATGACCCCATATGGGGTCTCTACATACAGTTTAAGAAGCTCTGCCTTAGAGGAGTTAAAAAAGGAGACTCTAGGTCATTTTTCAAGCATTTAGGTGGACAGATGATTAACGAAAGCAACAAGGAAACTAAAAACAGATTCTTTTGTGGGAATGTGGATACAAGGCTTCAATGGAACGTGTGTGTTTCTCAGCATGCATGCTCTTCTGTGTTAACTCAGGTACACTATCAGTCACTGAACATGATTTTAAATGAGCTAAACCTTTAAAACTCACCAAGTACTTCACAATTTTTACCTCAAAACACTATCTTGGACTAAATTTTCATAGAAATAATAGAACTGATTTTCTTATGTGGGGGTGGGATTTAGAGAGAAGAGTGAGAAATTTGGAGTTGCTGCCTGAAGTGGGGCAATACTCCAGAACATCTTCTTAGCAACTCCTAGGGAGCATATGTCAATCTACCCCTCTATAGCTTGACTTACGATCCCTGTACTTTCCTAAATTAAATTACTTATACCAGGCCACCACTACCCTATATGACTCATCATCCTCTTTTAGAATGTAGCTTCCTTAAGGCAAGGACAATTGACTTTTGTATTCATATCTCTAGTTCTTAGAATGCCCAGCATATGATAAGCACTTTATAAATGCTTTTTCTTCCATTCATTTATTCATTCATTTGATTAACTGAAAAGGACATAGACTGAACAGCCACATAAGAATTTGTCTAACACATTCATATCCATTCTCTGATTAGAGATGTTCACCAAAGGAACCTAAGAAGTCCTGGATGACCTTTTCTAAGGCCTGGACTGAATGACCTTTCAAGCTCCTCCCAGCTCTAAATCTATGATCTTAAGAGGGGTGGAAAGAGGCCATAGGAATGTGATACTGGTGATACCATGACTTGGCATGGAAGTTCAGTGGGAAGTACACAAGAGAATCAGAGAATCAATAAGATTCTGACCTGGAAAGAACTTAGAACTCACCTAGTTTAACTCTGATTTTACATATAAAGAGGCATAGGTCTGGACAAGTAATTGACCCAAAGTCATAGAGATCTGAGGTAACTGTGCCAAAATTTTATTCCAGGTTTCTTGGCTCCAAATCTAGTACTTTATCCACAGTAGCAGACCAGGCAGCTATGCGGCATGGTAAGTAAGGACAGTGGACATAGATACTTAAGTTCAAATCCCACTCCAGATTCTTACTGATTGCATGACCCTAAGCAAATCGCTTAACTTTTCTCAGCCTCAGTTTTCTCATCTATGAAATGGAGATAATAGCATCTACCTCTCAGAGTTGTTGTGAAGCTCAAATGAGATAATATGTACAGCTCTTTTCAAATTTTAAAGTGCTGTATAAATGAAGCTATTATGCTGTTACTAGTGTCTTCCTCCCAAGCAACTTGTATTTTCCATTTTGTGCATGTGCATGTGCATACACACACACACACACACAAACACACATATATTAACTTTATTTTTAATGCTGTATATATATATATATATATATATATGCATAAATATTTTTACATGTACTTAGTATCTCTCCAGTTAGAACATAAGGTCATTGTGACAAAGAATTATTTTATTTTATTTTATTCTTTATACTCATATCCCCAGAGTCTAGCATGATGTCTGGTACATAGGAGGCACTTGATATATAATTGCTAATTGATTGGTTGACTGAAGGACTTATAAGTCAGTCAGTCAGTCAATGAGCATGTATTAACTACGCATTTTTCTGACATTGGGGATACAAAGAAGAGCAAAAATAGCCATTGCCCTCAAGGTCTCCATATATATATGGAGTATATGACATATATCTCATGAGAGAGATAACATGTAAATAACTAGGTACATACAAAATATATTCAGAGTAAATGTTCAGAAATTTAAAAGAGGGAGTATTAGCAACTGGGAGGACTGAGAAAGGCCTCTTGCAGAAAGTAGGATTTGAGCTAAATCTTAAAGGAAGCTAAGAAAACTCAGAGGCAGAGGTGAGGAGGCAGAGCATTCAAAACAGCCAGCATAGAAGTATGGAGATGGGAGACGGTATTTTGCTCTAGGAATTATAAGTAGGCCAGTGTAATTAAATCAAAAGAGTTGACAGAGGAGAATAAGGTATAAGAAGGCTGAGAAGGTAGGAAGGGGCTTCAATGAAGAGCTTGAATGACAATAGAGGTCTTTATGCTGGACATAACAGGGAGCCATTGACCTTATGGACCAAAAATTGGAGTGACATGCTCATAACTATACTTTAGAATAATCGCCTTACTAACTGAATGGAGAGAGGATTGGAAAAGGAGAGGCCTAAGACAGGTCCATTTAGAAGTTTTTTGCATAATGGGAAGATCTTTCCTATTCCTTTATAGGCCCATGTGACCTGCTTGAGTCACATGGAAGCCTGAGCCACATGAGTCTGTTTTGGGAGGGGCTTGCCAAATGGGTAGAGTAGGAAGGGTGGAGCATAGTTGAGAGGAGGTTGGACCTCGGTTAGAACTGAGAGAGAGAGAGGAAGCAGGCAGCAAGCTGTGAGTGCTCATTTGTGGGAAGATCCTAGCAGGGGGAAGACTTGGGGGTGGTGGAGGCTCCTGCATTATTATTGTGAATAGATTTCTTTGTTACTATGATGGATTTGGCTTTCTGGTGTCTGTATAAATGTTTTGGTTCTGTCTTCCAAGTGGAGAGTTTGTTATATTTTGTGATTCAGAACTATGCTGGCATATTCATAGCTGTTGTAGATGCTGTGAATATCATGAATATCATATTGGCATGATAGGAAGGTATAGGACAAAAAGACAAAGAACCCAAGTGGAGACATCAAGTATAAACTTCTTTCTCACAGAGTTTAGCCATATTTGATGAACATTTAGCTCCTGGAAATTGTTCAAATATATTTGCTTTTCTAGGTTTTTCTTGTCTCCTGTGTTTGAGTTTCAAAGATTCCACTCAGCTCTGGAGTGTTTGTTAGGAATACTTAAAACCTCAATTTTTTTACTAAAGGTCTACTCCAAACTCAAACCCCAAGAGGATTATACTCAGTTTTGCAAGATAAATTGTTCTTGATTATAAGCCTTTTTTTCTTAACCTTTTAAAATATATTACAAACTCTGCTGTTCTTTATGATGGTAGGTCTCAAGTCCTTTGTTATAGCAACCATGGCTCCTTGATACTCAAACTCTTTCTGGCTGCTTGAAGTATTTCTTTTTTCCTTTCCTCTGTAAGCTCTAGATTTTGAATAGGATATTTCTGAGTATTTTCAGTTTGGGGTTCCTTTAAAGATATGACTGGTAGATTCATCCTATTTTTATTTTACCCTCTGGTACTAAGAGATCTGGGCAGTTTTCTTTTGTGATTTATTAAGATATCATATGCCAAGGGGCATTCTGGGAAGATGGCAGAGTAGGTCAGAAATTTCCAGGCTTGCCAGATTTCCTCCACAGATAGAAAATCTCCATGAAATTAATGGAGAGCAGCACAAATAAAGGAGAAAAGCAGTTGTCCTTCTCAGACAATTTGAGAAAACCTCAGAAAAGACAGGGACTCTAGCAGCTGATGTAAACTCTTCAGACTCACTAAACTGAATCAACAAACTGTAGGTCCTGAGGGGAGCTCCATTGGGAAATCTAAAACAGAGGCCCCAAGAAATTTCACCTTAACCATCATCTTACTCAGGGTCTTAAGAAATTTCACCTCACAAACACTTACCTAAGCAACAGCAGATGGCTGGGAGGGAAAAATCAAAGGATCCCCTGCTATTTCCAAAAGCCAGACCTAGTGGTGCTAACTAGATGTGATCCCAGGCTGTGGCTATGGCCAAGGAAGATCGAATACATGCTCTGCGAGTACAATGCAACAAGGAGCAACATTTTCAGGACAGCATGGCTGGGGCCCTAGTTATAAAAGAGGAGTTCCTGAGGTAGAACCTCACCTCCTGGACAGAATTCAGAAAATAACAGAAAGGAGGACCTGAGGCCTAGGGAAATATTACCCACAAATGAGGATTAAAACCTGATTATAATAATAAGCTGCTAAAAATAAAATAAAAAATAAATAAAAATGAGTAAGCAAAGGAAAAAGAACTTGACTGTACATAACTACTTTGGTATATAAGATCTAGGTTCATATTCAGAGGAAGATTCATTAAACAATAAAATATTCCTACCCCAAAGAGTAACATCAAATGGTCACAAGCCCAAAATTGGAAGAACTTAAAAAGGAATTTAAAAACCAGATAAGAGAGAGTGAGGAAAAATTAAGGGAAAAAATCAGTCCAAGAAAATTATGAAAAGCAAGTTAATTGGATAAAGTGGTCCAAAATCTTAAGAAAGAAAATAACTCCTTAAAAACTAGAAATGGGTAAGAGGAATCAAATGACATTATGAGATACCAAGAAATGATAAAACTAGAAAAAAATAGATGATCTAAAAAGAATCTGGATACAATTTTACAAGAAATTATTAAAGAAAATTGTCCTAAAGTTCTAAAACAAGACAGTAACCTAGAAACAGAAAAAAATATACCACTCCCCACCTGAAAGAGATCCCAAGTGGAAAACTGACAGGAATGCCATAGCTAAGTCTCAAAACTCCCAGCTTAAGTGGAAAACATTGCAAGCAACAAGAAAAAAAAAAAAAACAATTTAAATCTTGCAGAACTACGGTCAGGATTTCAAAGGACCTAGCAGTTTCCACTCTAAAAGACCATGGGTCTTATATATTTCAAAGAGCAAAAGAGCTGGGATTGTGCCCAAGAATAACTTCCCTAACAAAGTTAAGTATAATCTGAAATGAAAAAATAAGTGGACATTTGACAAACTGAAAAACTTAAAGGTATTTGTAACTAAAAGACCAGAACTCAATGGAAAAATTCAATGTAAAAGATTCAGAAGAAATGTAAGGAAAACATTAAAGACTAAATATAAGGAACTCCTTAAGGTCAAACTGTATACTTACATATAATGAAAATGCTATCAATATTCTTATAACTGTTGACATTACTAAGGTAGTGAGAAAGAAAGATTGGGGCTGAAGTGTGTACGATGAGGTGATTTTAAAAAACAAAACTGAGTAGGAAAAGATAAAAGGGAACAATTGTATTATCAAAATGGGGCATGAAAGGAAGAGTTAATACAAGGGAAGCGGGTAAGGGTGGAAGGCTGGTAATGTAGGAACCTTACTCTCAACTGGGTTGAAGAGGAAGCAATGTGTACGGTTAGAAGGGACATGTAGAGAGGTGAGAAAACTGGGAGATAGGGTACAGGAGAGACTTTTTAGAGAGGTGTGTGAATCGGGATGTGAGTAGGGGAATGGGAGGGTAGGGGGAGGAGATGAAGTTACAGGGACAGAATAAATAGAGAAGCTGAGAAAGAAAATAGTAAGTAAAAATAAGATGGAGGGAAATTCATAAATAGTAACTATAACTTTGAATGCAAATAGGATATTTATAGTGGCTCTCTTTGTGGTGGCAAAGAACTGGAAATTGAAGGGATCCCCATCAATTGAGCAATGATTAAATAAGTTGAAGTGTATGGCTGTGATAGAATACTACTGTGCTATAAGAAATGATGAGCTCAATGATCTTAAAACGGTATCAAAAGACTTGTACTAAATAATGAAGAGTGAAATGAGGGAACATTATATATAGTAACAGCAAAATTGTTTCAATAAGGACTTTGAACAAATAAGTTATTTTGACTATTATAAACACCCAAATTAACCATAAAGGATATATAAAAAAAGATGCTATTTATATCTAGAGAAAGAAATGGTAAATAGAATAATTTTACGTGTGTGTATGTGTGTGTGTGTGTGTGTGTGTGTATAAAATGATAGCCATCTCTAGGACAGGGGCAAGAAAAAAAGAAATTTACATGATAACTTTGTTGTAGATTTGGAAGGAATATCAAGTTGTTACTTGGTAGATTGGCAGTTGCATGTGCAATCATTTTTTTTATTATATTGTATTATGGAAATGTTTATTTTGTTCTGTGATTTGAAAATAAAGTAAATTTATTTTGAAAAGGAAAAGAATAATATAGTCAGACCTGTACATTAGGAAGATCACTTTGATAGCTGAGTGGAGAACAGTCGAGTAGGCAGGAACACCAATTGGCAAGCTATTGCAATAGGACATATATGAAGTGATAACAGACTGCCCTATGGTGGTGGCAATGTCAGAAGACAGAAAAGAAATGTGTCAGAGACGTTAGGAAGGTAAATTGACCGGACTTGGCAACAGATTGGATAGAAGGGTGAGAGAAATTGAGGAATCGAGAGTGACACCTACGCTGTGAGCCTGGTGCCTGGGAGGCTGGTTACATCTTAAGCAGTAATAGAGAATTTAAGAACGGAGGGGAGTGTAAGGATAAAGATCAGGATTTCCGCACTTGGAGTTGAAGATGTCTATAGTATTTCCAGTTAAAGTTGTCTAATAAGTGATTAGGGAAATTAGGTTGGGAGTCATATGGATGGGTATAGCCTCCTTTGAAGCTGCTTACTAAGAACAGGATACATCTTAATTTCTGGCTCAAGTACTTTCCTAAATGTTACTTCCTGCTGTATTTAGAAGATACAGAAAAAAGTTCACCCACATCATGGGCACAATGAACTAAAACAGCGAGGATGGCCTCCTCGCTTTTGCCCTGATTCCAACCAAGAAGTCTGGTGATGTTTGTGTTTGTTCTGTGTCATTTTCATTTTTCAAGTCTGGGAATTGAGAGATGATCCCTACTAGGTCTATTAGACCCAAAGTTAGAGCCACGATGCCCTTAGGGTCAGGATTCCAAGCAAGATGTTACAACCAGCTGGCCAGCAGAGAAGCCCTGAGAAGCCAGGGAGTCTTGGACTCAAGTCTGAGCAAGCCTTTGGATTTGGAACTTGGGACTGTGCTGTATAGAAATCAAATTAAACTATGATCTCTTCTCTTCTCCTGAGATTGAAGTGATATGGAGGAAGGATTTTGTCTTCCATATGTTGGGGAAGCACGTACGTATACTTATTATACTTCTGAAGTAAGTGGTGGCTACAACTGACATATAGGGATCCACTTCCTAAAAATAAGGTAATACCATCAGTGGGAACTGGAGTCATTGCAGGAAAACCTAAATACCTCCCAACTCCCCTTAAGAATATTAGAGAATCCTGAGGGAAGGATGAAATGTAACCTACCTGGCCTTCTGAGAGTA
Organism: Bettongia penicillata ogilbyi; assembly: GCA_023548195.1. Taxonomy (NCBI): domain Eukaryota; kingdom Metazoa; phylum Chordata; class Mammalia; order Diprotodontia; family Potoroidae; genus Bettongia; species Bettongia penicillata. The sequence goes on along the minus strand of JAJHZJ010000518.1, from coordinate 2,935,994 downwards.
AGGCCAAGGGAGTCAGTGTTATATGTACAACGGTTCTTGCTTCTCAAGTTTCACTATCACTTTATTTTTAAAAATTAATTAGTTTATTTTTACTTTACAACATTCAGTTCAACAAGTTTTTGAGTTTTAAATTTTCTCCCCTTTCCTCCCTTCCCTCCTCCCCAAGAGGAGGCCAGTTATGTTGGCCTTAAAAAGCTGATTTAAAAGTGCATTGTGCACTAATGCATTGTTGATGGAGTTGTGAACTGACCCAACCATTTTGGAGAGTAATTTGGAACTATGTCCACTATAAAAATGTGCATACCCTTTAACCCAGCAATACCACTTCGAGGGATGTATCCCAAAGAGATCACACAAATGGGAAAAGGACCCACATGTACAAAAATAATCCAGAAGCTCTTTTGTGGTGGCAAAGCATTGGAGATTGAGGGGATGTCTATAAGTTGGGAAAGGCTGAACAAGCTGTGGTATATGAATGTAGTGGAATACAATTATGCTGTAAGAAATTTTGAGCAGGAAGACTTCAGAAAAAACTGCAAAGACTTATAAGAACTGATACTGAATGAGGGGAACAGAACCAGGAGATCACTGCACACAGTTACAGTCACACTGTGTGATGACTAACTTTGAAAGGCTTGACTCTTGTCAATAATGCAAGGTTCTAAGGCAACTCCAAAAGGTTCATGAGGAAAAACGCATCCATGTCCAGAGCAAGAATCATGAAATCTGAATGCAGATCGAAGCATACTATTTGCTTGTTTTTTGTTTTGTTTCTTCTTTCTCGTGGTTTATTCCATTGGTTATAATTCCTCTTTATAACATGACTAATGTGAAAATATGTTTAATATGAATGGAAATGTAGAGTTTATATCAGATTGCACACTGTCTTGGGGAGGAGGGAAGGGAGGAAAGGGGAGAAAATTTAAAACTCAAAAACTTGTGGAACTGAATGTTGTGAACTAAAAATAAATTAATTAATTTTTAAAAATAAAGTGCTGGGTAAAATTTCATAGAGAACCTAAGAAAAGTAGGGTATCTTTGATAAAAAGCCATTTCTTTATAGAAATATTGAAAGTAGCCTTGGCTCCTAAGGCTAAGAGAAATCCCATACTCCAAAGATTAAAAACCTATGTTTAAGTAAACACACACACACACACACACACACACACACACACACGAGTTTTCATTTGCAAACTGAATTAACTAAAAACTGCATGTTCTATGCAATATGTTTTGTGACAAAATATTGTCACAAGGCTAGTCATTGTGAAGAGGTCCAAGCAGTGCCACAGGGTAGAAATTAGGTTGCTGTGACGTCAAAGGGCAAAGTTGCTTCAGGCAAAGTCAAATATATAGGGTATCATAGAAAACAGGATTGCAAATGGGGCAGAGAATAAGAGAGTTACTTTTTATGTCTGGCTTGCCCTCACACTTGAAGTTATCTGACAGCAGCAGGACACAGAACATAAAATCACTAGCCGTAAGAGAAGCTGTCTATATATACTCAGAGCCTTCCACATCTATACATCATGCTCTAAAAAGTGGCCAAGAGGGAGAAATTGAAAATAAATGAGAAAATATTTTGCATGACTGCACATGTATATCAAACTTTTATCAAATTGCCTTCTCAACGCAGGAGAGGGAGAGGAGGAATGGAGGAAACAACTTCAAATCAACTTTTTTTTTTTAAAAAAAATGAAAGCTAAAAATTGTTTTTTCATATAATTCTGAAAATAAGAAAACCTTTTTTAAAAAAATAAGTGAAAGAATGGGGATGAAGATGAATTGCTCAGGGTCATATAGCTAGTGAGTATACTAAGTAGAATTGGAATTCAAGTCTTCCTGACTCCAAATCCAGGGCTCTCCCTACTAAACCACACTACTTATACTTATGGCTAGATTTAGCAACTGAACAGCTAGATGGTATGCACAGTATGCAATGTAGGAACTGGATTTAGGAAAACTGAGTTTGAATTCTGCCTCAGGTACTTGCTGGCTGTGTGACCCTGGGCAATTCACTTAATCTCTGTCTGCTTCAGTTTATTCATCCATACAATGGGGATAGAAATAATATCTACTTCCCAGGGTTGTTGTGAGCAACAAATAAAATGACATATGTAAAATGCTTTGCAAAATTTAAAGTGCTATATAAATGCTAGCTATTATTTTTATTATTGACATTGTTGCTATCATTGATACTTTATTGATAAAAAGAATAATTTGGATGTTAATTTTTAAAAATCATATGGAGCTTTTTGCGTTTAGTCATCATTTTCAAAGTCCAGTTATTCTAAATTGTCTCTTTCCTAAGTTTATAATAGTAGATATCTAACATTCTTCTAATTGTTATGCCTTTTGACTTTGTTCTAATATTTCTTGCTATATGATAGAATCATTTAGTTGTGTTTGATCTATTATATTTTTCAGGAATCACAATTCTTTGGTAAAATTTATAGCCCTTTGCTATAAGCTGTTTATTCCTCTTCCAATTTTCTTTTATCCTGAAGAGATCTAATTTCATTTTTTTTTATCTCTTGCTTCCTTTTTTTTTTTTTTCCTAATCTCTCTTTGAGTCCCATGATCAAGCTATTCTATTTCCTGGTACTATATTTGTACTGGTTATGAAACTGCTCCCTATTGAGTTTGTCTCTTGGTCTTCTCTTAATCCCGGTACTTTTACATTGTTTCAGGAATTTTCTTCTGTTTACTTCTGTTTCTAATCTTAACTCCTAGATGGGGTATTGTGCTCTGCCCTCTCCTGATTTTTTTGAATGAAATGTCTGGGAATACCAGGGGTACTGTCTCCACTGTAGTATAGATGCTACTGCAAGTTCTGAATGGGGTGGCTGAGTCCAAGTCTCTTTGTCTGTCTGTCTGTCTGTCTGTCTCCCTTTCTCTCTCCCTTCTCTCATGATCCTAGGCTTGGATCATGCTCTGCCTTCTACCTAGATCCATGGCTTTCTACTGTCTCTGCTTTCTTGCACCGTCACCAATTTGAACGTGGCTCTGTTCCCTGGTGTAGCTTTTATAGGCTGGGACAAAGATCCTGCTGACTTCAGGTCCTATTTACTGGAAATTGTACTGCCTTCAAACTCTCCTGAAGAATCACTGACCTTAAAGCTTTCAGTCATCTTCTCATCCAGTCCTAGACTAGATGGAAGAACTTACTGGTTATTTCTCTCTATTTTTATTGAAAAATGAAATTCAGTGCTCCATTTGGTTCTGGCTTTTCATTTTTATTAGACTACTTCTCAGAGAAGCTTGTTTTTGATGGAATCTTTAACATTGCTGACTTTGTCAAAATTCTAATATATCTGAATGTGTATGTATCTATATGTATATGTGTGTTTCTATATTCTATTTTGAGCCTAGTCAGGATGCATTAGACATAGCAAGCACTAAACAATAATCCCCACTAATTGAAATTTATTATCTCAACATATCAGATGAATGAGTTATTTCCAAATCGCCTATGTATAGTCAGACCACTGATTGGTTAGAGCAAAGATGATCAATATCAAATTAGGAGAAAAAAATAAAGATGAGAAAATATGACATGCTATTAAAACAACTCTAAACTGATCATTTTGAATAAATTATTGATGAAGAAAAATGAGAAGTGAATAAAATAATAGACATCAACACCAAATATGATCATTTCCTAAGGAACACAATAAGCACAATCCAAAGAAAGTTGAATTGATACAAATCAATCATCCCAGCAGCTGAGTAGAAGAGCCAAGAAACCACCTAAGCCAACAAATACTTAACCTCATTGCCAAGGAGAGATATATGGCAGCCAACAATCACACTGCCTAGGGATTTTAAAAGTGAGTTACAAAACCTTGTGGAGGAGGACGATAGAAGAACGTATCTCCTCATAAAAGAGCCATAGGAAGAGGCCAAAATAACCTTTTAGGCTTCTTGGCTTAAGATCTAATTAAGTATTATCATCCCAAGATCATATAAACATAAAGCTGGATGGATGAGCAGAAAAGATAAAAATTAGAAATGATAGGACAAACAAAGGAAATATTCTTTTTATCAAATACAGTAGAACCATGAAAGTTCAGTTGTGAGAAGAGGCCCTAATGTGTTTCACAAAAAAATAGAAAAAGTACTAGAAAAAAGCAAACGGGGAAATAGTAGTTGGACCAGATCAGGTATTCATAGAGGTGATCTTTGCTAAAGGTTTTGAGGGCATTGAAGGAATGAATCTCAAGATATATGAAAGGGAGATGAACACATAGTAATGCTTGGGCAAAAAAATAACTTTCATTACAAAGAAATCAAGAAAATATTAATAATCACTTATCATTATACCTACTTTCCCATTTAGTCATACAAAATCTTTAAGTAAACAATCTATATGTATAACAAGGGCATTCTTGATAAAGGTACTCCATCTTCTACCACCACTGACTGTTCCTAATATTTCAACCTCTCATCTCTACTGTTAAGTTTCCTTGGTTTTCAAGACTTAAGTCAAATTTCCCCTTCTGTAGGAGACCTTTCCCAGTGCCTTCAACTGCTAATGTCTCCCCTTTCAGACTGACTTCCAAGTACTCTGAACATATCTTGTATATGACTAATTATCTACATACTGTCTCTCTCATTAGAATACATACTCCTTGAGAGCAAAGATTTTTTTTTTGCCTTTGTATTCTCAGAACTTTGCATAGTACCTGGCAAACAATATGACTTTAATAAATACCCGTTGACTGATTGACTGGCTGAGGGTGACAGAAATAATCATTACTAGGGGCCTGTTTGTTCTGTTTTGATGATTTTAAGAGAAAAGAAGAGGAAGGAAGAAATAGGGAAGAAGAGAAACTTGCTATTTCTCTTTTTTCTATTTCTATTTTCTTATAATTGGGAAGAACCAGAGGAAAAAAATACTAATGTGAAAGTGGAGGAGTGGCCTTCTCATAAATTTCATATTTATCTGGGCAAAGGAGGATTGAGCATATACACGTACACACATACATAATACATGAACAGAGTTTGGTGTAGAAATATGTTAATTAAATTCAACTGAGATAGCCAGGGACACAAAATGGAGAGAGGGATATTAAAAAAAAGAAGTTAGAGTAGGGAAGGGAATAGTTAGAAGAAAAAAATCTAAAATATAAAAACCAGCCAGAGATTGGGCAGGGTAAAAAGAGGAAAGGAAACAATAAAATCAGTTTTTTAAATTAATTTTATTTGTTTTCAGTGTTCTACAATCACTTCCAAAAAACTTAGATTTTTTTCCCCTCCCTCCTCCTACACATACATTACTATTGAATACATTTTCACCTTAGTCATGTTGCATAAAAGAATTAAAATAAATGAGAGAAATCATAAAACAAACCAAAACATAATACAAAAGAAATATATTCGCTATATTTTGCGATCGAATTTCATAGTTCTTTCTCTGAATGTGGAAGGTATTTTGCCTTAAGAGACCACTGGAAATTGTTTAAGTCCTTGCATTGCAATGAAGTACTAAGTCTACCAGAAAAAAATCCTCACACATTGTGGTTGTTGCCGTGTACAAAGTTCTCCTGGTTCTGCTCCTTTTGCTGGGCATCAATTCATTCACCTTTTCAGATCTCTCTGAAGCTTTCCTGTTCATCATTTCTAAAATCAGCTTTTTTCCTGGTGTAGATTATAGGTCTTGAGAGCATTCCCTTTCTTTCCCTACCTTCCTTTTCTATCTAAAGAGGAATGTGAGACTCAAAGAAAGGAAAAATTATGATGTCATAGAAGTAATGATACTGTCATCACTATAAATGTGAATGGAATAAATTTACTGATAAAAATGGAGGATAGTTGGATGAATTAGAAAGTATAATCCAATAACATGTTGTTTACAAGACATACTTGGAACATTGAGATTTACATAGTTAAAATGAGCAGCTAAAGCAAAAATTTTTATGCCTCAGATGAATCCAAAAATAGCAAGTGTGGCAGTCATGATCTCAGACAAGACAATAGTAAATAAATTAACATGGTTTAAAGAGATAAACATGGAAAGTATGTTATGCTTAAAGGTTCCATAAATAATGAAATTGTACCAATACTTGACATCCATACATATGTGCCAAATAACATAGTGTCCAACTGCTTAAAGGAAAATTAATCAAACTCACGAGGAAACATAGTAAAATCATAAACTATAAAATCATAAAACTATAAAAAAAATTTAAAAATCCATAAAACTCCCTTTTGACCTAAACAAATCTAAAATAAAAACTTAAACAAAATAACCAAAAAAGGACCTGAATATAGATTTAGAAAATTTCGATGTGCTAGAACTCTGGTAATCACTGAAAGGATTTTTTTTAAAAAGATACATTTAGAGGTATCTTTTACTTTTACATTTTTATGTTACACATATACCTCATTTATTCCCTCACAGAGAAATATCCCTTAAAATAAAAAATTTTAAAAGAGGAAGGGAAAAAAGTCAATAAAACTAATCAACGTATTAAGTTCAATATATGCATTTTTCCCTATCCATGGTGCCCTCTGTAACAAAGGAGAAGGTATATATCTTCTCATAGTACTTTTTTGAAGCCAAGTTTGGCCATTATTAGTTTGATGCATTCAATTTTGGTGGTTTTGTTATTTTTTCCATTCACAATGCTGTCAAAATGAATGTCTTTTTTTTCTGGTGCTGCTTATTTCATTGTGTATCCATTAAAATGAATTACTTAATGAGACTTAAAAGCAGTATACACATTTCTCAGCTTTGTAAAGCACTTTTGCAGAAAAAAAAAAAAAGACAGTGAACCATGGCATCCAAATGAATAAAAGGCCTAAAGATAAAAGATCATTTTTTAAAAAGCAAATTAGACGAGAAGTATCTTACACAGTTACAGCAATTTTTTTTCACATTCTTGTTAGGTACATTCCATTTCTGACCAGCCATCCCTTTATTGTAAGCTGTGTTGCACAAATCCAAAACTTCCTCTCAGGCATCATTTGTGAATCAGCTCTTCATTTTCTAAATCTGACATTCTTTTCTTCTGAAGTTCTTTGCTTTTATTTGTAGCTGCTTGAAAACACTACCTGTTCTCCTAAGGTCTTTAGTTTCTTGTCCAAGATGTCATTATACTTAGCAATGCTTTCTAAATTCTTTCTAATAATATCTTTGTGTCACACGAATCACTCAAAAAAGGATTATAGTCCTAAGATTACTGTAGAATCTGTCTCACTGAAATAAAAATTAACCCTCAAAATATAATCTAAACAGCTAGGTGATACAGTGGACCTGTGGCCTGGAATCAGAGGGACCTGAATGCAAATTTGTCCTCAGACTCTTGCTAGCTCTGTCACTCCGAGCAAGTCACTTAACCTCCACCTACCTCAGTTTCCTCACTTACAATAAAAGTACCTACCTCCCAGAATTGTTGTGAGGACCAAATCAGATAATATTTGTAAACTGCTTAACATAGTGACTGGCATACAGTAAGTGTTTAATAAAAGCTTGTTCCCTTCCCTTAAAAAAGATGAACTTTCTTAATAAAAATAACTTCTGTAGATTATTCAATAAGAAGATATAATAAGGGAAAAGTACAAACCATCAAATGTTTATTCCAGTGGACTAAGAAGCCAAAATCTAAATAGCTTAGGTGAACTGAGGTCTTGTGGTAACTGAATATATCTTTTGACATAATGTCCTGCTAACTTCCAATATGCAAGGCATGAGGATAGTGGCACAAATTTTCCAGGTTGCCAACTTAGAATTCTTTCACTAATTTCATACCAAACCTTTATGTAACTGATTTGTGTGTGTGTGGGTGTATAACTAGAAAGTTCTGTAATATGTACACAATGATTCACTGTTTAAACTTTGTATGGTTAACCTGAAACATCGTGCAATACTTCATGCAAAAGGCATCCCTGAAAGTATTATTAAAGTGCCCCATATCTCAAATGGCAAATCACTCATGGCTAAAACTGATTGTACTTTCTTTCTGGTGGGATAAAGACAAGGATAATAACGTCATCAGAAAACAGTGCATGATAGCACATCTCATGAATGACAGAGCCTTTTGAAAGACTTGCTAGGAAACCTCAGGACCTGAAATTTTGTTTTTGTTTTTTTTCCCCAAGTACACAAAGGCTTCTATTGGAATTACATGGCAGGCCATTGACAGACTTTTCTATTTCCCAAAATAGTATCTGCCCTTAGAAAAGGTAGAAGTATAATAATTGTACAATAGTCACAAGATCATAGTAATTCAAAGTAAAAAGTGATAAGCTTTGACCTACCTTTCTCATCTTATTTCACATGACCCACTTTTACCCAGTATCCCTTTCAACTAAACACTGCCTTCCCATCACACAACAGTCTGTCCCTCATCTCTGTATCTTTGAACAGGTAGTCTTCCATATCTGGAATGTGCATCCTCCTCACCTTTCCCTCTTAGGACCCCTTAGCTTCCTGCAAAGAACAACTCAGACGTGACTTCTTACATGATCATGATCACCCCAGTTGTTAGAATTCTCTCCCTGATAAAATTACTTCTTAAAATTTTGCATATATTTTGTATCTGACATATATTATAACCTGAATGTAAATACTTTGAGAGCAAGAATTTTTCTTTTTATAATGTACCTCCAGCTTCTAGCTAGGCACAGTATCTTATACATAGTAGGTAGACTGAAGTGGATTGAATTAAATCTTAGAGATTATCTAAATCATGGATTCTTAACCTGGAGTTTGTGACAGCTAGATAGCCCAATGAAGGAAATGCCAGGGCTGGAGGCAGAGAGTGCTGAGTTCAAAACTGGCATCAGACACTCGCTAGCTATGACCCTGGGCAAGTTGTTTAACCTTTTCTGCCTGTTTCCTCATCTATAAAATGGGGATAATAATAGCACCTACTTCCCAGAACTGTTGTGAGAATCAAATGAAATTAATAATTGTAAAGTGCATAGCACAATGCCTAGAACATAGTAACTGCTGTGTAAATGTTAGCTTTATAAATATTATTTTAGTATTTTGACAACTATATTGCATTATATTAGTTTGCTTTGTAAGTCTATGGATTTCTTTAATGCTTTTAAAAACTTTTCTGAGAAAGGGTCCATAGTCTACCAAAGGAGACCATAATATAAAAAAAGTTTAGAACCCTGATCTAAACTATCCTCATTTTACAGATAAGGGAATTGAAGCCCAGAAGTTACTTGTTCACATAGGTGGTTAGTGTCAAAGTTGTAAGTCAAACCACAGTCTTTCAGCACCAAATCCACTATTCGGCTACCCCTCTTATTGACTACACCTTTCTGCCTTCAGATGAAGCTAAAAAAAAATCAGGAGATTGATAGAGTTTAGAATAGTCTGCTGTAGGAATCAGGGTTTCAGGTGCTTATTCCCTGAGAATTCTAACAGAATATATCCCTAAATCATTCTTACTCCAACTTTAAATTTTGTCCCTCTTACTTTGTCTGTCTCTCACTTCTGCCTTTGAACAAAGTGGAAAATAAGTGAAATTAAGTGACTTCCCTAAAATCATATAACTAAAGAGTTAAAGAATTGGAACTTGAACCCAGGTCTCATATGCTTCATCCACTGCACCACCTAGCTTCCCCTTTTATCTGGTCACTGGATCCAGATGGCTCTGGAGAAGTGAGGCTGGTGACCTGCACAGCCCTCCCTTACTCAAAACAAAGTCAAGTGCAAATCATTACATTATTTCTCTGATGGCGTAGTCTTCTTTGGCAATGAAGGACAAACACACACACACACACATATACCTCATGCATAAGAAGCACTATGATAAAAATAACAATAATATCTAGCATTCATATAGTGTTTTAAGACTTGTAAAGTACTTTACGTACGTTATTCTATTCTCACAACAATTCTCTGGGGTAGGAACTATTATTATTCCCATTTTAGAGATTAAGAAATTTAGCCTGAAAGAGATTAAATGACTTTGCCAGGGTCACACAGCTAGTAAGTATCTAGGACAGCATCTGAACTAAGGTCTTCCTGATTCTAAATTCTGTTCTGTATAGAATGAGTCTGAAAGAGGTTCAGTCAATCAATAAATATTTTTTAAAGAAGAAACAGACTTTATTTCATGGTACAAACACTTTAGAGTTATTCTGGACGATTGAGGCTATTCTCAATGCACTTGGTGTATGCACCAGTGCAATGCACTGTGCCAAGCCCCTGGAGATACAAAAAGAGACAAAAGGCAAAAAGCTCCCTCTAGGACCTATAATCTAATGGAAGAAAACATGCAAACACATATAAAAACAAGCTATATACAACATAAATAGGAAATAATTAAGAGAGGGAAGGTATTGGGATTAAAAGGGGTGGGAAAGGTTTCCAGTAGGAAGTGAAATTTTAATTGAGAATTAAAGGAAGCCAGGGAGGTCAGTATCAGAGCAGAGGAGGAAAAGAACTCAAAGTAGGTTAAATGACTCTGCCAGGGTCACAGAGCTAGTAAGTGTCTAAGGAAGATTGGAGCTCAGGTGTTGCTGAGTCCTAGTTCAATACTCTTTATTTTATCACTTTTCTGCTTCTGTTTATTAAAGACTGGCACTGAATTCTGATTCCAGAATTCTGTCACTATATTAATGCTGCTTCATCTATACTACTCTCTCATGTGAAATATAATTAATAAGGGCAAATATTATAATCATGTTTCAATACTATCTTGGTTCTAAGATTTCATCAATGTGGGCATTCCATACAGGGATGGACACTGAAACCCATCCATCCCTGTCTGTCTCATTCAACTCATAATGATAAAAATATCCAACATTTTACAAAAACACTTTAAAGTCTGCAAAGCACTTTTATATGTCATCTCATTAAAGACAAGTGTTACAGGTATTATTATTCTTATTTTATCGAGGAAGAAACTGAGACCCAGGAAGGCTAATGCCAATGATCACATGGCATGAAAGGCACAAAAGTGAAATTTGAACAGAGGTCATCCAAACGGAGACCACCACTTTATCTACTATATCATACTAATGATATATTGAGTTGCATATTTATTATGCAAAACACATACAGATTCAATGCCATGTAAGAACCTGTATCTATCATGAGTAGAAGTTATCCCCATCACAGCCTGGATTAATAATTTTCTTCACTCAATAAACATTAAGTACCTACTATATGCTATGCATTGTGCTAGACACTGAGGGAGATTTAAAAAAAAAAAAGATAAAGAATACTGGTCCCTGCCCCAAGGGAGTTTACTCATCACTCAGAGCTTGTCTGTTCAAGCCTGTAGCAAGTCCTTTCAGTTGGTTGGCATGTGGTCCATCTTACAGGAATACTCCCTACATGATTTAATTCACACTGTTCCTTCAGACAAGGCATGGGAGGAATAAATGGGAAACTAGCATGTGGGCAGTGTAAGCTGGCATCTACCTCAGAAAAACAGCAATGGCAATCACCCCCCAAACTGGCACAGAGTTATGGGAAAGGGTAAATTTAATATTTACTCAACTGATCAGGTAAACTTTACATTTCGAAACTCTACCCACCTAGATCAATTCTTTTTTAGTATTTACTTAATGTCTCTTCATTTCACTGGTATCCATGCAATACCAAGAGATTTCAAGGAAGACCTCTAATACATTGACTGTGACAGATTCATGGGAGGTCAGGAATGAGGGTCATATAGGTTGAAGAGGCATGGATGGGTTATAATCTGCATTATGGAAGAGATTACCCAGATTGGAAGGACCATGGAATCACTGGGGACAATTGGAGAATGTTATATTTTGCCATCTTCCCTGTCATGACCCACCAGGAATAGCAACTCTCAGGACCTAGATTTTCTTTCCTTTTTCCTTCCTTCCTTCCTTCCTTCCTTCCTTCCTTCCTTCCTTCCTTCCTTCCTTCCTTCCTTCATTTCTTTCTGAATACCTAGTGCCTAGTATAGAAGCCAAAAGCACTTAATAAGTAGGCACCTTACCGAAATATTCCTTACCTGATTTAGTTCACATTCTGCCTTCTGAGCAAGGCATGGGAGGAATGAATGGGAAACTAGCATGTGGGGTATATAGGTACTTAATAAGTGCTTGTTAGTTGATCACTATCGCTTCAGAGATGTAGAGCCAGAAGGAACCTCAGAAGCTATCTAGTCCAATCCTTTCATTTTACAGATGAAGACATTAAGGCATGGGAGGTTAAACGACTTCACCAGATTCATATAGCACTGGTGACAAATGGCAGAACTGGGATCTGTACTCAGGTGCTGAAATTCTAAGTTCAATACTCTTTCCACTCAATCAAACTGGCTTTTATGTGCTAAGAACTGTCTATACTAGGTATTCAGTGTATACATAAATGAATTAGAGAATAGGCCTTTCAGAGCCTTACCCAATAAACTAATTGAAGTGAAGAAATATACAGTAATGGAAAAGATTTTACAAAGTAGCATACACATCAGGGCAAATTAATTAATATGGATTACTGTAGATCCCTGAGGGATTACAGAGGGAAGGAATGATCTGAATGGGTTGAGTTAATCAGGAAAGACTTTCTAAAAGAAGTCATTATTGAGCGGGGATTTGAAAGACCTGTGGAAAAAGCGAAGCTAGAGAACTGATTTGGGCAGCTAGAGCAGCTAGGTGGTGCTACAGTGCATAGAGCACTGGGCCTGGAATCAGGAAGACTTATCTTCCGAGTTCAAATCTGGCCTCAAGCACTTTCTAGCTGTGTGACCCTGGGCAAGTCACTTAACTTTGTTGGCCTCAATTTCCTTATCTGTAAAATGAGCTGGAGAAGGAAATGGCCAACCACTCCAGTATCTCTGCCAAGAAAACTCCAAATGGAATCATTAAAGGGTCAGGTACAACTGAAATGACTGAATAACCAGAGAACTGAAGAGTAACAGCAGCTGAGGCAAGATCAGGGCATTGAGTGTTAACCACAACTTTGTGAAAAGATGAGCTCAGTAAGAGAGTGGGCATGAAGGGAGAAAAACAGAGGGCTAGATAGCTGATATTCATAGATGTGCCATCCTTTCTACTAATTGATGGTCAACATCCATCAGAGGCCAAGAAGGGAAAATGGGACCAAGTGAAGGCTTTATTGCATTTTTTTTTTAATTTATGGAATATATTTAATTTTATTAAACATAATTTATTATTCATAATTTAGCATAAATTATGTTTATTACTATATTTTTTGTTATATATAATATATGTTGTTATATATTATTTATAATTTATTATAAAATTAAATAAATGTAAAATATCCATAATATAATGTAATAAAAAAAATGTACTTGCAATAGAAAATGGGACCAAGTGAAGGCTTTTTCAACATAGGGAGAGTATCATTCAAGGAAATAAAACAAGACTTACACAGTACATTCATGTAAACATATATATGTATATACATATGTACATGCATACACACATACATACACACATGTGTTATGTGTAGAGAGAGAGAAAGGAGGAGATTGAGGAACAGGGGCTCAGGTGCTCACCTCTGCCTATTCTGTATCCAAACATGTGGTCCTAAACCAGAATCAGTATTAGAGGGCAGTCCCCCGCCTCTAACTAGAAGAAATAGACTCCCCATTCTCACATTCCTTGGCTCACTAACACAAGTTACTTTTTGGCTCTGGTCCAAGGTCTCCTCAAAAAGGGGTAGTGAGAAAAATTATTCAATGGATAAAATGATTTGGGTATGGGTGAAATATTAATTTAGACCTAGCTCCAAATTTACAGATTCAATGCTTTTTACATTACATCAATTTGTAGAGGGTGGTGAACATGCCATGCTCTCCCCATCTTGAAAAAAGTCTTCATTCGGTCCCATTACCTTTTGCAAACCCAAACACTGGTCTTTTTCTATCCAACTTCCCAGAATTACCCTAGGTTATGTCCAGGAAAGCACCAGGGGGAAAATGGTCTCTTTTTTGAAAAGAACCCTTGGTTCGTCAACTCTTCCAACCCAGCAGTCAGCTAGGGTTTGTTTGATTGGATGGTCTGTCTGTCTGTTTGCCTGTTGGTTTGCTTTGGTGGAGGGCACATCTACAGAAGCCCCTCAGCAATGAGTCGTACATGGCTGGAAACAGCCCTCCCTCCCTCATCCCGGCTCCCACATGGCAAAGCATGCCCTGTCTAAACCCACGTGACACATAAAAAAGAGAGGGCTGGACTGTAGCACTCTTTAAAATGTGGGACTATGAAAAATTTGGCAAGAGTAAAAGGTTTCTGAATATGCAACAACCAAAAATTAATTAAAAATCAAATGGGTGATGAGTCTGAGGTCCGAGGTATCGCAACTTCACTGCAGCCTTGATTCTGAACACAAAGCATGTGCACTTTGCACTGCACATGTTCTCAAGCCATACAACTTCAGTGAACCAAACTCAAAAAGGAGAGGATAAAATGGAAAAAAATTAAGGAGCCCTGAACTAGAGGACCTCTAAACTCCTCTCCAGACCCAAATCTACGATCCTGGGACGGTGCTCTTCAGTGAAGCGAGGAACCTGGTTGAACAATCTAGTAGTCCGTGAGTATTTAAGTGCCCACTATGCTTCAGGAACTGGCTAAACTCTGAGAACACAAAGGAAGGCAAAAGACAGTTCCTCTTCTCAAGAAGCAACCAGTCTACCAGCTCAAACAGTATGAAAGCAACCACACACAGACAGAATGTATACAGGATAAACTGGAGACTGTGAGCAGAAAGTAAGCACAAGATAGAATGAGGAAGGATTTCTCTTAGAAGATGGAATTTTAACTGGGACTTGAAAGAGGCTGTAAAGTCAGGAGGTAGAGACAAGAGGGAAAGTATTCCAGGCGTGAATAACAGCCAGGAAAAAAGAAAACCCTCTGAGTCTGGGGATAGAGTGTCTTATGCCAGAAAAGATCAGACAGCCAAAATATTCACATACTGAAAGGCAGTAAGGAGTCATGTGCACCATTCACAGTTGCGGGGGAAGCCAGTATCAAGGCTATGTGTGTTGGGATCCAAAGAAATTCATGAGGAGCAAATATTATCTTGAAGTGGGTAGGTAGAAACTGGAGCTACAAGACAACTGGCGTAGTTTCTCATGGTTAGGAAATTGATGCACACGTCTCCCAAGTGTGAGGCAGGGACACACCATTAACCTAATGAGGCCTGTCAGAGTGTGTGTGTGTGTGTGTGTTTGGGCCTGCACAAGATGACGATGACTCATCATCTTGCTTGCAGGAGGAAGTTGTGGTAATAATGTCAACTTGCTCCCTGCAGAGCAGAAACTTCTGATCACAGTGACTCAGCATTCCACTTTTACATTGTCACTGCCCAACAGACAAGTCACAGTGAAGTTGACAGAATCACTACAGGCCCCTCCAGAGTGACCTCCTCTATCCTTGCCCCCACTTCTCTGTATGAAATGTATCAAATGGAGTAAATCTGCAATATTTATGGCTCCGTTACCCAGGGGTAGCCATCCAAGCAAGGGGGTCAAAGTTCCCTTATTTAAAAAAATGAATTTGTTTCCTAATAAGGTTGGAATGACCAGCAAGGTGACACAATGGAGAGAGGGTCAAGCCTGGAATCAGGAGGACTCATCTTTATTGCTGTTGTTGATGTTGGTCAGTTGTGTCTGACTCTTTGTGACCCCATGTGAGGTTTTCTTGGCAAAGATCGTGGAGTGGCTTGCCATTTCCTTCTCCAGCAAATTTTTACAAATGAGGAAACTGAGGCAAACAGGGTCTTGTACTTAAGTGACTTGCCTAGGGATATATAGCTAATAAGTATCTGAGGTGAGATTTGAACTCAGAAAGATGAGTTTTCCTGACTCCAGACCCAGTCCTGTATCTACCATATCACCTAGCTGGTATGGTACTGGTATACCGTCCAAGTTTCACAGGCATACAACAATGAGGGTCGCACAACAACTCTGTACACTTTCAGTTTGGTAGTCAGTCTAATGCCTCTTCTCTCTCATACTTTCCATCAGAGCCTCCCAAACACTGAGCTACCTCTGACAATGCATTCATCAACCTCATTATCAATGTGTACATCCCTGGAAAATACGGTACCAAGGTAAGTGAACTTATCCACAGCGTTCAAAACTTCTTCATTTGCAGTAACTGATCCACTTAGTTGCCCATAAGATTCATTTTCCTGAGTTCAAATCTAGCCTTAGACACTTAACAGCTGTGAGACCTGGGACAAATTTCTTAACCCTGTTTGCCACAGTTTCCTCATCTATAAAATAGCTGGAGAAGGAAATGGCACACCACTCCAGTATCTTTGCCAAGAAAACTCCAAATGGGGTCATGAAGAGTTGGACACAACTGAAATGACTGAAAAACTTTAAGGCTAAAATGTTTCCTGGATTCATGTTTATAAATTCATCTCATGGGAAACCAAACTTTCAGTTCTTAATTTGGCAATTTGTTCTAAATTAAACAGCAATGTGTTGTGGCAGATAGAGAGCCTGCTTCAGAAAGATATGACTTCAGATCTTGCCTCTGACATACTAACTTTGTGACTGAAGGAAAGGCTCTTAACCTCTCAGAGCCTCAGGCAACTAGAAGATTACAAATTGCAACAGAGCTGCTGATTTACATGAATACAGTGAGTTCGTTGACTGGGAATTTACTGGCTTGATAAAATCATAGATTAAGTTTTTTAAAAAATCAGCACTATGACACAGTCACACATATAAGAATAGGTCACCATGGAAAGGGACATAGAAAGGCACAGAAACCCATGTCCATAGATACATATAATACAAACTTATATACACAAAATGAGACAAGACAGGGTCAGTTAGATGGCACAGTGGATAGAGTGCCTGCCTTGGACTCAGGAAAACTCAGCTTCCTGAGTTGAAATTTGCCCTCAGACATTTACTAGCTATGAGACCCTGGGCAAGTCACTTAACCCTGTTTGCTTCTGTTTACAATTTTGCACACACAAGATTCATACAAGGTAAGTTGAGGGTAGTCTCAGAGGGAAGTCACTAAGATTAAGGAGGACTACAAAAAGTTTCTTGAAGGTGAGACTTAAAGAAAACAAGGGAAACTAGAAGATGAAGATGAGGACGAAACACATATTAGGCATGGAGGACATCCAATGAAAATGCTCAGAGTCAGGAGATGGAATGTTATGCCGTTATCATTGGATTGCAAGGTAGATGGAGGGAATAAGGTAGAAGAACATTGGAAAGGTAGAAGAAAGGGACCAGGTCACGAAGGGTTTTAAAAGCCAAACAGAGAATTTTTACCTTTGATCCTGAAGGCAATAGGTAACCACTGGATTTTATATCATATGGTCAGACCTCACCTTAGAAAGATCAGTCTGACAACTGAATAGCGGGTGGATTGGAATGGAGGGGGACCTGAATCAGGACGACCAATCAGGAAGCTGTTATTGGGTAAGTCCAGACCTGGTGATGAGGTGATGAGAACCTGCAACAAAATGGTGACCATCTAAAGGAGAGAAGGAAAAGTACGAGAAAGATATTACAAAGGTAGAAAAGGTAGAAATAACAGGAATGGACAACAGAGAATCAAGAAGAGAGTGAGAGGAAAAGTAGAAAGGAATCTATTGTAAAAACTCTTTTCCAAGAGTTTAGCCATATAAGGGAGGAAAGATATGGAACAACAGTTAGTGAGGATGGGTGGGTCAAGTGAGAATTTTTAACAGGATGAGAAAGACATGGGCATCTTTGTAGGCATCAGGGAAGTTGCCATAGACAGGGAGTGATTGCAGATTTGTGACAGAGTAGGCATGTAAAATAAGAAAAAAGTTATTTCAACTTGAAATAAATGGTCAACAAGGTGAACTCAGGATACCAATACGTAGTTAGATAGATGATTTCCTTGCTTTCTCTTTCATTGTTCGAAGATATTTTAAAGGCTGTATCACCCATGCCTAATGGCTCCGTCAGATTGGATAATGGATACTTTCAGCTTGCCATCTGAGGGCTTTTGGTTCATGTTGTAACAGATAAAGCTTAGGTAAGAGATGTTTGTGGTTTTGTTGATTTTTTTTAAAGGGAATCCAAACCAAAGTGCATTTATTTTTCTTCTTGTGACTTAAAACACAAAATAGAACAAAAAATGAGGTGGAGGAGAGTGCAAAGCCTGGAAACATGGCTTAAAGTCAAGGATCATGTCATAACTCTCTGAGAATGACCATTTTTTTTATTTAGAAAGGATTTTGGATCTCTCACTAAGACACATAATCCTTAAGTACATAAGAGGAACTCAATAAATTCTTGTTGAATTGGATTAAAATGAAATCACACAGAATCCAAGAATCACTAACTCAAAGTTGGAAAGAACATCTTGGACCATCTAGTACAAGTCATGCCTGAAGAAAAAATCTCTGACCTTCCAGGCTCTGCCAAATGCACAGCTAGTTTAACCAGTGATGGACCTGGAGTCAAAAAGTTGTTCAGTCTTGTCCAACCCTTAGTGACCCCATAATCATACTGTCCATGAAGTTTTCTTGGCAAAGATATTTGAGTGGTTTGCCATTTGCTTCTCCAATGGATTAAGGCAAACAGAGATTAAGTAATTTGCCCAGTCACATAGCTAGTAAGTATCTGAGGCAGAATTTGAGTTTAGTTCTTCCTGACTTTAGGCCTAGTGCTCTATCCAATGAGCCACCTAACTGCCTTCTAAGTCAGGAGTCTGGAAACCTGAGTTTAAATACTGGCTCTGAGAGCATGGACATGTCACTTAACCTCTGAGCAAATTTGTCTCCATGTCAAAGAGGCATAGTGACTAACACATAGTGAATGATTAATAAATGCTTCTTGATTGAGTGAATGAATCAATCAGAATTATACTTGCTGTCACTTGAAAGAGGCCGTTACTTAGTGGACTTAGACTAAAGTATGCTTTTCATGATAAGAAGTCACCTTAGGTTGATTTATTTTATGGCATATGAGAAACACAATGGTTAAACACTAAAGATATTATGGTTCTAAAAGATGTCAGTAAATCTGATTGGTTTTTTTTTAACATTTTATTAAAGTATAACTTTTTACAGTTTACTCTTCACTGTTCTGTGCTGGTATGCTTCTAATGGTACCACTTGTGTCAATGATAGTAGATGATAGCCTTCACCTAACCTGGAACAAATACCCTCTGACTCTGGCCTCCTGAGATCACACTGCTGAGAAATAATCCACTCAGCTTTGAAACTGCCTTAGGGCCCTAAGCACTGCAGATCAAAGATAAGTGAGAGAGCACAAACTCACCTCTTCCATTCTTGCTAACTCACGGTGAGCCATCCTTCACATCTACTCTGGCCATCAACCAAGAAATCCAAGCTTACACAAGCATCTTACCATTTTTCCAGCCATCATCACATCCCAACTCTTGCTTCTACCTGCTTCACTACTTTCTGCTTAATTCCTTTTTTCTAGGAATGGAAATCAAATGAATAATTTCATTGCTATTTCTTGTTATTGATCACTCATTTTAGGACCAGTGACATCATGGAATGATGTCTTGACTTGCACACGAATTAGAGTTAAGTGAAGCAAGAGTTGCACAAAGTTGCCAGCCTCCCTCTCTTTTCCAAAATCATGGAAGTCCAGTGATAAGACAAAAGTAAAAAAGACTGGTGATGCCCAATATGGTACCTTTGATCTCTGACCAAGCTTTAGTATTGCACAGCACCTGCTTCAGCCACCTTCATGGCCATTGAAACAAATTGTTCTCATTTGCCTGTTCTAACAGGGAAGGCTTCACATGTTTGGGTTATGCATTTCTCCTAACTCACCACCAGATCTGAGGCCCTTTCGTTGCCCTCAATCTGTTTTAGCCTATCTGATGAGATGGTTTTACCTGAGTGTGGCCACTATGCATGCTGCAGTTTCCTGTAGCCATAGGAAAGAGTTGGGTGAAAGGTGGACACCAAAGGTAGATGAGCAGTTGTGAAAAGTGCTGGGCAAGCCTTCACACAAGAGGTGCTACCAGAAAGGACATACTCATAATCACTGTGACTGGGATCTTGTTTCTGTTTTTCCACTAAAATGTTTTGTGGCCTTTGAGCAAGGGACTTCACCTCTCTTCAGTTATAAAATCCATAAAATAAAGTGTCACATTGAATAAGAGTTACCGAGGGTCCTAGGAGGTTAGAAGCAGCTGGATGATTCAGTGGACAGAATATAGGGCCTGAAGATTCCTGAGTTCAAATCTGGTCTCAGACATTTACTAGCTGTGTAACCCCGGGTAAATCACTTAACCATGTTTGCCTCAGTTTCTTCATCTGTCAAATGAGCTAGAAAAGGAAATGGCAAACCACTTCAGTATCCTTGTCAAGAAAATTAGCACTCAGGAAGTTAAGTGACTTGCCTAAAGTCTTGCTGTTGTTCAGTTGGGTCCAATGACCTTTTTGGGGTTTTCTTGGTAAAAATACTTAAATGGTTTGCCAATTCCTTCTCCAACTCATTTGACAGATGAGAAAACTGAGGCAAGCAGCATTAAGTGACTTGCCCAGGGTCACAAAGTTAGCAAGTGTCTGAGGCTGGATTTGAACTCAAGTCATTCTGACTCTAGCCCCAGCTCTCTACCCACTGTGCCACCTATAGTCACACAGCTAGTTAATGGCAGAACAGAGAATGAAATTCGGTTCTCCTGTCTTCCAGGCCAGCTCTCTATCTACTACACCATACTTCCTCTATTCATGACATAATCAGTTATGCTTAATTACCAGAATCACCCCTCTTACACAAATAGTTTCATAACTGACAATGCATATTAACAATAGACTGGAGATGCATCAATGAGGGGTGGAGAAGAAAAGAAATCTCTCAAATAATAGTTAACCTCTCAATCACTGGGAAACAAAAATATATATAAGAATTATGAAAGCCTTAAGAATCCCTGGGTGATTCAGCAAACTAACCAGCTTGCCAAAAGAATAACGAAGAACATAATTGGGGTGTGGGCGAAAACCTCCAAAGACTAGAAGCTTTTGCTATAACTCCTAGCTTGAATGTTCGTTGTGCTCGTGCCAATATCCTATTAAAAGGTAATTAAGCCCAATCTTGAGAAAACATGTGCTCTCCAGAAACACTTAAATTCCCTTCCCCAAGCAGCTAACTTCTTGGGTCTATTGTTTTCATGGGAAACTTAGGCCCTTAAACAAGATTTCGTTTCTGCCTCTAGTCTCCTTCCTCTCCAATCCATCACCCACTCAGGTGCCAAAGTAAGTTTCCCAAAGCAAGGTCCGTCCATATTGTTCCCCTGGCCCCGTTTCCTCTATGAGAAAGTACAAACTCCTCTATTTGGTTTAAAGCCCTTCACAACCCTACCCCAATCCATCTTCTCAGTTTTATTGCATGATGCTTTGCATTATACTTTCTGTGATTCAACCACATGGACTT
Organism: Bettongia penicillata ogilbyi; assembly: GCA_023548195.1. Lineage (NCBI taxonomy): Eukaryota > Metazoa > Chordata > Mammalia > Diprotodontia > Potoroidae > Bettongia > Bettongia penicillata. The sequence continues at coordinate 2,914,662 of JAJHZJ010000518.1, read as the reverse complement.
CCTTGGTATTCCTCACACGTGATGGTCTACCTGTCAGTTCTTACTATTCCTTGTCCCCTACACCTGGAATGACTCCCCTCCTCACCTCCACCTCTTGTAATCCCTCATTTTCTTTACTGCTGTTTAATCACAACCTTCTACACAAAGGTGAAAAAAGAAAGGAACATTTATTAAGGGCCTACTCTGTGCTGGGCACTGTGCTAACACTTCACAAATATTACTTCATTTTATCCTCATGATTACTCTTGGAGGTAGGTGCTACACTGATACTCATTGTATAGTTGAGGAAACTGAGGCAGACAGGGGTTAAGTAGTGACTTGTCTAGGATCACACAGCTAGTAAGTGTCTGAGGTGGATTCTGAACTTAGGTCTCTCTGACTCCAGGCCCGGAGCTATATCTACAATGCCACCTCTAGTTCCCTTGAAAGATATTCTTTCCTGACCTTCCGTCCACACACCTGCCTAATGCCCTTCCATCCCATTAAAATTACCTTGTATTTATTTAGTGTGCATCAACCCAAGGCCTGCCATATAGTAGACACTCTATAAATGCCTGGTTTTTGGCTGATTGGTTGATCATAAGGAAAAAAAATTGCCCAGAGAAGAGATTTTAAAGCACGCTCCTTTTTTAGCAATGAAGAAACTGAAACCCAAGGAAGCAAAGTAATTTGTCAAAAGGTCTCTTAACTATTATGGATATTATCAAGATTACAACAGGTGTCCTGACAGGCCAGTTTTCTCCATAATACTATAGTACCTCTAAGTAGTACCTCTTAATATCAAGTCAATCAAAGAGTAAGAATAATCAATTATAATATCAAAGAGTGATAAGTAATTCAGGGGTCAACAATTCTCTTAAGGATATTTCTTCATTTTTCAGAGCTCCAAATGAGATTACAAAAAAAAAGAAAGAAAAGAAGGAAGGAAGAAATTGAAAGAGGCAGAGAGATTGGGTCAATGAAAAAAATCAAATGGGCCAGTTTGGTAGCATACCCTCCACACAACTTTGTTTAAAAATATTGATTCTCTCATGCATTTATCATAGAATTGTATGCACGTGGACTACATGAGACTGGCACAGTGCACAGAGTACTGAACTAGGTCTCTGCAAGATTTGGGTTCAGATCATACCTTTGGCACATTATCAATTTATTGATAGCTGTGTAACTTCAGGCAAGTCATTGAACTTTAGGCAATTCTCTAAAACAATACACTTTAGTTGAGCTGTAACATGTATCCAAGGAAGAAGGTCTCACACCAGAAGTTCCTCCATCAAAACTGCAAAATCACCTGTCTATACCTGTGTAGGAATCACCTAAGTCAAAAAGATACTTCTACCCCTCAAGTTAATAAAAGTATTAAACATAGAGATGCTGGGACCTCAACTCCTCCTAGCCAAGGACCATTCATAAGGGAAGAACACTACAGATGTCATCGGAGGACCTGCATTTGAATCTCAGCCAGAGCCACAACTAAGAGCAACTGAGATTTTTTTCCCAGGGCACTGAAATGTAGAAGGTGCTGCCAACTTTTGCTCTTTTCAACAGCATAGAAACAAGTGAGCTTAGCACTTAGTTGGTAGGAAGCTATTTTAAAAAGTTACTAGTTGATGGTCCTTCTTTCACCTTCAAGTTAGTTCCTTCCAATCCCACTCCACTCTAACTCTCCCAAGGCTGATTTGAGGATGTGTTTCGTGATGCTTATCCAAGGTTCCAAAATTGCTGGTTATGACTTTGAACCTAGCCCTGTTAAGTACTAGTTGGGTAATCTCAAGCAAGTCACATCTTCTCTATTATCCTCAGTTTTCTTATTTGTATAAAGGGCTGATGACTTAGGTGATGCCTAAGGTCCCATACAGCCTCAACATCCTATGTGCCTTTTGAAAGATTCTAAGAACTTATGTTACATTTCTTTTGGAACTCTCCCTTCCACCTCACTCAAATGCAGTAAGTAGATGCTTTAAACCCGTTAATGTTAATTTCCTCTGTAACCTGCTTATAAGTATTTTCACAGCTTAAGAAGACACTTAAAGTTATACAAAATACAAGGAGAAAATATTTTTAAGAGAAATAAGATCAAAAGTAAAATCAGCTGTGTTTGTGCTGGCCCATATGGCTGCCTCCTGAATAGGCCCAGACTGGGGCCTTACAAGCATTGTATTTGGATGAGGTGCATAATGGAGATTAAAACTTCCCTTTCTCTGGGAGCTGAGAGAAAAGAGTAAAGCAGGAGTATCACCTTAGATGGTGGTCAGTAATGCCAAGAAACATATGGATGCCAAGAATGAGCCTGCAAGTGGTCAATCTGGACAGAGTCAGAGGTGGGTGGTAGTAGAATAAAGGCAAGATATAAAACATAAATTTACAATCTGAGAGGGGGAGATTGGAGAAAGGAATGTCCTTATTTTCAGGTAACCAGGAGACAAAATGAGAGGTCAAGTTAGATAAAAAGGATAAATTTAATTTCTCATAATCAGAAGCTGCCACAGACAGGCAAGATTCAAGCCTCCCCATTTGATGACTAGCCCAATTCTCCCAACTTGCCTAAATCCCCACTGATGGGGAATTCCTCTATGCCACCGCAGTCTTCTATAGTACTCATGGAATCTTGTGGTGACATGAACCTATTCATAACCCTGCTAATTAATTAGTATGTCCTTTGTGTTGGCCTTACCTTTGTTAAACTTCTGAAATTTACAGGGAAGTGGATACCACTAGAGTCTGGACAAAATATGTTTTCCATCCACTTTGTTTTTCCCAGTGTGAATAGTTAGATCAATATTTTTTGCCTCATTGCAATTTTGCTGAGGAAGCTTTGTGGTGTTCTAGAACTGGATATAATTAGTACAAAGCTATTTGCAAATACAAGCATTGGAAAAACATCCCCAACAACAGGAAACTTTATTTTCTTTGGGAAGACTTAGTGGGAGATGAGTTAATAAAAAAGAACCTAGCCTCCCCAGCATCAATTCTTTATAAAATGTGAACCTACACAGTGTCAAATGCCATAGACAAAATGGAAGGATCAAAGTGTTACTTTGTCTTCTTGCAAACTATATTTTCTACTACACACATACATATATGTTCATGCACAAACTCATACACATACATGCACACACATACACACCCACACAGTCTCTGTTCATTCTGTTAATACATTAGAGTGACAATCTGAAAAAATACTGTTCAGACTTCAGAGATTTTGTGATTGGGAAACATGATTTTCATGTTCTAGAACCATCTCATCTGGTTATCCCAACTCCAGAGATCCTAGTGTTAAATTTTCGGCGTGAGTATATACACCTCAAAAATTGGCAAATGCTACAAATCAGTGCTTAATTTATTGTTTTGTGGATTATGCACACCTAAGAAAATGATGAAGAAAATATTAACAATGCAGTGTGCGAGAGTTTTTTCTGGTAGACTTGGAACTTCGTAATAACGCAAAAACTTATTTAAAAAAAAATCCTAATGTTGGTCTTCTAAGGCAAAATGCCTTCCACACTCAGAGAAAGAAATATGGAAGTCATTCGCAGAATGTAGCAGATCATGTTTGTGTGTGGGTAGGTTTCAGTGTATTATGTTTTGATTTGTTATATGATTTCTTCCACTTATTTTAGTGTGACTACATAGCATGACTATAGTGAAAATGTGCTCAATAGGAAAGCATATGTAGAACCTATACAGAATTGTATGCTGTCACGGGGAGGGATCAGGGTAGTGGGGGGTAGGTGTGGGGGGATAAAATCTTAATTTTATGGTAGCAATTGTAGAACATTAAAAATAATAATAATAAAATTTAAAAAAAAGAAAATATTAACAATGAAGATTAATTTAGAGGTGTGTTATGCATGCTTGTTTCTTTTGGAAAGCTGGTTGTTAAAATTTAACTCAGCACACCCTTGCTTAATATCTACTGCATTATTGGACTGAAGATGGAAAACATCCACCATGATTATGCTATTTTTTCAGAAACCTCATAGCAGGAGCTCTCAGCAAACTCATAAACTAAGAAAAGCTTGTCTTCAGAATAACCACACCTCCTCTTTTTCTTCACTCTTTCACCCAGCTTATGAACTGATGCCCTCATACCCCAATATTTACTTAGCCACAGCCCTCAAAAGAAGTAAGAAAATCTCAGTGGTATATGACCAGAGTTGCAGAGGAAAGAATTTGTTCTCTAGGCTAAGGCTAAGTAAACTTCCTTTGGTTGTTGAATGACCTATGAGTTTCTCATTTCCTTCTAACATCAAGGTACCAAGGTTACTCTAACACTTAGTTTGGGCATGTGGCTCCCTTCCTCTCCACATGGAAGTACATTTAGTCATCAGGGAAGGGTGTGACTACTCATGCAGTCTTGGGACAAGGCAAAAGCTGTACCTCCCTTGATGTTATTTTGGCATGGCTTTCTTATTATCTAAGGAAGTATAAAAGGCCCCCTCAATCTGAAGTTAGCCCCTTCAGAATTAGTGGATGTCCCAAGACTGTACACAAGTAGCCATACCCTACCCTGTTGACCAAAGTACTTCCATTTAGGGAGGAAGGAATGAGATAGCAAGAGAAGGAAGAAGTTCATTGAGAAGGATGACACAAGCCTTTCTGGAATTCTGGAATTTCCTTCTGGTTCCTCCTTCTTCCCTGCTCTTTCTCTTCTGTCCCTCTCTTTCCCATCTTTATGGATGGGAGAAAGGGGGAAGTTGATTGGGAATAGGCTAAGAGAAATCAAAGGCCCTTTTTACTAAACCCATGCATCTCTCCGCTCATTTCCACCACTACTCAGTGTGGTATTTCCTGCTCCAAACTAATTGAATCTATCATCTTAGTCTTAAATTTTTCTATCAATGAATCAAAAACCACAGGGATGCCGTGTTCCTAAAAGCTCTAGCTTTGTATTCCATGGCACAAGGATAACAAATGTGTTAATAGTCATACCCCTCCTGGGATTTAATTAAGTGGATCCTTTTTGTAGCATTAACTGACAACAGCACAGTTAAGCAGAAAATAAATAACCCTTACATTTCTCCGGCTCTCCAGAGAGACTGCCAGATGAAATCATAGCTGGCCTTCACTGCAGGTATAAACACCAATGTCCGTGGACAAAGCCCTGAAAAGCATGGGGAAGTCTGCCAAGATTTGGCAACTCAGCCTTTGCTCCCAATTATAAAGAGATCAATGCTGCAGATAGAGCCACGAAGGATGACAAAGTTCAAGAACTTTTTAACACATGTTCACTTGACTCAGCTCCCATTGCTCTTCCTGGCCTTGCTTCATTCTCGGGCACCACAGCACAAGCTGTGGTATTATTTAATTCCTTTAGGGGCCTGTGTGTTGCAGGCATATACTGAACAATTATAGGCCCCCCCGGCATGGGCTTGGCACTAGAGGATTCAATCATAGGATCATAGGTTTAGAGCTGCAAGGAATCTAAGAGAACATGTAATCTTTCCCCTTCATCTTCCAGAGAAGGCTCAGAGACATTAAGTAAATTGTTCCAAGTCATATAGTTAGGGGTCAGAGATGGATATGAACTAAATTCCTATGACTTTAAGTTTGGTTGGTTCATCTGTTAGACAGTATCAGTCAATAAGCATTTATTAAGTGCTTATTACATGCTAGGCATTGTTTTTTAAATTTATTTATTTTTGTTTCCACAAGATTTTGAGCTCCAAATTTTCTCCCCATCTCTCCCCTCCCCCCACTCCAAGACATCATGCATTTTGATAACCCCTTTCCCCAAACTGTCCTCCCTCTATCACACCCCTCCCTTCCCTTATCCCCATCTACTCTTTGTTCTTGGAGGGCAAGATAGATTTCTATACTCCATTATCTGTATTTCTTATTTCCCAGTTGCATCTAAAAACAATTTTTAACATTTGTTTTTAACACTTTGAGTTCTAATTTCTCTCCCTTCCTCCCTCCTCACCCAAATCCACTGAGAAGGCAAGCAATTCAATATATGTTGTGTATGTGTAGTTATTCAAAAAACTTTCATAAAAGTCATGTTGTGGAAGACTATATTTCCCTTCATCCTATCCTGCCCCCCATTTATTCTATTCTCTCTTTTGACTTTGTCCCTCTATAAAAGTGTTTACTTCCAATTACCCCCACCTCCCATTTGCCCTCCCTTCTATCATCCCCCTCACACCCCATTTATCCCCTTCTCCCCTACTTTCCTGTAGTCTAAGATAGATTTTCATACCAAAATGAATGTGCATGTTATTCCCTCCTTAAGTCAAACGTGATGAAAGATTCCCTTTTTCCTCTTACCCCCCCACTCTTCCCCTCCATTGAAAAAGCTTTTTCTTGCCTCTTTTATGAGAGATAATTTGCCCCATTCCATTTCTCCCTTTCTCCTCCCAACATATTCCTCTCTCACCCCTTAATTTAATTTTTTAAATATCATCCCTTCCTATTCAACTTACCCTTTGCCCTCTGTCAATATGGATATAATCCCTCCACCTACCCAAATACTGAGAAAAGTCTCAAGAGTTACAAATATTATCTTTCAATGTAGGAATGTAAACAGTTCAATTTTAGTAAGTCCCTAATGATTTCTCTTTCCCGTTTACTTTTTCACGTTTCTCTTGAGTCTTGTGTTTGAAAGTCACATTTTCTATTCAGGTCTGTCTTTAAATCAAAAAGACTTGAAAGTCCTCTATTTCATTAAATGACCATTTTTCCCCCTGAAGTATTATACTCAGTTTAGCTGGGTAGGTGATTCTTGGTTTTAATTCTAGCTCCTTTGACTTCTGGAATATCATATTCTATGCCCTTCGATCCTTTAATGTAGAAGCTGCTAGATCTTGTGTTATCCTGATTGTATTTCCACAATACTTAAATTGTTTCTTTCTGATAGCTTGCAATATTTTACACTTGACTTGGGAACTCTGGAATTTGGCTACAATATTCCTAGGATTTTCTCTTTTCAGATTTCTTTCAGGAGGTGATTGGTGAATTCTATCAATATTTATTTTATCCTCTTGTTCTAGAATATCAGAGCAGTTTTCTTTGATAATTTCATGAAAGAAGATGTCTAGGCTCTTTTTTTCATCATGGCTTTCAAGTAGTCCCATAATTTTTAAATTATCTCTCCTGGATCTATTTTCCAGGTCAGTTGTTTTTCCAATGAGATATTTCACATTGTCTGCTATTGTTTCATTCCTTTGGTTTTGTTTGATAATTTCTTGATTTTTCATAAAGTCATTATCTTCCATCTGCTCTATTCTAATCTTTAAGGATTTATTTTTCTTCAGTGAGCTTTTTTTTGGATGTCTTTTTTCATCTGGCTAATTCTGCTTTTTAGGGCATTCTTCTCTTCACTGGCTATTTGGATCTCTTTTGTCATTTGAGTTAGTCTATTTTTTAAAGTGTTATTTTCTTCAGCATTTTTTTGGATCTCCTTTAGCAAGCTGTTGACTCACTTATCATGATTTTCTTGCATCACTTTCATTTCTCTTCCCAATTTTTGCTCTGATGTTGTGAGATGACTCCTGCTAACTAGTAGTCCTGTCATAGGGTTGCATATAAAAAATCTCATGAAAGTAGAAATGATGATATTCAATAACTTAATAAATGATTGTTAAACTGAGCTGGAATAATATCTCTGGGTCTCAGTTTCTTTATCTGTAAAATGGAGAAAATGAATAAAGTAGATGACTTCCAAAGTCCCTCTAACTCTAAATCTATTATCCATTATTAGTATATATATATATATGCATATATAATTATAAGTTATATATAATAATATAATTATTATATTAGATCTACCATTCTATGATCTTATTACTGCTGTTGAACAAAGGATTCCCATTTTATAGTTCTAAAACAGTGATAATAATTCTTTTGGGTAGCAACAGTGGTCGCTTATCAAATAATGGATTTCAAAACATCCCTGCAGGGCCCTGCCTTGGCCTTTTTGATAGCAATAGCACCCTCTGATAATCAAATAATATGAGCTTTGCAGATAAAGGACAGCACAGACATACAGGCCCATCTTTTAAAAACTCAAGCAACCACTGGCCCAGCCAAGATACTATCTCTTGATAGCTTTGAGAGCTAGGCACTGAGCAAGATTAACTGCAGTGTGATAACCTGAAATGTTCATGGTTATCAGGAGTACTCGTGAAATAGTGAACAGAAGTTTCCAAAGAAATACAAAGTCAAAGAGACAAAATGTAAGGAAGATGGGCAATATTTTCCCGATCAAGAAGGTTTTCAGATAGCAATCATTTCCTGCATAACTCTTGCAATCTTGGAAAGTTCTATGCCAGTCTCATTCTTCCTCTTTTCTGGAAGCAGAAGAGCAGTAGCACATAGCCCAGCATTCTAAAATGGATCCTTAGAGAAAACAAATATCTAAATGTTCATGGAGCAGTGGGAGAAGCCTGTGCAATGAACTGCCGTGAGGTATACATACACCAAAAGGAGTTTACAGTCCTAACTGGGAGACCAGATTTAAATATGTAACACAAACAGCAGCAGTACAAGACAGGGTGTACTTTGGTGCCAAGTTATGGAGTATAAATGTCCTTTATGTAGGACATGGATTGGGGGCTTCTGTTATAGTCATATAAAGGCAGCTAGGTGGCATAGTGGATAGACTACTGGGCCTTAAATCAGGAAGACTCATCTTCCTGAATTCAAATCTGGCCTCAGACACTTACTTACCTATGTGACCCCGGGCAAGTTACTTAGCCTCAGTTTTCTCTTCTGTAGAACGAGTTGGAGGAGAAAATAGCAAACCACTCCAGTATCTTTGCCAAGAAAACCCCAAATGAGTCACAAAGAGTCAGACACACCTCAAAGGACTAAACAACAGTTACGGGCATAGAATCATAAACCAGAGCTGGAAATCACCCCAAAGATCAGCCAATCTCCTCATTCCATAACTGACAAAACTAAGGCCTAGGGAGATTATGTGGTTTGCCCAAGGTAACTGAGTCAGAGTCCAGCGGAATCAGAATTCAAACTCAGGCCCCGTCATTTCAAGTTTAGTATTCTTCCCTCTGGGCCACACGGGATCCCTTAGGCACCTTCTTCCTCTCCTCTCATAGAATTCCAGAACTTTTCTTTCTCCACAGGTAGTAGATAAGCACTAACTCCCCACCACCACTGAAAAGAAAAAAAAGGTATGGAAACTAATTATTTTTTAATCATTGTTACTTCCTAGTGGCACTAATCTGACCTCCACTCAGATCCTGAATATAATCTTTCTGAGTAATATAATTGTAATTAATAATATAATTAGGCACACACACATACTCACACACACCCAGAGGTGGGGTCGAACAACACATGCCTCATTCTGCACCTACAGTCCACCACTTCTCTATCAAAAAAAGAAGAATGCATTTCCTAGTTAGTCCTCTGGGGTCAGAATGGGTCACTGTTTTAATCAAAGTTCTAATGTCTCTTGGTGGTGTTTTCTTTTACTTTGGCTGTGATTCCATTTTTAAAAATTATTTATTTATTTTTAGCTTACAACACTCAGTTCCACAAGCTTTTGAGTTCCAAAATTTTTCCCCCTTCTCTTTCCTCCCCCCTTCTCCCCAGCCCAAGTATGTTTACATTATTAACCTCTTCCTGGAGCTCAAGCCATATTTTTTTTCTGAAAGACAAAGGTGTTAGCTACACATTCTTCCAGGAAAAGAGCCTTCCTCCATGACGGTCCTTTTAGTCTCTCCTGGAAATTGCATAAGAAATCACAATCCACCAATCTAGCAAACAATTCCTCCCCCCCACAAAAAAAATCTCGTAATTATCTTGTATTTATTTTGTACAAATTTGGTGCATGAAGACTACAGTATAAAAAACAGAATGACAACTTTGGATTTTTTTTAAAAAGACCTGAGTTCAAATCCTACCTCAGACACATCCCAGATAATGACCCTAGGCAAGTCTCTGAAGTTCCACTAATCCACTAATAGTTAGAGCTTATTCATAAAGTGTTTCTTATAACAACAAAAACACAGGTCTAGTTTACCTCTTACTTATTTTCCATATGGCTAATACCTAATCTGTATTTATGTTGTATCCACCTAATAGAATGATTCAATGTAAGTTCCCTGAAGCTAAGAGCTGTATCGTTTTTGTCTTCATATACTCTATGGTACCTAGCACATAGTAGGTACTAAATAATGCTTATTAATTGCTTCTTTTACCATTCTCCTTAGTGTCTCCTAGATCCACACAAGAAATCATAATCCTGACTCCCAAAGGAAAGGTCCTAATCCAACAAGCATGCATTAAGTGCCTACCATGTTCAAGGTACTGTATTGAATGCTAGAGATTCAAAGGCAGAGTGAGAAATTGTCCCTGTCCTCAAGTAGCTTAGAGTGGAATTATATCCTCAGAAAGTAGTTACTGATAGAAGAGGTTTTTTGCATTTCTTTGGAGTGGCTTGTCCTATTGTAAGCTTGGGCCTCCATTTGGGCTACCTCTCCTTTGTCTTGCAGAGACACTTGGAGAGAGTGGTCCAGACCTCCATGTATGTTGAGCAATGAATTGGCGTAGTATTCATTGGGGGAATGCTTGGGTTGCCTACATGCTTCAAGGATCTGCTGCAGAATTTTCACCCAAAACAATTTGGTTTCACACCTAGAAGTTAAAAACTGACTCATAAACAACTCCAGATCCCTAATTCTTGCTGGAGAACCACATGTGTTCTGAGAGCTCATTTGGGACTAGACTTTGCTCTGAGAGGTGAAGTTGATTTTCCTTTTCCTTTTTCTGTTTTTTTAACTTGGTCATTGATTTTACTTTAATGTTAATGGTTTTTCTATTTGTTTGGATTAGAAAAATTCTTTGTAAGAACTAAAAGGGTGGGAGGCAATGATGATGATCGTAATGCTTTATGATTTGCAAAGACATTTTTTAATTATATATCTTACTTTATCCTCACAACAACCTTAGAAGGTAAATTCCATTATTATCATCACTTTACCAATGAGGAAAATGAAGCAAACAGAAATTTAAAGAATTGTCTAAAGTCACATAGCTAGTAAATGTCTAAGACTGGATTTGAACTCAGGTGTTCCTGATTCCAGGTCTAGTTCCTTATCCATTAAACCATGTATTTGCCTCTAAGTTTTATTAAATTTCATAAAATGCTGCTTGTTGAATTTCCATTGTGATATGTTCTGAATGACATCTTGGTACTCTTTACATGGCATTCAGGAAGCCCACTAAGAACTGTGCCACTTTTTAGTATGAGGCACTAGGAGAGTGCAGAGGAAAAACAATCTTGTTACAAGAATGTCTCATCTATACAAAATTAATTACAACCCCCACCCCATTTTGCTGAAGATTGAATAATTATTTTTAGTGATACCTGCTCTGGGCCCAAGGAAATTCTGTCTCCTATTAAAGTGCCTCAGCTCTGGGCTCACTTGTGAGGACCTGGATTTGGTCTTCGTCAAATACCTCCATCTTGCTTAGACAATACACAAAACTCACAGCATTCTGTGATTGCCCTGGATGCCACATATATTGCAACTAACAAGAAAATAGGAACTTTTTAGATTTTACTATATGGAGAGACTATATCCCATCAGTCCATCCAAATATTACAGAATGCTGATGATTGGTTGATGTTTTTTGACCCAATAACTTTTTTTTTGGTTCATTTGTGTCAACTAACTCTTCATGATCCCAGAACCATACCATGCCCAACTCTTCCATCCTTTACAATCTCTGAGTTTTTCCAAGCTCATGTTCATTGACACTATCTTATCCATCTCATCCCCCACTGTCTCTTCTCTTTTTGCCTTCAATCTTTCCCAATATCAGTCTTTTCCAATGAGTTCTGTTTTCTCATTATGTGGTCAGTGTTTATGTTTCAGTTTCAGTATTCGTTCTTCCAACAAATAGGATGAATTAATAATAGTCTGAAAACCCTTAAGCCAAAATTGTACTCTAAGAAGTAGTAGCTGCCACTGGCTAGCAGTCATTCTTAGTGTGCTCATAGCTATCTTTTCCTTGTAGCTTGGCTACTCACTTTATTTAAACTATAGTCATTGGACCTGCCAGTGGGTGAGACATTCCCTGGGTTCTGAATGAGCCCAGGCTAAGAAATTCCTCATCAAGAGGTAGCTGAAAGGATGGTACTTCCATTTCTTCAGGTCCTCAGAGAACTTTCCAGAACAGAGGATATGAAGAAATATGTTAAATGTACACCTATTGATTTGCTGAGAAAAACAAAGATAATTAACTGGAGGGAGAGTATAGCTAGAGTTGAACTGGAGTGTATATTATGGGGTAAGTGTTGGTGTGTCCTGCAGGAGTCATCCCATGGAGCATCCCCATCTCCAAGCTACCCAGTCAGTTCCAGGGACACATTGGACTCAGTGTTTAAGGACTTGGAGTGTTAAGAGAGACAGCAAAATCCCTTGGCTGTTTGCACAATGCGGAGCTCAGGTGAAGGTCAAGTGACTTGCTGGCAGTGAGACAAAATTGTTCATGTTTGATGTGTTAAGTATTGATTTCCCAGGAGAGCAATAGGAGTTATGGATTACTATTTCAAGTTTCAAGTGTTTCCTAATGCATGCTCATGAGTATTTTTTTTATTTTTAACATGCCTTTAAAAGAATAAATAGCTGTCCTATGTCTGACATACATTGTACATCAAATACCTTTCCAATTTCTTTTGGGAAGATCCTACACATGAAAAAAACTAAACTTTAATTGATTTTCCCAAGGGCTCATGGCTCTTCAATGGGAGAAAAAAGAGCCTGAGTTGTCTCTTCAGAGGATATACTCTCTCAGGACCAAATCCAGATCCACACAAGTAAGTCCAGAGCTGAGGCACTTTAATAGGAGACAGAATCTCCTTGGGCCCAGAGCAGGTACCACTGATAAAATAATAATAAAATCTCTTATCTGAAGCCATGGCTATAACTTCTGTGTCAATAACAGACCTGTTCATGAAATAAGGTTGCTAACTCTGCTGCTCACATAGAATCAGAATTTTTATATTTAAGAGGAATTGATTCCAACCCCAGAGATAGAGAAATTAATCATAAAGACCAGCAACCTTCTTATGCAAGGTAACTTCTTGAAAATTATCCAGTTCCTGTTTTTTCCTTACAGCTTCTGGAGGCTCTCAGGTCCCAACACCACAAAGTCCTGTTCATAGCCTATTACTTTCCAGGGTCACATCATCCTGCCAATTACACAGGTCAGCAACCTTGATGTCATCCTCACTCTAACTCATTCCTCATGTCTAGAGGCACATGGGTAGTGCAATGGATGGGATATTGGACATGGAGTCAGGATAGACCAGAGTTCAAATCCCACCTTGGACATTCACTGGTTCTGTGACCCTGAGCAAGTCACTTAACCTGTTTGCCTATTTTCTCATCTGTAAAATGAGTAATAAGAGCACCTACCTCCTAAAGTTACTATGACAATAAAATGATAATTGTAAAGCCCTGTGTAAGCCTTAAAGCTCTATACAAATGCTAGCTACTGTTATAATTTTCTAAGCAGATGCCAAATCAGATCATTTCTTTTTCATTAATGTCTCTCCAATGTTTTGAGGCAGTATTGCACAGTAGATAGAGAGGCAGCATAAGAGCTAATAATAAATATCTGACATTTATACAGTTCAAGGCATTGTGCAAAGCTCTGTATAATTTTTATCTCACTTGATCTTCACAACAACCCTGGAAGAAGGTGTCATTATTATTCCTGTTTTACAGGTGAGGAGGCTGAATCAAAGGGAAGTGTCTTACCCAGGGTCACACTGCTAATAAGTGTCTGAGGTTGAATTTGAACTCAAATCTTCCTGACTCAAGACCCAGCAATCTATACACTGCATCACCTAGCTGCATAGGATAGTATATGGAATGGCGAAAAGACTTCAGAGTCACAAAGATCTGAATTCAAGTGCTGCCTCTGACACATACTGGCTGTATGATCCTGAGAAAGTCACTTAGCTAACTGCTCTAGGTAACTACGACTTTCAGTCAGAAAGGGCCATCAGTCTTCACCAGATGCTGACCAACTCCCACCTAACAGAAGCATCATCACCCTGAGACACAGAGAGGAGGCTATACATGTTCCAGAAAAGTCAAACCACCACCATCACCCCTTGGAAATGATAACGTATTCCAGACCACTGTTTCCAGCCCATCCCTCATAGCCATCATCCAAGGCAACAAGCCCTATGGAACTGTGACCTGGCAAATGGTTCTGTAGGTGCTGCCCTAGCTTGAAGTAAGCATTATTAATTAATGAATTGATTTATCCATCTGACCAAGGGTCACCTTGGGTGCACCATGGAGTGCTGGGTATTTCCTTTATAATTTATGCTTAGTCTTGTTGGGCTTTGTTGTTCATGAAAATGAAAATCTCATGAGTATCACTTATGTAATAAATGGATAAAATTGCTTCATCTGAAAAATACAAGGATTGGACTAAGTAATCTTTCATGCTAAATCTTTGATCCCATGATTATTCAAGATAAAGCTAGAATCTAATTCTTGTTGTAGTAGTTTTTCTGGTAGTTGAAGAATGTCATCCTTCTTGACTTGTAGTCGAGTCCCTTGCTTTACTCTATGTTTTCTAAATTCCCTGAGGCCCTGTAATGTTAAGGGAATTTGAAGATCTTCCCTGCCCCTTAATAGGCCATGTGACCTGCTTTGAGCCCACAGCCTGAGTCACATGAAGCCCATGGTGGGAGAAGCATGCTGAATGGGTGAAGTGGGAAGAGTACAACAGGAAGACAGAGTGAGGTTGACCTGAGAAAGAGAATAGGCAGATCAGAGCAGCTAGCTTGAGTGAGAGAGGGAGTGATTTTACCTAAGGGAGCTTATTTGTGGGGAGGCCTGACAGAGGGAAGGCTTGGGGCTGGCCATGCTCCCTGCACTGAGAAGGTGTATAGATTTTTTTGTTACTGTGATGGATTTCTGGCACCTGATACCATCACCCCCTTCCCCTCAGAAATCTCTTTGAATTTATTTTGTTACCTCTCAGTGGAATATAAATTCCCTGAGGTCCCTGAGGTTCTATTTTTTTCTCCCCAGCCCATAGTACAGTGCCAGGAACAGAATAGGTGCTTAATAAGTGCTTATTGAATTTAAATTGAATTAATGAATGAACCCACAGAGAAACTGCAAAAAAGTTCCTCTGTGCCTTCTGAGTGCCCCAATACATCAGTTTTTCAAGGGAGAAAGCATCCACCTCATCCTTTTTTCAAATTTGTACAGTTTCCAATCTCCTCATTTCCATGTTCTCCTCTATTTAGTTCTTGAGGAATATATACCACAAAATGCAAATATTCTCTCCATACTTCATGATTAGACCTGTTGGGCTTTGCTTGTCATTTGTGAAAATAAAAATCTTGTGCCATTTATGTAATAATTGGACAAAGAAAAATAAGCTTCTTTTTTGTTCTTGTTATTGTTGCAGCAGATGCTGGGAGTAATATTCTGTCTTTGTTTATAACAGTCACACAGTTGGATTTGCTGTTGTTTAGGCTGCATTTGGTCTGGGTAACTGCCTTTGAGTTGACATTGCCAAGTTTAGTTTTATATGTTTACAATGTCTGAAAGCATTTACCTCAGCTCAACAGTCAAGGTTAAGAGATAAGGATCAGATGTTGAGCACAAGATGAAAACTGGCCTATTCATCCAAAATCAGGTAAAAGGACAGATGGACACAGCTTGCAGAATTAATAAGCTGTTTTGTCCCCAGGATGACAAGGTCAAAATGGGAAAACCAAACATTAAAACAATGTTAAAAACTAAAGCGGAAGGAAGGAAGGAAGGAAGGAAGGAAGGAAGGAAGGAAGGAAGGAAGGAAGGAAGGAAGGAAGGAAGGAAGGAAGGAAGGAAGGAAGGAAATATTTATTAAGAAGCTACTATATGCCAGGGACTGGGTTCAATATTTATAAATATTATCTACAAATAATATTTCTACTAAATATTATTTAGTATAATAATATTAATAACTAAAGTAATTAATGATCAAACAAAATACTAAATATTTAAAAATATTATCTCATTTGACCCTCACAACAATCCTGGAAGGTAGGTGTTACACGTTATTATTATACTATCCCCAGATTACTTGTCTTTAATAGTTATACTGCAGTTGTATTCAAATTTATTAAATTTAATTCCTCTACATTTGGCTATTTGTTTGAACATATTCTTGGTTCTTTAGCAGTTTTACTTCTTGGGAAGTTAAAATAACTTTGGGTTTTCATCTACATTTATCAGAGGTTTACACCAGTCATATTTGATTCTCATTACTATATACTTACTTGGTAAATATTTCTGACATTTATTTCCTCCCTAGTAAACTATAAACTCCTGCAAGGCAGTGCTTGCTACATAACAGGTGACTTAACAAAGCCTTAAGGAATGGAATTGAATGAACCTTTGAATCTTCAAGTGAATTTTTCCTTTCTTGATCTACCAAATTAACACAAAGTTTCCTAGGGTCCTCCATTACAAAATGCCCAGTTTCTTGGTTTTGAAATATAGTGCCTTAATGCAACAATGAAAAATCCTTCTAAACCCCTAAAGTTATGCTGAGAGAATCCATGCTATCCTTCCTGGATCCCACCCCTTTGAAAAAGTTTATTTCCTCAGAATTTTTAAAGTGCTACTAAATTCTTTTTAGATCCACCAAAGCTCTACATATAAAATTATTTTTATCCTGGTACTCAAAGGTTGGTGGGAAGAGACAAAGACTATTTCCTAAAACACAAAACAGCAAGAAATCCTTCTTTATTCTGTTCCCCAACTTATAGTTGGGTTTCCTCCAAGTACATTCCATCCATGAACATCATTCTTCACTTTCTTTTATTCTCAATACTTTTTCTCCCCTCTCTTCTCAATTGCTCTTTAAATAAGAAGAGAAACTTGAGATTTTTCTTTGTTCATCCAGAAAGAAAAAGGAGATAATCACAGTCCCATTTGCCAAATACCATAAACCCAGGTTATAGGTAAGGTGGAGTGCCTCAAGGCACCCAAATTTTAGAGAATGCTGACATTGCTTCCTGTCATTCGACAACACAGAAATAACAGAGTAGTAGAATCATTTGGCAAGAATATACAGTTTTAAAAAGAAGCTTCTAGATGGTGATCTTTCTCAACCCTCACCTCAGGTTTCAACTCAACATTCCCCATCACCTCAAGAAATCTTTTCTCTAACTGACCAATACCTCCCTTCTTTTCACTCTCATCCTTAACAATGAGCTCACCATGTCCCAGGACCTCTACTCGTCAGAGTTAGTGTCATTGGATTTCTGACTTTGCCTCCATCCCTTAGAAGAGGCTCCATCACTTCAAATGAAGTTACCTTAAAATACTGACTCAAGTGGAAGAAGGAGAGTAAATTGTTTTACTGCAGTAATATCTTACCAACAAGAGAATTAGTGTAAGGCTGCCTGTTGTACCAACATCCAGGTGCTGGGAGTTGTTTGGACCATGTAGATCCTAAGTGAAATGTAAAATGCCTACAGACTGCTTAATACTTAAATACCAGCCTCCTAGTAGATTATAACATATTTACTGAATTATATGTAAAGCTTATTTTTGTGCATTTCTGGTTTCTGTTTTAAGGTTAGCTTTTGTTAGCACCAATTTCAAAGAATTGTTGTGAAGGCCAAATGAGATAACAGAAATAAAGCACTTTGTAAACCTTAAAGCACTATTTACAGGCAAGTTATTGTTAACTCTAAAGAAAAAATGCCGATTCGAGTGTCCCCCAAGTACCCTTACACCAGGAATAGTTCATATTCTTTGCCCCAAGTACAAAAATTTCTGGTTATAACTCTGCTAAAAATCAAACCACCATTTAATAGTGTCAACTGAAAACTAAGATGTTTACAATTTCATCAATTATAAGGTATATTTGTATGGTACCAAAAATTCATTTGTATTAGCAAAGGAATACTACCTGTGGCTGTGTTCTGTTCAAAAACACTGTGCCCACAGGAAGCATTTAATAAATGTTTGTTGAACTGAATCCATGTTCATAGGATTTAGAACTAGAGGGAATCTTAACAGTCATTAAACCCATTCGTTTTACAAATGAGAAAACCAAGGCTGAGGGATTGACCCAAAGTCACAAAAATTGTGAGCAGCAGAGTCAGAATCTGAATCCAGATCTTCTGAGTCAAAATTCCTTACTCTTTCCATTTTGTCACACTCAATAAAATAATAGAAAATGGGAAGAGCAAAGAATCTGAAATCAAAAGACCTGGGTATGAGTTTTGACTATCCAATTTTCTAGTATCACTTAGAGTTATGAAAGGTTAGAAAAACCTCAAATAATGACTAACAGTGGCAACCTTTGAGAAGGTTCTCAACTTGAGACAGTCACTTGGGTTAGGAGTTGGACTATTGGTTCACTATGTGTGAGAAAAAAATAATGAGACAAAAAGAACCAGTCCAGGCAGCTGGAGTGATTTCCCGATTGTACTTTGAATCCGGTTATTATGGAAAATAATCACCAGAATTTTTGTTTAATCCTGGTTCAAGTTCACAACAACTGAAAGTCACTTCTAACTTGGGGTGGGGGGAAGGGGAGCAGCAGGGGAAGTATGTTTTGGAATGTTTTTTTACTTCTAATTCAACTTTGATTCCTTAGTGGAAACAACAGTTAGCATAACTTCCTGTGATAGTAGGAAGTATTTATAAATATTTAGAAATGTTAGGAAAGTTTTGCTTTGTTTTGTTTTTTCTTCTGACAAATGTTCCAAGGACATAACA
This sequence comes from Bettongia penicillata ogilbyi, assembly GCA_023548195.1. Taxonomy (NCBI): domain Eukaryota; kingdom Metazoa; phylum Chordata; class Mammalia; order Diprotodontia; family Potoroidae; genus Bettongia; species Bettongia penicillata. Next base: position 2,895,940 of record JAJHZJ010000518.1, on the reverse strand, counting down.
GACAGGCAGAATGTTAATTGGCCCTATAAAAGGAAAAGTGTAAAAAAAATGTCATTCTGGGCTACTGTGGATACATTAAAAAGCTTTGGAAATTTTTGAATTTATTTCTTTTCTTCTGAACTCAACAAATACCCCAAATATTATATATAAATTATACTTACAAAGTAGAATACATAAAGAGAATTGTCTATGAAACCATGAATCATGTTACTTTTAAAACCATCCTATTTGTTTCTGTTTCCTCTTAATTTCAAGTTGACTCAATCAGCTAGAATGTACAAAGTGCTTACAATACTCCAAGCACAGGGTTAAGTACTGGGGATTTATATACAAGCAAAAAGTAAGACAGTCCTTGCCTTCAAAGAGCCTATACTCTCATGAGGGTAAGACAAGACATAAAAGGTAGATGAGAAGTGGGGGTGATGGTTGGGGTGGAGAAGGGAAAAGGAAGATGAAAGTGAAGTCCAGAAAGCCAAATGAAAGTCAGGAGAGGAATGAAAGATAGTTGGCCTGGATCCTTCCTTTCAAAATGGAGTTTGGGGGAGGAACTCATCAATAACAAAAGGGAACAACTGAGGGTAAAGAGATATTTCAGGATGAGAAGCCCACAGAGGCTAATGACAATTTCAGGATGAGAAACAGCTGAGAAATGGAGGGAAGTTCAGAGAATCAGAAGCAGAGCTAGGAGAAGAAATAATCTGTTATACTCTGTGCACTTTTGAAAAGGTTTCAGTGGGCCCTCATTTTTTTCCCCACTGATATCACCATAGCGCTGTTCCTACCACCTTCCACATTCAATTTTTTTTTAAAGGGAAGAAAAATTTATAACAAATTAGCATAGTAAAGCAAAACAAATTCACACTGTGGCCATATCAAAAAATATATATTACCCTCCACACTTTCAGTTCATAATGTCTCTGAAAGGAAGCAGGAAAGCATTTTCACAGAATTTCTCTGGAGATGAGTTTATTTTTTTATATCAGAATTCTAAAATTTTTCAAAATTATTTTTCTTTACACTATTGTCATTGTATGAATTACAGGAGAGGGGAGAATTAGAAGGAGAGAAGAGTAAAAGAAGAATTAGACCTAAACAAAACAAGTTCTAAGAATGTACAAAATATTTATAGCTCTTTTTGAGGTGGCAAAGAATGGGAGTCTGAAAAAGTGCCCAAAAATTGGGGAACAAATGAACAAGTTATGCTACATAAATGTGATAGAATATATTGTGCTAAACTCTTATCAGCATGATGACTAACTAGGATTCCAGAAAACTAATGATGAAATATGCTAGCTTTCTCCTTAGAAAGGGATGAAGGACTCAGTGAAAAATGAGACAAAATTTTGTTTATAAACTTCAGAACTCCCATCAACACTATCATCAACCATAATTCCTGAAGACTTATGAAGAAATATGTTGCCCTCTTACAGACATAGAGGTGATGGACTCAGGGTACAGACTGAGAAAAATATTTTTTTAAATGTAGTCAGTGGAAAATTTTGTTTTGCCTGACATTACATGTTTATTTCAAGAGTTTTGTTTTTCTTGATTTTCCAGAGGGAAGCAGGGAAGAAAGTGGGAGAGAAAGAAAAAACAATAAATTTTAATTTAAAAAATAATTGCTCTCTAGTGTATATCCTTCTTTCTTATAACTGATACCTAATAAAAAGTTATTGAGAAAATGAGGGGGGAAATGCATAAACAACATTCATAGTAAATTATCAACAATCATCACCAGATATTTTTTCCAGAAATAGATTACTGTGATGTTAGAATATCCTAATCAATTGTAGGGAAAAAAAAGCCACACCATGAAATCAATAAAAGAACTACCTTCCTCAAAAGAAAGTACTAAAAAGAAATTAATATATATTTGGTATGATAATGATGCATTTATCTAAAACCAAAAAAATTTATATTATATGTAATAGGGAAAAACTAGATGTCTTTCCAATAAGATCAAGACAAAGATGTCCATTATCATCACTGTTATCTGATATAGTGATAGAAATGCTATAGTAATAAGATGAGGAAAAGAAATTGAGGGGATACACATAAAGAAAAAACAAAATTACCACTTTTGCAATTGATATTATAGTTTACTAAGAGAACCCTAAAAAAACAACTAAAATTATTTGCTACAATGAATATTAAGCACAGTTGCAGGATGTTAAATAAATCCAAGTAAATTATCAGAATTTTTATACATTGCCAACAATACCTAGCAGAAAAAACTATAAAGACAACTTAAAATCTAAATAACTACAGAATTATACAAATACTTGGCTACCTACCTACTTAGACATACAGGAGAACTATATTGATGCAGCATTTTAGAGAAATAAAGAAAGATCTAAATATTTGGAGAAATAGTCATTGCTCATGAGGATGAGCCAATATCACAAAATGATAGTATTCCTAAATTTATTTATTCCATAGCATACCAACAAAACTACCACAGGATTATTTTATAGAGGTAGGAAAGATAAAATGAAATTCATCTGAAAGAAAAAGAGTTCAAGAATATTCAAAGAAGGTGGAGCAAAGCCAAGATGGCAGAGTAGAAGGACAGACTTGTAAAAGCTCTCCCCCCACAGCCCATAAAATACCTGTAAAAGTGACTAAACAAATACTATAGCAGCAGAAGCCACAAAACAACAGGGTGAAAGATTTCCAGCCCAAGGCAACCTAGAAGGTCAACAAGAAAGGTCTATCACACTGGTCTCAGAGCAGAGCCTGCAGAACACAGCCCAGTGTTGGCTACATGATATGGCAGGGACAGGACCAGAGCAGGCCTCAGGGGGCGGAATCCTTGGCAGCAGCTGCAGTTCCCAGATTCCTCAACCCACAAATGGAAAAGACAGTTTCAAAGGTCAGTGAAAAAGTTCTTTCACTTTGGTGAGAAGGGAACGGGGTCTGGACCCAACCCCAGGCAGCAATAGCAGCTTCCATTTTTGGAACCCTCAGCCTAAAATTCCTGGGGGAATGGAGCTGCTAATCTAGGTTTCAGCCCTGAGTAGCAGTGCTGGGGTAAGGAGGAGCACTGGCTGATGGGGGTTATAGACAGGAAATTCTACTTGCAGATCCTGGGCAGAAGAGTGCTTATGGTTGCTCGCAGACCAAAGTGCAGGCCAGGACAGAAGTAAACTCCTCTTCCTTGATTGTGGCACCTTAGAGGAACTGAGAACTTACAGGTCACTAGAGTAGACCCTCCACTTCTCAAAGGACTCAAAAGTCAAGTAACTGGCTGGGAAAATGCCCAAAAAAGGGGGGAAAATAAGACTGTAGAAGGTTTCTTTCTTGGTGAATTTTCTTCCATCCTTTTGGATGAGGAACAACAATATATACCATCAGAGGAAGACATAAAAGTCAAGTCTTCTGCATGCAAAACCTCCAAAATAAATATGCAGTGGTCTCAGGCCATGGAGGAGCTCAAAAAGGATTCTGAAAATCAAGTAAAAGAGGTGGAGGAAAAAATGGGAAGAGAAATGAGAATGATGCAAGAATCATGAAAAAGCATGTCAACAGCTTTCTAAAGGAGACCCAAAAAATGCTGAAGAAAATAACACCTTTAAAAATAGACTAACTCAAATGGCAAAAGAGGCTCAAAAAACCAATAAGGAGAAGAATGCTTTAAAAAACAGAATTAGCCAAATGGAAAAGTAAGTTCAAAAGCTCACTGAAGAAGACAATTCTTTAAAAATGAGAATGGAGCAGATAGAAGCTAATGACTTTATGAGAAACCAAGAAATTATAAAACAAAGCCAAAAGAATGAAAAAATAGAAGACAATGTGAAATGTCTCATTGGAAAAACAACTGACCTGGAAAATAGATCCAGGTGAGACAATTTAAAAATTATGGGACTATTTGAAAGCCATGATGAAAAAAAGAGCCCAGACATAATCTTTCATGAAATTATCAAGGAGACCTGCCCTGCTATTCTAGAAGCAGAGGGTAAAATAAATATTGAAAGAATCCACAGATCACCTCCTGAAAGGGATCTGAAAAGAAAAACTCCTAGGAATATTGTAGCCAATTTCCAGAATTTCCAGGTCAAGGAGAAAATACTGCAAGCAGCCAGAAAGAAACAATTCAAGGACAATGCAAGGTCTAGCAGTTTCTACATTAAGGGAATGGAGAGCTTGGAATATGATATTCCAGAAGTCAAAGGAACTAGGATTAAAACCAAGAATCACCTACCCAGCAAAACTGAATTTTGGGGAAAAAAATGGTCATTCAATGAAATAGAGGGCTTTCAATCATTCTTGATGAAAAGACCAGAGATGAATAGAAAATTTGACTTTCCAACTCTAGAATCAAGAGAAGCATGAAAAGTAAACAGGAAAGAGAAATCATATGGGATTTACTAAAGTTGAACTATTTATATTTCTACACAGAAAGATAGTATTTGTAACTCTTGAGACTTCTCTCAGTATTTGGGTAGTTGGAGGAATCATACACACACACACATATATATATGTATGTGGATATATATATTATATATATAGGGAGGGATGTGATACAAGGGAGGGCAAATTGGGGCAAAAAGTAATCAGAATGCATGGTCTCTTGGCATGGGGCGAGGGGAGAGATGGGGAGAAAATTTGGAACTCAAAATCTTGTGGAAATGAATGTTGAAAACTAAAAATAAATTAATTAATTAAAATTAAAGACCAAAAAAATGATGAGATGAAATAAGCAGTGAATCACTGTAGTTCTCCAAACAACCATAAAATAGCACCTCAGAATAAATCCTGGAACAGTGGTACCAGCAGAAAAAGTGGAGTGGAGCAGCTTCTTACCCCAGGAGACAAAGGATCAGAAAAAAAGATTCAGGTAAAAGGGGAGCACATTCCTGGACAGGAAGCATCTCAGCAAGCCAGCAGCAAGCTTCATCTCAGCAAACTCTGGGGAGATCCTGAGCCCCAGTGTGATGGAAGAAAAACTAACCCAAACCTCCACTTGCTTCAGCACAGCTCAGGGCAAACAGGAAACCTCCAGCAGCAAGACCTACATGGGCTTCAGCGTATCCCTAGGTAAATGCAGAAAAACCCCACAGGGACTCAGCAGAAGCCATATGCCACCACTCTGACCTCTGCTCAGCACCAGGTAAACTGCCAGACTCCTATAACCTCCAGTAATGCCAGCCACCCCCTCAACACAACATGAGATAAAAAGGTCCCCCTTGGACCTCTGGCCAGCATCAGTGAAGGACCAGGTACACAGCCAGGGCCAATGGCCACTGGAACAAGAAGCCCAAGAAAGAGCCCCTTCCACCCTGGGAGCAGAGCTCAAACTTAAAAGAAAGAAAAAAGGTCAGAAAAAGATGAGTAGAAAAACAAAAAAGAATCTAACCATTGAAAGTTAATAGGTGACCAAGACACAAACTCAGGACAACAATGTCAAAACACCTACGGGCAAAACTCCAAAGAAAAATGGTAAAGGTGGTCTCAAAGAAAAGATGGGAAAAAAGTGGGAAGAAAGGAGACCTAACGGTACCATATCTTAAACTATATTACCAAAGAGTAATTTTTGAAACAATTTGGCACTGGTTAAAAGTAGAGAAGTTAGTGAAACAGAATAGGCATCTAATATACAGAAGCAAAAAAAACCCTAGAAACCTGATGTTCAATAAACCTGAAGACCCCAGCTTCTGAGAAAAGGACTCAGTTATTCAACCAAAAATACCAGAACAACTAGAAACCAATCTGGCAGAAATTACATACAGACTAATATCTCATATTGTACAATAATACATGCTTCAAATAGTTACATGACCTGTGTAATAATAATATAGCACAGCAGAAAGTGATAGAAAAAGAAATTCCATTTAAAGTGACTACAGAATGTATGAAATACTGGAAGGTCTACCTACCAAGAGAACACAAGAAAAATATAAATATTAAATACAAACAACCATTTACAGGTCTAAAGACCTAAGCAATTATAAAAAAAGAAAAAGAAAATTAATTGCTCACAGGTAGAATGAACTCATAAAATTAAAATGACAATTATATTTAAGTTTACTTATTCAACATTGTACCAAAGGGTTATTTATAGAATTAGAAAAATAATAATAAAATTCATCAGATGGCAAGAAAGTTAAGAATCTGAAGGGAAATAATGAAGAAAAGTGGGAACAAAAGAGGCACAGCAGTATTAAATCTCAGAGCGAACTACAACACAATGATCCTCAAAAAATGTTGATATTGGTTTAAAAAAATAGAGACCTATCTTAGAGAAGATTAGATACATGTGGAATATATGGAAGCAAATGAATCTAATAACTTGGTGCTCTATAAAAAGCACAAAGACCCTAACAACTGGAATAAAGACTTTGTGCTTGATTTTTTTAAAAAACTGCTGGGAAAAATGTCTTTGGCAGCCGTCTATCAGACGGATCAGAATGGGGAGAGGTTTAAATCAGGGATATCAATTAGAAGGCTAGTGTAATAGCTGTCTGAAAAAATTAGAGAGTAATGTGGAAAATTTAGACCAACATTGTATACCTACCAAGATAAACTTCCTAGATATAAAAAGTCAGATTAAAAACAAATTAGAGAAATGTGGCCCTATGACTGAATCCAAACTTCACAAAACAAATACCCTTAATAAAAGGATTGATTCTGTAAAACTTGAACTCAGTCAAAAGACTGTCCCCCAAGGATTCTGTTCTATGGATATGTGTGTTACATACATGTATACATACCTATTTAATAAATAAATAGGCTATGCTACTGCTAGATGCTGCAAAGTTAGAAATAGCAAGATTTGGCAACAGATTATGTATGTGAGTGAGGTTGTGAGTGAGATTGAAGGGCTGAAGGTGACACTAATTCTTGATTTATTTGATTTCCTGTTATTGCATAATTTTCTGCTCTGATGATTTAGGGTCCAGTCTATGAATTTCTTTTCTATTCAAATCCATACTCTCACAGAGCCTTCATATCAGGTGCTTTCTAGAAATTAAACTAATGTGTTTGGTTCGTCTATTAATTCATCACTCTGAGAATTCTAAAATTGGCTTAAGGCTGCAGAACAGATTCAGAAAATGATTGGATTAAGGCCTGCTTCTGTAGGTGGGACAAGTTATGCTCAGGAGTTTGCACAATGACTTGCCCATTGGAAACTGGCAAGAACACACAGGCCCCTCCTAATCCTTAAGATATGTGCTGGAAAATAGGGAGAAATTCAGATATCAGTCAAGTGAAGTCTTCTAGAGAAAATGGATATTGAAAAAAGGAAGAGCAGTGGATTTGAAGTCTCAGCATCCTGTTTGAAATATTAGCTCTTCCATTGATTTTCTTGGATGACCTTGAAAAAAATCACTTCCCCTCTTGAAGCCTCAGTTTCCTCCTCTGAACTAGATATGTTAGCAATATATGGTGAGTTAAGGTTTTCAAAGCACTTTAAAAATATGTCATTTTATCATCATAACAATCCTGGAAGGTAGGTAATTTTATACACACACACACACACACACACACACATATATATATATATAAAACATGTTGTATTATAGATATGTTGCACTATATATAATATAATCTATATATATCCCCTTTTACAGATGAAGAAACTGAGGCAGGCAGCAATTAAGTGATTTTCCCAGTGTCACACAGCTAATAAGATCTGAGGGAGGATTTGAATTCAGATATTCTTGATTTCAAGTCCAGTGCACTATTCACATGTTCTGAGTTTTCCCAGTCCTAAAAATAAGGTCATGGGGTGGGGAGGGAGTGTGATGATAGGAGAAGAGAATATGTAATTACCAGAAAATATGATGAAGAATATTTCTTCAGTTAAGTGCCAATGGAAACAGAAGTCCTTTATGAAAAATATGGTTCTTTCTCTCAATAGCAAATATTCATGTACAAAAAACCACAAGAAACAAATGTAAGGTATTGCTATTGTAATATGGAAACATACATATAGTATTTAAAGAGTATTTGTAAAGTATTTACCAAATGTAAGATCTTGTGCCAAGTTCTTGATTTACCAAGACTAAATTAAAAAAATAATCTTTGCCTTCAAGGAGTTTATAGTCTAGTAGGGACATATAATATTTATGAAGATATATAAGTACAAGACAGCATAAGAAGAGAAAAAGTGCTCATAAGCAAGGGAAGCAGAAAATGCTTTCCATAGGAAGTAGGACCTGAGTAGAGCCTTTGAGGAAGCTACAGATAGTAAAAGGTGAAGGTGGAGATGAATAGTGAGTATATTTTAAGTATATAGAATAGTATATACAAAGGCTTGGAAGAAGGAGATGGAATCTTGAGTTTAAGGAACAGCAATTGAACTAGTTTAGATGGAATGTAGGAGAAAACTGTGGGAGAGGAACATGAAATAAGCATGAAAAGGTTGGAACCAGATTGTTAAGAATTTTAAATGCCACATCAAAGAAGCTTTTATTTAATCCTAAAGGCAATAGGGAGCCATGGAAGAATTTTGAGTAGGGAGTTATATAATAAGACTTGTGAATTAGGAAAATAATTTTGGCAGTTATCTGGAAAGTGGGTGGGGAAATGGAAGAAAGAAAGACTGGACAAAGAGAGACCAATTTTAAGGCTAATGCACTAGTCTAGGCAAGAGATAAAACATGGTAGTGAATTAGAGTAGTAGAAGTGACAAGAAGAAAACATATAGGACAGATGTTTAAGAAGTAGAATTGACAAGACTTGAAAAATGATTAATATAAGAAATGAAAGACAAAAGTCAAGAATAACTGAGCTTGTCAAGATGGGTGCTTAGATGAATGGTGGTAAGTTCAATAAAAATCAGGAAGATTGGATGAGAGTTTATGGGGGAAATAATGAGTTCCATATGAGTTTGAGATGCCTATCTAGTAAAAAAAGAAAGAAAGAAAGAAAGAAAGAAAGAAAGAAAGAAAGAAAGAAAGAAAGAAAGAAAGAAAGAAAGAAAGAAAGAAAGAAAGAAAGAAAGAAAGAAAGAAAGAAAGAAAGAAAGAAAGAAAAGGATGAATTTATACAAAAATGTTTATAACAACTCTTTTTGTGGTGGCAAAGAACTAGAAACTGAAGGGATGCCCATAAACTGGGGAATAGTAGAAGAAGTTGTGGTATGTAATTGTGATAGCATATTATTGTGTTATAAGAGATGATGAGCAGGATACTTTCAGAAAAAGCTGGAAAGACTTACATGAACTGATGCAAAGTGAAGTGAATAGAAGCAAGAGAACACTGTATACAGCAATAACAATACTGTATGATGATCAACTGTGAATGACTTAGCTATTCTCAGCAATGCTATGATCCAAGACAATTCCAAAGAACTCAGGATGAAAGATGCTATTCATCTCTAAAGAAAGAACTGATGGAGTCTCAATGTAGACTGAAGTATACTTTAAAATTTTTCCTTTACTTTTCTTGGGGATTTTTTTGGTCTGTGTTTTATTTGCAACAAGGAAAATATATTTTTCATGACTGCACATGCATAAAATTGCTTGCTGTCTCAGGAAGAGGGTGAAGAAAGATGGAGAAAGAGATTTTGGAAGTCAAAATTCTAAAAAACAAAAGTTCTAAATTATTTTTACACGTAATTTGACATGTATATATATTTATATACATTTTCACCAAAAAAAGGAAGCAATGGGAAAAATATTAAAAACGAGTATTAATTTTTTTAAAAAAAGATGCCTATCTAGGTTGAGAAGTCCAGCATGCCATTGATGAGGTGGTACTGGAGCCCAAGAGAAAAACTAGGGCTGAATATAAGACAAATCAATCATCTACAACCCATAGGATCTAATGAGACCACCAAAAGATTATGGAAAGAGAGAAGAGGTGGCAGTACTGAACTTTGGGGGGAATCCAAAGTCAGGGCAAACCAGAAGCAAATATATGTTAAAATAATTATATGTTGATGCTACAATTTTCATATTTTTTCAAAACATAGTGTAGATCAGCATAGCTGCCAAGTGCATCTGACCTCACTGACAGTGGGTTTGGCAGATCTACTTTAGCCCTGGCACAGGATTCAACAAATTTTGGCCCGAACATCATTTCACCATAAGGAGTGGTTGGGTTGACTTAAGCTAATAAAATGTTAAGTTCTTTATTGATGGAGCAGTGTGTTAATAACAGCATGTTAATACTAGTCAAAAGAACTTGTTGACATCTGAGTTATTTTACTGCAACATCAGAACTCCATAGGCCTTGTCCTCTAAAAGAAACTGCTTTTTTGTCTTATTCACTCGTTTCTGAAATCAATAACTCAATGGGTTTCAAAGCACTCATTCAGCCAAAAGTTCATTCGCTGTACTTTAATATTTCAAAAAGTCTGTAATCTCATGGTCTTGGGTCCTCCTTCCACCAACTCATATCACAACCCTTCCAGTACTTTAGAGGTTGGTTTCCTGAATTACTAAGACCAAGAAAATGTGTCATGGAGTAGCCAACTTTTGGGTGAAAGTCAATGTGTCTTATGGAAAAGGCAGTGGATTTGGAGGTTAGAGATTGAAGACCTAGACTCAAATCTTTGATCTGCTGCTTACTATTTGGGTGACCGTAGGCAATCCATCAATCACTAAAGAAGCATTTATTAAATATCTACTATGTGTAAGTTGCTGGGTTAGGTATTCAGGATACAAAGACAAAAGAAATACCCCATGTCCTCAAAGAATTCGCTTACATCCTCTCAGAGAAGGTAAAATGTATACATACAGGTATATAGAAAATATAAATGGAATAGAGAGAGGGGAGCACTGGCCTCTGGGAGCATCAGGAAATGTGGCATTTAAGCTGAGTCACTTTACCTCTATGGGACTCAGTTTTCTCATCTATAGAATGAAGGAGTTGGTTTATATCTCTAAGGTTCTTTTCTACTCTAAATCCTAATGCTATAATGAACCTCCAATTTAATGACAGATATTTGTATGACGACATTGATTTAAGTCATACTTGAACCTCTTCTAGCTTGGGAGGACATGTCACAGCTTAGGGTTCCATATCATGCCCCTAACTGTGAGTGTTTTCCAAGCTTCTATCCTACTTTATCTTCTCTCTTCTCCTCTCCTCTCCATTCCTCTTCTGTCTTTTCTTCCCTTCCTTTCCCCTTCCTTCTCTCTCTGTCTGTCTATCTGTCTTTCTCCTTCTCTTTCTCTCTCTACCTCCCTCCCTCCCTCTCTCCCCACTCTCTCTTGGAAACCTCATCAGCTGCCATGGTTTTGACTATCATCCATAGGCAAATAACTCACATATATGTGTGCCTCTACCTATTTTGTGTATATATATGTACATTCATACATGTATGCAGTCTCAGTCTTTCTCTCAACTTTTACTCTCATTGAGAGTGGCTGGAATGCATTCTCTCCATTACCTATCTGCCTCACAGAGGAGGCCCTCTTTTCTTGTAAGATTCAGTTCAAGCATTATCTTCTGAATGAAGCCTTTCCTGATTACCCCCAACCACTAGTGCCTTCCATCTCAAATTACCTTGTATTTAACTACTTTACATTTATTTACATTTATTCATTTTATTTGCATTCATTCATTCCATATTTATGTTTATTCATTTCCTATTTATACTCTTCTTTTGCCACCACTTCTCACATCTGATTAGTTAGCAAGTCTTGTTCATATATCTCTGTGCATATCCACTCCTTGAGGTAGCTGGTGGTGCAGTGGATAGAATGGCGGCACTGCAGTCAGGAAAACCTAAATTCAAATCTGATCTCAGATATTTGCCAGCTGTGTGACCCCAGGCACTTCATTCAACCTCTGTCTGCCTCAGTTTCCTCTTATATAAAATGGGAATAATAGCACCAAAGTCACAGGCTTGTTGTGAGGCTCAAACAAGAGAATATTTGTAAAAGCTCAGCAAAGGGGCATATGGTAGGCACTATATAAATGTTTATTCCCTTCCTTTCCCTTCCCTTCCCTTCCCTTCCCTTCCCTTCCCTTCCCTTCCCAAAACCTTAAACCTACTGCAGTCTGAAACTCATACATTGGACAAAACTAGGCCCCTACCTAAGGGCTCTTCTGGACCCTCCTGGCTTAAGCCTGATTATCAATAGTAACTGTTGCTGTTTCCCTCCCAGCCTGCGGTCTTATTTTTCCTTTGCCTCATTAAAGGGGCCATCCCCTGGCTATTTCTTAAACAAGCCTATTCAATGAATGGGCATTACTTCACCCTAAGTGAGTACCTGAATAGACCTTGGCCTAAAGGGGACAAGATCTCCCAGTGCATTCTGGGCCTTCTTCAGTCATCCTGATGAATATCTGCTCACTGGATCCCAATGGCCTAGGAGGGTAAGTGAGACTGGTGACCTTGCACAGCCTTTCCTCACTCAAAACAAAGTCAAATATAAGTCATGCAATTTCTCTGATGGCATGGTCTTCTTTGGCAATGAAGGATGAACACAGCAACAATTTAAATGTACAATACAGTGTGTGAAGAATATTCCACCTTGAGTCAAGGAGCCTGGAATTTCAATTCTACCTCAACTACAACTTTGTTGTGTGATGGGGATAGGTCTAAACTTTCTGAATCTCAGTTTCTTTACCTATAAAATGGGGGTAAAAATACATGCAATGCCAGCCTTACCAGGCTATTATGAGACATTACACATTATGAGATATTACTCATACTCAAAGTAGATATTATACATATAGTTCTTCGCAAACTTTAATATCACATGCTATCAAAGAAAGAAAACTTTCTCCAGAGAGAGAAAGATGGGTTCAAATTCTTTATCTGTCACTTCTCTGTTTGCCCTTAGACAAGTACCTAAATTCCCTAATAAAATGAGGAAATTAGACCAGGTGATGTCTGAGGTCCCTTCTAACTTTAGATCTGTGATCCTATATCAGCTATAAACAGCTATCAAGTGAAGTGCCGTACACAGAGCAGACATTTAGCAAATGCTTTAAATTAAATTCCACTTGACCTACATGGAAAAAAGAATCAATCAGAAGACATGAGTCCAAATCTTGGCTCTATCACTTGCTATCTGTATGACCTCAGACAAATCAGTTAACACTCTCTGATACTAGGTTTCCTAGATTGAAAATGAAGAGTTGGGCAAGAGCCAATTATATATGTGAGGCTTAACTAGAAGCCTTTCCAATAAGATTAGAGGCAAAAAAGTAGTTATCCATTGTCACCAGTTCTTTTTGATAAAAGACTAAAAATTCTAGATATAACAATAAAACAAGAAAAAGAGATTGAAGTAATAGATTTAGGTGAAGAAGAAACAAATTTATCACTTTTTATAGATGATGTATATTTATATGTGATTTATATATATCATCTTACATAGTCATCAAGGACTAGCTAAAAATTACTTGAAACAATTCTGCAAAGTTGCAGAACATAAAATAAATCTACACAAATCATCAGAATTTTTGTCTATTACCAAGAAGACCCACCAGTAAATGGTCAAAAGATATGAGCACAAAATTCTCAGTAGAAAACATCCAAGCTATCAATAATGATATGAAAAAATGTTAAAAGTCACTAGTAATTAGGGAAATATAAATTAAAGCAATGGGGAGATTCCATCTCACTTCATCCAAGTGACAAAGTTGACCAAAAAAAAGAGAAAATGACAAATGTTAAAGGGGCTGTAGGAAAATAGGCACATGGATACAGAGTTGGACTTGTGAATGGGTAGAACCATTTTGGAGAGCAACTTGGAGCTATGCCCCAAAAGTTACTAAACTTGACCTAGTAATAACACTACTAAGCATGTATTCCAAAGTGATCAAAGAAAAAGAAAAATATGTACAAAATATTTATAGCAGCAACTTTTTGTAGTGGCAGACAACTAAAAACTAAGGAGAGACCCATCACTTGGGGAATGGCTGAACAAACTATAGTATTATAAAAGTAATGGAATATTGTGTCATAAGAAATAATGAAAGGGATGGTTTCATGGAAATCTGTGAAGACTTTTATCAACTGATGCAAAATGAAAGTGAGCAGAAAGAGGAGAACAATTTATAATATGCTGACACTGTAAAAACAAAAAAAATTTTGAAAGACTTAAGAACTCTGCTTAATTCAGTGATCAACTGTGATTTCATAAGACCAAGGATGAAGAATGCAACCTACCTTCTGACAGAGATGATGAGCTAAATATTCAGAATTAGACACTACACTAATCTTTGGACATGTCCAATGTGGGTACTTGTTTTGCTTGTCTATGCACATTTGTTATAAGTGGGAATTTTTTTCTGGGGGTGGGTAGGGGAAAGCAGGGAAATCAGAATAAAAGCTTATAAATTTAAATGTATAATTAATTAAATAAAAAGAAAGAATTGGATTAGATGATCTCTAAGATCCCTTTGAGCTTTAATTCTATGGTCCAATATAAAAGATAAACACAAATAGTATTAGCATCACTTATTCTTTCCATCAGGAGTCATCAGTCTTCTCAAAGGAAGGCAATATTACTTGTGCACTATTAATAGGGCATGTGTTTTGAATTGTTTTTCCAATAGATGTTAAATATATCTATACATATATGTGCCTAAATTCTTGTTGTTCCTTCTCTGTTCTCAAAGAGGACCAATGACATCAGGAGGGTAATGTCGTGACTTGCAAGTGAATTGGGTTTAAGTGAGGCAGGGCTGTGCAAAGTCATCAGCCTCACTATCTCCTCCAGAGTCATCAGAATCCAATGGCAAATGATCTAAAACAATCCCAAAAGACTCAAGGTAAAAAATGCACTCTACATCCAGAAAAAGAACGATGTAGATCGAAGCATCCTATTTGCTCTCTCTTTTAGGGGCGAGGGAGAGAAGTATTTCTTTTTTGTGATTTTCCCTTTTGTTCTTATTTTTCTTTCACAACATGACTAATGTGACAATATTTTTAACATGTTTATACATGTATGGCCTATATCAGATTGAATGCTGTCTTGGGGAGGGAGGGAAGGAGGGGGAATAAATTAGAGCTCAATATCTTATAAAAGTGAATGTTGAAAACTAAAAATGAATAAATTTAATAAAAAGGAAAAAAAGAAGCCAATGGTAAGACATTGGTCAAGATGACTGATGATGGCCCTGGATGCAACATGCCTAAATGTATGCATATGTAGGTATACACATACATGTGCATATGCATATGTATGTGTATATATATGTGTGTATGTAATTGTAATGGCAGTAAGCATTTCCTGAAACTTTAGAAAAGCATCATGTTCAAGTCAGTTATTTGTATTTTCTTAACTCTGTCAATGAATAGATGAATAAGGTACTTCTTCAGTTACTAGAAAAAGGACAGGGTATAATCCAGCAAGGCAAAAAGAAAAGAGAGTACATACCTATATTATAGAAGATTTGGCTCAAAACACACCACGCTATTTAGTTCTAATCAGCCATTGTTGTTTTTGACTTTGGGTTTGTTTTTTGTTTGTTTATTTGTTTGTTTTTTGGTAAATAGCATTTTTTTTCAATTATATGTAAAGAATTTTTCAACATTCATTTTTTAAAGATTCAAATTTATTTATTTTTAGTTTTCAACATTCATTTCCACAAGATTTGGAGTTCCAAATTTTCTCCCCATCTTTCCCTTCCCCCTGATCCCAAGATGGCATACATTCTGATTACCCCTTTCCCCAGTCTGCCCTCCCTTTTATCATACCCTGCTCTTATCCCATTTATCTTTAATTCTTGAAGGGCAAGATAGATTTCTACACCCCATTGCCTGGTATCTTATTTTCCAGTTGCATGTGAAAACAATTTTTAACATTTGTTTTTAAAACTTTGAGTTCCAAATTCTCTCCCTTCTTCCCTCCCCATCCACCCACATTGAGAAGGCAAGCAATTCAATAGAGGTTATAAATGCGTAGTTATGCAAAACACCTCCATAAGAGTCATGTTGTGAAAGACTCACTATGTTTTCCTCCATCCTATCCTGCCTCCCAATTATTCTATTTTCTTCTTTGACTATATCTTTTTTCTGAAGTGTTTGCTTCTGACTACTCCCTCCCCCATTCTGCCCTCTCTTCTATCATCCCTCCTTTCTTATCCCCTTCCCCCCTACTTTCCTGTAGGGTAAGATACCCAGTGAGTATGTATGTTATTCCCTCCTTAAGCTAAATCTGATGAGATTAAAGTTCACTCATTCCTTCTTATCTCCCCCCTTTTCCCCTCCATCGTGAAACCTTTTTCTTGCCTCTTTTATGTGAAATAATTTATCCCATTCTACTCTTCCTTTTTCCTTCTCCCAATATATTCCTCTTTCCTCCCTTAATTTTATTTTTAGATATCATCCCTTCATATTCACTTAACTTTGTGCCCTCTATCTATCTATTTATCTATCTATCTATCTATCAATTGATCGATCAATCAATTGATCTACCTATCTATCTATCTACTTCTTCCAACTACTCAAATATTGAGAAAGGTCTCATGAGTTACAAATGTCATTTTTCCACACAGGAAGGTAAACAGTTCAACTTTAATAAGTATCTTATGAAGTTCAACTTTAATGAGTATATTATGACTTCTCTTTCCTGTTTACCTTTTCATGTTTCTCTTGGTTCTTGTACTTGAAAGTAAAATTTTCGATTCAGCTCTAGTCTTTTCATCAAGAGTGTTGAAAAGTCCTCTATTTCATTGAATATCTATTCTTTCTCCCTGAAGAATTATACTTATTTTTTCTGGGTAAGTGATTGCTGGTTTTCATCTTAGCTCCTCTGACCTGCAGAATATCATATTCCAAGCCCTTCAAGCCCTTAATGTAGAAGCTGCTAGAGCTTGTGTTATCTTAATTGTATTTCCATAATACTCAAATTGCTTCTTTCTGGATGCTTCCAATATTTTTTATTTGACCTGGGAATGGTGGAATTTGCCTAGGAGATTTCCTTTAAGTGTGTCTTTTCAGCGACAATTGGTGGATTCTTTCAATTTCTATTTTACTCGCTGGTTCTAGAACATCAGGGCACTTTTCCTTGATAATTTCTTGAAAGATAATGTCTAGGCTCTTTTTTTTGATTGTGGTTTTCAGGCAGACCAATAATTTTTAAATTATCTCTCTTGGATCTATTTTCTAGGTGAGTGTTTTTTGCAATGAGATATTTCATATTGTCTTCTATTTTTTCATTCTTTTGGTTCTGTTTTATAATGTCTTGATTTCTCATAAAGTTATTAGCTTCCATTTGCTCCATTCTTATTTTGAAGAAATTATTTTCTCCAATGAGATTTTGGACTTCCTTTTCCATTAGGCCAATTCTACTTTTTAAGGGATTCTTCTCCTCGTTGGCTTTTTGGACTTCTTTTACCATTTGGGTTAGTCTATTTTTTAAAGTGTTGTGTGCTTCAGTATTTTTGGGGTCTCCTTTAGCAAGCTGTTGACTTGATTTTCATGATTTTCTTGCATCACTCTCATTTCTCTTCTCAATTTTTCCTCTACTTCTCTTACTTGATTTTCAAAATCCTTTTTGAGCTCCTCCAGAGTCTGTGACCAATTCATATTCCTTTTGGAGTCTTTTGATGGAGATTTGACTCTTCTGTCCCCCTCTGGTTGTATATCCTGATATTCCTTGTTACCAAAGTAAGATTCTACAGTCTGAGTTCTTTCACAATGTTTACTCATCTTCCCAACTAAACACTTGACTTTCTAACTCTTTGTCAAGGTAGAACTCTGCTTCCAGTGTGGGTAGCAGTGAAGGTAGGAGTACTGTCCCAGGCGTCAGGGATTCCATATCAGCTGTTCAATTCCCCACCGTTTGTGGGCCCAGACCTCCAGAAGCAGCCTCTGCCACCATTGCTGCTGCTACCACTGCCACCATCACCATTCTGTGACTGAGGCTGGACCTGACTAGACCATAGGCTCCTCTTTCACTTTGGCCCCACAGAGTTTTCACACTGGCCTTTTTGGTGTTTGTGGGTTGAGAAACCTGGAAACTGCCACAGTACCAATGATTCAGTTCCCTGAGACCTGCTCCAGCTAGTTTGTTCCAGGGAGGCCTACACAGGACTGTGTTCTGCTCTGTGCTCAATGCAATAGACCCTTCTTGTCAGCTATCCAAGTTGTCTCAAGCTGGGAATTTGTTTCACTCTGTTATTTTATGGGTTCTATAACTTTAAAATTTGTTTAGAGTTATTTTTTACAGTTATTTGGAGTGCTTTGGGGACAGCTAAGGGAAGTCCCTGCTTTTACTCTGCCATCTTGGCTCAACTGCTCAACATTCATTCTTTATAAGATTGTGAGTTTCAAATTTTTTCTTCTTGCCTGAGATGGCAAGCAATCTGATATAGGTTATACATGTATAAGCAAGTAAACATATTTTCCAGTTAGTCATGTTGCAAAAGAAGAAACACAACAAAAGGGAAAAGACACACACACACACACACACACAGAATAATAGACTTGGATCTGCATTCAGACTCCATAGTTCTTTCTCTGTATGTGGATAGCATTTTCCATCATGAGTCTTTTGAAATTTTCTTGAATTGTAGTATTGCTGAGAAGAGCTAAATCAGTCATAGCAGATCATCCAACAATGTCACTATTATTATACAATGTTCTCCTGGTTTTGCTCACTTTACTCAGCATCAGTTCATGTGAGGTTTTCTGGTTTTTCTGAAATCCACCTGCTCATCATTCCTTACAACACAATAGCATTCTATTACATATCTATACCACAACTTGTTCAGGCATTCCCCAGTTGACTGGTATTTCCTCAATTTCCAATTCTTTGCCACCACAAAAAGAGCTGCTATCAATATTTTTATACATGTAGGTCCTCTATCCTTTTTTATGATCTCTTTGAGATACAGATCTAGCAGTGGTATGTGTTCATCCTTTGTTGCCCAAGAAGACCATGCCATCAGAGAAATAATGACATGACTTGCATTTGACTTTGTTTTTGAGGGAGAGAGGGCTGTGCAGGTCACCAACCTCACTTCTCTTCCAGAGCCATCAGAATCCAGTGACCATATATTCATCAGAATGACTGGAGATGGCCCAAGATGAGGCAATTGGGATTAAGTGACTTGCCCAAGGTCACACAGCTAGTGAGTGCCACGTGCCTGAGGTGAGATTTGAACTGAGGTCCTCCTGACTCCTGCACTGGCGCTCTATCCACTGCACCACCTAGCTGACCCTCTAGCAGTAGTACTGCTGGATCAAAGAGTATGCTCAGTTTGATTGCCCTTTGGGCATAGTTTCAGATAGTCATCCTTTTTCTTGGCCTCTTTCTGTGACTTTGGAGATCTTTGCAATGTCTCAGTGTTTCTCAGCATTTTTTGGTACATGTATAAATATGTATATTCCCCTAGCATACCTGAAAGGAAAAAAAGCATGTCTTTGTTTTCAGTGGTTAAGAAGAAAATGTGTGGGTGGGGTCTGAACACTGAAAAAAATGCTTGTCTACAAGAATGAGGAGAGAGAAGAAAGGGGGTATACATGTACAGGGTATCTCAAAAGTCTTAGCGAAATTGTAAGCTTTAGTAGTTTAAATAATAAAGAAGCTTAATAGCTTAAAGCTGCATTAAGACTT
Organism: Bettongia penicillata ogilbyi; assembly: GCA_023548195.1. Taxonomy (NCBI): domain Eukaryota; kingdom Metazoa; phylum Chordata; class Mammalia; order Diprotodontia; family Potoroidae; genus Bettongia; species Bettongia penicillata. The sequence goes on along the minus strand of JAJHZJ010000518.1, from coordinate 2,876,465 downwards.
TGGGGATACTTTATATATAGAACTGAGTGATAACGGAACCTCAGCTTCCTTGATAGGGTTCAGGGTTGTCACTGGTAGACCTGTGACAATTTAGTGGTGATGCTAAATTGGAGCCCAATTCAAGTGATACTGGGATATAGATTAATGGAGCAGGAAAGAGGGGTTCCAGAGCATGTGGAAAAGAACGATAACTGTGAGCAAAATCCAGCTTTACAGAGGCACTCCAAGATCATTATTGGAACACTGACACAATGATTGGGAAAGGATGAGTTGCTCTTGGTGTAGATATGGCTATGAATCAATCAGCTGTATCCTGATTTCATTGGTCAATGAAAAAGATGAAAACTGGATCACTAGTAGCAGAGACAGAGAGAAGGGGGTTTATAGAATCAGATTTTTTTAGGAGCCAGAAGGGACCTTCAATATCATTAAATCAAAAAGTAGTTGAAAAAGGGCTATACCTGAAATCTAAAGATGTCTGAGCTTACAGGCCATCTCAAATACTGCCTAGATGTGTGACCCTGGGCAAGTCACCTTACTCTCTAAGTCTTGGTTTCCTCATCCATAAAATGGGGATAATCATACTTGTAGCACCTACCTCACAGTATTGTTGTGTGGAAATAATGGGATAGTGCATGTTAAAGTGCTTTGCAAGCCTAAAGGCCAAATATTATTATTATTATTATTATTACTATTAATTATTATCACTGGCCTCTGGGACCCAGAGAGATTAAGTAATTAGCCCACTATCACACCGTTAGTGGTAAAGCCATATCTAGAATCTAAATCCCTTGCATCTATATCTAAATGTTGAAAAATTTCAGAAAAGGGATGATCCAAATTCATTTACTTTATCAACTTTTTTCAAATAAAGTAGGTTCAATTCTCTTCCACTGATAAAAGAGTAAGGAATGAACATAACAATGACGATGATGACAACGATGATGATGATGATAATGCATTTTAGGGAAAGGGAAAGCATGCAGAATCCTAAGCAAACATACAGAGAGCAGTCCAATTTGGCAAACATACAAAGCGTTTAGAAGGGAATAATATAATTCTGAAAAGGTAGGGCAGCATCAAATTGTGGACGATTTTGAATGTCAGACAAAGAAGACTAAACTCAGTGAGCAATGTATAACTACTAAAGGCTTTTTAGCATAGGCATGACATGACCAGATAAGCAATAAGAATTACAAATGGCATTTATATTGCACTTTCCCCTCACACTAATGGAAGTCAATATTCCTATTTATACTTCCCCAAGTACTCTTGCCTCCCAGTTCCTCAACCTACTCATCTCCCATGACCTACTCCTCCAACCCAGTTTCATGCAGAGATGATTGCAACCATAGTCTTGCCGTCATCCAAAAATGTACCACTTCCATGCTCTGAAATACCTTTATTTGTTGTCGTCCCACCTCTGCCTCTGTCTTGTAACACCAAATCTGGTCTTCATCTTCACCCAGTGTTCTTTCTTAATCCCTCCATATCTCATTTCTTTCCTAGGCCATCACTTGTGCCCTAGCTCTACTCATCATGGAACTTCCCCATCTTGACCCCTTTGGTGAACCGGTTTAATTCTACATTGTCTTCTCTCAAATCTTTTACTTCCTGATTTTATTGCCAATCTTCCCCCGCCAATCTTTAGCCTTGGATTACTTCCATCATTTGTTACTTCCTTCCTGTTAATGTGTGGCTGATAGGAGCTGGAGAAAATAATGAAACCAACTCAGTCCTCACCACAGCAAGGCAATCTTTGCATACCTACTTAATTAGTTCACTAACCCACAGCAGTTTTTCCAAACATTTTCATCCCTCCTCATACTTCCCATACCTCTTCCACCCTCCACCCTCTAAGCTGCTAAACTTGCTTCATATTTCAATGAAAAAAAATTGAGACTATTCACTGAGAGGTCCCTCTCCTCTCCTCCCTTCCTTTTCACTTTATATTATAAAAATGCCTTTTTGCTTCTAACTCTACCTTCACCTGTCTCACACTGGATTCAGATGACTCTGGAGGAGAAGTGAGGCTAGTGACCTGCACAGCCCTCCCTCACTTAAAACAAAGTCAAGTGCAAATCATGTCATCATCACTCTGATGGCATGGCCTTCTTTGGCAACAAAGGACAAACACATGAAGAAGAGGCCATTCTCCTTACTAATGCGAACCTCACTACAATCAATTTCATCTCATCCCATCTTCTCTAGCCTTGCCCCTCTATTGTTTCCACTTTCTTCCTAGTCTTCATGCACTTTCTACTGGTTGCTTCTCTACTATCTACAAACAAGCACTTCTCTTCCCCAGGCCTACAAAATTCTCATTTGATCCATCCACCCCAACACTTCTATCCTATATCTTTCTTCCCTTTGGTTAAACTTCTTGAAAATGCTATCTAGAATCAGAGACTCCACTTCTTTCTTTCACCCTCATCTTAAATTTTTACAATCTGGCTTCTGGCCTCATCATTCAACCAAAACTTGTCTTTCCAAAGTTACTAATGATCTCCTAACTGCCAAATCTAATGACCTTTTATCATCCTTTTTGACCTCTCTTCACTTTTTCACACGTTGGTCACCTTCTTCTCTTCAATACCTCTTCTCCCTATGTTTCCATGACACTGCTGTCACCTGGTTCCCCTCCTATTTGTCTGACCTCTTTGGAAATTTCCTTTGCTGAATCTTCATTTGGTGAAGTGTCTCCTCTGGCCCCACCCTCCAAGGCTCTGCCCTGGGACCTCTTCTCTTCTCCCTCTATACTGTCTTGATTGATGATCTCATCATGTCCCAAAGATTTAATCATATATGCTGATGATTCAAATATCTATTTGTCTGGCCTCTCTCCTGACCTCTAGTATTATATTTCCAACTGTCTATTAGATATCTCATACTGAGTGTCTTGTAATTATCTTGAGCTCAACATGTCCAGAACTGAACTCATTAACTTTCTCCCCAAACTTTTCCTTTTTCCTATCATCCTAATTACCAATAAGAGCACCACTGTCTTCTCAGTGACCCAGCCTCAGAACATAGCTATCACCCTCACAGTGTCACCTCCTCACCCCAATATCCAATTTGTTGCCAAGTCCTGTCAATTCCAACTTTGTAATATCTCTTGTATATACCCTCCTTCTCTTTCTTGACACTGGCATTGCTATGGTGTGAGAGGTTGCCAAGCCTTTTTCAGCATTGTTCATCCACCTTTGCTATCCACCTGCTACCCAACTCTCACCTGTGTCTCCAAGAAGCCATGGCATACACAGTGGCCACACTGTGATAAAACTGTCTCTGCGGGCAGGCTAAACCAAGTTGAGTGCAAACAAGAGACTTCAAACCCATCAATGAGTTAGGGGGATGTCTACCACAAGCATGTGAAGATGTCCCCTGGTGGAATGGACAGATAAGAACAATTTGTTCCAACAGCCATGAAGGCAACTAAAGTAGGCTCTATGGTGTACTTAGAGCTTAGTCAAACATCAAAGACACCAAGGTCATCCTGGGCCATCCTGACTTCTGTCTTGCCATAGGACTTCAGTGACTCTAGAAGAGAGGGTGAGGCTGATGACTTTGCATAACTACCTCACTTAAACACAATTCACACACTAGTCAAGACATCACCCCATGATGCCACTGGTCTTCTTCAAAAACAAAGGACATATCATATCATTCCATTCTTTACTCAGCTGTCAAACTGAATTTCCCAAAGTACAGGTCTGACTACATCACTCCTATCATCAATAAATTCCAGTGGTTCACACTATTATCCCCAGGTTCAAATATAAAGTCATTTGTTTGGCTTTTAGAGCCCTTCATAATCTGACCACTTCCTATCTTTCTAGTCTTCTCATACCTTATTCCTTTCCATGTCCAATGACACTGACCTTGCTGTTCCTGACACAAGACACCCCATCTCCTTACTCTGGGCATTTTCATTGACTGTCCCCATGCCCGAAACTAAATCTTTCTCTCTCTCTTTCTCTATCTCTTTCTCTCTCCCCATTTCTCCCTTCTGACTCCCTATAAGTCCCAGCTTATGTTTTGCACGACTGCACATGTATAACCTATATCAAATTGCTTACTGTCTCAGGGAGGGAGAAATGAGGGAGGGAAAGAGAGAATTTGAAATTCAAATGTTTTAAAATGATTGTTTAAAATTGTCTTTACATGTAATTGGGAAAAAATAAAATATTACCTATAAATCCCAGCTAAAATCCTACTTTTGGCAAGAAGCTTTTCCTAATTACCCTTCATGCTAATGCCTTTACTCCATTAACTATCTCTAATTTATCTTGTACATATCTTATATGTAGATAGTTGTTTACATGTCATCTGCCCCATTCCTTAAGAGCAAGAATTGTTCTTATATCTTATATCCCAAGCATTTAGCATTATGCCTGGTACTTAGCAGGCACTTAAAAAATGTTCGCTGATTTAACTTGAGATAAAAGTATCACTGTGTTCACTTTATAAATGAAGAAATTGAGATTCATAGAGGATAAATATCTTGCCCAGAGCAACACAATTAACAAAGTGTCAACCAGAACTAGAACCCAGTCCTTCAGACTCCAAGAGCAATCTTCTTTCCTGTTATACCACACCACCTCTCTAAATTATAACTATACATGAGGAAGATTTGAATGATGACTTCAAGTGGAGAGGGAATGGGTAGAGGAAGGAGACAGTTCAGACAAGTGTTAATGAGAGCATGTGCTAAGATGGTAGCCTTGGGAACAGAAAGGAAGAGAATGAAGTGAGAAATACAGAAGAGAGAAAATCAAGATGACTTTGTATCTCACTGGACATGAAAAATGAGGGAGAGGAAAGTTAAAAACAACGCCAAAGTTGTTGTGGATAAGGAAGATGGGATGAATGATGCTGCTAGTGACAGAAACTACAAAGTCAGAAGAATGAAGGTGTAAGGATGGTAGGGTTGATTTTAGTCATGCTTAGTTTGAGGTAAAGATGAAATATCCAAATGGAGATGTCTGCCCTTTACTGGAAACGTAGAGCTGAAACTCAGAAAAGCAGTGAAGCATGGAGATACAGATTCAGAAATTATCTGTACAAAGGAATTATCTTTAGCTATGGGCCTGAAGACAAGAGAGAAAATAGACACTATGGTAGAGTTACAGGGGGCACCCACTGCAAGAAAGTTAGAAAGAAGATGCTCTGCCCCATATTTCATAGTCAGAAAAGGAGACAGAGCAGTCAGAAAAATAGGAGAATAAGGAAACTGTGGTGTCTTTGAAGTCAAGGGAAAAGAGAATAGTTACAGAGAAGGTACACCAATGTCTAATAATATAAAAAAAAAACAAGGAGGATGAGTACTGAAAAAGGGACATTAGATCCGGCGATTATGGGGTCATTAGTACTGTTAGAGAAACAGGTTTCAATAGAGTGGTGGGAGCAGACGGCCAATTTCAAGAAGTTGAAGGGAGATTATGTTGTGAAGCAGGAGATACATCAGGTGTAGACACTTTTCCAAGACATTTAGCTATAAAAGAGAAGAGAGAGCTAGAGCAGTAGCTACATGGGTTGGAAAGGACAAAGGAAGACTTTTTTTAGGAATGATGTTCATAGATAAAAAGAAAGAAGACAGCAGAGAGGGAGCAACTAAAGAACTCTGAGAAAGAAGATAACACTGTGACAAAATCCTAGAGGAAGCAGGAGATGAGATCACGGGCACAAGCAGAAAAAAGTAAATTTCAGTAATAAGAAAAGATTCCTCTAAGGCAATGGTTGGTAATTCTAAGAAATTTTAATCATTAGAAGAGTTTTTAGAGGAATTTTCTCCCTGGGAATTCCCTATAGAAATGAAGGAAGGATTTATTAAGTACCCACTATGTGCCAGGCACTATGCTAAGTGCTTTACAAATATTATCTCATTTGCTCCTCACAACAACCCTGAGAGGTAGATGCTATTATTACCAATGCTTTTGTAATGAGGAAACTGAGGCATGGAAAGGTTATGTGTCTTCCCCAGGGTCACATAGCTAGTAACTATCTAAGGCAAATTTAAATTCAGGCCTTTCCAGACTCCATTCTGTGCCACCTAACTGACTCCTATACCGCTAAAATCACAGGTTCTATCCTATCCCATCCTCCTATGCTCCTTCTCCAAAATCTATGCTATCTTTTTATAGGATGATGGCATATTAGCAATCACAAACTGGAGAAAGAATCTACAATGATTACAAATGTTTTCCATGAAGATATTGAGCTAATATGTCATAGACAGAAAGATTAACAAAACACTAAATATTATTAGTAATATTTCCTATAGTATTGTATATTACAACTATCTGTATTCATATCTTTTCCCCTTACTAGTATAGCAGGTGAAAAATGAAATGACTATGGAAACGAAGATTTGAGCTTCTGAGTATATTGATTTATTAAGCAATGTATGTCAACTGCATAACAAACTGGGATCAGAAACCTTCTTACTCCTTTGGAACTAGATCCCAAATACAGGGGGAGACAGACTTTTACATCTTAAAAACAATTAATCAAATAAGACCAATTAATTAGAATGAAACAATACAACATTGGGTAACCTGATTTCTAATTGGAGGAAAGATTAGAGGCTTTCCAAATTGGAAGGGAAAAGGTGAATAAGGGTAATTCCCTGAGATCGGAAAAAGGATGTCCCACTCCTCCCAAGTGTTGGTTAACAATCAAAAGAACATGGAAACAGTAACTAATTGATCTGTATCAGCACAGTTTCCAGATAATACATGGGTTGTTTGAGAAGTACAACTGTGAGAAAACTATTTGCATCAATCTTTGGATCTGGCTGGGTTTCTGGTCAGAATACCCTAAGGGTTTCTAAACAGCAGGTAAAGAGAGTTCACATTTCCAGTCATGTAGGGCTGTGTTCAAACAATACAATAAGGTTTTTTTTCCCAATTTCCACAATTGGATAAAATTTTCACACAAGATAGAAGTTGAACTAGATTCATATTTGAATAGAAAGGGACTTGATCACAGATGGAGTCAGTATGGTTCACTCAATTTCCACTACTGCTTGCTGCTCCAACACCCTCAATTTCCTTGCTAGCAGGGACTATCTTTTGTCTGTCTTTGGATCTTCAGCTTTCAGCATGGTGCGTGGTATACGTCCAGGTACTTAATCAATGTCTGATTGTAAGCTTTGACTGATTGTAAGCTCCATTAGGGCTGAGTTTGTGTTTCATCTAAATTTTGCATGCTTCACCAAACCTTAGCACATTGCTCCACACATGATCATAAATAACTGAATCATGTAAAACATTTAACAATTGTTAGACCTAAGTAAAGATTTCCTGAATGAGTAAAGTGAAAAGGGAAACTATCCCCTTCTTTTTGAAAAACACAGACACACTTAAACACCATGTGCATTTCTCAAAAATTTAAGTGCTTCAGAAGGCCCAGAAAGCCACAGCTAACAGGATCAAAGGGACAGTGTTGACATCCAATTAAAAAGTTTAAAACTTTAGTCTGGAAATAAAGAGGCTGAGAGGGGAGATAAGCAAAAATCTATAAAATCAGAGGAAGGCAAGTTTAAATACGGCAAACGCAAACTTATTCCTAAAACTCCAAGACCTCAAAACCAGACAGTTCCATGAAAGGTGAAAGAAGCCAATTTAGAATAAATGAGGAAGTTCATACAGATTCATCCCAACTATTTCATAATGAGTTAAGACAGTATGTCAAGGATCTCTGATTTTACTGATGTGGTGTCTTAGCAGATGGTCTTCCTGAGTTACTATGGCCAACCTTCTGGTTGAGCCTCTTTTTCCAAACTTGAGCTGTTGGTTGTTACTGGCACTGCACCCACCCAGCTTGTATACCACTGGCACAGTCTTTAAGAGCCCAAGAGTCACTTCCATGCCTTAATAAAGTATTAGAGGAAGACTTTAATAGAGGTGATACTAAAGGAAGATCCAAGATTTGGGGAATACACTCTAAATATTTTTAAGGTAGGCACACATAATGTGTATGTATATATAAAGAGAGAGATCTATCTATTTATCTATCTACTACATATAGACATATCTATATTTCTATGTATCCATATTTATGTATAGAGATAGATACCAGAGAAGATAATCATATTCATCACAATATATCATGGGATACTGTAGTCATTGAGAAAATGCAAGGCTGAATAGGTTATTGGATCTGTCCCCATTCCAATATATTATTTATTCTAATCTTAGTTGTCAGACTTTTTTCTAAAAAGGCACTCTTGAGTCACTATCCAGTTTAGGAATAGACATTAACTTGTTGAACTAAAAAGCAATAAATGTTGATATTGACTCTCCAAGCAACCTTGATTCACACTATATTAATCTGCCAAAGGTTTAAGTTTGGGTGATCAACTTCTGAATGGTTTCTAAGACTGCAGTTGGAAATAAATAATTCAAGAGTTTCAGCAAATGTGTAGTTTCAGATCTTGCACTAGCTAGACACAGGCGGGGGGAACCTGCGACCTCAAGGCCACATGTGGCCCTCTAGGTCCTCAATTGTGACCACTAAATCCAAACTTCATAGAATAAATCCCTTAATAAAACTTGGACTCAGTCAAAGGACTACATCCAAGGCCCTAGAAGGCCACATATGGCCTCAAGGCTGCAGGTTCCTGCCTCAGCACTAGAGATAATGGATAGTGATAACGATTATAGATTGACTTATTTAATTCCTACAGCTAAAGGCTGAATGACCCCACTGTCCACCCTTAAGCAATTCAGTTATGGGTCTATACTTCTACTGTTTGAGTACTTCCCAATAATATTTGCTATGTCAATACTCAGTGAGATACCCATTGTTTAGCATATACATATACACCAAGGAGCTGAAAGAGGGAGGGAATAAAAAGGTCTCATATATACCAAAATATTCACAAGAGATAGGAACTGGACTAGTGATCATATTATTGTAGGGAACTCCAGGGTGAAAAAACTTTCTTTACTAAAGCAGGTAGGCACCTTCTCTCCAACTTATAGTCCTAGAAGTTTGACTACAGCAGAGGTGTCAGACAGGCCAGATATAGCCTGCAACTATTGTCAAGTTGGTTGCAATGAGATTAAAATGTAATTGGGAAATGTTTTAGGAAAATAAATAAAAGTACAATAAAACATAGATAACATTATATTTAAAACTCAGGCAATATGCAGTCTGCAGAAATACTTCTGTATGGATTAATGGTTTCTATTTCTGCTTGAGTTTGAGCCACTGGACTAGAGTACTAGAAGGGTAAGTGACTTGTCCATAGTCACACAACCGGTATGTGAGGGGTGAGATAAGAACCCAGGATTCTCTCATCCCAAAGCCAGTTCTCTATCCACTATATGTCATGTTGCCTCTCATAACTATTCAGAAAAACACATTTGTGGAGCAAAGACTTGGGAAAAAAGTAAATAAATGCCAATTGACTGGAAGTGGATAAATAAATTGTAGTACATGAATGCAACGAATTATTACTGAAGTTCTGACTATGCTGGCTAGTCTTATAAATTGAGATTATTTGTAAAGCATTTAGCAAAGTGCCTAGAACATAGTAAGTACTCTATAAATGCTTATTCCTTCCACCAGCCTAACTTCTACTTCAGATATTATCTAGTTAAACTCCCCTATAATGTTCTTTTATTGAACTAGAATCAGCATTCCTGAAATTGCCATCCATTGATCCCTATTCTCTCAAGCCAAGCAGAAGTTGCTTAGTACCAAAGTATGATACTCTTTCATAATAATAATAACTAACATTTATATAACATCTTATTGTTTACAAAGAATTTTATGTATATTTTCTCATTTGATCCTCACAAAAACCTGATGAGATGGATTCTATTGTTCTTCCCATTTTATAGATGAAGAAACGATGTTAAATCTGTCAGTCAACTAGCATTTATTAAGCACCTACCATGTGCCAGGCACTGAACTAAGTGGTAGGGTGTAATGATAATTTAAGGTTAATGGTGGGCAAGGGTAGGGTGAGGAGAGAGAGTTAAAGATCTTCCCCACCCATTAATAAGCCTCAAATACCTTTTGTTAATTTCTTTTGAGGCTCTGGGTCAGAGGGTCCTGTCCTCCAGCTCTGAAAAGTGTATAAAGACTCTGAGGTGAGGTTTACTATGGGGCTTACTCACTGAAAGTATTTGTTTGACCCTATAATACTCTGGACAGCATCTAAGGAGCCTCCTGGCTTTGGAAACCCAGATGCTGTTGCTTCTCTTTCTGGTAACTATGTATGCATGTAATAGTCAGACAGCTGGATCTGTCTGTTGATCTGTGATATATGTATTGCTTATGAGGAGACAGTTAGATGTCCTGTCTGTTGGACTTTATTTCTCTGCTTGTATTTTCTCTGTTGCCATATGTGATTAAAGAAGATTGCTGACCCCTCAAAAGTTGCTTTTCCTTTTAGAAAAGCAGATCTAAGAACCTGTACAGCAGGCCCTCCTACGTATGTCAGCGTCCTTGCAGTTACATAGGGGTGCGCATAAAGGCAAAAACAAGCTCTCAAGAAGTTCATAGTCTGATGAGACAAGGGGAAACAACTTCGTACAAACAAAATATATATTGGATAAATTGTGGGTAGTCTCAGAAGGAAGGTGTTATGATTAAGGAAGACTGGGAAAGTTTTCTTGCAGCAGATGGGACTTTAGCTGAGACCTGAAGGACACCAGTGAAGCCAGGAGACAATGATGAAGAGGGAGAGCATCCAGGCCTAGGGAACAGCCAGCAAAAATGCATGAAAGCAACAAATGGAGCGTCATCACTTGCCTAGGTTCATCCTCTATGGATGTGAGGCGGCATTCAAACTCAAGTCCTCCAAACCTGGGAGCCAGTCTGCTGTACCGCTTAATTGTCTTTATCTGTTTCAGAATGAAGTATACAGCCAATAAAGCGAATGTCCCAACTAAAATGCCTTCTTTTACCGACTCCTCCTGATACTGGCGCCTTTCCTCCGATGACTATTTCCCATCTATCTTGTACGTAGCTTGCTTTGTGTATATTGGTTTGCGTGTCGTTTTCCCCATTAGCTTTAAGTTCCTTGACGGTAGGGATTGTCTTTTGTTTCTTTTCTTATTCCTTAGCAATTAGCACATAGTTGGTTTTTGTCCTTCAGTCTCAAAGAGGATCAAAATGACATCACTATGACATGCTACAACTGTGGCTGATCAGACCAAGATGAGCTCAGAATGCTCTACCACAGGTTGGGCACAGAGAGTCCGTGTGAACATTTGGGGTGGACACTCCAAATCTGGGCATCCCGTATTTCCTTTGCGCTGTCTCAATTATGCTTTGCTCATAGAACACAACACCATTTCTGATGTGGGCATGCCATGCTGAGTGGTCCTGTGCCAGCATCTCCCATGTTGCCCAGTCAAATTCAAAGTTCTTGAGAGTGTCCTTGTATCGCTTCTTCTGACCACCATGTGATTGCCTGCCCCATCTGAGTTCTCCATAAAATAGTCTTTTGGGAAGGTGTACACTTTGCATTTGAGCAATGTGCAGCCCATCAGAGTTGTGCTCTCTGATGCACAGTTTGAATGCTTGGCGGTTCAGTTCAAGCAAAAACCTCAGTGTCTGCTATCTTATCCTGTCAGGTAATCTTCAGAATCTTCCTAAGACAGCTCAAATGGAAGCGATTAAGTTTCCTGGCATGGTGTTGGTAGACTGTCCCTGTTTCACAGGTTTACAATGATGAGGTCAGCACAACAGCTCTGTAGACCTTCAGTTTGGTAGTCAGTCTGATACCTCTTCTCTCCCATACTTTTCTTTGGAGGCTCCCAAACACAGACCTAGCTCTGGCAATGCATGCGTCAATCCCATTACCAATGTGTACATTCCTGGGAAGTATACTACCAAGGTAAGTGAACTTATCCACTGCATTCAGAGCTTCTCCATTTGTTGTAACTGACAGTTCCACATATGGATGGTGTAGTGGTGGCTGATGGTGACAAACAAAGGTGATACCTTTGTTTTCTTGGTATTAGGCCAAAATTAGTACAGGCAGCAGAGAATTTATCCATACTTTGTTGTATCTCAGCTTCAGAGGTTGCACTGAGTGCACGGTCATCTGCAAACAGAAGATCATGCACCAACATTCCCTCCACTTTGGTCTTGGTTTATAGCCTTTTAAAACTGAAGAATTTACCATCAGTACGGTACTTGACCTTGATGCTGTGTTCATCCTCATTGAAAGATTTGACAACATGGCTGAAAACGTCATGCTAAAAAGCATGGGAGCAAGAACACAGCCCGGTTTCACTCCATTGGTAATTGGGAAGGCACCAGAGCATTGTCCACTATCCAGAACCCAGGCAAACATGCCATCTTGAAATTGACATACAATGTTTATGAACTTCTCTGGGCAACCAAATTTTGACATAATTTTCCATAAGCCTCATGACTAACAGTGTCAAAGGCGTTGGTCAGATCTAGAAACATTGTATGTGAACCTCTGTGTTCCTGGCATTTCTCCTGGAGTTCAAACACCATATCGACTATTCCTCAGCCCTTTCTAAAGTCATACTGGCTCTCAGGTATATGACCATCTTCCAGATGAAGGATCAATCTATTAAGAAAGACTCTAGCAAGAATCTTGCCAGCAATGACTAAGAGAGAGATCCCTCTGTGATTGTCACAGGAAAATCTATTCCTTTACTTCTATAGAGACAGACAATGGAGGCATCCTTGAACTCCTTGCGGATAATCTCCTCTTGCCAAATAACCTGGAAAACTTCAGTCAGCTTTTGCATGAGCAAAGTCCCCCTACCTTGTAAATCTCAGCTGGAATAGAATCAGCACCAGGTGCTTTGCCACATGAAAGGAGCCTAATGGCCCTCAAAACCTCTCCTTCAGTTGGAAGTTCAGCTAGGGAGGGACTTCAACCTGAGGTAAAGGATCAATAACCTCAGCATTGATTGATGATGATCTGTTAAGAACACTCTAGAAGTGTTCAGCCTATCTCTCTAGGATCATGTCCTTATCATTAATCAATGTGATAGTGCTCCATCAGCACTGAGTAGTTGTGATATACCATAGGTTTTGGGTCCATAAATAGATTTCAGGGAATCATAAAAGCACTTTGGATTGTTGCTATCAGCATAAAAGTGAATTTCATCTCCTTTCTTACTGAGCCAGGAATCCTGCATCTCTCTAAGCTTTGCTTGTACTTTACCTTTGATGGAATTAAATGCTGCCTTCTTAGAGGTGGATGAACTATCCTGCAGGTAAACTTGGTGAAGTTCTCATTTTTCATTCAGTAGCTTCTGAATTTCCCCATCATTTTCACCAAACCAGTCTCAGTGTTTGTGAGTGTTCTGACCCAGATGAAAAAATGCAGTGCTGTACATCAAATCTCTGAAAGCTCCCCACTCCTTTTCTGCTCCACTGTTGCCAACTGTGTGTTGGCTCAACTTTCCCTACAAGTTAGCAACAAACTGTTCATGCTCAGAAAAGAGTGCTAATTTGTTGACATTAATTCTTCTAGTAGTCATTTAGTCTTGCGGTTGGCACTTGTGATCAATGCAAATGTTTAGCTTAGAAATGATAAGTCTATGATCAGTCCAGCATTCTGCACCACACATTGCCTTGGTCACTCTCACATCTTGTCTGTCTCTTCTCCTTACAATCGCATAGTCTATAAGATGCCAATGTTTGCTGTGAGGGTGTGTCCATGAAGTTTTATTGCATTTAGGTAAACAGAAAATAGTGTTGATGATGAGAAGCTCATGCAATGCACAAGTCTTCAGCGGTAAATGACCACTGCTGTTGCTGTTTTCAACTCCATTCCTCCCTAGGACTCCCTGCCAAGTGTGGTAGTCTGAGCCTCCTCTAGCATTAAAGTCACCCAGAATTATAAGCTTGTCCTCTTTTTGCACATTGATGATAAGGGTTTCTAGGTCTTCATAAAATTTTTATTTGACCTCATCAGGGTTCATCATGGTGGAAGGATAGGCACTGATGATGGTGACATGGTAGTTTCCTGCAAATGACAATCATATTGTCATGAGTATGTCATTCACTTCTTTTGGCAGACATACCAGCTTGCTGATTAGATTAGTTTTGATTGCAAAACCCATGTCAGCTTCACTGTGCTCCCCTTCATTGCATCCACTCCAGAAAAATATATATCCACCTCCAACTTCAGTAAGCTGGCCTTCATCTGACAGCTTGTTTCACTCAGGGTTGCTACTTGGATGTGATACCTGTTGAGCTCTCTTGCAGCAAGAGCAGTTAGTCTTTCAGGTCTACTGGATTCTGTGTTGTCTGTAAGTGTGCACATATTCCATGTGCTGATGGAAAAGTGAAATCATCTTTGCAGATGTTTTTGTACATTTTGTACATTTTTGTGTGTGTTTCAACCACAGAGTGGGATTCCCCACCTGCTATGGTAATCAGGTCAGGGTTGGGTAAGCAGACAATGTTTAGGGCACCTTTTCTAGCCCCCTTCCTCACACCAGGAGGTAAGCAGTGTGATTCTTAAAAGGCTTCTCAGACACCCAGGGGTTTGCCAAGTTCCACTGCTGCTTCCCATGAGAAATCACCCCATGTCCTGGGCCACCTGAGTGCAGTGCTGTGTCTACAGCTCCCAATGTATCTGCACCTGCTGCTTCATCACTTGCCTGTTGCCACAGGACTTTGAGGCATAATAGTGAAATGGTATGAGTGATGTGTTTTGATTCGTGTGCAGATTGGATTTAAGTGAGGCAGAAGTCATAAGTCTCACTCTCTCTTCCAGAGTCATTATAGTCCAGGGGCAGGACAAAATTAGGACAACTGGTGATGACTCAGGATGCAAAGATACCTTGGTATCTTTGGTGTCTAACCAAGCTCTAAGTGCTGCACATTGCCTGCTTCAGCTGCCTTCATGGCTATTGGAACAAACTGTTCTCATCGGCCCATTCCACCAGGGGAAGTCTTCACATGCTTGGAGTAGACACCCACCTTGCTCATCAATGAGTTTGAGACCCCTTGGTTACCTTCAACCTCGTTTGGCCTCTCTGCTGAAACGGTTTGCCAGGGTGTGGCCACTGCACATGCTGCAGCATCTTGGAGCCACAGGTAAGAGTTGGGTGGGAAAGGTGGACACCAAAAGTGGAAAGAGCCCTGAAAAGGGCTCGGCAGCCATCACACCAAAGGTACTGGTCCTCCCTGAACACACCCTACACCCACTGGCACATTGTAGGCACTTAACAAACGTTTGTTGCTTGACTGACTCCACATGTATTATCTCATTTGATTCTCATAAAAACGCTGTTAAAATCACTCTAGACCTCAGTTTCCCCATCCAGAAAACCAGGAAGTTGAATTAGCTGAACTTTTAAGGTCATTTTTTTCACTCTAGACCTCATGACTTAAAAAAGTCAATATGGTATAGTGGCAACATCTCTTGATCTAGACCCAGAACTTTGCAGGTTTGGATTTTGTCATTTATTAGCTGCACAACCTTGAGGATATCTCTTAAGCTCTCTGAACCTCAGTTTCTTCATATGCTAAATGAGGGAAATAATACTTGGTACTATCTACCTCACAAGGTTTTTACAAAGATCAAATGAAACTATACATACATATACACATACACATATACACATACACATATACACAAACATAAGTGTTTTGTAAAATATAGAATACAACTAAGATTCATATCTCTTTTTTATCTTTCTTCCCCTTTCCACTTAAAAAAAAAGTGTTTTCCTAGTAATCAGTGGTTTAAAGGGAAACCACTAAGGAAACCACATAGGAAGACTGGACTTGCCAACAAAGACCATGGAAATCTGAGTGGCCCAGAGGGTAGTGGCAATGACTGCAGTGACAGCTTGTTTTATCAGAAGTCAAACTATCTCTCAATCCCTTCTTCTATGGTGAATATGCCTTTATCTCCTTCCATTCCAGAGTTACATGAAGCTTATTTGAGCCCCATCCTTTCAGCATCCCCAGCCTCTTTCATCCCTCAAAATCTCCTTCACTAGTCAAGGGGCCCAGATCCAGTCCTATACCCCTAGTAGCATTTTATCTTGTACCTAATTCTTTATCTCCATGCACTCCCTCTGGCATCCCTACCTGTTTCTCTCCCAGTCCTCTTTGCTCTAAATGAAGTAGACATCAGAAGGAGAAAAGAAGAGGCAGGTTGGCATATTAAAGGGAAACACATTCACATGCATACAAATCCATATTTTTTTCTTTTTTTTCTCCCACTACACCACATTGCCTCTTTATTTCATAAGATTTAGAGATGCAAGAAGGGAATTAGAGATCTTCTAATCCAGCCCTGGCATTTTATAGATGAGGGAACTGAGGCCTAGATAAGTCAAATGACATGCCCAAGGTCATAAGATAGTTTAGTAGCAAAGCCAAAATTTGAACCCAGGTCTTCTGACTAAAAAAAATCTCAAATTGAAATTGTTTTTCTGTTTCCTTATTGGTATTCATTTTATAAAGTTAACCAGGTCATGGTTAGGGTAAAAACAAATCTATGTGCCCTATTTGCATGTGAATAACCCAATAAAATTAAGGATTACTATTGTTATGTTTGTCCTTTGTACTCGAAGAGGACCATGACACCAATATGATGACATGACTTACAACTGACTTTGATTTGAATGAAGGAGGGCTATGCAAGGTCACCAACTGAGGATTACTGTAATGGTAATTTAAATGGGAAGATCTTTCTCATTCATTAATGGGCCCACGTGACCTGCCTGAGTTCAGAAGACAATGAGGTACTACTGCTCTTATTCAATTCAATTAATTTCAATTCAATTCAATAAGCACTTATTAAGTGGTTGCTATGGAGGAGGCATTAAAAAAGGTACTGGAGATTCAAAACTGAATTTCTGTTCTCAAGGAACATAGAGTCCCATGGGGTTATGACATGTAAATTAAGAAATAGGTTGGCTACAAGGTGAATTGTTACAGGAGCAGAAGACTGACAAAGTGGTCTGCTATAAGACATTTGTAAATTTCTTTTGGAAAGAAAATATTTCCTGATAGTGGAGCCATATGGGATGGGCGTTGAAGAATAATAGAAACTTGAATAGATGGAGATACCTAGAGAGTCTTCCAAGGATACACAATGACATAATGTGATCAAATGAAGAGACTTGGTAATTAGATTAAGGCTTTTGAAGGTATGATCAATAGTGAGATGAATAAATTCAAATATGTGGACAGTTGATAGAACTCTTGTTGGCAATATCATGGCAGATTTTGGCATTTGTGATTTTATCCTTCAAAATAGTAATCAATAATAAAAATAATGATAACTAGCATTTACATAGCACTTTAAGGTTTACAAAGTGCTTTGCAAATATTATCTCATAAAATTAACAAGACCTTTTTAAAAATTAATTCTGATCAATAAAAGGGAACTTGTTGATGAAGTAAACTCTCCCTGGAGGTGAGTAACCACTCTACCATAGAGTCTATGACAGAGCAACAAAAAGGGGCAGAAAATCATCTGAATTTTGCAATAGCTTATTTGAGAGTTCATTTCAGAGTTTTCTTGGGCAAATGTTGCATTGGGGAATTCAGTTCAAAAGGGATAGGAAGCTCACAAGAATGAAATTTTGAAAGGTCAAGCATAAACATTTCTGAAAAAGAGGAAAAAGGGGAGAGAATATAAAGTCTAAAGTAGCTGCATAGGAACTTTAATACCTTCCTTTCCTAACAACAGTTTGAAGCATTTAAAAATTTGGGGTTAATGAGAAACTGAAGGCCTTTTATTAAATGAGAACCAAAGGTAATAATTGATCACTGTAAAGTTCATTTTCATACTCTGTCCTATATGAGAGAAGCAGCATGGAATTGTAACTAGAAGATTGACCTTGGAGTCAGAGATGTATTCATGTCATCCCTTCTATACATATGTAATGTTAAGGGAATTTGAAGATTTTCCCTGCTGCTTAATAGATCCATATGACCTGCTTTGAGCTTGAGTCATATGACTTACATATGGTAGTCCTCCCTCTATTGGTAATGTGTACAAATTTTCTTGTTACCATGATGGAATTGGCTGTCTGGTATCTGAATAAATATTTTGGTTTCATCTTTGAGGAAAAGAGTTTATATTTTGCAAATTTACCCTGGAAATACACCTACATATCTGTACTGGCTGCTGTAGGTATCACAATGGAGCTACAACAGATTAACTGTGTAAGTCACTTAGCCTAAGACTCTAAATTACAAATGAATTATTGCTTTGCGCTCATGGAGAAAATTTCTACATTAGGAATTGTCCACACTAATGAAATCACAAATTTACACATACACACATATTACACATACACAAACAAAATTTTTAAAGTCAAAACAATAATAAGGCAAATGTTGGATGATTGATTTACTTATGAGAAAGGTAAAGTTCACTAAAGTTCTATTCCGATGTTTCTTCTTGGTGAGGAGATGACCCTGAATTCTTAAGGACCTATTCAGACAGCCTCTACCAAGCTAGAAAGGTTTTCAACGTGAGCATGATGGGAGAATGCAAGTCTCAGGTCCAAGGTCAGCTAAGTTGGGAAAAGTTCATTATCAAGTTGAGCACAGGCTGATCAATTTTTTGTTCATGCAACTTTCAAAGACCATCTACTAAATTACAGAAGGGATTGTGACTTTGCATCAGTGGAAGGAGTAACAACATTGATGAACTCACGAGGATTATAGGTGTCTTGTGTTATAAGTAAATAGAACATATGACTATCTGCTGTAATCAAATGTTTAAAGTATAAAGAGAATTATCTCAATCTTTATCTTTATCTAGGTCAAAAAGGCACAATTAGTTCCTGCTTCTGGTACTACATCCGCTAAAGAAGGACACTAGACACAATGCCAGGGTCCAAACCTCTACTAAGATTATTCAACTCCATTTATCTCAGTGGGCATTTATTTGTATTAATCTTTTTAATTTTATTTATTTTTTCAACTGAAAAGCATGTATTTTCTCTCCTTCCCACCTGCCACTCACACTGGGAAAAAAGAAAAAAGGAAAAACAAAATCTTTGTGACAAGTATGTATGGTCAAGCAAAACAATACATTACTCATTCTAAATCTTGAGTCCCTCAAGTCTCTGTCAGGAACAGGGTAGCATGTTTCATTATCAGTCTCCCAAAATTGTGGCTGTTCATGGTGTTGATCAAAGTTCTTAAATCTTTCCCAGTTTTCTTTATAATGCTATTATATAAATTGTTCTCTTGGTTTGGGTCACTTCATTCTGCTCACTTCAAACAAGTCTTCCAAATTTTCTCCATCACTTTCATCATTTCTTATAGCATGATAGTATTCTATCACATTCATATGGCACAATTTGTTCAGTCCATCCCCAACTGATAGACACCACCCTAAGTTTCAGTTCTTTGCCACTGCAAAAAGACATGCTATAACTATTTTCCTACATATGGATTCTCTTTCCTTGATCTTCGAAGTAATAGGTCTAGTAGTGACATCTCTGGGTTAGATGATATGCACAGTTTCGTAACTTTTGGGGCATAGTTCCGAATTGCTTTCCAGAATGGATAGACCTATTCACAATTCCATCAATAGTGTATTGGAATGTTCGCTAATCATTATATAAGTACTTGTTGAGTGCCAGAAACTTTCTAGAAGTTGGAAATACAATAACAAAAATGAAAGTAATCCCTGCCACCCAGGAACTTACTTCCTACTGGGAGGGGAAGGGGAAAGTCTTGGAGGGAGGACAATGTGTACATAGTTAAGTAAATACTATATATACTGTATTTATATATATACTGTATTTATATATATGTATATATATATTTAATAATTTCAGGGACAGGGAGTGCTTCATGAGCCTTAGCACACATGATTGAGACCCAGGGAAGTTATGATTGCCCATGACAAAGTACATTGTAGAAGAGCTGGGAATAGAACAGGGATCTCCTGAGTCTATATAGTATGCTCTCCATAATCCCATGCAGACTCTGCCAATTAAAAGAGAATGTTAAAAGAAGAACCTTATCTGTCATTAGTCCCCAAAGAAAGGCAAGCTGTTCTACGTCGTGCTATGAGGCAATATTTAATTGGCCCTCTCTTTGGACTGCCATTAATAAGGAAGGTACATAACACTATGAGGTAACAGTGCTTCCTTTTGCAGCTCCCTGCCTCCTCAAATTATACTTGACATTTATATTGGAAAAGCACCTAGAGTCTAGAAATGTTTTATTCAGTTCTAATTACAGAGGCCCCAAGGAAACAATCCACAGAAGCCATCTATAAAATCCAAGCCTGCGATTAAGGAATTTTAGCTATGTAGACAGTACATCTGGCTCAAACAAAAGCAGGTTTGAATCCTTCACATATTTGTGGCTCCACAGATTTAAGAGCTGAAGAAATCTGCTTTGTCTAAAGTCCTCCATCCAGTTTATAGAAGAGTCTGCCGCTCTAGTGGTTAAGATTCTGCTAATTGACTGTGGTGATCCAAGGTCATTCCAAACAGAAAAGGTCTTTTGAGAGGCACCATGGTGAAACAGCTACAGCACTGGGATTGAAATCAAAAAGATCTAGGTTCCAAAACAGTAATCATTAAAGAAATACAAATTAAAACAACTGTGAAAATTACAGATATTGGAGGGGATAGGGGAAAAGTCACAGCAATGCACTGTTCATGGGTTGGTGAACTAGTCTAGACATTCTAAAAAGCTATTTGGAACTGTACTCCAAAAGTTACTAAACTGTACATCCCCTCTGACCCAGTGAGAACACTGCCAACCCCAAAGAGATCACAGAAAGAAGAAAAGACCCATATTTATAGTAGCTCTTTTTAAGATGACAAAAAACTGGGGACTAAAGGGATGTCCTTCAACTAGGGAATGGCTGAACAAATTGTGGTTTATGGGCATAATGGAATGCTACTGTAAGAAATGATAAAAGAGATAATTTTAGAGACACCTGGGAAGATTTGTATGAAGATAGCACAGTAAAGTGAGCAGAAACAGAAGAACAATTTATACAATCAAAACAGGCAAATAATTTTGAAAGGCTTAAGAACTTTGATCAATCCAATGACCAACTAAAATTGCAAAGGACTCATGATACTACTCACCTCCTGAAGGACGGATGATGAAATCTAGGTGAAAAGGAGACAGAAATTATTTGGAAATGTCTGCTGTGGGAACTTGCTTTGCTTGACTACGTATATTTGCAATAAAGGTTTGTTAGTATTTTTTTTTTCAAGGATGGAGGAGAAACAAAAGAAAATAGCTTTTTTCTGCAAAAGGATTTGTTCGGTTTTTTTTTTTCAAGGAAAAGTGATTTTTGCTCATTGCAAAAATTAAATTTAAAAAATAATTTCAAAGATACAAAATGTTCATTTTTTGAAAAATTTATTTACATTTTAAAACACATCAAAAAATTTAAAATTTTTCACTTCATTGTCTCACCACTAGACACATATCCCCAGAAAGGTCAAAGATAGAAGGAAAGGCTCAATATATAGCAAAATATTCATAATGTCTTTTGATAGCAAAAAAAGGTGCAACAAGGTAGGTACCCATCCACTAGGGAAGTTTGAACTAACCATGGTAGTTAATGGTAGAGAAATAGTAAGCAGTTAATTGATATAATGGATAGGGCTCTCAACCTAGGGCCAGGAAGACTTGAGTTCAAATCTGACCTTTGACACTTAATAGCTTTTCACTTAACTTCTATGTGCCTCAGTTTCCTCAACTATAAAATGGGGATAATAATAGCAACTACCTTCCAAGATAGTTATGGAAATCAAATGAGATATTTGTAAAGCACTTAGTGCATAGTAGGCACTTAATATTTGTTTTCGTACTTCCTATAGTACAATAGAGAATGATAAATATAATAATAGCTAATATTTATACAGTGCTTAAGGTTTATAAAGCATTTTATTCAAGTTATCTCATTATATGAGATATATGTTGAGTTATATGTTATTTTTGTACCCATTTTGCAAGTAAGGTAACTGAGGCTAAGAAAGGTTTAATTAGGTGGGGCTATGGGCGGAGTGCTAGACATGGAATTGAGAAGAATTTGAGTTCAAATTTGACTTCAGTCATTTAACTTCTATGTGCCTCTCTTTTCTCATCTGTAAAATTGGTATAATAATAGCGCTTATTCTTCAAGATTGTTTTGAGAATCAAATGAGATCAAATCAAATGTGTAATCAAAATTTTATATGTAAAGCGCTTTGCAAATCTTAAACTATACAAATTGTCCTCCTCCTCTTCCTTCTTCTCCTCTTCTCTTTTTCTTCTCCTTCTCCTCCTCCTCCTCCTCCTCCTCCTCCTCCTCCTCCTCCTCCTCCTCCTTCTTCTTCTTCTTCTTCTTCTTCTTCTTCTTCTTCTTCTCTTCTTCTTCTTCTTCTTCTTCTTCTTCTCTCTTCTCCTCCTCCTCCTCCTCCTCCTCCTCCTCCTCCTCCTCCTCCTCCTCCTTCTTCTTCTTCTTCTTCTTCTTCTTCTTCTTCTTCTTCTTCTTCTTCTTCTTCTTCTTCTTCTTCTTCTTCTTCTTCTTCTTCTTCTTCCTCCTCCTCCTCCTCCTCCTCCTCCTCCTCAGGTCTTCCTGACCCTTAAGTCCAGTGCTCTGTCTGCTATATCATGGAAGGATTTGTATGAGGAGTAAATAATCTGGACCAGAGTTAGATGTACCATGACTACAATCACATAAATGAAAAGATCATTAAAAGGAAGGCAAACTTGGAATACAGTAATAACTAATTTAGTCCTGGAAAATAGAGAATGAAACTTATCTGCTTCCTCTCAGCAATGACAAAGCAACCTTAAGGGAAGTTTGTGACCTACATCATCAGACGTGGTTATAGAGTCATGAATTTTTTTTTTGGCTTATCTTTTTCTTTTGTTACCAGGGAGGCTTTAGTTCTGGATTCAGTGGTAGAATGTTCATAAATGTCTGCAATGTAAAAAGAATGGAAGTTAGAAAGAATGTTTTAGCTTGTTTTTCATTGAGTTTGTGATTTCCATCAGTGCTGGGAGATCTGAGTGAAGAATTTCTTCCAGCCCGGGGGATGGGTACCTGCTCTGCAATGTACAGTCTTTGAAAGATTCCTGACTTGCTCAGTCACACAGGCAGCATGTGTCAGAGGAAGGACTTGACCCTCAGTCTCCCTCTCAATCTACTGTCAACTTTCAATCTACTATGCCATGCTACATCATAAATACATATTATTTTTCAATGAATAAATAAATGTACTATAGGCATTGCCCTAAGTTAGCATTCCCAAAGAAAAGAATTTCAATGATTGGCATCATAGACAGATCAAAGTAATTGATTCACTTCTCACCTTTCTCCTAGAGCAATATCTCCTTCTAGAACAGGCATCTATGGCTCATTATATTCCTTTCCATGGAAGTGGGGGTGGGGTAGAGTGAGGTGAAAAGAATAACCATTTATATAGCGCTGCTAAGCACTTCTCAAATATTATTTCATCTAATTCTCATAATGATCCTCCAAGATAGGTAGTGTTATTATCCCATTTTGATTTAGGCAAAACAAAGGTTAAGTAACTTGCCCAGGGTCACAGAAGTAGTAAGTTTTTGAGGCTGGATTGGAACTCAGGTCTTTGTGACTCTAGCCAGAGTAATCCATCCATCATGCCCTCTAAATGCTTCTAGGTAGGGTCATTAAGCCAAAGAGCACCTAATAACATTTAGCTTTCTAATTACTCAAGAGGCTTTCATTAAAGTTTTATGGTTGTTGCTTTTGTTTTTTTTAAGTGATATATATATGTTCCATTTGTTGTTTAAAGAGCTCTGTGTTTAAAATAGTGTTTTCTGAAATTCTTCTACAAATTCAGAGATGGCCATCTCCAGTCATCCTGATCTATATCTTGACACTGGGTCCAGATGTCTGTGGAGGAGATGATGAGGCTGGTGACTTTGCACACCCCTCCTTCACTTAAATCCAATTCACTTGCAAGTCATGGCATCACCTCCCTGATGTCATGGTTCTCTTCCAGAATGAAGGGAAAATAACAAAAACAAGAACACAAAAAATCCTCAGAGGAAAAGCTAATGGCAGTCGCTTGGTTACATTAATGTCACTTGGTTATAATATGCTGTTGAGCTTCAGACCAGTTTGGAACTCTCAATTTCTTTAACCTAAGGCTATTTTAGCCCATACCATATAGAGCTCTGGGTTAGAAGTGTGGCTGTTGCATGGGGCTTAATTAACTCTACAATGAAAAGTAAACTTATGCATTCAACCATGAGCAGCAACTTATTGCATCAATAATTTATATGAAGGTTCAACATGGGAACACACTTAAGTTCCTAGGTGTAGTCAAAATCTGATGGCCCACCCAGTCTTATCTTTATCATTTTGTGTTATGTCATCTAGATATGTCCATATTTCTGGATATTCTTTGATAGTGTAATATTTAATTACTATTGCTTTTTTTTATAGCATGTGAGTAGCTCATTTCATTTACTAGTTTTTTTAGGAATTATCCCCTAAAATTATATACTATTAATTTCTGTTTTCATCAGTGATGGAATGATGAGCTGACTTTGAAGTCAAGAAGACTTGGATTCAAATTCTCCCTCTGACACACCTTGGCTGTGTTACTTTCGGTAAGTCACTTAACTTTTTAAGCTCTAGATAACTAAAAAACCATACCTTGTAAAGACATGCCAACCTGTAGTTGGCAGACAGTTTCCTCATCAATGAAATTGCAAGTCCAGTCCCTGTTACTACTTCATTGACAGGACAGCTAGGTGGTGCAGTGGATAGAGCACCAGTGCAGGAGCCAGAAGGACCTGAGTTCAAATCTCACTTCAGACACTTGACACTCACTAGCTGTGTGACCTTCGGCAAGTTACTTAACTCCAATTGCCTCATCCTGGATCATCTCCAATCATCCTGATAAATATCTGGTCACTGGATTCAGATGGCTCTGGAGAAGAAGTGAGGCTGGTGACCTCCCTCCCTAAACAAAGTCAAGTGCATGTCATGTCATTATTTCTCTAAGGGCATGATCTTCTTCAGCAACAAAGGATGAACACACACTACTTCACCGATATGAAATAATTTGCATAGTGCACAGAACAAGGTAGGAAATGGTATAGTTATAATTTTATTTTCTATTATGTGCCAGACACTGGGTATACAAATACAAAGTGAAATGGTCCTTACCCTAAAGGAACACACATACTAAAGGCAAAGACAACAAAAAAAGGGAAATGGTGGCCAGATCTACCTAATTAATAAGTGATTTATCCTGGGATCACAAAGATAATGTCTGAAGCAGGATTCAGACTAAAGTCTTTCTGACCCAAAGTCCAGCACTCCCTCCAATGCACCATGGGAAGATTTGTATGAGTAGTAAAATAAATAACACTATTCCTAGCTTTGGTCTGATGAGTTATAGGGATGTCAAGTGATCTATAAATCAAACAGCATGCCCTCTCCAGTAGCAATGGCAGTAATGATTTGATTACTGTTTCCAGAGCAAGAGGTAGAATGTGGTGAGGTGGAGAATGACAGTATATACAGAATGGCAGCAAAAGTGGTGAGATGCCAGGACAAGCCAAAGAACCTGGTGAATGGATGGATGGGATATGGTACAGAGTAATAATGCCCATTTTAAGACAGAGAAATGAAGGCAATAATTATACTTGTCAATTCAAGCACTAAATTTAGAATTTAAGTAGTTGACAGTCATCCTCATGTGTCTGATTTAATAGTAGATTTATGAATACCATTTAAGATGGCTCATTTACCAGATTCCCCCAAGCTAAAAGTGTTCTCTGTTTCTTCCAGTCTTCACAAAACACCCCATCTGGACCTCTAACTATACCCATCACAGTGTATGGCACATAATAAGCAATTAATAAATCCTTGTTGCCTTCCTGTTGCTTGCTTGCCTATAGTATAACGAGGGCTGAATTTGGAGTCAGAGAACTTGGGTTCAAATCCCAGTTTTGCTACTTGGTATCTGTGTAAACCTGTGCAAAACACCTGGGCTTATTTCCCAAGTGGGCCTCAGTTTTCCTTGATTGCAAAATGAGAGGGTTGGGCAAGATGGCCTCTGAGGTCCCTTATGGCTCTAAATCTATCATCTATGATCTATTACCTGACAGTACACACTTTGATGGAGAAAGTTTTCTGATTTCACATGAAAGGAAAGTCTCTGTTTTCTGTTACTCGTGAGACTGGAAAAGCAAACAGAATTTGAGGGGGATTTCTGTTTAACCATGATTCATATGAAACAGTTAAAAATAGCATATGGTTTTTATGTAGGTTTGTTTAATATATCACATTTTAGATTAGCTCCTAAGGCAGGACTATTTCCCAAAGGGCTGCATATGCCAACCCTGAGTAATTACCTTCGGAAATTCAATATTCTCCATTTCTGAAAGAATGAATTGTATTATCTGTTGACAGATTTCATGAGTGTCTCCAGTATGAGAACATTCCAGTCCCAAAGCTGGAAAGTAAATTGCAGCTATTGGGTCCAAAATCTGCTCTTAAGAGGAATCCTGACTTTTTATGTTCTCTGCTGGTTACTACCAGTTTCATGTAATTTTCTTTAAACATCTGGTCTGTATTGTTCAATACAGGGTCAGTCCACCTTTAGAGAATTTCAATTCTTCAAATGGGAGGTCTAATAGTATACTTTGCACCACAGAACTGACTGTAGAAAAATCCATCTTAGTATTCTACTCTTACATAAATTACCAAAGGAGGTCCATGTACTATGGAGATATATCATCACAGGGGAATTATTTTAAACTCAATCTTATTCTCTACTTCACATTTTGGCATAAATTAAACCACAGTTTTATTCGCAGTGGAAATTACTGCTTTGTATTTGCCCTGTAGCAGGCACATGGTAGGTGCTTAAAACATTTAGCACAGCCCCTGACATAGAGTAGGCTCGATATAAATGTCAGCTATTATTATTATAGCTAAATAAATACTTATTAGTTTGATGGTTGATTGATTGAGGATTTCATTTTGTAGCTTGGAGAATCCCAATAAGGAAACTCTTCCTACCAATGTATGTCCTCAACAGTTCTGACACTTTGTAGTCTTGGAGGGTTGCCTGGGGCACTAAGAAACTAAGGGATTTGTTTAGGGTCTCACAGACAATATAGGTAAGAGTTGGTATTTAAATCCATGTCATATTGGCTCTGAGTCAAGCTCTCTACTTACCATACCTCTCCCATACTAATTGCTATTTTGGGGGTGGGGGTGAGGCAATTGAGGTTAAGTGACTTGTCCAAGGTCACACAGCAACTGTCAAGTGTCTGGTCTGAGACTGGATTTGAACTCAAGTCCTTCTGACTCCAGGGCATGGGCTCTATCCACTGCACCACCTAGATGCTTCCCACTAATTGTTATTAATTATAAGTATACATTGTAACATTATATTTTCAATGACCCAAGTGGTTTACCACACTTTCTGCCATGGCCAGTAAAGTAATCCTATCCAGTCAAACATGTTGTGTTGTGGAACCATTGACTAAACTTCCCAAAAAGGAAATACAGAATTCCCACAGTCATCTGAAAGACTTTAGTCAAGTTATTTAATGTCTCTAGTCCTCAGTTTCTACCCATCAACTCTCTTAGGCAACACCTTAGATTTTTTTGACAGCCTAAGTTAGAAAGATGTAAACACAGACTTTGTGACTCCAAAACCATCCCATTTTCCACTGAACTACCTAAAGTTCTCTGTAGACACCTGATCATAGTACAGAGCCACTTTATCCTAGTCTGACTCAACCACAGCTCTAGCCTCACCATTTGGTTCTTACTAACATAAACTTTGGGGTTGTGTGGAGGAGGAAATGTTCTTACTCTATCTTGGGGCTATTTCTTATTTTTAGGCAACAGATTTTTATATATTCATGGGCAGTCCCCATTCATTTGGGGATGCTTTGAAAAAGTATATATGATTTTTCTATACTTTGTTCCTGATATATGGACCTATCCCTACCACTCTACTAAAATATAATACTTTTTTCTGAGATGTGTAGCCCTTTGTGTTACTTTGCATACTACTTTTGTGAGACCCTAAGCGTCTTGGTTTCCTTCTCATGCTTAACTTGCAAATAACTCCCCCAAAAAACAAAACTAATCAAGACAAATGATATTTCTCATGGATTTTTTTGAAGTAAAATATAAGCATTCTTTACCCTTTCAAGACTGCAACTTCCAATATATATATATGGATACATAACATAACAACTTTGGGGGGTGCTATTGTTAACGCCCTATTAGACAGGAGGAAACTGAGGCAGACAGAGGTCACACAGCTAGTAAGTTCTAAGGCTGGATTTGAACTCAGGTTTTCTTGACTCCAAGTCCAGCACCCAATCCTCACCTAGCTTGGTTATCAGCCATGAGATAGTGTGGAAATTTCTTATTTTGAAAAGGGATGCCCACCCTCAAACAGGTTGGGAACCACTAGTGCAAAAGAAAGGACACCAAGCTAGGAATCAGAAGACTCCTGTTCTAGCTCCGTTACAAATTAACTGCTTATCTTGAGGCAAATTTCACCTCATGATGTACCTCATCTCAAAAATGGCAAACATCATATCTTCCTTACCTTTTTCACAAAGCTGTTTAGAGGATCAGATGATCAAGGCTTTGAAAAGCATAAGGTTAATATTGTCATTGGACAATACTGTCCAAGGTTTGCTTTATGGAAGAATTGTATTACTAAAGCATAATTTAGAAATCTCCAGTCTCTTTAATTTATAGACCTCAGGCCTCAGCCATTTGCACACACACAAATATAAATTAGGCATCAATCTCTGCTCTAGTAAGGAGATAAAAACAAGACAAGGAAGGTACTTCAAAAAGACCAGTAGTAAAACTGGGAGAAGGAAAAAGAAGAAAAAAATATGAGAAAATCTGGAAAGACTGTCAGCATGTGCAGCCCTATATACAAGTAGGTGACATACCCCATTAAAATGTTAGCTGCTAAAGACCAGGGACTATGTATTTTTTGTTCATTTTCTTGATATACAGTTAGCACATGTGTCTTGGCGGGGGGAGGAAAAAGGAAGGAGAGAGAAAAGAAATCTGGAACTCAAAATCTTATAAAAGTGAATGTTGAAAACTATTTTAACATGTAAATGGAAAAAAATAAAATACTATTAAGAGGGAAAAAACAAAGTTAGCACATTCCAGGTGTGCTATATACATTTTTAATAATAACCTGCTGTCCACTGTGACCTCCTCTAGTTTCCCTTTTCACTGAAGCAACTTGGTTTCCTTCTGATGCGCAACTTTCAAATAACTCCAAAAAACTACACCGCACAAAACATATTTAGAAGGAAACCAGTAGTTTCTTTAGTGGCCTAAGTAAGGAATGCAAAATCAACTGGAAAAAAAAAGAAGATATATCTTTTCGTCATTTTGATATACAAAGTACTTACTACAGTTAGACTGATAGGCTTACCTATAGTAGAACCAATAGGAGAAAGAGAGGGAGTCAGACAAGGAGGGAGTCAGGGAGGAAGGAAGGAAGGAAGGAAGGAAGGAAGGAAGGAAGGAAGGAAGGAAGGAAGGAAGGAAGGAAGAAGAGGAAGAAAGAAAGAAGAAAAAAGGGAAGAAATGTTTTGATCACAGAAAATGGCAAAACATTTTTTATATGAACAAAGACCATCAAGACCAGTGCCAGTCCACAACGGCAGCCACATTTCCCCAGATCTTACTCCACATGAAGAGTGTCTTTCTGTGGCTAACATAAGCCTGGAAAGAGTGGGTAACCACTTGATTTTGTTTTGTTTTCTTTTGTTTTTCCTAAGAGATGAAATGGTATAAAGTTAAAAGATAAATAGAGAACAAAAGCAAAGACGCAGACCACTTACTGGTTATCAGCTGGGGAAGAAAATATGTTCTCTGTCATGTTGTGGCTCTTTGTGTGTGTCTCTCTCTCCCCTCCCCCAATCTCCCAACCCAAAAACAAGTAGAACAGAAATAAAACAATAATTATTATTTAAGTCACAGATAAGGACCTTGAGCTAAGCTCCCTTTAACTAGTTATGGTGAGGGGGTGGGGGGTAGGAGAGGAGGCTGAAAAACCAAGGAGTCCCACTGCCTGCCACTCAGTCTTGTCCTATACATATCATTCAGACTCTTAGTCCCCAACCTGGCTTGACCAAATAGACAAAGATTTTTTTCTTATTGCTCTCCCTCATCCTGAACACCAAGGTCACTGTAATAAGTGTATAAACTCTAGGTAAAACTCTGCTAAGTTGCCATAGCTACTTCTAGCATTCTGATTCTCCCTGGCAACCAGGTTGTGGCTATATGTAGGTATCAAAACTTTCATGAGAAACTAAATTCAATCCCAAAATGCATTTATTTATCGTTTTGTACCATCTGCAAAGCACTGTGCTTGGTTCTTACATGGAGGGGGTGGGGGAGAGGTAATGGGGGAAAAAGGAAAAATTCCATTTTCTACTCAGTAGCATGCAAACATCTTGAGGATAAGCACTGCATTTACCTTTGTATTACTGATATTCAGTAGAGAACCAAACACACAGTAGATATTTAATAAATGCTTTCCAAGTGCAACTGAATTCTGAGAAATAATTGTACAAGTCAATTGGCAGACTTTCATCTTTTTCCAAAAGTTTTGGGGTCTATAGAAAGCATTTGCACAGATAAATAAAGCTTATTGTGAAATATAAAAGGCATTACATGACTTCTGAGTCACATAACCAACAAGACAGAAGAAAAGATGTTTTCTCCAATCCTCGTGACCTCTTGAACTTCTCTAAAATATGAATTATGTGCCAGAGATAAAGCAATTTCAACTATCTCCACAACCTAGGACACCACAAAGAAAAATGATTAAAATTCCATACATCCTATCGTGTCTCTCATCACTCACAAGCCTCCCAGAAGTAAAACTCTACTACCTACACACTCCACCAATTTACAAAAGAATTCAAACTCACCCCCAGGCCCAACACTCCTGCTTCTTTCTAATAACAAGCAGTTCCAAACTCAAAACTGCAGAAATTTGCTGTGACAGCCAACATCATGGAAGGAGAGTAGAGGATCCAAGAAAGGGGGAAAACCAAATGTATGAATTGTAAAAGAGCTCAATCACGTAACTTGACCATACTGCCCCTTCCTCCCCTCCACCTAACCACTGTCTTATTAACAGCAGGATATAAAGCCTCCAGATCTAGTAAATGAGTTCAGACATCTATGAATAAATACTGTAAAACAAAGGAAAATAATTCAACACCTGATGAGGACTCTGTGGAATTTGAGGAGAAGATAGAACCACAATACACTGTGGTCTATGATTTAAAAGAAAAATTAAGATTATGAGAGCAGAATCTATGGCTAGCACAGCAGAAATAGTTGCCTGAATAAAAAAACTTGAACCCACAGTGGTAAGACTCATCAAAAAAACAAAAGAGAAGACAAACGATTGGAAATACAAATACACAGAAGTGAAAGGCAATTTAGAAGAGAAGCAAAAAAGCAATATCATTAAAAGAAAACACATTATCTGTCCAAATAAAACAATCTGATCTTGATAATAGGGTATATGAACACAATCTAAGGATCACACTTCTCTTAGAAGAACACAAGTCAAAAAACCTAAATTTCATTATGCAAGAAATACAAGAAAATTACCCAGAACTTCTGAACACAGAAAACAAATACCAGTTGGAAGAATTCATAAATTGTCTCCTGAGAAAACCAAAAAACCATAAGGTTGTAAGCTCCAAGACACATATTGGTTAAATTTAACAATTCCATGAAAAAACAACAAATTCTGCAAGTGACCAGGGAAAGACTTTCAAACGCAAAGGAAAGGGAATTAGAGAAAACACTGGAGGAAATGGAATAATGTGTTCTAAAGAGCACTGATGCTCAAGATATAACTCAAGATGATCTACCCTACAAATTGGAGCTTAACTATAAATTTTAAAAGATGAATATTCAATAATAAAGAGGCACTCAAAACTTTATTAGGAAGAAAACCAGACTTAAAGAGATTATTTGCTTCCCAAACATCCCAGACAACAGAAATGCAGGAGAGGTGAACCAACGAAGGACAGAAACAGCAACTGGGTAATAACAAAGCAATTATTAATAGAGTGAATGAACAGGAAACCTGGGTAAAGATGGGAGTTAGGTGGCAATGATAATGGAGAGACAGGCCCGAGGTACCTCACAACATACCACCTACAAGGGAATCAATGTTTTGGAGAGGGGCTTTTGTTCCTTTGTTTAAATTTTTATGTAAGGAAAAAACAAACATACATATTTAACTCAGTTTGTTTGCAATTTTCTTAGCTTTTGCCTCTTCTAGCTTGGCAATATGAACCGTTGATTTTGGACTCAGACATTGCCATCCCAGTGATGAGACATGTCATTTTATCTGCCATTGTCATTGGCTTTGATGATGCCCTTGCGTATCCAGGACACCTTTATCTTAAGGTTAACCTGTATGAAGGCAATGCTTGTGTTGAGGTTTGGGGTGCTTGGGACCCCAAAATACCAATACCTGAGTCCTGCCTGGATGAATTTGACTCAAACCTTCTTTAAGTCAAAGAAAAACAAAGTTTATTTAAGATCCACCATATTGGGTTGACTCTTAAGGAGCCTAAGCATTTGTGATGCTTGCATTGACAAGCAGGCCAGATAGAATCTGACCTAGATTGAATCTGAGCTCCCTCATGAAGACAAGGCAGAGTTTATATATAGAAAGATTGTGGAAGGGATCTATGGGTGGTCTAGTTGTCTGGAAGGAGGGCTCTAGGGAGGGTCTTGAAGAGGAGTCTAAGGAGGATCTTGATAGGACTGCGGTGACTAGAGGTCAGAACCAAGAGAGTGGGATTTTTATGGGATCAAGGATGGGAAATACTCAGCATCTGGAGTTAACACACAGTGGAGGCCAGGCTCTGTTAAGAATAAGAAAAGGTTTACGTCCTCAGGCAAACACCAGATCAAGTGGAAGGAAAGTTCAAGCCAAATCCCAGAGCCTATACTTCATCACTTGTGCAGATCTTTCTGTGAACTAAGCCTCCCAATATGACTTTACCTTTGATATTATATTTAGGAACTCCCATTTTTCCAGCACAAAGCAAGTAGGAAGACTTAAAGCACCTGAAGAGACATAGTGCTATGTTAACAGCAGAGGAGGGCGAAAAATCATAACTTAAAAAAAAAAAAATTTAAAGACAAATGGAGGAAAGTATAAGCCTAACTCTTACAACTTTTTTAAAAATTCAATAAAATGAAATAGTGACAAATTAGATTAAAAAAATCATAATTCCACAGTCTATTGCTCACAAGAAACATATTTTAAAAACAAAGACATATACAGAATAAAACTGAAGGACTGGAGGAAAAAAATACTATTATCAGGTAAATCCACAAAAGCAGAAGCTGTAATCACGCTGACAAAGCAACAAACATTCAAAAAATAAAAAAGGATAAACAAGGAAACTAAATTATGCTGAAAAGAACCATGAGACAACAAACCAATGTCAGTATTAAACTTGTATATTTCAAATGCCTTGTAATCCAAATTAAGGACACATTAATTGAGTTACAATACTACATAGACAGTTGTACATGACAGTGAAAGGAGATTTCAATATCCATCTCTCAGATTTGGATATAGCTAACAGAAAGATACATAAAAGGAAAAATACAGAACTAAGCGAATTGCTAGAGAAACTACAGCTGAAAATCTTATGGCATCTTCTAAATGGGCCTGCAAAAGACATATTTTTCAGCCCTAAATTTTTTTAAAAATTGACCATTTATTAGGGCACAGATATTTTGAAAACAAAAGAAAAAAGGCAGAAATAGTAAGTACATCCTTTCAGAACATAATGCAATAAAAAAGTCATTGGTTCAAGAATCACAAGCAAAAGCCATACAGACAAATAGAGACTTAACAATGAAATTCCAAATAATGAGCATACCAAAAAACAAATCATAAAAACACCTAATACTTATGTGAAAGAAAATTATAATGATGATACAACATAAGATGAGACGCAACTAATGCAGTTTTCAGGGAGAAAATCATATCCTACAAACATACATTAACAAAACAGAAAAAGAGAAGATTAATGAACTGAATATTCACTTTAAAAAAACTAGAAAGTCAGCAAATAAACAAACTTAAGATTCAGGGATAAAGTACCCACGCCTCCTCAGAACCCTACGCTCCTGGGGCCCTTCCTTCCCTTTGATTGGAGAGTGTGGAAGTTGGCTTTGTATCAAGTTTCTCTGAGAAGAGTTTGATATCCAAATAATTAACATATAGTTATTAAACTAATCATCATTCCCCAATAACTAAGCAGTAAAAGGAAATAAGCACAGTTCTCAAAAGAGTTGAGAAGAATTGAGAACCACATGAAAGAATGCTCCAAATAACTAATGATAAAAGAAATGCAAATCAAAACAACCTTGAGACTTCACCTCAGCCTGCAAATTGGCAAAGATGACCAAAATGGCAATAGTCAATATTGAAGGGATTGTGAACTAGTAGGTATTGTTAGTAGAGATGTGAATTAGTACATTTTGGGAAGCTATTTGGAATTCTACAAACAATACGAAAACAATTATGACTATAGTATACATATCCTATGACTTAGAGATTCCATGACTGGGCTTGTACTTCAAAGAATACTTTGATTAGAAAAAAAAGTCCCCATCTATACCAAAATATTTGTAGCAGCACTTTTTTGTGATGACAAAGAATTGGAAACAAAGTAGATGCTCATCAACTGGGGAATGGCTGTGGTACATAAATATAATTGAATCTTATTGTGGTGTAAGAAATTATGGATGTGATGACTATAGAGAAGCATAGAAAGATCTACATGAACTGATGCAAAATGAAGTAAGCAGATCCAAAAAACAGTGTACAAAATGAATTCTCTACATTGAATGTGATTATCAGGTTTTCCTTGGGTCTTCTTTAGCCTAAGCAAACCCAATACTTTCAAGCTTTCTTCATAAGAGCTATTTTCCATTATATGGGTGACTCCTTTTTCCATCCCCATTTTAAAGTATGCTAGGAGTCTAATGAAATTACAGATTTAAAAGACCCTGATTTTATCTAGTACAACCAGCATCTGAAAAAAAATTCCTCCAAAACATCCCTGAGAAGTGATCATCAGCCACTACAAGAAGAGTTCCATTGCCAGGGGAACTCACTGTCTGAGAAAACAGCCCATTAGACTTTTAAAGAACTCTAGTTGTTAAGAAATTCGTAAGAGACTGAAACTTACATCTATCTGCCTCTCAACAGGTTTGTGAATGTTAATTAATTAGAAGTAACTGCTCTTTTTCACGTATCACTATTCAATTGTCAGGATTTGTAAGTAATAATCAGACTTTCTTCTCTGTTCTTTGAAATGCAAATGAGGTGATTAGCCTCTGATCACAAATCTTCAATTCCTCTTTATCAGGAAAGCTTTAGCAACACAATTCTGAATGGAATAATCACTGCGGTAATCAATAGTAGAAGAATTACTTTCTTTCTTCTAGGTGACATACTCCATTCAATACAACCCAGCACTCAATCTGAATCAACCATTCTCACTTTTACTAAGCTATAACTCCTAATTCTTTTCCCCTGTAATTAAAACTTGCTAGCTATTCTAACAAACATTCCCATTCAATAAGTATTTCTTAATCTCTGGTTTTGTTCAAGGCACTGGGGGCACAAAGACAAAGCAAAACAAAATAATAATAATATGGATAGTTTCAATCTCTCCTAAAAAGGAGGTTGTGCTAGGGGAATACAAGATGTAAATAAATACAAGCTAATATGTAGGGAAATCAGGAAAGGCTTTCTGTAGAAGGTAATCCCTGAGTTGAGCATTGTAGAAAATTAAGGATTCTCAGAGATGGAGATGCAAAAGGAGAGCATTCTAAGCACAGAGGATGGTCAGTATCTACACACTAAAGGAGAAACTGGAATACTGAATTACTAACGGAAAGTAATAATACTGAGAGAGTAGGTCATCCAAGCTAGAATGTAAACTGTATACAGGAAAGTAATATGAATTAAACCTGGGAAGGTATGCTACAGGAAGATTGTAAGTGACTTTAAATGTCAAGCCAGTTGTATATTTGCTATTGTTCAGTCGTTTCAGTCATGTCTGACTTTTTTTGACCCCATCTGGAATTTCCTTGGCGAGGTTTGTCATTTCCTTCTCTAGTTCATTTTACAGTTGAGGAAACTAAGGCAAATAGGTTTAAGTGACTTGCCCAGGAGTCACACAGCTAGTAAGTGTCTGAGACTGGATTTGAACTCACAAAAATATCTTTTTGACTCCGAGCCTGACACTCTATCCATTGAGCGACCTAACATTAATAGGGAGCTACTGAATACCTTGAGCAGAAGAGTAACACGACTGGACTCATACTTTCAGGAAGATTGGCACCTATATAGGAGATAAATTAGAAAGAAGACAAGCTGAAATTTAATAATTCAGCTAGAAGGCTATCGTAATAATCCAGACAAGGGATGATGAGTACCTGGGGTCTACATTTTTTTTTCTATTTGTGTGTGTGTGTGTGTGTGTGTGTGTGTATGCCTTGTTTTATTCCCCAATTTGGATTTGCAATAACAACTAATTGGAAAACAATTCTGTTGAAATATTTCACTGTCAGAGAGATATCCATTGATACACAAGCAAGGAAAAGTCAGTCAATAAGCATGCATTAAAAACCTACTATAGCCAGATACTGTGCCAAGTGTGGGGAACACAAAAATAAGTAAAAAAGACAGTCTGTGCCTTCAAGGAGCTCACAATCTAATGGGGGAGCCAAAAAAAAAGCAAATAAATATGTACAAATTAAAAAAATAACCAAGGAAACCAAGGAAAATATGAAATAATTGACAGAGGGAAATGTAAAAGCAAAGCACCCCAACATACGTAGGAAGGCCTGATATCACAGGTTCTTAGATCTGCATTTCTAAAAGGAAAGTAATTTGAGGGGTCAACAATCACTTTACTCAAGCACATATGTCATTCACTTGCTTCAGGAGAAAAAGTCAGCACCCTGAACTTCAGAGAAAGTACAGAGAAATCAAAATCAACAGACAGGGCTTCCAGCTGCCTGACCAAAAGCAATACATACATCACAGATCAACAAACTGATGCAATTGTCTGACCATACATACATAGTTACCAGAGAGAGAAGCAGCAACATCTGGGTTTTCAAAGTGGGTGAGGGAGAGCTCTTTAGCCGCTGCCCAGAGTCTCCTCTGGCTACACAAACACTTCCAATGAGTACTTTCCAAAGTAAAACCTCACTTCAGAGTATTTATACATTTTTCAGAGCCAGAGGACATTACAACCCTTGATTAGAAAATTAACAAAAGGTGTGAGCTTCCCCTAATCAAGCTTCCCTTAATGGGCAGGCCTATCAATGGGTGGGGAAGATCTTTAATTTTTAAAATAACCATTGCAGGAAAGAACTATAATTGAGCTTTTGGGAAAGATTTCCTATAGAAAGTGGAATTTGAGGTAGAACTTGAAGTCAGAGAGGTAGAAGGAATAGCATTCTAGGTATAGGGGACAGTCAGACAGAACACCCAGAGTAGAGAGATGGAGTGTCTTGTTTGTGGAACAACAAAAAGGTCAGCATTACTGACTGAAAGAGTATGTGCTGAGAAGTAAAACTTAAGAAAACTGGAAAGGTAAGGAGAGTGGAGGGCTTTGATCACCAAATAGAGGATTTTGTATTTGATACTGGAGGTGATAGAGAGCCTCTGGAGTAGCAAGCCTAGGGGACTGAAAGGATGGTGGTGAGCTTGATAGTAAATAGTGAAATCTGGGACAAAGGCAATGAGTTTGGTTTGGGACTTGTTGAGTTTAAGATGTCTACTGCCAAGACCGTTGGTTCTGATATATTCTGCCCTATATTTCTGCCAATAGAATATAAACTCGTTGATAACAGAGGCATCTCTAGTTGTGATCTCACCAGGGTTAAACCTAGAGGGCAAATAAATCTTAGATTTTCTACATGGTGCGCTATTGTCATATCTCAGTATCACAAGTAGTTGAACTTTCAACATGGCCGTTCCATTCTTAGTTCATGCTCAAGTTGGTTTAAACCAATACCCGCATGTTGCTTCTTACTTGTAGTTGAATGTACTTGTGGGTTTTGTTCCATGTACACCAAAAATTATATATCAAGTATAGGGTGGAAAGGGGTGAATTCTTTATTAGTAGCATGTTAATTAATTGAAATTATGCCATATTTAGTATGGTATTAACAAGTCTCACAAATCAATAAATTAAAAGGTAATAGTATTTTCATCCTATACTTAAATTTTCCATAATGAAAAAGCTGAATATAAAATGTGATGAAAAATATTCTTTCTGAGCACAAAGATAACTTCAGTAAATAATTCTCAAATAGGTTGGGTTTTTTGGTAGGGTTTGGAGTTTTGCTTTTTAAAAAAGGCTATTCATTTCTAAATATAAGTTGCAAATAGCTTAGAGAATAATTTTCATTAGTAATAAGATAATATTTCACAGCCAAGGGGGAAAGAGAATAGTCTCATTTTTCTGTTAAAGAGTTTACTAGGTATTAAATGAGGTCATCCTTTCATACTGCCAAGCTTCATTTTATCCTCCACAAAAAAATTCTGTCGAGTCTTGTAGCAAATGCAAATGACCTATTGTACTTGTCACAAAATATTTTTGAGTTGTGCAAGCATGCTTTGGAAATGAGAACATATTCTTCAAACCAAAGAAACTTCATTTTAAAAAAAAACGACTCAGTTGTTAAGTCTTGAGAAGTCTTGTTAGCATATATTTAGCATTAGTTCATTAAATATCACTTATTTTGTAGGTCTGGGGAAGAAAATAATCCCACACAAACCAAGAATAATCTCATTTAAAATCTAGGAAATCATTTCAATTAAATCCAGATAGTATTACACAATGACTCATTATCAAACTTGAGGTAAAACATATAGGAGTTAGTTGTATGACTATAAGTCAAGGGAACACCACAGTGTCCTAGGAATTAAAATTGATCATCATCCAAATGGCAATGGAGAGACCAGTAATGAGTGTAAACATACTTCTGATAAAGTTATGACTTATGGAAGAACCATAGCAAATTCATGCACATACAACAATAATAAATGCAGTATCATATGTGCAATAATATGCGCACATGTATGTGGAACAAATCAGTTAACTCCTTTTAACATCAATTTGCAAATATATCAATAGTCAAACAAATTCTATATCTTTGATCTTTGTCAAATTTTGACAGAAGACATTTTTGTCTCCTAAAGTCTATGGAAAACAATATTGTAGTTCCTAGAGATTTAAATTACTCAGAATTATAGTAGTATGATGAGGAAATTGAGGAAATAATACATTAGTTAAAATTCTGGGCAGCTATGTGGCACAGTGGATAGAGCTTAGAATTAGGAAGACTAATTTTTAAGAATTCAAATCTGACCTCAAATATGTACTAGCTAGGCGATGCAATGGATAGAGCACCAGTACAGGAGTCAGGAAGACCTGAGTTCAAATCTCACCTCAGACACTTGACATTCACTAACTGTGTGACCTTGGGCAACTCACTTAACCTTTAGTTCCTCATCTATAAAATAAGCTGGAGAAATAAATAGCAAACCATTCCAGTATCTTTGCCAAGAAAACCCCAAATGGAGTCACAAAGAGTCAGACATAAAGAACTCAACAGCAACATAAGATTATAGATTAGGAACCAATCAATCATTCAGTCAACGAGAGTTTCACATGACTACTATGTACTGGAAATCATGCTAAGCACTAATATATAAATCCAAAAATGAGACAGTTCTACTTTCAAGGACCTTACATTCTACTGTGATGTAGAGAATGCAAACTAATGACCTAGTCCTAATAAAGACACGTGGTTTGGTCTGATCGCTTATTCCTGTCATTTCATTTCAACAAATATTTATTAATCAAATGAGACAACATATGTGAAGGACTTTGCAAACCATAAAGCATAATATAACTGTTGTTGATGATGATGATGATGACAGTGGTGGTGGTGGTAATGATGATAAAGATGTGGTAGACAGGGCTTTGGAGTCAGAAAGACAAAAAACTACAATGGTGTTGGTCCTAAACGAGCTACATTACTGGAAGAAACTATAGGAATCAAGA
This sequence comes from Bettongia penicillata ogilbyi, assembly GCA_023548195.1. NCBI lineage: Eukaryota > Metazoa > Chordata > Mammalia > Diprotodontia > Potoroidae > Bettongia > Bettongia penicillata. The sequence goes on along the minus strand of JAJHZJ010000518.1, from coordinate 2,836,334 downwards.
TCAGTAAATACAAAATATATACAAAGTTAAATACAAATTAATTTTGGGGAGTGTAAAACACTAAAAAACAGGAGGAAACAGGAAATCATCTGCCTCCAGGGAAGTATGAGAAATTGAAGATGGATGGAAAGAAAGAGACCAGAAGTGTGCTAGAAGAAATAGTAGAGCCTCATCCTTGCAACTCTACTTCTATATGACTGCCATAGCTGCCTCTATTGTCCTGTTGGGTAGCTGTTAAATTTCAAATAGCATCTTGTCCAGACCTAATAGTAAGTTCTGCAGATCAACAGTAAATGATCTAGAACAGAAGCATTTTCCCATCATGTATTTTCTTCACTCATGTCCTCATCCATTGCTTCATTGTAGTACAGATGTGACACTTTGGTTCTTCAAGGCTATACCAACAGAATACAAATTCTGGGAGGAGCCTGACCAAGCTGAAAAGACTTTTAAAATATTAATTTAATTTATTTGCTTTACTAATCCATTTAATTAATTTTTCATCAACTGACAAAAATCTATTATCTTTTTCTCCCAACTTCATTCCACATTGGAAAACAAAAATAAAACTTGTAACAAATATTCATCAAGATAAATGAATTCACACATTGGCCATGTCCAAATGTGTATGTCCCATTCTTCACCCTGAGTCTATCCCCTTTTTGTCAGAAAGTGAGTCATGCACTTCATCATTAGTTCTCTAGAATTATATGATTTATCATCACAGTACATGAATACGTAAGTCTTTCAAAGTTATTTGTCTTTATAATATTGTAGAAATTACTTTCCTGGTTCTGTCTACGTTGTTCTGCATCAGTTCATATGAGTTTTCCATGTTTCTCTGAAATAATCCCTTTATTTCTTACAACACAATAGTATTACTTTATAGTTACATTATAATATGTTCAACCATTCCTCAATTGAGGGACAATCCCTTAGCTTCCTGTTCTTTGCCACCATAAAAAGGTTGCCATAAATATGTTTTGCAACTCATCTGTACCTGTCCCATCCTGTGTGACTCTTGCCCATGCTCTCCCATAAGTTTTGACACAGGAACTCCACCCATGCTGGATGTTTTCCTCATTTTATCTTGATATTGAGAGAATACCAATGGAGCACCCAGGCTGTTATATATACATATATATATTATCCCTAGTTCTAGTTATATGACAGTCTGGTGTAGTGGAGAGAGCCCTGTCTCTGGCATGGGATGACAAATGCTGCCTTTGATGCTTTCTACCACGAGACCTTAGGCATGTCACTTGACTTCCCTGAGACTCAGTTTTCCCATCTGTGAAATGAAAGAGTTAGCCTGCATAGCCTCTGAGTTTCTTTCTAGATCTTTCATCCTTTGATTAGTGTATCTTCTTTTTTTGATCATACACATATAAGGAAGTTGACCCTTAACCAACCGCCCCACCACAACTTTCATCCAGAAGACCCAGAATATAATCATTGAAAGTAAAGAGCAGATAATGAGATTTTAAACTAACTCTGAAAAGGAAGCCACTTTTAGTGATCTTTCTATAAAGTATGAACAAGGTCCTTGACCTATTTAAAATGGGAGGCTGGCTAATGGCAGGTGATAATGAATGGAGAGGCTCCTGAGTCACTCTTAAAAGATATTTAAACATATCCTGGAATTCAAAGTTAGACAGAATCTCATTGCTTATCTAGTCCAACCCATACATGAGAGGAATCTTAACTATGCCATATTGGTCACTGTTTAAGAGTAAAATCTGATTAGACAAGGCTGGGAGCAGCCTGTGATCTTTGCACTTATACCAAAGTGCATTGGAAGAAAATATTTTCTTCACCTCCCCCTGAATCAGCCTTGACATCTAGGAGCAGAGCTACGTATCTAGTTGGATATGCCCTATCCAGCAGCTGAGATTTCATCATCTCAAAAGAGTTTGGGTTACAATGGAGGAAACCAAGAAACATCCTTCAGACAGACACAGACATAGAGAGGCAGTGATTTGAGGGAGGAGACAGTTTCATAGAGTGAGATCTCTGGCAACAAGGACAAGAAAAGATCTTGGATTCAGGGAAGAACCAGACCTGGCAATTTAGAGTCTTACCAAGAGAGGAGCAGAGCCTGGAACCCCAGCTAAACAAGAGACCTCTAAGAAATGCTGTATTCACGAGGGAACTCTGTGATGATTCCACAAAGAAAGGATACCATTCTTTCAGTATGGCAGTATTTGTGCCTTATTACTATTCTACTCAACTTGGGCTCCTTCTCCCTATAGATTCTGTATTTGTGGAAGAATGCAGCCCAGGTTTATGCAAATAATTTGTTTGTGGCTACAGTTATTATTATGTAACAGCTAATTGTGTCTATTGGATAACTGAAAAGATGAAGCTGCCCGATGGGAATTCATGAGCTAACCTACCAGGCACACTGGAACTTGTGGGAATAGCTATCATCATCTCGGGACCCAAACCATGAATATGAGTAGGCAAGTAGATTGCATAGTAGAGAAGACTCTGAACCTAAAAGTCAGGAAAACCTGATGTTAAATTCGACCCCCAATACTTACTTGCCTTGAACAAGTCACACAGATCTCTGTCTTCCTCAGTTTTCTCAGTTGTAAAGTGTGGATAATAATGACACCTCCCTCCCAGGGTACTATGAGGAGTAAATGAATACTTGTAAAGCACTTAGTATAGTGCTGACATATAGTAGGTACTATATAAGTGCTACCTTTTATAATTTTATTATAAAGAGTATCCTAGTAGGGGCTGCTGCACACTCCTTTAATGATAACCCTCTTCTCTTTATATCCTCTAGTGTTTTATATGTAGTATGTAAGTCCAACGTTTTATGGTCCATTCTCTTATCCTTCAAATCTTTTCAAATTTAATTTTGTGGAGAATGCAGCATTCTATGATTCCCTGAAAAACATCATAAAATTACTGACATTTTTATCTATTCCATATAGATTCGGAGTGCTGTTTTATTAATTATATTATTAACAATAAACATAAAAACAATTTGATTCAACTATTATTATCATACTACTTATACATATTGCATTCTGTGCTTTTCAAAGTTCTTTCACATCCATTATCTCATTTTTATTGTAATAGAAACTGATTTTTATGGAGGTTAAATCACTTGCCCAGAATCACGAGGCTAAAAATAGTATTTTGACATTAAGTTCAATATGAGTTATATATTAGAATAATTGAATTATTAATAACACACATATAATGCAAAACCTTAAAGGTTTGCAAAATGCTTTATTCATAACTCTGAAAAATAATATTGTACAAGAGTACCGGAGTCAGAAGATCCACTTACAAATTCAATTTTCAATTTTCCATTCCTGTGGTAAAATCATTTGATTAGTCTCTTGGGTTCGCTATCTCCTCATTTGTAAAATGAAAGGATCAGACTAATTCTCTTTAAGATCCATTCAGATCCAAATCATATGAATTAGTTAGCATGAGTATTAGTATTCTCTTTTTAATGATGAAAAAATTGATGGAGAGATTTTTTTATTGGCTCACCTAAGGTCACAGAACTATTAAATGTTGGGGATTTACATCTTTTTACTAGACCACAGTGCTTTCAGGAATTCAATAAATACAAATTAATTTTGTTTTATTTTTGTTCGTTCCTCATATTCTAAATGTTTCACTTCTATTTGGTCTAATAACTGTCCCTCTTACTGAACTTTAAATCTTAAAAAAAAAAAAATTTTAGAGATAAGCCTAACACCAGAGCCCTGTCAGTTCATGTTCAATACTGGAATGAAATGAAGGATCTGAAAGTCATTGCACAGTTTTAAAAAGGGCATTTACTTTGCCCTAATATAGCAAGGATATGTAAATGTATACAGTGACACTTAGCTCCTTCCGATCTCCATATAGAAATATGTCTAGTCAGCAGGGCAGGACAGAGTGACTAGAGTGGTCTTCAGAAATCTAGGAAGCTACGGGCAGAGATCAATTAAGTCTCACAGATAGTTTTGTTGGCCTTTAGGGAAAATTAGTCCCTATTTCAGGAAAAATGGGAAACCCTAGTCTTACCACAATACCCATTATTTTATGCAATAATAATTAATTTTGTTTTGTTTTTACTGTTTCCGTGTACTAAATTTACTTTGATGCATGAGCTCATGAGTGTCAGTATTTCATCCACTGGTGAAGCTTACAACTCACGTAAACTCTTCTTACATGGTTTCTGTTGTCTAGCCATAAGCTCGCCATAAGCTCTCCATAGGAGGTTCACCCAATGTACTTGAGACCTTTTTCTGGTTCTTTCATTATCTTGGGTACACCAATGAAGTACACCTATGATTATCTAACTATTGCTTCCCATTGTTGCTACAAGATCTGCTCATTTTCCTTCCTGTTGCTATATATTTTTCATTATCTATCTATCTATCTATCTATCTATCTATCTATCTATCTATCTATCTATCTATATATATATATATATATATATATATATATATATATATATATCTTTTACATCACCTCTCATCCACAAATCATTGTTTGTATCATGCTACATTCCACCAAATCTTGCCATTGTCCTCTGGGCTGCTTATAATTTTCATTTCTCTGGCCTCTTGGTCTTCCATAAAGTATACGGTCACACAGCATTAAAAAGATATGCTTTTGCAGAAACAAGCATAACCTAATAATTATTAAAAGACCCATGCCTTCTTTAATCATGCAACAACATGTTAACTGAATTTAGCAGTGAAGCAATTTTTAACAGTTATGTTCAACGAAGTCAAATTTTTGTAGAATTACATTAGCTGTCTTTTTTCCCATTAAATAAACTTCCTTATAATTATCTGGATATAAAAAAATGCCAAAACTGTAGGTATTTAAACTCAACATGATCAGAACAGAAGTTTTCCCAAATTCCTTCCTCTTTTGAACTTCTCTATTTCCATTGAAAGCATCACTATTTTTCTAGTCTCTCAAGTTCATAACCTAAAAAACCAACCTTATTGGATCTTAGATCTTGTATAACCACTTCATTTTGCAGATAAGGAAACTGAGGCCCAAGGAGGTTAAATGATTTGTCCAAAGCTCCACAGGCAGCATTAGAGGTGGTATATAAACCCGGGTTCTCTGACTCTAGAACTACTGTCTCTCTGGGAATTATTCTTAACTCTTTACTCTCCCTCACTATTAAAATCAATAGTCAGGTCTTGGTGATTCTACCTTCACAACATGGCATCATCTTCTCTGAACCCACATGGGTCAGTGCTCTAGGTCACTACTTCATCACCTCTTGCCTGAACTGCGACAGTAGTATTCTAATTGGTTTTTCTTCTCAAACTTCTCCCTTCTCTAATCCATCTTCCATTCAAATGTCAAACTGAGATTTCTAAAGGCGAATACACACCATATGATTCCCCTGCTTCAAAAACTCTAGTGGTTCATTATAGTCTCCAGGATAAAATGCAAACTCCTATGTTTGCCATTTAAAGCCCTTGAAATTGTGACTCCAGCCTGTTCTTGTTCATTTTTTCATTTGTGACTCTATTTAGGATTTTCTTGGCAAAGATACTGGAGTGACTCGCCAGTTCCTTCTCCACTCATTTTATAGGTGAGGAAACTGAGGCAAATAGAATGAAGTGACTTGCCCAGGGTCACACAGCTAGTAATTGTCTGAGGCCAGATTTGAACTCAGAAAGATGAGTGTTCTATCCATTGTACCACCTAGCTACCATGACTATAACATTATTATAATCTCCTTCATGCATTCTGAGGTTCAGCCAAAAAAACCTATCTGCTGTTTTTCCATATCACTTACCATCTCCCATCTCTATGCCCTTACACAAGTGATTCCCCAAGACTGGAAGGTGCCCAAAAGAGCCTCTGAGAAAGTTGTTATGAAACACTTTCTCATTGCTTTATTTAGGAGCACATATACAAAAACTGGAATGATATCGAGAAGATTATAAGGATGACACTCAAATTTTTGAATGTTCCATATTTTTCTTTAAAATGCTCAAGAAGTATGATCACCACAAAGACTAATCATGAGTCCAGAGGGCCAATGATGCAGTATGCTATTTGCCTAACCTTAATTAAGAATAAGATATATATTTGGGGGATATAGCCAATATGGGAACTTGTTTTGTTTGACTAGGTACATTTATTATAACGGTTTTAGTGGGGGGTTAGAGTGGGGAGAGAAAAAGGAGATAGATTTTTTTGTTCATGAAAAAATAAAATTAAATCTATGGACAAAAAAGAAATATTCACTCTTCTCCTCCTCAGATGATTTCCAGTACTAAATTCTGTTGGTTTAACTATATCTAAATAGAGAGAACCTCAAAGGAGAGGTTGTTGAGTGATAGTTGCATTGGGAGGGTCTGGAAGTGAAATGTGTAGTAAGAAGTTGACTCTTCCTGGATGTGGGTGGAGGGGAGGCAAGAAATGAAACAACTGATATTAAAAAGGATGGCCAGTAATACAGCTCTTTTCTGAGGGATGCTAAGTCTCTGACAGTGCTAGGAATTAGAAGAATAAGGAAAGAAAGAGTTCTAAGATGAAGGAAAATTTGTTTAAGATAGAATGGTAATTTCAGAGAGCAAAGGGGAAAGAGAAGGGAAAATTAAATTGAGACATGGGGCTAAGGTAAAGGAAGGGAGGAAGTTGATGGGAATGAGAGAATGAGGAGTGGTGGTACAGAAGGGAGGGACTCATACTCTACAGGAGTCCTGTGAATGGCAGCTAGGTGGTATAGTGGATAGAGTACCAGGCCTGAGTTCAAATCATGCTGCAGATACTTATTAATTGTGTGACTCTGGTCAAGATACAATCTCTGCCTCAGTTTCCTCCTCTCTAAAAAAGAGAATTAAACTACCTCCCAGGGATACTGTGAGAATCAAATGAGATAATAATTATGAAGTGTTCATCACAATGCCTGGCACATAGTGTTATACAAATGTTATCTATTATTACTATCATTATCATTTTTAAAAAATTAATGATATGGTTGTAAATCATGGAATACCCCATTATCCAAAGAATCAAAATCATGAGTTACCTAAAGAATAAGGGAGAGAAGTATGGTAGGTATAAGCAGGCTATAGCACATTATAAATATGGTAAGAGTCATTCCATAGAGCAGACTCACAGTTACTATAGTGGTTCTGGGTAACCACATGGAAGTTCTGTGGGTCCTCAGATTTTAAAGTGACACATGCACAGTTTTTGAGAAAGCAGACTGGAAAGAAGGAGTGGGGGATTACATCAACTGAGGAGCAATAGTAGTGAGTCACATGGAGCAAATACCAACTTAAAAAGAATTTGTAGTAGTAAGGCAATTGGTAGAAAAGAAAGCCGAGCTGGGACAGAGAAGGAAGAGCCTGAGGAAGACCAATAGATTTCTGCAAACATCTTGGAATAGTGAACTCAAATTAAAGCTTCCTCTTCAAGGACTAAGAGAAGTTCCAAAAGATCTACTCTTTCCCAGTTTCCCCTCCCCATGCCTCCTTAGTAACAGGAGTATAGTATTAACTACAGCTAGCTAACACTTAAATAGCACTTTAAAGCTTGCAAAGCTCTTTACAAATAGTATATAACTTGATCCTCACAACAAACCTAGGAGACAGATGCTATTATTATCCCCATTTTATGGATGGAAACTGAGGCACACAGATATTAAGTGACTTGCCTAGGATCACATAGTTATTAAGTGCCTGTGGCTGGGTTTGAACTCAGATCTTTCTGACTTTAAGTCCAGTGTGCTATCAACTGAGCCAGTGCAATAAACTTTACTTGCTTGTTTTTACCTAAATAATTCCTATAATCTTGATTTGTGTTCCAAATATAAAAAAGTCAGTGGTTAGCTGAAAATATACAAAATTTAAATTAGGGGATAGAGAGACAAATCTCTGACTAAATAGTTGAAATTTTACTAACTGGGAGCTCTGAGCTATTGTGATTATATTTCATCTGGTAGAAATTCCATAAAATAGCAGAGAAAGGGAACATGTGACCTTTACTTCTTGGCTAAATGTGAGCTAATTGTGAAACAGACTAAACTAACCAACTTTCCAGCCTCCAAGGTGAGAATGTGCGGAGCAGAAGGAGGGTAGGGTAGAGATAGGCAAGTCATAGATGGAATTCAGCTCTGCCTTTCAGCAGGAAGAACATAAAGGATCAAGTCCCTACCATGGTACCAATATTTCCTAATGTTCCTTCTAGATACAAATCAATGATCTTATGATCATCAACTGGTATCATCATACCCGTTGAGGTCTACTAAATGAAAATATGCCAGAGTTTTACTATTTTCTATAGCAGGTCAGATCTTCAAAAAACTGACTGAAAGGTACAGTAAATACAAACTTCAACAACGTTTACAATTCCTTGATTACAAAACGTTATTTGACTCAGTGGACCAAAATGAAACTTTATAGGTTGTTTTCCAACATGGCATCTCCCATGTATATTTTAAAATCATACTATAGGGACTACCAGATCATGTGAGCAACAAAATGAAGGACTAGATATTTTTTCTGATCGCCACAATCCATTAAACCTCTCCAAAACAGAAATTATGTACCAAAGATAAAGCAACTTCCATTGTTTACTTGTTTCTAAATTCTGGGACACCTAGAATCCAAAAAAAAAGGTTACAGAAAAAGTAAACCCATGAATGACTCTGAGCTCACTCAGCATCCCTTCCCCATCTCCCATGCTACCAGCATCAAGAACAAAATACAGACTTACAACAAAATCTACTCTCATACCCTGGTCCTTGCTCTCTCCTTCCAGTGCCATGGAGATCCTGACTCCAGTCTTCAGAAATTCGCCCTGGCTGCTAGCCTCTAGTTATTGATTTCCCAAAACTTGAAAGTAGTTTGGTATCCAGTGTTAACAACATTTCCAAAGGCTAAGAAGAAAAGTTCATAAAAATTCTCTTTAATGGAGTTTTGATGATACCCATTCTCAATTCACTCACATCATGGCTAAACAGGAAACCCTGCTAAGGTCTACAACCCCATAGCACCAGCATCACAAAATTATGAATGGCCAGTGCTAGGCTAGAGACCTAAGGAACAGAGGGAGTGGAATAGGACACCAGAATAGGACACCATATGTAGGGAGGGGAAGAATAGGGAGGAATAAATCATGAATTGGCCAGGGGAGGGAAGGAGGCAGAAATCCAGCCCTGAGGAAAACTACAACTGGAGGGAGTCAGAAAGTGAGCAGTGGGGGAAAATAAGGGAGTAGAAAAAAAAAAGTGAAATTACCAAAGATTTTAAGAAGAAGAAAACCCAAAGGTCCTATAAGGCAGGTGAATAAGCATGGAAAACAGTCACAGTGGTAGGAAATATGGCCTCCTTTATTCAGGTATGAACAAGTACCGCAAAATAAAGGAAAACTATCCAACATTTGATGAGATGGAGGACCCTGTGAAATTTAAGGAAAACATGAAACCATGAAATCATACTATAAGAGCTCAGGTTAAGATAAAGCTTTAAAGTTTTCAATCAGCTTTACATAGATAATCTCCTTGTATTTTTAAAAGCACAACTTTCTTTGCATCTTTAATAGAAAAAAAAAACAAGCAAAAAATGATAAAGCAATTAACAAGGCAAAATTAAAGGCGGAGAGATTAAAGCTGGACCTCAGGAAAAAGAGGAGATATTTAGAAGAGAGTGAGCTTGTAGTGACAGGAAGTAAGCAAAAAATCATGACATGCTTTTTCATTATAGTATGATTATTCAAACAGGGAAAAAATGTCAAACATGAATATTAAACATTTTGGATTTTCCTCCAGCTTGCTCCAAATCAAACATGCTCAGTCTAGAACACATGAAAAGCTTTATATCCAAATAATCATACCCTGGATTTAGTAGTCTCAGACTTCAAGTACTGGTTTATGTCCTCGTAATAGTTAGCACTGGCAGAAAAAAAAGCACACAATAATTGTCATGGAGAGGATCAGCCAAAATATCTCCTTTTATTTTTTTGAGGGTAAAAGAAACTTTAGATGTATAATTTTGACAAGTGAACTGCATGTTGTTCTTTGAGGTTGCAAAAGTAATAATTTGTAGAAACGCAGGTGCCTAAGAGTTATATCTGCAGGGGAAAAGTACTCCCCTCCCACACACCAACTTGCAGGGGCCCAGCTAACCCAATCCTTTTGCAGACAACCAAGAGTAATGGTTCCAGTCTAGCATTAGCAGTAATAATTATTATTCCCATTTATTTATATAATACTTTAAGTTTTACAAAGCATTTTCCGCAACAAGTCTGTGAGACAGATAATCCATTTTACAGATGAGGAAACTGAGACTGAGTTTACTCATGAGCAGACAGTTAGGTAAGTATTAGAGCTGAACTTATCATCTGACTCCATATCCCTGGGCCAAAAGTTGGAAAAACGTGCTGTGTTCGGATCTGGCCTCAGGCTAGCTGTGTGATCCTAAGAAAGTCCTTTCACTTCTGTTTGCCTCAGTTTATTCAATTGTAAAATGAAGATAATAAAAAAGTACCTACATCACAGGGTTATTGTGAGAATCAAATGTTTTTAAAGTGCTTAGTACAATTCTTGGCACATGGTAGACACTTTATAAATGCTAGGAATTATTACTGGAAGTATAATTTGTAATTAACAAAGTGGAAACTGATCGGGAGATAGCTGGCTGTAGAGAAGATTTCAAATACATGACAACATGGAATCAAAAAGTCTTTTTCTCTCCATCATTGGAAGGGCTTTTTAGGTACATAAAAGTGTGAGTCCAACCCAGTACATTTTCTATGATAGTGTCATGAAGGGACATTTTCCTAAAAAGCATGCCCTCTAAGCTAAGCTGAGAGTACTCTCTATCAGTCAAGGCAAAACAAAACAAAACAAAAACAGGAAAAACTAGATTGTTCCTAGAGTCAAAAATCTAGAACTGAAAGGGATTTCAGAGATTAGTGTCACCCCCTTATTACACAGATAGGGAAACTGAGGTCTAAAGGGGTGATGTATCTTGCCTAAAGTCAATAGGAAACATTCTCTTTCAGCCAGGTACAATGGTACAAACATTCAACTGGGAGTCAGTAGACCTGGGTTTTAATCCCAACTCTACCAGTCACTAACTGTGTGATCTTGGGTAAAGCACTTTGGGAACACAGTTTCCTAATTGAAAACTGAGCCAATTGGATTAAGATCCTTCTAGCTCAAATGTCATAAATAATATCTGGTATAGATACCATAATGAAGAAGGCATGAAAGGGTGTGATTTCATTTTAACAGAATCCCATCAAAATGGATTTTTTTAAAAAAAAGTTCTAGTAATGAAAGGATTTAAGTTATCTGTAAAATTGACTTATGTAAATTAGATATTTTTCCTTTACCTGCTAAGGACAGAAAAATGTAATGTTAATGGGAATAGAATTTTAGAAGCCGTATTTGTGATATGAATTTTACACAGATACTTAGAAACACCAGGTTTTTTTTCAAAGGCACACTTTAGATAAGGTAGATTATTGTCACTTCTTTTTTTATATTTTAAATATAAAAATATATTTATATTCTTTAAAACTTTTAAAGTTTGTTATCTAACCCTTAAAAATTACTTCCCTTTCTAAGTTTGGTTATTACTTTATCAAACTAATCTCAGTTGGTTCTAGTTATACGCATGGCTTATTGCAGTATTTTAATCAAGTTGGTCCAAAATGGAAAGCCATTAGCAAGGAATTTTCCTATTGTTTATTATATATAATGAAAATGAAAACAGATTATTTGTCTATAATTTAGATAATTTTTAGTTTTAATTACAAATCCCTCACTTTCAAAATCCTTCGCATTTGGTAAGTACAATCTCTTTAAATCCTGAAATTTTCCTAATTACATACACAGTGCAATGTCACTGACCTTTCCCATGACAATGTAAGCAATGAAATATCTCATGATCATGGAAACATCTAGTATTCACTTGCTAAAATTTCCCTTTATTTTCCTGGAATCAGGGAAAGGACCTTTGTTGTGTACTAAGTCTGAGCCATCACTGTACAAAGAACTTTTTTTCCCCTGGGTTTTTTTCCTTTTTCAACTCTAATACATTCAAATATTTGATTCTTTAAGTAGTAAAAGGCAAATCACAGCTGCAATAATTTAGAGGGTGATAATACTGAACAGATAGCACTAAAAATAATATTTTATTCAAAGTGGTTTGACTTTTTTGTTATGATTTTTCTCTTAAAATACATCTTGATAAGGAATTCCCTTTTAAAAGACATATTTTTATTAGGTGTCTTGGAGCTAGAGTAGCTCTTAGGGTCATCTCTCTCGAAGTTGCTGATGATAGCTAAAATATGTGGTGTGACTTAAGGTTTGCAAGGCACTTGTTATGTCTTATTTGATTGTCTCAACAATTCTGCACTAAAGCTGCTGTTATTAGTCCCATTTAAAGATGAGAATAAGGCAGATAAGTGGTGCAGTGCATAGAGTGCCTGGCCTGGAGTCAAGATGCCCTCTCTTTCCTGGCCTCTGACACAGCTGTGTGCCTCTGGGCAAGTCACTTAACTCTGCTTGCCTCAATTTCTTCAACTGCAAAATAAGGTGGAAAAGGAAATGGCAAACCACTCCAGTATCTTTGTCAAGAAAACCCTAAATGGGGTCACAAAGAGTAGGACACAATTGAAAAAACAAAGCCAAGAATACTGAGGTAGAGAAAGGCTAAATGATTTGCCCTGGGTTGTACAACTAGGAAATACTTGAGTAGGATCCAACCTTAGGTTTTCCTGATTTCAAATAATTCCAACGCTCATAGTTACTTCTAGGTCTATCTTTTAATTTTTGTAAAAGAATCATCCTGCACTTCTTTATTATCTTCATTTTACTGTGCTCAACATTCATCATTCTGTAATAAATAAAAATATTATTTCATATCTTATAAATGTCTAAAACAGATAACATCAAAATGGACAAAAATGTTCCTCAATTCAATTCATTAAGCAATTATCAAGCACCTACCAGACACTGAGCAAAGATAAAAAGGAAAACGGTCCCTGTCCTTAATGGCACTCACCTTCTGCTAGAGAGAAACAAATATATACAGACAGAATTATTGCAAACCAACAATTCAAAAGGCAGAGCTGATAAAGAGACTCTGGAATTGTGGATAATCCAGCCCCAATCTATTTTAAGTCTCCACCAAGAGAAATTTTGCAACCTCCCTTAGTCGTCTATTTCAATATTTGATAACCTTTAGTTAGAATAATCAATCAAGCAGTAAACATTAAGGACCTCCTACGTGTGAGGCACTGTAGTTAGTAAATTCATTTTTAGATGCTATAACTTAGCGGGGCATGGCAGCACCCAGACATGTAATCCCTGCTCCTGGTGGAGGCTAAGGCTGGTAGATCACTTGATTTGGGAAGTTCTGGGCTATTAAAGGTTGTTTGGGGAGTTCTGGGTTATAAAAGGACTAAAGCCAATCAGGTATCTGAACCATTATCATGATTTTCCTAGAAGAAGAGTTGCCTAAGTAGGGGTGAACTGGCCCATGCCTGAAAAAAAAGAACAGGTTAAATTTTCTGTGCTTATCTACACGGGGCTTGTGAGTGGCCATTGAATTTCTGGGGAGATCCAGCCTGAAAAATCCAAACCAAAAAAAACTTTACATTTGTCTAACACTTTATGCATTCCAAAAGCATATGAATATAGGTTATTTCCATGGAAACTCACAAAATTCTTCGAAGTAGGTAAGGCAGTTATTATTTATTTCCATTTTACAGAGACATTGAAACAGAGTTGAAGCAGCAATGGTCTCACGACTAGTTAATGATAGATGAAATAACAGAATTCTAGTCTGCTGTTAGCACAATGCTTCCTCTAGGCTCGTCATAATTCTTCTCACTTAAATAAAAGTAATGATAATCATCACTAATATTTATATAGTACTTTAAGGCTTACAAAGCACTTTATGTATATTACTGAATTTGATAACCATCTCTCAACACATGAAAAAATCCAGAGCGGGAAGGGATTTTTAGTATTATCCGATCCAAATCCTCAGTTTTACAGGTGAGAAAACTAAAAACCAGAAAAGTTTGGTGATTTGGCCAAGGTCAAAAAGGTAGTTAGTACACTGCTAGAAATTTGGACCTACACCTCTACTATTTTCTCTAGATTTTACAAATGCAGCTTTGAATTTTTTTTATTATAGAATCCATTTTTCATCTTTTGTCCTTGGGGAAAGAATATAGACAGTATAGCTGAGGATGTGTTAGAATCTCCCCTCTTCCCCTCTATTAGGGGGTCTCTACCTGCACTGGTTCCAGGCACTCAGACTTTATTAAGCTCAGGGTGGAGCCTGACCTATGATGAGAGAAGTAAGCTTATTTTTTTCCCTGATGCTCTAGGGTTTTCCCCCAAAGAAGGCAGGGGGTGGGGGAACAAAGGTACTCGAAGTACAATACAATTCAGGTATAGGACAGTTATTTATTTCCTTCACACAAAAGAAAGATTTGTGTTGGACTGAGTCAACACCATCATCCTGATGAAATGAAACTTTGTTTTGCTGCCCTAAAATTAGGTCAATTTCCCTCCTGTACTAGTCTTTTAAGACCAAGTAACTCATTTGTAATTAATGTTAAGAAAGTTACTAAACTCTCTGTACTCTTTCACTCAGATTCTAGGGTTAGGGAAATATCCTTGAGAGGTAAAATGTAGAAAGAAAGGTCCCATATCCATCAAAAAATTTTATAGCAATACTTTTGGTAGTGAGGAACAATTAGAAACAAAATAGATACCCACAGATCAGGAAATAGTTTTTAAAAAAAGTTGGTGTATGAATGTAATGGAATATTGAATGAATATGAGGCATTCAGAGAAATATGGGAAGACTTATGTGAATTGATGTAAGTACACTCAGGAAAACACTATATACAATGACCGTAAGAAAGGACATGTAAAGATCTAACCAAACCACAACAAAAAACAAACCCTGTACACTATAATTGTCATGATCAACCTTGACCCTGAAGAAAAGAGAAGTAAATACATCATCATTTATTTCTTTGCAGAGTTGGGGGGTGGGAGAGGTGGAGGGGAACATTGGGTGTGGAGCATTGCAGATACTGTCAGACTTTAGGTGATGTGCTAGTTAATTTGGCCAAACGGTTTCTATTGGTTTTCTGTTTCTCTTATTTTTTATTACTATGAATGACTCTCTGAGTACGGAAAGGGAAAGGGATATATTTGGAAATGAAGATGATGCAAATTTTTTTAGAAAAGCAATAAAACTTTTCCAAAATAACTCAAGACATTTTTAGAAGAAATTATTTAAGTTGAAATTATTTTTTTAAAGCACTGCGCCTGCAATGAAATAATTAAGCACAGCTACACTCTCATATCACTTAGGGGGCATTATGACGTTATGGATAGAGCACTGGACTTACAGTGAGGAGGCGCTAAATTTAAACCTTATCTCAGACATTTACTTTGGACCTTGGGACAAGTTACTTAACCTTATATTCTCTCTGTCTCAGTTTCTTCATATATAAATTAATTGGGTGGGATTCATGGTCTTTATGTACCTTGCAACTCTAAATCTAGAGTACTGTAGAGTACAAATTAATTTATCTGAGTACAATTTAACTTATTGTTTTAACTGAATGCAATTTAATTGAGTACAATTCTCACTTTGAGAACCATAGTGGATGTAGAAGAAAAGGAAGGAAAAAAAAAGTTGACTCAAGTTATCAAATATTTGCTAGGAGATACCAAGACTATTCCCCTGAAGGCTTATGCATAAAATAAAATAAAAAAAATACTCTCTTCAAGCCTAGAGAAGGAAGTTTAGCTAGTGCTGTAGTATGAGCCTTTAAACCCCCGAAGGAGTAATAGTTGAATTGCATCCATGATTGAGCTACTAGTAAAGTAGAAATTACACATTTTAAGATCACAGATTAAGGACTGGAAGGGATGCTAGGGGCCATCTGACCCAACTCTCACTTGGAGTGAAGTTAAATAACTTAAATAAATAACTTATTTAACTTTAAAAAAAAGGTCACACAGGTATTCAGTGACAGCCAGAAATGGAACTTAGGTCCTCTAACCACACTCCAGCTTGTTTTTTCCATTTCATCATCCCATAAGGGAACAGACTACTAGTGCACCATTATTAAAACTTTGTTAAAAAAAGGTACTATGATATAATGGGGAAAAAATTGGCTGGTTTCACCTCTGGCACATGTAGGTTCAAATCCCATGTCTGACATTTACGTTTGAACCTTGGGCAAATCAATTTATTTCTCTTCCTTTCAGTTTTCTCATCTGTCAAATGAAAGTAATAATTATTTCACTATCTACCATGTTGTGAAAAAAGAGCTTTGTAACCCTCCTGTATGATGTAGATGTGAATTGTTTGACATTTTGTTGTTGAGTTGTTTTACTCCTGTTCAATTCTCCAGATGGTAGAGTGGTTTGCCATTTCCTTCTCCAGCTTATTTTACAGATGTCAAGCTGAGGCAAACAGGGTTAAATGAGTTGCCCAGGGTCACACAGTTAGAGGCCACATTTGAACTCAAAACTTCTTGACTCCAGGTCTGACTCGCTAGTCACTTTGACACCAAACTGCAAATTCTTTGACTACTGTCCTTTAAATAAAAATGATAACTAACCTGCTGCTGACCTCAGAAGAATTGAAATCTTGATCTCATTAAACATGAGATACTTCTCCCTTCCAGGTGGCATGATGGATAGAGTACTGGTCCTGTAATCAAGATCTGAGTTCAAATCATATCTCAGATATTTACTAGCTGTTTGACCCTGGGCAAATCACTTTAATTTGTTTGCCTCAGTTTCCTCGCTGTAAAGTGGGGAAAATCACAGTACCTGTCTCCCAGGGCTGTTATGGGACCAAAAGAGATAATAACTGTATCATGGCACAAAGTAAGCAGTATATAAATATTAGCTGTTACTACTGTTTAATAATTGCTTATTCCCTTTCATGTACATTGTGGCTTGGATTCAATGAGATTTTTAATGATTTAAAATTTACAACACATTTTAAAACCTAAGTGGTAAAATAGAGAGACTGTCTGTGTGTTCATCCTTCGTTGCTGAAGAAGACCACACCATCAGAGAAATAATGACATAACTTGTACCTGACTTTGTTTTTTGAGTGAAGGAGGGCTGTGCAGGTCACCAGTCTCACTTCTCCTCCAGAGCCATCTGAATTCAGTGAGCAGATATTCATCAGGATGACTGGAGATGACCCAGGATGAGGCAATTGGGGTTAAGTGACTTGCCCAAGGTCATACAGCTAGTGAGTGTCAAGTGTCTGAGGTGATATTTGAACTCAGGTCCTCCTGAGTCCTGCACCGGTGCTCTATCCACTGCAGCACTGAGCTGCCTTGAAAACAGAGAGATTAAGATAATGATTAACTATGCACTTTAAAAAATCCTTAGAAACCAAGATACTGCTTTTCACATTTTTAGAACTTAGACTTCCCCAAGCAAGACTACCCAACACAGTACAAACACCTTTAACGTTTAGAGGTAATTGTGATTAGCACTTTCTCACATTTCAGCACCTAAGAATGATTTGAGGCTGAGTCAATAGCCTATGGGTGGGGTACTATCTTATCTAGAATGCTATTAACATACCAAAGAAGCCTAACTGAGATGAGGAGGAAGGAGAGGAAGTAGATTTTAGGAAAGGATGGAGAAATAGACCTAGGACCCTATGATCACAGTTTACATTAATGTTACACTTCCAGATCAGTACTTGGATCTCACATTATTACGACCTAATTCCCAAGGTTGTTGTGAGACTCAAATGAGACAATGTATGTAAAGTGCTTTGTAAACTTAGAGTATTTTATGAAGGTCGGTTAATATTATTGTTGTTACACATAATGTGTGATATTTTTTAAAAAATAAAAATAAAAACAACCAGATAACACTTATCTTCTCCAGGTTTCAAACTATTGGGTATTGGGATAATCTTAACTTCCTATATCAGTTCTCAATTTTCCCTTCTAAGGGTCTAATTCCTCCTTCACAGTTATCTCAAGTCACAGTCTCAAAGATCTGAAGCATTCTTTAGGACATAGGGGCATCTAGATGGTGCAGTGGATAATAATAGTACCTATCTCCTAGGATTTATTATCAAAAGCATTTTGTGCTTGAGGAAAATGAGAGAAAGAGAGGTTGACTATACAGTTAGTACGTGTCTGAGGCTAGATTGCGACACCAAGTATTATTTTATCTACTGCACCACCTTGTTGCCCCCAGGTCCTAAGGAAGGTGGAATGCTTCAGATCTTTCTCTCAGTCTGTGACTTGAGCAGGAACTAGATTAGCCTCTCAGAAGGCAAGGTTTGGAATAAGTGATATAGGAAATGCTAATAATAGCACCTATATCCCAGGATAGGGGCAGCTAGGTAGCCCAGTGGATACAGTAGCAGAGCTAGAGTCCAAAAAAACTCATCTTACCGAGTTCCAGTCTAGCCTCAGACACTTAGTAGCTGTGTGATCTTGGCCAAGACACTTAACTCTGTTTGCCTCAGTTTTCTCATCTGTCAAAAGAGCTGGAGAGGGAAAAGGGAAAGAACTCTAGTCTCTTTGCCAAGAAAACACCACTCAACAATAACAGAAAACTTCCCAGGATGGCCATAACGATGAAATGAGATAATAACTGTAAAGCCCTTAGCACAGTGCCTGGCACACAGTAGGCTATTAACATGGTATTAAATGCATACTGATTAACTGAAGCCTTCCCCAGCCCCTCAATCCTAGTGCCTTCTCTCTGTTCTTTCCTATTTATCTCGTATAAAACTGACTTTGTATAATGTATGTTGACCCGCACCTTGTCTCCCCCATTAGACCTTGCTGTCCCCTTGTGTTTGTCCTTCGTTTTCAGAGGACCAGGACATCACGATGATGACGGGACTTGCGGTTGACTTGGACTGGAGGGAGCGAGGGCTGTGCAAGGTCACCAGCCTCCCCTTCTTCTCCTGAGCCCTGTAGGACCATTGGACCATGAGCTCCTGGAAGGCAGGGCAGACCTTTTTCTGTAACCTCGGCGTTAAGCGCAGCGCCTGACACACAGTAGGCACTTAAATACTGATGGAATGGAACTGATCAATACGCACACCTCTGCATATAGCTCCTTTACCTGAACATCACCTGCCTACCTCTGGGACGCATGCACCGTTCAACGAACTCTTCAGCCTCAGTGCCAAGGGACTGGCACCCTTTAATTTGAGGAAGCGGACAACTCAAAGTGACCCCTCCCCACTCCATCCACTTAGCTCGGACCCCCAAAATACAAGTATCCCACATTGGCCAATGCACATTCTAAGGGGGGGAGGAGGTGTATTTATTGAAGTCCCGCCTTCGAGGTGATCGGCTGCCCAACCCAGCTTCGGGGGAAGGCTTGGGGAAGAGGAGGAGGAGGAGGAGGGGATGACAGGCAGCGCCGGGGCCCTGGGAGGCTGGTGCCACCTCGGGGTTAGGGGAGGTGACCGCGGCGGACTTCGCTCCCGGGGCAGTAACCTCCTGCGCCGCACTCGCACCCCCGGCTGCCAGGAGAAAGTGCTGAGTCACTGGGAGGAGGGGAGAAGGGGGAGCGGCCTGGGAGGGAGGCGGGGCTTCGGGACAGTCACATGCTACTCTCTGGATAACAACAACCGGCAGAGCATGGAGCGCCGGCTTCCGACTTGCGACCAAAACCTGTTCCCTGAGCATGCTCAGCTCGGCTGCCGGAGGCTCCTGGCGGAGCTCAGCGCCGCATTCCAGTTAGCCGGGTTTTAGCGGTGGCCAAAGAGGAAAGAAGACTGGGCGGGGCTCGGGGGCGGGGCTCGGGGCTCGGCTCACTTACAGTCTTCTCCCAGGTTCGGGGGTGGTGGCCCGGGCTTGGGCTGCGTAGCCCAGGTTCATTCCGTTCAAGGAAAGGATGGTGCTTGAACCCAGAGGGTTTTTAGATGGAGAGAGGAATAGGAAACTTGGAAAACCATCCTTGATAGGGGGAATAGGAGAGCACAGGCTGTAATGATTTTTAATTTAAAAAAAAAAACTTTCCATGTGACTTCTGAGCCAGACCGCCTCATTTTCCTTATCTGTTAACTGGAGACAATCAATCAATAAGCATCTATCAAGCTCATTGTCTGCTAGGAAACTTGTTAGGCACTGAGAATGACATCACCTTCATAAGGACAGAATGCGCGTAAAGTCCTTTGTAAACCTTAATATTTAGGTGTTCCAAAATTCTGAGTGAGTTTTGGAACATCCATTAAGCAATTGAAGCTACTTTAATAGTTTTGTCTGCGCAAAGACTTTTGGAACACCGAAATAGTAAGATTTACAAAAGGGAAGGCGCTAGCAATGAGAGAGATGAGAAAAGCCTTCATGTGGAAGGTGAAATTTTGGCTGAGATTTGAAGAAAGTTTTGAGCTTATTAAATAATTTAAGCTTCTAAAGTTTAAAACTGCGCCAGGAATTTTAAAACACTCCGTATGAATGAATGTAGGGTTATTATTATTGTATTTTTTTAGAAATTATTAAAAAATATTCTGCAGTCTGTAGAGTTCTCTGGATCTCAGTTTCCTGGTCTGTAAAATGAATGGGTTGAATTAGGTCCAATATTTTTCATCAGCCTCCCTTTACATTCTTCTGCCTTTCCAAAAACAATAAGGTAGGTTGGATTAACAAGTGCTTCGACTACTTTCTCCATCACTCTTTGCAAAGTGGCAGGTGCCCCTGAGAGATACCTCCAGGCATAGACTCAGATGGTTAAGATTTAGATTTAAAGCTGGAATGAACTCTGGAATTCATCTAGCCCACCGGCTTCTTCTATAAAAATATGAGGAGGCAGGCTGAAGGTATACAGGTGGTAAAACCTACGGAATTTGGGGAATTTGCACCTCCCAGGGGCTTCATAAAGTGAGACCAAAGTGCTGGTGAGCACTCTTTAAAAGTCCAATAAGAGAAGTAGAAGGTATCACCATTCTCCTAGTCATCCAGCCAAGAAACCTTGGTGCCATCCTTAACTCTTCCCTCCCTTATCCCCATATCTAATCAGCTGCCAAGTTCCCTTGCTTCCACCTTTGTAACATCTCTCCTATCTGAAACCCCCTTTCCTCTGACAGAGCCACCACCCTGCTGCATGCCCTCATCGCTTCATGATTGGGCTATTGCCTATTTGGGCTATCCTGCCTCAAGTCTCTCCCTACTTCAGTCCATCTTCCACCCAGCCATCCAATTGATTTTCCTAAAGTGCAGGTCTGGCCCTGTCACTCCTTCTCCCCCCGCCCCCCACCCTCCTCAGTCAAAAGCTCCAGTGGCTTCCCATTATCTTCAGATCAAATGTAAAATCCTTTCTTAAACCTTTCACAACATAGCCTTTCCTACCTTTCCAGTCTTCTTACATCTTACTTTCCTATACATATTCTGCAATCCAGTGACATCGGCCTCACTGCTGTTCCTAACACAAGATGCTCTATCTCCTGACAGCGTAATTTTCACTAACTGGTTCCCCGCCACTGTAATTATATCCTCATCATCTCTACCTCATGCCTTCCAAGTCTTTCAAATTCCAGCTGAAATCCTATAGGAAGTCAATGCTGGCACCTTCCCTCTGTTGCATATCTCCAATTTATCATATGATGTAAATACATGTGGCATAAATATATATGATATAAATATTTGTGATTTAGATCCATATGTGTGTATGTATGTATATATCTTGTTTGTAAACAGTTGTTTTCATATCTGTGAGTTCTTTCAGAACAAGGGTAAGTTTTCACTTTTTATACAGTGCCATGCACAGAGTAGGCTTTTAATAAATGCCCACTGAATAGACTTGACTAGAAAAATAGTGGTAGGTGTTGTAGCCCAAAAAAGAAAATCAAAAAGAGGTGGAGAACCAACTGAAAAACTAATCAATGAAAAATGAATAGTGGCAGTCAATGCTTCAGGGTTGCCTTCTTTTCCCCTCATTGACTAACCAAGCTGCTGAAACCCAGAAAACCAAAGGAGGCATTAGAAGATACACATGTAAAGGAAATGAACATAATGACTAACGTACATAATACTTACAAGAATGCCAATGAAAAGTAATTATAATGCCCAGCCTTGGTCCTAGAGAACAAATAATTGAGCATTCCTGCCTTCTTTCTACAGAGAAGTTGAGGACTGGGGGACACGGTGTCATACACTATCAGATAGGTCATGGAAGCAATTAATTTTTGCTTAATTGTTTTTCTCTGTTACAAGAGAGAACTCAGGCCATGAGATGGGTAAGTGTATCCAGAAATAAATGCTATACAAACAAAAAGACACAAAATATTTTTAAATAAAAATTTTAAAATTTTCAGTTTCAAATTTTCTCCCTCCATCTTTCCCCCAGTCATGGAGAAGGCAAAAAATACAGTTATACACATGAAGCCACCAAAATATATTTCCACATTAGCTATGTTGCAGGGGGAAGCAAGCAAGGAAAATAAAGTAAAAGAAAATATGCTTCAATCTGTACTCAGAGTTCATCAATTTTCCTTTTGGAGGTAGATAGCATTTTTCATCATGAGTCCATTGGGATTATCATGGATCATTATATTCATCAGAGTAGCTAGCTAGGTCTTTCACAGTTGATCATCATTACAATATTGCCATGCAATGTCCTCCTGGTTCTGCTCACTTCATTTTACATCAGCTCTTTATATATCTTCTCAGGTTTTTCTGAGGCTATCCCCCTCATCATTTCTTATAGCACAAAAGAATTCCATAATAATCATATACTATGACTTGTTCAGTCAATTCCCTATTGATGGGAATAAGTTTCAACTTCTTTGCTATGACAAACAAAAAGAACTACTTTAATTTTGCACATATGAGTTCTTTTTCTTTTTCTTTGGTCTCTTGGAGGTACAGACCGAGTAGTGGTATTGTTCGATCATAAAATAAAAATAATTTTTTAAAAGACAAAGCATATAATGAAGTTTCTGGCTGCTAGCTAGTTCGTTTTTAAGATTCTGTTCCTGAGTCTAACAGGGTATTGGTGGTGGTGGTGGTAGCGGTGAGCATGTGCAAGTCATGTCTTGTCATGTCATGTCATGGGGACTTAACTCTTCTTACCGAAGGAGGGGGTGGAGGAAGAAGGCCAGTGGTTTGAGGGAGGACCTATTCTTTGGGCTTGGATTGGGACCTTATCATTCATTCCTTCACTGGATAAATATTTATTAAGCTCCTCCTTTGTCGAGAGTACAGAGTTGGCTCTGGGAGAAATAAAAAGTTTAGATAAGGTACAGTTCAGTCCCTTCAATCACAGAGTCTGTAGATAACTACAATACACAACATTCCTGTGATGATTCATTAGAAAATTGCAAAATAAACGATATACAGGAATTGTGAGGGTTAGAATGTCATCTCTCCACTACATCTTGTTTACTTTGAGTTCTGGGTCCTATAAAAGCTTAAAATTAACCTCTTGAACCCCATTTTCCTCATCTGTAAAAATATTTTTAACAATATTAAAAAAACAGTTTACATACTTCATAGGATTACTTGGAGGAGAAAATACAGTTTATGTATTTGAGAGTATTTTGAAAAGCATAAAGTACTAAGTAAATGTAATATGTAATATAAAATATAAGTGATAACATAAATATAATACATAAAATATAGAAATATGTGAAGAACTTTCTCCACCAATCCAATATACTTAATATTTTCCTAAGGTATAAATCAATTAAGGGATTTTTTCCTGTAGTGAAATTCAGTGCCAGAGGTAGAGTTTGAATCCAATTTTTTCTTAGGTTAAGTGCAATTTGCCAACCACTATGCCACACCACCTCTCCAGTGGAAAAGAATAAAAATTAAAATCATCACTGTCATAGTTGCCCACCCTTTTCTTCTATCACCAGATACTCTCTAGGGCAGTAATATTATGCATGTCTAGGGCATGCATGAGTGAAAAATAAAGCAAAATTTGGACTTTAGATATTCTGGTCATGAGTAGAATTGGAAACTGAGGGAGTGGTTATCAATCTGGGAATAGCTAAACAAGTTATGGCATATGAATTCGATGTAGTATTATTGTGCTATAAAAAATAAAGGGGATGGTTTCAGAAAAACCTGGGAAGATTTGTATGAACTGAAGTAGAGTGAGGTGGGTGAAACCAGAGAACAGTTAATACAATAACGATATTCCAAAGACAAACAACCGTGAAAGACTTATTCTAGAGGACTCATGATGAACCATTCTAGCCATGGTTCTAGACAGAAATGATGGATTCGAAATGTAGATTGACATATATTTTGGGGGAGACATAGTCAATGAGGGAATTTGTTTTGCCTTACATATTTACAATAGGGATTTTGTTTTTATTGCTAGGGAGGAGAGAAGGCAGATTTTCATTGATTGAAGAAAACAAATATAATTTTTTTTTTAAGGAAAATGTCTCTTATTAATTCATTCAATAAATATTTATGGATTGCCCAGTATGTGGCTTGAATTGTACAAGATGTTCTAGGGCATACAAAAAAATTATAGCATTCAATATTCACTCTCTATTCTCCCTGACCCTAAACAGAGAGAAGGCAAGGTGGGATAATTGTGCTCCTACCATGTGTTTTATATTGTAGTTATTGTGTATATTATTTTCTTGCTTCATCTTCCTGAGGCTTTGACCATTTACAATAACACATGCAATTTGAGTTATCACAAAATAAACACTTGTCCTCCAAGGAGAGTGAAGTTTTCCAGTGCTGAAAATATGAACTCTCCAGAAAATTTAAAAAAAAAAAGCAAACAAACATATCCTTGTTGCAACCTTTTTCCCATGTAAGTTTTATATAGATAATAATAGTTTAAATTCTAGAGGGTCCACAGGGTCTAGGGGCTACGTGATTTTATAATAGAACTAGACAGAGAGAACTGACCCTCTTTACAAATGCACCAAACTAGAATAAGCTGATAACATAAACAGGAATTGGTAGCGTTCTTTTGGAACAAAGGATTGCACATATAGTCATCAATCACTCTACAGAATTCCCTCCCAATTTTCCCCATCCTCCAACCCTTCTAGGTGAAGGGGTTGACCTAAGCAGCCTTACCCTAACGTAGCCACAGCACTCACCAGTTAGGGAACAATTTAAAATTCTCACCATGAGTTACCCTAAACATTTATCATCTTTGGATGAATGATTGATTACCTTTCAAGGAACCTAAGTATGAGTATATCACCCTGGTCAGGGAGAGAAAAAGAACTTAGTTCAAATCCTACCGCAGATATTTACCAGCTAGGTAACCTTGGGCAAGTCACTTTATTTTCATCAGTTTATATAAATATCGGGGCAGTGTTTGCCCTCTATGATGCTACCAGTAGCAGTGGAATCTCTTCATGGTGGAGAGGACGCTGATGTGATGCAAAAAAGGAGATATCAAATTTAGTCCCGTGTCACCAAAAGGTAATATGAAGAATGTTTTAAAATAAGGGGCCACACATGAATATTACTGGGCCACAAAGAAATTATAAAGATGTTAAATTCAGAGAAGCATGGGAAAACTTAATTTGAATTTATTTGCACAGTGAAGCAAGAAAACAACATATACAATAATATGAAAGAATACCAACAAAAAAAGAAACTGAGCTCTGAGTAATTTTAATTATTAACTTTGGCTCTGAAGAAGAGGAGATAAGGTATCTCTTTCCCTTCTTTGCAGAGGTGGGGGAATGTAGATGTGAAACATTATATAACATAGTCAGACTTGGTTGATGTGTTGGTTAGGTTTGCCAAAGTGCTTTTTTCCTTTCTTTTTTATTCTTTGTTACAAGGGGTGAGTCTCTGGGGAGGGAAGAGGAGAACATACTAGAAAATAAAGACAATATAAAATGATCATATTAAAATTCATATGAGGTATAGTAATACTTCTTTCTTCAATGGGTTTATGATTTTAATTGGATAGATTCCCCCAGTGTGAAGATGGCAACTCACCCTTACTTTTTCATCTTGTGTAATTTTTGTCCATGTCTTCCTGGAAATATTCCGTAGAGGGTACTTATATTTTTATAACACTATAAGCTTTACAAAGAACACCCGCTCTGAAGGTAAAGGAGCTGAGCTCAAATCTAGCTTTGCTCTGCACTTTCTTTGTATTCCTTAACAAGTCTCAACCTCCCTGTACATGTGTTCTCATTTGTAAAATTAAATGGTTGGACTACAGGGCTTCTGAGGTCTCTTCCACACCCAGATCTATGATCCTGCAAACTTCCTGCATAAAATAATCTTCTGGCAATTTTTTTTTTTATCAACTTAACTAATCTTTTCCTCTAGCTCTCCGTGTCTGATGGAAAGATAGAGAGATGACAATAAGGAGCATGGGTTCTAGGCTCAAGTTCCACCACTCACTAGCACTCTAACTTTGGACAAGTTGCTTAAATGCTCTTGGGGGAATGCTTTCTTCTCCCCCCTCCCACCCCCCCCCGCCCATTTTGACATAGATAATATTGATTCACATAGCACCCACCTCCCAGGATTGTTATGAAGACAAAATAAGTTAATATTTGTAAACAGTTTTGCAAACCTTAAAGTAAATATTATTATTATTGCAATACGCATGTTCACAACCATCCACAGTGTGGTAGAAAGACTGCTGAAGTCTAAGTTAGGTAGTGTCATATCCTGGTTCTCCCACCACCTATGTAACCTTAGCCACCTATGTGAATTCACCTCTCTGTGCTTCAGTCTTCTCATTTGTAAATCTGATGAGAAAAGATGAATTAGATGGTGGAATTGAGAAATAATTTGGGGCAGTCAGATGGCCCAATAGCACCCCAAAGTGCAGAGTTCAAATCCAGCCTCAGACATTTATTATCTGGGTAACCCTGGGCAAACTACTTAACTGTTGTTTGCCTCAGTCTCCTTTTCTGCAAAGTGAGGGTAACTCCCAGGATTATATGGAAGATAAAATGAGATAATATTTGTAAAGGGCCTGGCACATAGTACATGTTATATAAATGTTGGCTAGGATTATTATATCACAAAGCTGTGATCTGAACTCAGGTCTCCCAACTCCAGGTTGAGTGCAGTTCTCTCTATACCTCAAACATTCTGGGTTTGTTTTTTGTTTCCTTTCCACTAAATAAGGATGTTCCTAAATTGGGTTTGTTTAGAGAGAAGGCCTATCATTGCTTCCTGGGAAACCCCTCCCACTCCCATCCATTCCCTAACCAAACCTGCCCTCCTCTTTTTGAAGTCAGTTTCAGGCCCCGCCCCCCCATAGCCCCACCCCTTCTCCTCCTCCCGCCCCCGCCCTCCCGCCGCCTTTAAAGCCCGGAGCCTCGGATTCCGCACCGGGGCTTTCGTTCCTGCTGGGGCCGGGTACTGGGCATGCTCCGCGGCGCCGCAGGTTTGGGTCACAAGTAGGAAGCGGCTTGTGCACGACAACCGGCAAAGGGGAGAGGCTGCTGTTGGCAGCCCCCGACGGCGGGGCGCGGGACGGCTCGGAGCGGCTGCCGCGGCGGGAGGAGCACGCGGCCGAGGCGCACGGGAGCCGGCGGGGAAGGAGGAGGCAGGAGAGCGGCACCCCGCGCCGGAGCCTCCCGTGCCCTTCCCGCGGGGGGCCGGACGCCGGGGGCCCGGAGCCCCGGAGCGCCGAGCCGCAGCCCCGGCGTCCCCGCGCTGCCCGGCGGCCGCGGCGGCGGGCGGCCATGGGACTGCTGTCCCAGGGCTCGCCGCTGAGCTGGGAAGAGACCAAGCGCCACGCGGACCATGTGCGGCGGCACGGGATCCTCCAGTTTCTGCACATCTACCACGCCGTCAAGGAGCGGCACAAAGACGTGCTCAAGTGGGGCGACGAGGTGAGCGGGCCGGGAAGCCGCGGGGCCCCGCCCGGGCGCCCGTCCCGAAACCCCCTCCCTGTCCCGGGCCGTGCCCCGAGCATCCCTTAGGCGCCCGCTAGATGCGTGGCCCTGTGCTGGACGCCGGGGGTGGGGGGGAGGGACGCCCCGGCCCTGAAGGGCGCTCTGCCGCTGCCCCCTGCCCTTACCGCCTTTGTTCCGTGGGAGGGCATCGTGGGCTCCGCTCTCCCGAGGGTGTCACCTTGGGCTGGGCATCCTCAGCAGGATGCTCGCGTGGCCTGTGGCCCTTGAGCCTCCTTCGTGCGCGGTGAACTGGTGCGGTAGTGTGGACGGACAGACAGACGCAGAGGGGTGGGGGGGTGTACGTGCACACCCTGCGCTGCCCCCCCAGAGAGAGGCCCGTCCCCCAGGGGAAGTCACCCCCTTAGAGTCAGGGCTGAAGCCCCTGGGACGTGTGCCTCTGGACTTCACATTCAGAATAAAAGTAGAGCTCGCCTTTCCTGCAGACCCACCAAGAACCCAGGGGCCCACGGACGGAGTGGCCTCCAAGTACCATAGGTGGGGCCTGATGTCCTGGGTGCTGCCGAGAGCCCAGGAAAGGACGCTGGAGGCTCTTCCATGCCTTCAACCCGTTCCTTTATTTCTGACCCGAATGCTGTCTTCATTCAGTTTTGTGTCTCTTGGTGACAGAGTAAACTGAACTCTCCCCTTCCGCTAGACGCTCCTTCCCCTGCGGGTATTTGGTGCTGAAAGGAAAGGAGTGGGACCAGTAGGATAGTGCTGCTGGAGAGGCGGTGTGGTATAGTGGTTGGCAAATTGCACTTAACCTAAGAAAAATTTGGATTCAAATCCTCCTACCTCTGACACTGAATTTCAGTACTGGGAAAAATCTTTCCTATTCCTTAGTTTACCGTATTTGTCTACTAATAGAAACCCAAGTAATGCTGGCTTCGGTTTTCTAAGAAGGAAAGAAAGAAAGAAAAAGTCCTAAGAAAGAAGGCCCATATTTTAAGACAGATAGGACTACATGACTTGGTTTTTCTGGAAAAGTGGGGTATTTCTGTTACCTACCTTTAACTTTTAAGTCTCCTGTATAGTGCTTGAAGATACCTAGTTGAGTGGACTTTCTGAGCAGAAATAATAATATTTATCTGTTAATATCAAGTGTTCTACCGTTTTATATTGTAATGTCACTTAATGGGACATTTGGGAACTAATTTAGCCATTCTTAGAAACTTGTTTGAGTTCATCAGTCACTTAACCACCAGAAGGGAATCACTTTCCAAACACAGGGAACTGGTTTGCTTTTCTCCTTGAATTGCAAAATGTTCAAATTCGGGTTTGGAATTGAAGCTATGCCTTGGAGCTGCACCACTTGAAGTAAACCCTTTAGTTTTTTGCTTTTTAACAACCAAATGATGAAACCTGGTCTATTTGAAATGAAGCCTAGAGTCTACAAAAAAAAGAAAAACCTCTTGGTTTACCCTTTGGGGATTTTTTTTTTTAATGCTAATGTTGGGGATTTTTTTTTAATGCTAATGTTGCCTAGCTCA
This sequence comes from Bettongia penicillata ogilbyi, assembly GCA_023548195.1. Classification (NCBI taxonomy): domain Eukaryota; kingdom Metazoa; phylum Chordata; class Mammalia; order Diprotodontia; family Potoroidae; genus Bettongia; species Bettongia penicillata. The sequence goes on along the minus strand of JAJHZJ010000518.1, from coordinate 2,806,984 downwards.
TATTGAAAAGGATGGTTTGGAATTCCTCTTGCATCAATAATCTCTTGTAACTACTGTTTCTGACTAAACCAAAAGATGACCACTTGTAAACATTTGATGCCCCCACCTACCCCAACTGTGTAAAACTGGCCATTTTTGGTCAATTTGCTGTAAATCTATAGCAATTTTATTCTTGAAAAATTTGATGTTTTTATCTTTTTCTAAAGCTGTGAAGAAGAAAAACTATACTAAACAACATAGTTATTTGCTCACTCTTATGTGATGCTCCTTCTGAATTGGAGTCTTTGAGTGATTACTGTGGAAAAAGTAATCTCATTTTTTTTTCCATTGGGGGTGGGGGAGAGATTCAGTGTTGGAGTCATTTGAAGTACTTATAGGAGCTTTAAAAAATGAGAAACGTCAGCTATTGATAAATATTAGAATATAGACAATACATACAAGCCAAACCTACATTAAATTATAAATTTCTAGACTTTTTCAAAAATACCTGACTCCTTTTCCCCAGTGATATCAGTTTTGGAAAAAAAAATAAGGGTGCTGCAGATGTACTTGCAAATTGTTAATTTCAAATAATCTCTTAGTGTTTAGTCATCAAAGAAAAAAACCATTACATTTATGATCTTTTACAAGAAATATCCACTCTGGCCAATGGACATTATCATTACCCTTCCTTCCCTTTACTCACCCACCCCACCCCAGTACTTTTTCCATTTAGAGCAGTATGCTTAGAAAAGAACGTAAATAACTTCTTTGGGGGGGGGGCAGGGGCAGGGAAAGTCTTTGTTGTAATGTAATGGACTTCTTTACTCATCACCAAAAATGTAGCATTGTTGCAGTCTATTTCAAAATGGTATATTTGACTGTGGACTTTCAGAATTGGAAATATGGTCCAACTCCCACCCTACATCTTCGATAAGTCTCCCCTCAAATGAGTACTCTCTGAAGACCTTCAGTTGTAAGGAGCACATCTCCAAGTTAGGAAACTTAATTGAGATGAATTAAACCTTCTGTCATTTCTTTACCCATTGGTCCTAGTTTTCTTGGGAGTCGAACAGAATTAGTCCAGGCTGCTTTCTTCCCTTCCTTCCTTCCTTCCTTCCTTCCTTCCTTCCTTCCTTCCCTCCCTCCCTCCCTCCCTCCTTCCCTCCTTCCCTCTTTCCTTCCTTCCTTCCTCCCTCCCCTCCCTCCCTCCCTTCCCTTCCTTCCTTCTTTCCTTCCTTCCTTCCTCTGACACAACCCTTCAAGCCTTGATCCTGCTCTCTGCATCTTTTTCTTTCCCTTCCCTCATTTGAACATGTCTCAGTTTCTTCAGCCATTCCTCATGTGACCTGATTTTCAGACCCTCTTATCTTCTTGGTTGCCCCCTTCTGGTCGTACTTCTTCCAGTTTGTCAATATTTAGGGAGTGCAGTGGCTGGAATTGTATGTACTGTTTCAGATGTTTTCATCAATTCTACTCTGCTCATGGGACTCTACTCCCCTTCTGGGCATTTTATTACAGAGTGTACCCAAAGTCCACGTGCAGTTAAAAATATTCTATAGAAATATATTCTATTCTAAAAATCTCTCAAATGCAGTTAAGGTCATTGATTTAAGTTTTTTAGATGAATAAATAAGTGGATTTGTTCTTTTAAAAAAAGTTTTTTCATGAAAATGTTACTTTATGAAGCTAAACAGCTTTAATCATAGAAGAAAAAAGTGTATTTTAGTTAACTAAGTTAGTCTATAACAGTGTTACAACTGTTTAACAGCCTGTTAAAAACTAAAATATACTCATCAAAATCTTGCTCTTTGAATGAACTTTGTACAAGAATTTTTGGTGTGACCAGTGCCAAGCAGAGAATGACTTCAGAACGTGTTCAGTATAATTTAATATTTTCAGCTGCACATGGATTTTATGCAACTTCATACTGTATCTGTTAATTCACATTGCTCTTGTCAACTACAACTCCCAAGTCCTTCCCTGCTACAACCCAGTTAAGGCATATTCCTTTGTTTTCGTACCCCTTTGTTCTACTTGTACAAGTTGAATTTTTGAAGCTCAATGGAAAGCTTTACATTGATTAAGGCATTGAGGGTGCAGCGGGGGGGAGGGGGTGGGGGGGGGGGGGGGGGGGGGGGGGTAGGGGTAGGGGTAGGGGGTAGGGAGGAGCGCACGCGCACAAGCTGGACCTGGAGTTCAGAAGACTGAAGTTCAAATCCTATCTCAGACACTTATCTGTTTGATCCTGGGCAAGTCACTTAACCTCTCTCTGCCTCAGTTTTCTCATGATAATAGCACCCATCTCCCATGCTTACTTGAAGGATCCAATGAGATAATACTTGTTAAGAATTTTTCAAACCTTAAAGTTCAATATATGTTAGCTATTATTATCCTTATTAAATTTTAATATGTTAAAATGAATTTATGTCCAATATTCAACACTATCAAGACTTCTTAGATTACGAGTCTCTCATTCTGTGTACTGGTAATCAGTCCCAGTCTGTGCCGTTTGCCAAATTGATAAGCGTACCAGGAAGATACATCATCTTCTCTCTTTTTCCTTGTAAATCCAGATGGGAAATAGTCCATTTTCACAGTAACTAATGATTACTCTTCCTTTCACCTCTGTTACATGCTGCCCTTATCTGTATAATGGAAACCTTCACTGTCTATTCATGGAATACTTTAATCATATCTGTTCTTCCTTGATTATAAATTGTAGGGAAAGTGTCATAAGGTGAATATAATTCTCTCTGGCAGTAGCACAAGCAAGAAGGCATCACTTAGACAATTTCTGATGGAGGTAAACATTCTTAAATTATCAGGAAGCATCCTACCTTGGAAAGAGCACTCAATTTGGAGTCAGGTAATCTGAACTTGAACTCAGCCTCTGCGTCTCACTTCCTTGACCCTTGGTGTTTTTATCTGGAAAAATTATATTATCAGGGGTTTTTAGCCTGGAGCCCATGAACGTGTGGCACAGGATAGAGCACTGAGCTTTGAATCCTGAAGATGTATCTTCTTGAGTAAATGATCAAGCCCCAGGTACTTAGAAGGTGTGTGACCCCGGGCTAGTCACTTAACCTTGTTTGCTTGAGTTCCTCATCCATAAAATGAGCTGGAGAAGAAAATGGCAAACCACTTCAGTATTTTGCCAAGAAAACCCCAAATAAGATGAGGAAGAATTGGACACAACCGAACGTTTTGATAATTGTATTTCAATATTGACTTCCTTTGTGATCTTACGTATTTAATTTTATGCATTTTAAAGCATCATTCTAAGATGTCCATGACACAAAGTTCTGAATCTTGTGATCATGTGCTTTGTCCATATTTATATTGCCAAGTTAAACAAGAAAGCTTCTTATTCCTAGATAAGGTGATTTTTGTAGAGAAAGAGAAATATTTCAAAGGTAGCATAGAAATTGAGGATATGGACAGTAATTCAGTTTTAAAAATTCGGAGTTCAGTCATATGCTTAATTGGGTGGAGCTACTGTTGGGAAGGAAAGAGAAATGAGGTTGGTGAGATAAATAGAAAGAAAGCTGGTGCAGTGTTGGGGGAGATAGAGAGAATCTTTGAAGGGCAGATGGGAAGTGTTCAGTGTTGATATGTTCAGCAGAGTATGTGAAAAGATAACTTCTACTGCATTTTTTTCCTTAATTGTGTCTATAAGACCATAAAAATCATAAGAAAATGAATATTAATATGATCAACCACTTAGGTAGAAGGGAGACCTGCATAGCTTCCACTTGTAGCATCAAGACAAAACACAGAATTTAATCTTATGCACATACTATAGGTGATGATTATTGAATGTCTGATGTAACCAGAATAAATTGTTTTTAAAATCCACACTCAGTGATAATTGGTTATTAGCAATTGCTAATTTTAAAGGATGATATTCAGGCAGCCTCCAACTTAAAAATGGGTTTTATAAGTCAGGGGTTTTGCCGCCTTTTCTTTTGGAACTGGGGATTTATTTTCCCATAGTATCCAGATTATAAATAAGGGTCAGGTTCCCAGAGCAACATATAAAAGCCTTATTAACCCAGAATAGTCCCCTAAAAGTTGGCAGATCTGGATATATTTGACTAGAACAATGTAAACTTCTTGAAGACTTACATTGTTCTAGTCAAATATATCCAGTCTGTATTTTTTTTGGTCTTTGGATGCCTATCACACCCTGCACATGGTAGCTGCTTAAAAAAACTTTTGTTCATTCAACCTCTTGGCCCTTTCATTTGCTAACCAAAGGACTTTGGACAGGTTAACCTTTGACCTTTTTCTGTACCTCTCCATTGGAGGTGACAGTAGTAGTTAGTAACTACAAAGATGATAAGTAATATGTATATAACACTTACTGTATGCCAGCTGCTTTACAATTATTGTTTCATTTGAGCCTCACAACAATCCTGCAAGGTTGGTGCTGTTGTTATCCCTGTTTTACAGCTGGGGAAACAGAAGCAAACAAAGGTTAAATGACTTGCCCAGAGTCACACATCTCATCAGTGTCTGAGGCTAGATCTTCTCCACTTCAGGCTGCCACTCTATCCAGTATCTGCTTGCCTGCCTTTTCTTGAGAATAAGAAGAAATGATGTAAAGAAAAGAACTCTTAAAGTAATATCCAAACCTGAGGTATTATGATTTGTTAACAAGTATGCTATTGATAATTTAACAATCATTAATAATAATTATGTTTTTAACAAATCTCTATGGAAGGTGCATTGAGCTTATATTTGGGAAGACTTGGATTTGAATCTTGTCCATGATACTCACAAAGCCATGTTACTCTGGGCAAGTCACTTAACTTTCCTCAGTCTCAGTTTCCTTATCTATAAAATGGGGATGATAATACCTCAGGTATGTGGTGTGACTCCTAATGAACACAAAAGTGCTTTGTTAAACCTTAAGCTGATATATAAATGCTTGTTATTATTGTAGCAAATAACAGTTTCTGTGAGGGAATATGTTTATTTTTGGAACCAGGATGCCAGAACATCCCTTTTCCTCCATGTCACTTGGAAAGGATATGACTTTTTTCCCAGCTGAGATTTTAAAACTATTTTAATGGAAACCTTTTAAAATACTGTCCATTGTCTTTTATTGATGTTCATAGAGTTGACCCTCTTGCATTTTTACTGTACATCTATGTGGGGGGAGGTGCACATACATATGTGTGTATATATTTATATATAACATAATTTTGTATTTTTCTTTTGAGTTTTTCTGTCTTTAGTTGCTGTCAAGATGAAAAGCTGCTGTTTTCACTGGTGTCATTATACTGATTTCTAAAGTCCCCCTATTTCTCCTCCCTTCTTTAAAAACCCATTTCTGAAATCACAGAATGACAGAATTTAAGTTGGAAGGGTCCAGAGAGGCAAAGAATTCCATATTGCGACATGCCTGACAAGTGTTCTGGCCTCTGCTCGAGGACATCCGGTGAAAGGGGAGCCCACAGCTCTTAACTATCAGGAAGACTTTGGTGACATCAAGCCTGCGTGCATCTTTACAGCATTCACTAATTGTTCCTGGTTTTGCCTCCTGGGGCCACACAGGGCCTTTTACATGAAAGCCCTTCAAATATTAGAATTCTGTTTTGTCCTATATATGGCTCACTTTGTATGTATCCATATTCATTTGCATGTTATCTTCCCTGTTAGGTTGTAAGCTCCTTTAGGGCGAGGTCTACCTTTCTCCTCTCTTTGTGCTTAGGACTGTACTTGGCATATGGTAGGAGTTCAGTAGATGTTGCTTAATGTACTTATGAAGTTATCATGCTGTTTCCTTTTCTTTCCTCATCTCGATCTTTAATCCAGGCTTAATACCCCTTCCTCCTCATTCATGGGCTTAAGACCCTTTACCATTCTGGTTGCACTCATCCAGATGGTCTCCATGTCCATTTTGAACTCTGGCCCTTGCCCCGAGGCAGAACACTCTAGAGCTGTGCCTCTGACAGTATAATTGAATATCACATTTATTGCTGTATCATAGCTTAGAGTTTACTAAAACCTGCTCTTCAGACTAATTGCTTTCTAGCTATGCTTCCACCCTTTGTACTTAGGAAGGTGACTTTTTTTGAACTTAAGACCTCATTATTATTAGTCTTTCTTTCATATTATTAGATTCAGTCTAGTATTCTAACTTGTCAGTAATTTTTTGGATCTTGACTTGATCTTCCAGTGTGTTAGTCCCTTCTAGCTTTGTTTTTGTTTTTTTTTTTTGCACTTAGATTAAAAAAGACTTTATCCAGATCACTGACAAAAGTGCCACACTTTGGGCCAAGCACAGATTCCATGGGGCATTCCACTAGAGATAGCCTTCCAAACCAACATGGAACTATTAATAACTTTGCATTTAATCACCCAACAAATTCCACATTCATCTAATAGGAATTATTACTTAGAGCAGTGGTATCAAATTCAAATAGAAATGGAGGTCATTAAAATCTCCATAAAGATCTCTGTGGACTGTATATTGACTTAGAAAACCACGTATTAGCATTGTCTGTGTTCTACTAAATGTTTATTTAATTTGTTATATATTTTCCAATTATATTTTAATCTGATTTGGGAGTGTTATCATGTTTGGTACTTCTGATTTAGGCTGCATCTCTACACTTTTTTTTTTCTCTCATGAAACAGAGTGAGTTCCTTTGCCAAATTCTTAGCTAAAATTTAGATAAGCCATCCCTTATAGAGAGGCTGAGTGGCATGATGGATGTGGCAATGGCCCTAGAGTCAGTGAGCCCAGAATTTGAATGTGGCCTCACATACTGACTAGCTTTGTGACTGCCAGGGGCTAATACTTAACCTTTTGTCTCACTTAGTTTCATACATAAAAGCGAGGATAATGATAACACCTACTTTCCAGGATTGTTGAAAGGATCAAATGAGATAACCCCTTTGTAAAGTGCTTTGCAAACCTTAAAGCATTGGCTATAATGATTATTAATCATTTAAAAAAATTTTCTTGCTCTTTTCATCCATGGTCATAATTTTTTTTTTTGGTAGAGAAAACCTATAATATAAAAATAGAGCAGCTCTGCCTTCTCTTTGTTACTCTTTTTGATCCTCCTCTTTCCCGTAATATATCTTTTTTTTTTAAATCTTTTTTGTTGTAGTTAACTTTTCCCACCAGCTTCAGCTGATTCTGAACTTTAGCACTTTTGACAGTTTTCTCTAAAAGGGCTGTGCCATGCTTTTATATTCACCCTCTGTTTGGAAGCCTTTGCTACACATACCTTTTTTTTTTCTTTAATCTCTATTTGATTGGACAGTTTTTGGTTCCTGAGCATCTTCAGTCAATTCCAGTTTATATTCATCAGTGTTCTTTTATGTCTCCAGCATTACATTCTTGTGTTTTCTATTCTTCTTGTGCTGATTTTTTTTTGGGGGGGTGGATGGGAATTGTAGCCCTACCTAACCTTTTCTTCTGAACTCTTTGACAGATATTCTTCCCAAATGAAAAGTATGTGTGAAATTCTGCTTAGGTTTCCTTTTCTTCTCTGTTACAGATTCTTAAGTGAGGTAATCACTTTTACCTTAGCAGCGTGCTCATAACTGTAAGTAAGAATCAGATTCAGATTAGGATTTCTTTGTCATCTACTACATTTATTAGGTAACTGCTATGTTCCTGGTGGGGTCATAAAGAGTCTGACCTGACTGAATAACAATATGTGCCTGCTACTGTGCTAAGTCCTGGGAATACAGAAAACAAGGAAAAAGACAGTTCCTCAAGGAGTTTACGTTAAGGTACCCATGTGGGAGCGTGGTAAAGAAAAAATTCCTAAAGGTAGTAGTGATACCCACAGAGAAATGCCAGAATAAATAAGACTGGCCTGGGCACTTCCTTTAAAATAGAGGCTGTGGGAGGAATTGACCATTCAGACAAAAGGACCCCAAGAGAACAGATCTAACAAGGTGAGATGTGTGGTTTCTCCTTGTTCTTGAAGAGCACCATGACATTGCCTTTGATTTGAATGAGGGAGGGCTGTGCAAGGTCACCAGCCTCACATCTCCAGAACCTTCTGGGTCTAGTGGCCAGATACTCTTTCATCAGGATGATTGGAGATGGCTCAGGATGTAGTGGCAGACTGTGGCCCTTTTAAGCTAAGGTCTTTTCAGATTTTCACTTTGAGTGAAACAATGCCCATTCAGTGGGTAGACCTCTTTAAGAAGTGAGTCAAGGGATGGCCCCTTTAATATTGATGGCAAATACCAAAGCAGTTTTCATACACATGCGCACATGTACACACCTATATCTTTTTGTCTTTTCTAGAAAGTCTAAAGACTTTTTTGTCTTGGCTCTTTTTCAGTATGACTACACAGGGACACTTAAATTTTCTAAACCGCACTTTTCTCATTTGTATAATTGGAAGGATGGTATTTTTAATTACCTGTGGCACTCAGTTGTTTTAGAGAAAGCCCTAAGGTAATGTGAGTTGGCTATTACTTTCCCTAGGCAAAAACATAAGGAGAATAGGCCCTTTACTATGATGCCAAAATGTTCTACTTCCACATTGTATTTTACTGAAAAGAAGCTAATATCCAGAAAGGAGAACTTGTAGAAATTTCATAACTTAAAGTGTCTGTTTACACTTTTGTTATACGGAATATGAGATGACCTGTCCAGAAGGAGCTGGGTTTGAGTCCTGCCTGTGATACATACTGGTTATGTGAGCCTCTTAGTGCTCTAGACAACTCTAACTTTGTAAGTTAACAGAGAAATAGTAAAGAAAAGTTCCTTAAATGGGAATTCCTATGCCAGTGAAGTCATGGTCCACTCTGTCCCTCTAGAGCAGCAGTTCCCGACTTTTTTGTTTCCTAATCCCCTTTCAGCAATATCATTATGTTATAAACCCCCAGTGTAACTTAATACACTACTCATAATATCCTTTAGATTTGTATTAAATGCTTACAATAAGTCCAGTAATGACTTTGCATAGGAAAGGTCCTAATTAAAATTATAAAATATAAAATTATATTCTATCTATAATTGTATAATTATTCTATCTATAACTGAAACTAAATATAAAATTATATAATAAATAGAAATATTTTATGTGGGAAATTCTATAAGAACTAAAAGTAATCCAGCAATACCTCCATATGCTTATATCATTTGCAAGATTGCATGGTAAATTTCTTTGTTTTGCAAATTTTGTTGAATATAAATAACATTTTAATGAAATAAGTTATATCTGAGAAGATGCTTAACAAAGACAGTGGTCAAATATATAAACTTAATTTCAGTGCTGGACATTTTTATTTGAACAGAGTTTTACAATAGTTGACTCAATACCAGAGAAATAGTCTTAAATCTGGTTCTGCATTGAGTTTATTTCCGTATCTTGATTTAAAGCAAGAATAAAGTGAAAATGCTTGCCCATGCAAATGTGTTGTAAAGTAGGAGGAGAGTTTTAATAAATTCTCTTCCAATGAAATGAAAGAATCTCTAAAGATGTAATAGTCTTCTCTTTGTCAGCTGACATACCAGCTACACTCTTATAGAAACTGCTGAATGAATGACTGGTGTTGCAAACTAGTTCATCTGAAAATCCACCAGGTAGAAGAATAGTAATGTACACGGAGGGATGTTTAAAACAGACAATCCTGCAGTAAGAAGCAGTATAAGGTTTATTTCTCCAGAACATTTGTGATGGTTTTTGGGTGGCTTTTAATGTGCATGCCTAGTAATCATGTTTTGTCAAGTTGCCCGACATTTGTGTTGCTGGAATAAAAAGGTTTGTAGCAGCTTGATTATGTGATTACACAATTGATGAGGTATAATTAAAGGTAACGGGGTAGCAAGGGAGCCACTCTGGTACAGCATACAGAACAAATGAGGATTTTGCCTGAATGTTCTAAGAAATAAGCCCTTTTTAAGCTTGTGGTATCATACTCCTTGAAACATAATTTCAATATGTGAAAATATTGACTAGGCTTCTATTATGGAGGATCTGATTATGAGGGGCTTTAAATACATCTTTAGAAATTCACACATATCATTGGTGACCGTTAGACATTAATGAAAGCACTAAAAGATTTGTCTGATCTGGTTGAAATTGACAGAATTATTAGCAAGGTGCCAAAGACATTACTTTTTTCTCTATGAAGGTTTGATCACAAATGTTCTTTACTTCTAAAACCTTGATGATAAGGAAGTTAAGTACTCTATATAATTCTGTGTACCTAAGTCAGGATTAGTGGAATTCATGAGCAGAAAGATTTGGGACTGTGAAAAGTTATGCAATATCATGGTTTGGCTTAATGGCAGGGAGACAGCTAGTAGAGGGCTCGCTGTTTATTAATAAATAGTTCAGAAGTTACAAAATGTCTCCCAAAGAAAACTGAAGACAAAATGCCAGCTTACATTTTTGTAGCACTTTGTGGTTTACAAAGGTAGTTTTCTCTGAACAACCTTTTGAGATTGGTGGAATATTATTACCCTCAATCACAAAGATTATTTATCTTGATAATAAGTGGCCAAGAGTGCCAGGATTTCAACCTGGGTTTTCACATGTTCTTCCTGCTCTCTTAGAGGAATTTAACTTTTTTGGCACATTAATCTCTCTGCTGATATATTAGAATGCCCAGTGGATAATCAGATCAAGTCAACAAGTATTTATTAATCGCTTACTTTGTACTAAGTGTTGGGGACAAAGAGAAAGGGGAACGGAGACTGTAGTCCCAGCTGTTAAGGAGTGCATCTCCCCTCAAATGTTTATAAGTTGCCATCCTCATCTTTTTTAAAGGTGGAAGTCATTGGATAAAGTAGTATTCATTTGAGCAAGATTGTCATGAGCGCCAACTTGTCTATAATATATATATATATCCCTTGGTTTAAGGAATGGGTTTCTATTTAATTGACCAAATGCTACATACAGAATTTTCCAAATTGTTTAACACAAACATGCTGTGTTATGGGTGCTGTGATCATGGAGATTCTTTAGCCTTCCAGAGTGCCATCTAAAGAAAGAGAAGAAAGGGAGGGACCTGGTATGCCCCTTCTGAGTAAGGAAGAGAATAAGCCTAAAAATTACCTAATGTGAAATTCTTTTTTTGAGAGGTACTTACTTAATCTAGCAATAATACCTCCATTAATCTGGCCACACAATTCAGAAACATAATAAAGGAAACAAAATGTGCTGAGCAAAGGAAGATGTCACAAAGTCCATGCCCTGGAAGCTCATTTACTTTAGTCATAGGAGAGAGTTCTGTTTAGTTTCCTACCCAACCTGTTTACTTTTCTTTCCCACAATTCTAATCAGCTTTCTTGGTGGGTTTATTAAAACCTCAGCAAATTAGGGACGAGAGTACAGCACAACCCCATAGGTCTGGTACTAGGGTATGGCAGGCAAGAAGGAGCTGGGCTCTACAGAAGACAGATCTTGCAGCCCTGAGGAGAGGCATCTGAGTTTTCACCTGCAGAGGAAGAAACAGAACTCTTAGGAGTCTTGGAAGAACCACAGAGTCCATCCAGTTTAATCTGAATATATATTCCCCCAAATGGCCATGCAGACATCACTGGAACACTCCGGGGGTAAAAGGACCTCACTACTTTCTGAGGCAGTTCATTTTACTTTTAGGGGAAAATTGTAACCCACCGGAGGTTTTCTCCTTCCTTTGAGCCCCCATCTACCTAATTTTTGAACTTTATCTTAGGAAAGGAGATTCCAGGACACTTCCTGATATATTTCACTTTCAAATTAGCTTGTTTACAAAGACCAAATGAATACCTTATGAAGGCAAAGAGAAGTTTTGTTAGAGCAAAGACCTTGGTTCTTCCGAACTCTCAGCAGAGGACGTTCTAAACAGCTAAAGTTTTTTTAGAGATGCTTGCTTGAAAACAAGACAGACAGACAGACACACACACAACACACAACACACACACACACACACACACACCCCTTTTAAAAAAGTATTCTAACTGCTATGACTGGAAATCTACATCTTGCACTCATTGTTAGATCTGGCCTTCAGGAACTAAACAGACCAAAGTTCATAATCCTTGTTTTCTAACTGTCAGCCCTCCAAATACTAGAAGACTATAACCTCTGTCTTATCAGTCAGTAAACCTGTAATAAGTGTCTATTATGTACTAGGCACTATGCTAAGCTCTAGGGATACAAAAACAAGCAAAAGACAACCCCTGCCATCAATGATTTTGCAATCTAACGTGCAAATAGATATATACAGCCACGTACAGGATAAGTAGGAAATAATTAACAGAAGGAAGGCCCTAGAATTAAGAGGGATTTGAGACTTCCTGTAAAGGTTAGGAGTTTGGTTTAAAGGAAAGCCAGGAAAGTGGGAGGGAGAGCATTCTGTGTACAAGGGACAGATAGTGAAAATGCCAAGAGATGAGTGTCTTGTTCCTGAAACAGCCAGGTCATTGGACCCCGTGTCTTCTCTAAGCATATACTTCCTTCTTCAAGACCATCCTTGCGTTGTCTTTTTCCCACATCTCTCACCAAAGCTGATACAATTGGAAGATGATAGTTTGGAATTTTATGTCATAAAGGATAAACAGCCCAACACATATCCAAAGCAGAACTTCAAAGGGCTTTATCACAGTATAATAGTATAATGACTGACGGCATAATTGTGACCTGAGTCTAAAAAATAAACGTTTTTGTATTTGGGAAAGTGTGAAATGTTTTTTAGAAAGATTTCCACCATATCAGTTACAATTGAAAAAACAAAACACTTCTCTAAAAAATTCAGTTAACCAGAATGTCTAGTGCTGAGGGCTTAGGCTACCCAAGGGTGTTTGCTACAACAAAAACCTCTCTTTTGGTTCACAGGCTTTCTATCTTTGCCAGATTTATTTGGCAGAATACAAAGTGAAACTTAACAAGGGTTGCCGTGGAACCTTCTTTCCCGGAGTTGTAGGCCAAGAATAAGATGGATGAGGTTAGTGGTAATCTGTTGTATGAATGTGATAACCATGTTTGCAGTCCCAAAAGACCCAGCAAGCCATGCAAATTCTGTGTGTTCCATTGAGTTTATTATGGTGTAATATTTTGATACAGGAACTGAAGGCCTAGGAAAGCTGAACTTTGCCCATAGAGAAGCTTATTGATTAATAGCTGTGACAATAATAAAGAGCTTGATTTTTTTCCCCTTCTTATTTATCTTTAAAAAAAAAACGAACTCCAGTAATCCTTGACCATCATGTTCTTAGTCATTCCTATTGTTTGTAATTGTAAGATTAGACCGTAAGATTAAAAGGGGTCTGAAGGGGTCATCTGAGTGCCTTTGGATTCCAAACACTGGCTTTGTGAAAATAGATAGGACTGAGAGTCCTTCAAAATCTAATCAACTTCCCAGTGGAATCATTCACAAAGCTCTATATGTATATCAATCTTAACTCCTCTCTCCTCCCTTTATTAACACTATGATAGCACCTCCCTTATGCTTTTGACCTCCAGCACCTTCGGCCCATCTGAACATAGCTCAGCTAGCAAGAATTCATGAAAGGTCTGAACAGACAAACTAGATGTTACAGAGTTTGTGTAATTACTCATGAGAGAAGCACTCATTAGGCTTGCCCATAGTAATAGCATGTAGTCTCACTCAGATTGAGGACCTGAGGGCTTATCTCTGATTTCTAAGTCCATGACAAATTAGAAGGAGCAATTAGGAAGTAGACAGAAGAAACTGACATCATCATTATAAGAAGCAGGCATAAAACTTTAAAAAAGACATACAGCTAACAAATGGAGTCATTTAATATTGTTGTTCTTTCTTTTGCTTGTGTCTGATTCTTCATGCCCCTATTTGGGGTTTTCTTGGCAAAGATGTTGGGGTAGTTTGTCTTTTTCTTCTCCTCCAGCTCATTTTATAGATGAAGAACCGGGTTAAGTGACTTGCCCAGGGTCACACAGTAAGTGTCGGAGGTCAGATTTGAACTCAGGAAAATGAATCTTCCTGATTTGAGCCCTGTCACACTGCCCACTACCCCACTCATTTAACCTAGGGCTAATCAACCATAGACCCTCAGTAAATCCTTAGGATATCACTATTTCATATTTGTATTTGATGTTGGAAATGAATTATAAGTCATTAAAAAGAGATTACATTGTATTCTGAAAATATTGCATAAGGTAGGCAAGCAACTTAACTCATTTTTCAAAAACTTCATCTGAAGCAAGATTTTTTTTATTTTGATTTATGTATTGAGGTTTAAGGAATGGTTACATTTTAGTTACTTAGAAAACTGACAACTACCTGACTCACTAATTTCTGAGTCTACTATTTCAGGGGAGGGAGAAAAAGGAAGACAAGTCAAGTATTAGTGTTTCTGGGATAGTTCAACTCTGTAGTCATATGATGTTACGGCAGATCTTGGAGACCATCAAGTCCCAGACTTCCCCCACTCAGATAGGAGGGAAATTGAGGCTAAAAGAAGTTGGTTGACTTGATCAGGATAATGCATCTACAGAGAAAGAGGAATGGTAATGGGGCACATAAGTCTTACTCAGATCTCATCCCCACAGTGATGGGAATCATGACCCTAGGTTCTCCAAGATAAGATCAATGGAGTTCAATTGAGGTGGGCCCTACCAAGCCAGAAAGGCTTTCCAGTACATTTGGACACAAAGCTACTCGAACTAAGTGAAAGGAAGGAAAAGAGCAACAGACTAGCCACCAGGTGACTGTTTTTGCCAAAGGTAACTCATGAAAACTCTTCACAAAAGCATGGAAAGCTTTTGTTCTGTCTTGGTGGGTGGAGGAGAGTACCCATATTGAAATAATAGCTTTTTGAAAGTATTGAAAAAAAATAGTCTTTAGGATATGGAGGGAGGAGAAAATGTCATTATAATTGAAATGTGATCTGGACATTGGACAGGAAAGAAAGTAGGAATTGAGCATTTGTTAAGCATTTATATGTAGGATTTTATAATCCAATTAAAGCAAAAAGATAACCCCTGCCCTCAAGAAGTTTACATTTTAGCAAAGAAGGCTACACTTAAAAGGGAACTGAAAAGGTAAATGGGGAAATGATGAAAGTGGTAGTGATAGAGTCTGGGGAGTGTTTGAAGTCCATAAATTCTGGAGAGAAGTGACAAGTGGCCAGGCTGAGCCTCCACAAAATGGAAGTCCTAGTCAAGAACTTGGGTAAATGGGGAAATGATGAAAGTGGTAGTGATAGAGTCTGGGGAGTGTTTGAAGTCCATAAATTCTGGAGAGAAGTGACAAGTGGCCAGGCTGAGCCTCCACAAAATGGAAGTCCTAGTCAAGAACTTGCCAATGGGTAGAGGGGATGGATGTGGCGGAGGAATGTTCCAGGATGAGAAAACCTCAGAGCATAGTTAGATGTACCAGGACAAAGAGACCCCAGGTTCCGAGGTAAATTCTAGGATTAGGTAGCAGCTAAGGTAGAGTTTTGAAGTGTGGAAAGCTAAGAACAGAGTGTGGAAGGGGAAATGCTGGATTTGGAGTCCACCTAGTTTCTGTCTCTAGCCAGGTGACCCTGGGAGATTTATGTAACCTCAGCCTTTACTATAAAATGGGGAGGAGAAAAAGGATTGGGTTAGACTAGAATTACCTAGTCACTTATCTGCATTCCTATCTCATATTCCCTCTTTTTCTAGGGGCTCATTAAATCAATTATAGTGCTAGAAAAAACAGGTGCCAGGAGAATCTGAATAGTGGGGAAGGTTTAGTTCCCAAAGAGATTGTGAAGTATCTGAAGGGGATGAGTATAATTCTAGATATCCAGCTTTTATAATTGGGAAATGCAATTTCTGGATCTTAAAAAATCAAACATAGAACTTGAAGTTTCATTACCTCATTGATGGCCCCTTTTTAACAGTCCTTTTCTGGCAAAATACTGGGGGATATTAATCCCAACACTGAGCATGCGCCATAAACTTTTCTTGGTCAGCAGACCCACTTGAATAATCTGACTGAACTGCCTTGACACCCTTAATCTGATGTTGGCAAGCAAGCCCTGGGGAAAGAGCCTTGCATTTTTTGCAAATGTGGATGAGGCTTCTAAATAAAAATCTAGTTGATATCACTTGATGGTTATGCAGTGTTTGTAAAAACGCTTTCTCTGGTTGGGATTACTGCTTTATCGGCCAGTAGTTTTCATTTATCCCTTTAAGCTTAGGATCCAGGATGACATTTACTTCAGATGGTGTAGGAAGGGGGCTTCAAATCAAATCTCTTGCTTTGGACAAAACTGAATTGCTCCAAAGAGGATTCTCTGTGAGTGCATTCATTTTAGTTGGATGTTTAACACTAATTCTGTTTTCTGTGTATTTTAAGTGAAACTGAGAGGTACTTTTAAAGATAGGTGACAAAGTGGATAGAATGATTTCTATTCCTGTGTTCAAATGTGGCCTCAGACACCTACTGGTTTTGTGACCCCGGGCAAGTCATTTAACCTTGTTTGCTTCAGTTCCTTTTCTAAAAAATGAGCTGTAAAAGGAAATGGCAAACCACTTCATTATCTTTGCCCAGATGGAGTCAGAAAGAGTCAGACATGACTGAAACAGCTGGCTTAAGGATGCCGTGCTTGGCAAATGCTAAATTCTTGGAGGTTCTATTTTACCTGATTCAAACCTGGTATAGCCTTTTTCCAGGCAAATAGTTGTTCCTTATAACTTGGGTCATGCTCTCTGTAGTAATCTATAATGATATGAAAGATAATACAAAATCCAGTTAATCCAGGAGCTCAAGGTCAGCCTTGTACTGGAAAAAAACTTCCTATCAGGCATCTAGTGCATACATTTTGTGATGCACTATTTTTCAAAGAAGGCATCTCAGTGCATTCCTAGATGCACTACATATGCCCACACCTTGTACTGTTCCTATAGAAGATTAAATATCCATTCAGTGAATAAAAGAGCCAGGTCATTAGTTCTGCTTTTCAAAATGATCAGTTTACATAATTAGGGTGCATTTTAATTTTCAGCTTTTTGTTTGCTGCATTCAAATGCTAGCTTTACAAACATTAAGAAATCATCTTGTTTTTGAAGGTGCGTAAATAGAAGTATTGCTAATTTATAGTATTGTATAGAAGAAATCAATAAATTTGTTTTATTAATAAAATAAAAATCACTTAGCAAACTGAAGTTTATGAAAGCTTTGTATAGGGTCTGTTTCAAAGTTGATCGCTGGGACGCTTTAATTTCTAGGGCCACATTCTTTTTGGAACTGAATGAATAGCAGCCACACCTGCTTATTATCAAACCAGAATCTTTTTCTCTACAACTTTCATTCATTGATTCTATCTCTTAATGAGATTTCTTAATGTCTTAGCTCTAGAACTGGAGGAAACCTTAGAGACTCGGGTCCTTTTAAGCTAAAGCTGAGGAAGCAGAGGCCCAGAGAGTCAGATAAAGTGACTTGTAACACAAGGGATAGCCTGGATTCAAACTCTGGGGCTCTTGACTCCAAATCCAGTTTTCTTTTGGCCACCTAAAACAGGTAATTGATTTCAGTGTCCTTTATGACCTGTCTTCTCTAAAAAGGCACTGGTTCTTTGAATTTCAGTTTTCTCTCTCCATTTAAAGATCTAGTTCGTTTTTCTACAGTAGAAAGCCCCTAGGGCCTTTTATCTTTGGTAATGCATATTCATGTTCTGTTGGGAACTTAACTCATTTCTGAAAGGTTATGGCTACAAAAACTGTCAACTGCCTCTCTTCATTTTCTACAAATGAGGTTGTTCCTCATTTTGCCCTCAGCGACCAAGAAAAGCCAGTCTAATCCCCCTTCCACATGTCAGCTTTCCCACTTCCTCTTCTCAATAGAAATAGGTGTTTGAGTGGGGATTTCTTTACATTCCTCTTTCACCCCTCCCCCCATTAACATATCCTGATTCACTACCCCTTTCTATACCATCACTCCTCCCCTACCCACCCCCCCAGCCACCTGATACCAAAGCTACCATTTCAAATGTCTCCCATTTCTTCTGTCTTGTTATTCATCACCTACTCTCTGAATAAGGATCCCCCTACCCATTCATCTTGGAAGCCTCAGTCCTCACATCCTTAAAGCCCAAGTTCCACAGCCCCCAATCTGCCTCTTTAAAGGGCCTATTGGTCTATAAGGAGGGAGAATAATTCTCTAGTACTTCATGTGATGGGAAATAAGAAGAAGAATGGACATGTTTGTGTCTGTTCTTAATGTCTGTTCTTAAGATTTTGTACCCCTTCTTGGTCCTCTTTTGGAAATGGATGACTTCAATAAAGGTTCCCTTCAAATATAGCTATTTGATTTTTTGATGCCAGAAATAAATAGACCAGGGATAAGGTACTTAAGACCAAAATAATTGTGCCATCTCTTCCTCCTCTAAAATTTCTTCATGAGTCCTATGTACATCTGTTGCTTATTTTTTGTTTTTTACTTGCCTTTGTCCTTGGACATTTAATGGCCACATCTTAAAAAAGACAAATGGAAGGATAACAATTCAAGAACTGATTAGCCTTAAGTACTGTATTTTTTGTCTAACCTTTATGTTACTCTCATCATACAAACTGATATGAAGTTCAAATAAGATGATATCTGTAAAACACTTTTAAAATGATATATGAAAGTTACTGGGTTTTTAAATTTTTTTCTAGACTCTTCATTGGGTGGGTAGGGGGACCACTTCGTAGGTCTCCTTTACTGTTTCTGACAAATCTTACAGTTATTCAGTGAGTATACATTAGGTCTCATTGAAGCAATGCAATAGAGTAGAAAGGGCTCTGGATTTTGAATAAAAAGACCTGTTTGAATCCTGATTATTGGGCAATAAGACCTTTGTTCCTTTCCCATACAATCAGTGAGTTGGTTAGATGACTTCCTCTCCGCTCTAAAACCCTATGATCCTCTGTTTCTGCCATCTTGACTTCCCATTAAGGTTCATTTTTCCATAGAAACAATGAGTAGCTAGATATTCAAGATGTGCTATGTGTTAAGTAGACTTCTGAGAACCAGAAGCACTATCATTAACTAAGTTACTCTTAGTAACACCATTCCTTTGGAAAGATACTCTTCAGGGTACTAAAAAGCTGACCTACAGTCCACATTTTGGATTATAAATTGAGGTGTATTACCTTGGATGCATCATAAAGTAGAAAGAACACTTGGGTCTAGAGTCAAGAGGTTCCCCTCCCACCCACGTTACTTTCTTGGGCATCCTTCATCTCTTGAAATGAGAGGATTGAATTAGATCACCTTAGGTTTCTTCCAGATCTTTTATCTGTGATATAAAATCTATCGTTAGCTCAGTACCTCCTTAGCTGTTTCTCTACTATTAACAATTGTAAGCTGATCAGAGTATTCTTTAACTAAGTACGTTCAGGACATACAGAGATTTATGAGTCCAGGTTAGCACAATTGTGAGATTCATCACAGTACCTTAATACAGCATTCTTAGTATGTGGCGGAAGTTTTAGGAAAAAAAAAAAGATGGACCCCCAGGAATGTAATTGCCTGATAATTGCAACTTAAGGCTTAACAGGTGCTTTCCTCATAACAGCCATGAAGTAATTCTAGCATACACTGAGAGATTAGTTGTCCTGCCTTGATGGTCCTTTACCTACTATACTATATTTTAGAGCCAAGATTTAAATTGAAATATCCTGACTTCGAGCTCAGCACTTGTCCTAGGAGAACATAATGTTTGCATCTAGTGGTTCTAAAAAAAAAATAGTTCAAGGAAAATAAATTCCATCAATCTGTCTAGAAAAATTACATTTTCTTTTGTATCTGGGATTAGAGCCCCTGCTTTGAAAGAGCGTTTGTAGCTAGTTTCTCCCCTACCAGAGCAGTATTGTCTTGATGATCTTAGTGTACACTGGAGCATCAATGAAAGTGAGTTACTTTCTGATAAATTTAAATTGGTATGTAAAATATAACATCATTGACCATAGAGATTGTACTGTAATGAATATCCAGTTTCATTTCTAAATTTAGGACTCCTTAGGGTCCTTGAAGCCACTTTAAGGTAAGTTGTGGCTGCCTTTTTTTCCCCTTGTTCAATTTTTTTCCGTCGGCATTTTTAGTTAGGCTTTTATTTTTCAATAATCTAGACATCTAAAAATATTTTAACATTTTTTCCCCTTAATATTTTAGCTGATATAGTAAAACATTGTGTGTGTGTGTGTGTGTGTGTGTGAGGGGATTTCAAATCATAAAATTTGTTGATCTTAAATTTCACAGAATTTTTTTTAGAACTTCAGGATCTCAAGATCTCCTCTCTGCCTTTTCAGCATTAGGAAACTGAGACCTTGAAAGGTGAGGACTTACCCCAAAGGCACTTGCTTACTTAGTAGCAGAGCTGGGACTTAGAAGCCTGTTCTCCCAGTGTTCTTTCACTAAATGAACTGCCAAAAAATCTTGAAACAATTTTTTTTTGTTTTTATGTGTGTTATGGAATTAATAATTGGCATTATTTTCAGTGTATGAAGAATGAAAGAGGAATTTATATGAAACTGAGAATGTCTATAATGTGCAGCTTGTGTTTTAATGTATTAAATTTAACAGTAGTCCCAAAGTGACCTTGTGCCTTCCATGCTTTATTGAGCCTCTTTTTCTGCATTTTTTGTCACATACCACTAACACATTCCCAAAATAGAAGGCCTCCCTTTATAATTGAGAAAAACCCGTCAAAATATTGACCATGACTTAAAAATGGATGTTTCCTTCTGTACCTCTAGCCTGTCCCATCTCTCCCAGGAGGTGGGAGGCATGCTTATCAGTAGTCTTCTGACATCATAGGATCATCCAGCAGGGAGAAATATAATTCATCAAAGCAAACATACATACCAATCCAGGCTGACTCCATATGCAGTGTTCCACACCTAAGTCCCCCACCTCTGCCACAGAGGGAGAGAAGTACTTTTTCTCATTTCTTTTTTGGGGCCAAGATGGATCATTTGTAATTATACATTGTTAAGAAGTGAAATACCACAAACCAATCTATTCTGTCACCTAACTGTCTCACACTAATTAGACTGGGGCACATATTAGTTCTGAAACATTATTAATAATAATACCACCTCACATTTATATAGTGCTTTAAGATTTACAAAACACTGCAAAAATATGTCAAGTTGATCCTTACAACACCTATGCTGGAACTGAGGTAGGCAGAGGTTAAGTCACTCGCTCAGGGTCACACATCTAGCTGGTGTCAGATTTACTTAGGTATTCTTGACTGTGGGAATGAGCTCTGTATCCACTATACCATCTAGCTGGCGGCAACTGATTTGAGGGAGGATGGGGTGGCATATCCTTGTAATAAAGAAAGGTTGTAGAAGACTTGGGCTATGATGTTGAAAATGAGTAATTTTGATATGTATATTCAGAACTTAGTTGGTAAAACATGATTGTAACTTGAAATACGAGGAAGAAATATTATTAAAAGACTAATACAGTGGAGTCTGGGCTTCCATTTCCTCACCCTTAAAATGAAAGAATCAGATTCTGTGATCTCCAAGACTCCTTTACAACTCTTAAATCTTAGAAACATATATTATATATATATATATATTTACAAAATCTTATATATAAATATGATTACCAGGCAAAACAATTCTAGGGTGAATCCATAGATATATTGGTTTGCTTAAAAAAATGTAAAAAAAAAAATCCAAGTTCACATCACATTTCTAAACCTTGTACAGTGAGTGGTAAGAGCCCTGAATTTGGAGTTAGGATTTTCTGCTCTGCCACTTATTACTGCAAAGTGACTGAACAATTGCTACTTATTACATGAGACTGGACATGTGGCTTTACTTTTCTGATCTATACAACAAAGGGGATGGACTAGACCTTTTTAGCTCAAATTCTGTGATCTAAAGACTCAATATCTAAACTGTAATAGCTACTTGAGAGGATTTTCTTTAAGGTTCTTTTGAAAGGCTGTAGAAAAATGAGTTCATGTTTTGGAATCAGCATCTGGGATGGGTTTTTTCAATCTTCTATTAGCTAATCATTGGGGAAAAATTAATTTGAGGCAGAGTTCTATGACTAAACCATTCTATTTCTGTCATTTTGTATATCCTCACTGTCTTGCATGCATACAGGATGCAAGATTTATTCCGCAAGCCTTATTTTGTCATGGCCAGCTCTACAATCCTGTAATGGAGTTTTCTTGGTAAGGATAATGAAGTAGTTTGCCTTGTCCTTCACCAGTAGGTTAGGCAAGCAGGTTAAGTGACTTACCCAGGGTCACACTAGTGAGTTTCTGAGGTTGGATTTAAACATGAGTCTTTTTGACTCCAGGCCTAGTGCTCTATCCACTTAGCTGCCTCCAGGTTGGCGTATAGAAGTTGTTTATTTTTTTAAAATGCTTATTGATGTGTTAAATACTGAGATTGAATTTTTTTTTTCTCTTTGAGGACAAAAACCAGTTTTCTTTGGCTTATTTTAATTCACCAATTTGTTAAATCAGGGACATAGCACTGTATTTCAAGTTCATCTGAATACCAATATTCCAAAAAGTAGCCCTTTGCTATGAATTCTGTTCCAAGTGTCCTCCTGGTGAAGGTGGTGGGTGATGCCTGTCATTTGAGTTAGCAGAACAGGGGAGGAGGGAGGTGGCAAGATGGCAGAGTAGAAGCAGGGACCTGCTTGATCTCTCCCCTCCAAAGCCCTCAAAATACCTGTGAAAAATGACTAAACAAATTCTAGATCAGCAGAAGCCACGAAATGACAGAATGAAACAGATTTCCAGCCCAATATAATCTGAAATGCTGACAGGAAGGACATGTTGCACTGGGTTTGAGCAGAGCACAGCCAAGACTGGAACAGGCCTCAGGGTGCTGAATCACTGACTGCTGTAGTGGGTTTCAGACTTCTCAACTCACAAACACCAAAGACAGCTTCAAAGGTCAGTGGGAAAGCTCTCTCACCTAGATGAGAAAGGACCATGATCTGGCTATAGCCCTACGGTGGCGGCAGTTGCCAAAGTGTCCTCTGCTTCTGGAGTTCCTAGAGCTCTCAGTCTCCAGATAGTGGGGGAATCAAGGGGCCAATTTGAGCCCCAGTCCTGGGGCACGGAGGAGTGGGCTGTTGTGTTGCAGCTGGTGGTGGCTGTGGAGAGAGAATCTTGCTTTTGCAGTTCCAGGGCAGAAAAGAGTGCTTGTGGTTGCTTACAGGCCAGGAGAGTAGTACACACCTCTCCCTTGATTATACCACTTGGGAGGAACTGAGAATTTACAGATCCCTAGAGATGTCTCTGAAAACAACTGCACAAAAACCCCTGAAACTTTGGGGTAATGCACCCTCTACGTAACAAAGAGCTCAAAAATCAAGTAATTAGCTGGGAAAATGTCAAAAGGGGGAGAAAAAATAAGACTGTAGAAGATTACTTTTCTTGGTGAAAAGGTATTTTCTTACATCCTTGGGGATGAGGAAGATCAAAGCATATATAACCAGAGGAAGACAGCAAGGCCCTATATTCAAAGCCTCCAAGAAAAATATGAAATGGTCTCAGGCCTTGGAAGAGCTCAAAAAGGATTTTGAAAATCAAGTAAGAAATAAAGGAAATACTGGGAAGAGAAATGAGGGTAATGCAAGAAAATCATGAAAAACAAGTCAATCGTTTGCTAAAGGAAACCCCCCCAAAAATACTAAAGGAAATAGTACCTTTAAAAATAGACAAATCTAAATGGCAGAAGAGATCCAAAAGGCCAATGAAAAGAATGCCTTAAAAAGTAGAATTGACCAAATGGAAAAGGAGGTCCGAAAGCTCACTGGAGAAAAGAATTCATTAAAAATTAGAATGGAGCAAAGGGAAGCTAATGACTTTATGAGAAATCAAGAAATTATAAAACACAACCAAAAGAATGGAAAAGGGAAAACAATGTGAAATATCTCACTGGAAAAACAACTGACCTGGAAAATAGATTCAGGAGAGATAACATAAAAATTGTTGATCTACCTGAAAACCGTGATCAAAAAATGACCCCAGACATCATCTTTCAAGAAATTTTCAAGGAAAACTGACCTGATACTCTGGAACCAGAGGGTGAAAGAGAAATGGAAAAAATCCACTGATCACTTCTTGAAACAGATCCCAAAAGGAAAATTACTAGGAATTTTGTAGCCAAATTCAGGAGTTTCCAGGTCAAGGAAAAAATATTCTAAGCAACAGAAAGAAACAATTCAAGTATTGTGGAAACACAATCAGGATAACACAGGATTTAGCAGCTTCTTACGCTAAGGAAGTGTAATCTTTCAGGGGGAAAAATGGAATTGCAACGAAATAGAGGACTTTCAAGCATTCTTGTTGAAAAGAGCAGAGCTGAATAGAAAATTTGACTTTAAAATACAAGAATCCAGAGAAATACGAAAAGATAAACAGGAAAGCAAAGCCTTAAGGGACCCATTAAAGTTGAACTGTTAACATTCCTACATGGAAAAATGATATTTGTAACTCATGAGACCTTTCTCAGTATTAGGGTAGTTGGAGGAAAGATTAGATAGATGGATGGATGGTATACAGAGTGAGTTGAATATGAAGGGATGATATCTAGAAAATAAGGGGTGAGAGAGGAATATATTGGGAGGAGAAAGGGACAAATAGAATGGGGTAAATTATCTCACATAAAAGGGACAAGAAAAAGGTTTCATAATGGAGGGGAAGAGGGGGGAAGGGAAGTGGGAATAAGTGAACTTTACTCTTATCGGATTTGGCTTAAAGAGGGAATAATATACATACTCAGTTGAGTATCTTACCCTGCCAGAAAGTAAGAGGGAAGGGCACACACTTTAGAAAAGGGATAGGAACAAAGGAGAAAATAGATAAGTGGGAGGCAGGATAGGTTGGAGAAAAATACATTCTTTCACAACATGAAGTGTTTTGCATAACTACACATGTATAACCTATGTTGAATTGCTTGCCTTCCCAGTGAGGGTGGGTGGGAAGGGAAAAAGAAGAATTTAGAACTCAAAATCTTGTGGAAATGAATGTTAAAAACTAAAAATAAATAAAACTATAAAAAAAAAGAGCTGGTAGAATTTCAGTAAGCAAAGGAATTGGTGAGGGCAGAAACGTATTCCAGTAACTTCTTAAAAATGCTCTCATACAAGATTATAAATTCCTTGAAGGCAAGAATTAACTTGCTTTTCATGTTTTTAGTTTCAGTGCCATGTATGTATATGTATGTATATGCGTGTGTATAACATATATATACAAATGTGCATACGCACATGGTGTTCTATAAAGGGGAGAGGAAACGGTACAAACAAAGGTGCAGAGGTAGGAAATCAAGATACCTTTCAGGAAACAGAAAGTAGAAAGTGGCTAAAGTATAAGGGAGTAATGGGAGAAATTTGGGAAAATAGATTAAAAAAATTTATCTGGTTGCCTGAGAGCTGAATAAGGATAAAGAGCCTGTGAGCAGGAAAATAATGTTTGGGAATCATCTTTATTTTAAAGTGTTAAGGGCCTGACCTGAGGATAATAAGAGTATCAGACAAGACAAGGCTCATACTTGAGATATATTTGATTGCTTTTCAGCCTTATGGAGAAACGAAAGTCTTTCCTCCCTATGGTATGTTTTCACGCTTGTGAAAATGAATAAAGATAGGAAATTCTGTATTGTACGCTATACCTTTACTAGATTTTCTGTAAGCTCTAAACCCTCTGAAAGGGGGTTTCTCCTGACTTGGTCTGATAATGAAAACAGTGGATATTCAATTAATTTATAGTGTGCAATATTCCAGGCATCTTTTTGGTATAGGTATTCCCTCTCAACATGCAAATTACAGCTTCTCTGCAGGTTAATAAAAAGTATTTGGGATTTGTTGTAGCTTTAAAAAAAACAAAACCAAAAGAAACCTTTATCATCCAGTAGCCACCTGACCTCTTGGAGTTTAGCTAAGCTTATCCTTGGAAGACAGACACATACAGTTTTCCCTTAGGCGCATGCTTGGGGCATTCTGCTTTGGTAGAACATGCCAAGGCATTACTAGCATAGCCCCCTCCTTTCTTCATCACCCCCCTCATAACGAGTCAGTGAAATTGGATGGTGCAGCCAAAAAATTTGGATTCATAGAGCCTGGATTAGAATCCCGGTTCTTTCTGGCATGCGTCACTTTGCTTTTCTGAGCCTCAGTTTTCTTGTCTACAAAATGAAGATGTTGAACTAGCTGACCTCTGAGGACCCTTCAGCTTCAGATGTGTGAGGGTGAAATTTCAATCTTGAATAGTTGAATGATGAGCTGTCTTGAACTTCATCCTGAATTCAGCAAGCATATTTTTAGCATCTGCTGAGTCCCCAACACCCTTCTAGGCACTATGATCCTTAATTTAAAAGCATAGTTTAAATTTAATCATATTGGCTCGTTTTATAGCGAGGATGAAGTTCTCCATGCTTGTCCAGGCATGCTTTTAATTACTTTAGCTGTACTGTATGTCCAGATTTCTGCTCCCAGCAACAGTATAATATGAGAAGCAAAGCGGGATGTGAAATGGTTTTGTATTTGCTTAGTGTCTTTTAATCCTAACAGCATATCTCTGGGGTTTATTTAAACCCCTCCTTCATTAAAGCAAAAACCCAGTCTCAGGTTATCTCAGGTTGCATATGAGATTATGTAGATACTGTATCAAATATGATGGTTCCACATGAAGGAAAAAAGTGAAGTTTGAGACTGAGCTCTTAAAATGTCTCAGGATGGCTAACAAAACCTAAATACTAGGGATACTGTTAGGGGGAGGGATGAGGAATTAAGGTAATTTCTGCCCCACCCCTTTACAGGTGAGCTGTGTGTTCCAGAAATTGTAATGTTTGTTTAACTTTTTTTCTGTTGTAAAGCAGGGTTCTGTGGGTTCCAGGAAGGGTTATTAGGAGATGAAAAATGAGATTAAAAATATAAAGCATTTAATGAAAAAATTAAAGGGAGAACTTTTTTTTTGTCCTTGAAGACAAGGGAATGGGAAGCTTAAATGTTCGTAGCAACCTTGTGACTTTTTTTGTGTCTGAAGTGAGCTGGACCCAGAATAACCTTTTGCCTCCAAGAGTTTACATCATAAAGGAGTAGAAGTGAAAAAAAAATATCCTCATCAGTCCTGGAGTTTTGAAGGATTTAATATTTATTTTGGTAGAAGAAATACAGCATAATAAGAGTACCCCATACCCTCTGATCTAGTCTTGTGCAGAAGCAGCAACTGAGGTTCAGAGTAGTGGGGTGACTTGCCTAAAATCACATAGTTAGTAGGTGTCTTAGCTGAGCCTCAAACCCAGCTTTTTTAGACTCCTAAGACCAGTGTCCTTGATAAGGCAGGATGATCTGAGGAAGTCGAGTAAGAGATGCCTGTCAGACCGAAGAATCAGGGAAAGTACCATAGGACATTACACTCCCAGCTTGGTTGTGTTGGAAGCTAAAGATTTCAACAGTCACAAAATAGGAGGAATGGAGATAATCTTGTCTGTTATGGAGATACATGTAAACAAGAAAAAGGGCACAATGAGATTAGGGAACCAGGAGAATGGTCCAGTTTGGCAGGAGGCTAGACAAGTATAACAAAATAATGATGGAATGTTTGATTAGAGCCAGGCTTTGGAGGATTTGGAACAACAGATTGAATTTGTGTTTTATTTGGTAGGGGATAGAAAGTTATTCCTTGTTTTCTGAGCTGGGGAGTGATCAGATCTACGCGTTAGGAAAATGACCTTTAACAGCAGTGTGAACGATAGATTGGCAAAGAGAGAGGCTGGATTCTAGAAGACCAGCTTGGAGGTAAGGGGTGCTGAACGAGGGTGGTAACAGTGAGAGAATCTTGTAAGCATTTATTCGCTTACTTATTTTTCAATTTATTGAGGACCTACTGTGCTCTAGGTGCCAAGAATATAAAAAGACATGAAACTTTTATTCTCCTCAAGAAACTAATTCAAGAGAAAACATACCTATATAGATCCAAACGAGGTCCCCTTGGAGGGCATTGCCCAAGGTACCAGGAAGAAGTCTCATGCTGAAGAAAGATAAATGCTTGAGCTGTGTCTTGAAGGAAACTAAAATTTCCAAGAGGCAGAGGTGGGGAGGGGAGAGGGGACAGGCATAGGGGATGACCACCAAGATGGATGGGGGAGAGAGATGTCATGGAAGGAGCATCGAGTAAATCAGTATAGCAAAATGACAAGAGTTCCTGGAAGGGAGTGATGTGTAGGAAGCTAGAAAGTTAAGTTGTGGAAAACTTTAAATGCCAAACAAAGGAGTTTATATATCTGATCCTAAAGGAAATGCAAAGGAAGGAAAGACAGATCTAAGAAGTAAAGAAAGCAGGATTTGTGATTGGTTGAATGTGGTAGGTGACATGGGGCTCAGTAGGAAGAATCAAGGGAGCCTTAAAGTTTTAAACGTAATCTATCAGAAAAGTGATTAGTACCGCAGTGGTAGGGAATGAGGAAGTTAAGATGAGGAGCGGTTTTTGAAAGGCACCCAAGTTCTGTTGAGCATGTTGCGTTTAAGGTATCGCTGGAAGCTCCAAGTAGAGTCCAGTTTACAGCTAGAAGTAAGAGCACAAAGTATTGAATGGGGAAAGACAGAAGGTGGTAACTACCCCACAGTATCTAAAAATTTGTCATGGGAAAAGGGTTTAGGATTAGACTTCTTTTTGGTGCTAGAGGTCAGAACCAGGAGCAATGCGTAGAAATTGCTAAGAAGCAGACTTAAATGGTGGGAAACCCTTCCTGACAATCATAGTTGTCCAGAGGTAGAATGGACTGCTTCCTTATTAGAGGTCTTCAGGCAGGGACTAAACGACCACATATCAGTGTTGTACTGAGGATTCCTTTTATGAATACGGTGGATGCTCAGATCTTTTCCAACTCAAATTCTGCAGTGATGTGGTATAGATTTGAGTAACCTGAAGATTTAAAATCAACTCTAAATCCACCAAAGCCCACAGTTAAGACTTGAGTGAGATCCATTGAAAGCCCTTACAGAGAAGCTTTGCAGTAGTCACTTTGAACAACGTGACAAGAGGGAATGAGTAGTAAGAAGCCATCTATCCAGTGGCAATATGGTGTGCTTTAAAATTAATGCACTTAATTACTACTGGGAAGTAATGAGTTAGGGAAAGGTGCTTCCATTAGGATAACTGGGATGACTAACTGTAGTTCTGATACATATATAGATGCTTCTGCCATTTGATTCCATTTCTGACTGTAGAACACCTTTATAATTTTGATGTTTACAGACAGTCCTGATGTCTACTTTTTAAGGCTGCTAGACTTTAGTAGATTTAGTTGTTTAGGAGAATACCAATATTCTCTTCTTCCCACAACTCCGACCTCCAGTTAACAAGCATTTTTTTTTCCTCCTGCCAAGCAAAACCTTTGTAGTAAGTATGCCTAGTCAAGCAAAACAAATTCTCACATTGGCCATAACCAAAATTATTTGTCTTATTCTGTACCTTAAGTTTATCTCTTCACAGAGTGTAGCATGTATCACTAATTCCCTGGGATCATGGTAGGTCATTGAAGTTATCAAAGTCCTTAAGTCTTTCAGATTTGTTTGCTTTTACAGTGTTGTTGTCATTGTATAAATTGTTCCCCTGGTTCTGCTCACTTTACTCTGTATCAGTTCATACAAGTCTTTCTCTGAAACCATCCCTTTCTTCATTTCAACAGTATTCTATTACATTCATAGAACATTATTTGTTTAGCCATTACCCAGTTGATAGACACACCCATCTTTTCCAGTTCTTTGTTACTACAAAAATAACTGCTATAAATATTTGTACATGAGTGTTTTTCTTCTTTGCTCCCTTTGTAGTATTAGCAATACCCTGCTGTTATAACATAGCCTTAAGTCATGAAAGGGTACTGCAGTCTCCAAGTAATTAAAATTAAAAACCCTGCCAAAGGCAACAGAGAAATCTTTGATGGGCATAGAGACAATGAAATATGGTATAGATAAAGTTACAAAGGAGTGGTGAAATAAAGGTTGACATCAAAGATTCATATGAATGAAAGAGGTGGACTGGCAAGAGTGAGGGATAAATCTTGGCAAATCTGTGTATTCTCCATTGATATCCTTGCAGTGTCAAGAGAAATCAGGAAAGAGATCTACACAACACATGGGCTCCACCTTCCCTCCTTCTCCTTGTCACACAGAATGGGCTGGAGAGAACCATCCCATCTGTGAGGTCATTTGATTATTGGGGCTAGTGATTTGGTTTTATTGAATTAACAAAGAGCCATCTTTTTAAAGGTCTTCTGCTGTTTGATTCCCTTTCATTGGTTGTTCCTTCTGTGCTTTAGTTTCTCTTTGTGTACTCAGTCCAGCTAATGCCAAGGTAAATTTAGTTTAGAAATCTAATGCCTTAGAGGAAGACTCTTAGTTGCAAAGGACCTCTTTGTTTTAGAGGATCTTCTTTGGAGGAGGAATTGTTTTAGGTCTGCCTTTTACTGTTAATACTCATATTTTTTGTGGGGATTTTTTTTTTTAATTGGTGGGGTAAGGGAGGAAGAGCCATGGAAAGTGATAGCAGGAGGTATTTATAGTTTCATCAGTGAAGCTTGTGAGTCAAGCCCCTTTTTGCTTTGGCTTGGGGTCTTAGCTCTAAAATTGGGAGGAACCTCTGGGACATGTAGAACACTTGTTTTGTTTTATAGGTATGGAAACACAGGCCCAAGATGGATGTGCCCATTGTCTCATAGGTAGCACATACCAGAAATAGGATTTGAATCTGGGCGCTTTGCTTTGAGAGTCAATATTTTTTTTCTCTTGAGTGCCTGTTGTATACAAAGTCATACAAAGCACAAATACCTAAACATTTAAATTACAGTTGCAGTTGGATATTAAAAAAAAGATCCTTTTAGGTAAATATTACAGAATGTAATTCGTTTTTAAAGAATTCTATGCTTCCTTTCTTTTTTGTCTGTGAAATATTTTACAATATCAAGTAGATTTTAAAAAATACTGCTAAGCTAGATTCATGCCTGTTTATCTGAAAGCAATTTTTTCAGTTTTATTTCCATTCTGAAATACTGAGTTTTTCATATTAACTGTTCTGAAATGAAAACTTATTCTGGTTAGTATCTACTGATGCCTATCATCAAGTGCTTTTAAAGCTTGTAAGCACCTTTTATACACTATGTGTTTGAGCTTTATGACAACCCTGTGAAATATGAATTGTTGTTGTAATTCATTCCCCCTTTTACAGATGAGGAAACTGAAGCTCATAAAAGATAAGCAATTTACCAACTAGTAAATGGTGAGATTTAAACCAAAATTTTTCCTAACTTCAGGGCCAAAACTCTACATTAATACAACACTGACATGAGGCCACAGTCAGACTTGGGTTTTTTATGTTTGGTTTGACTAATGCTCCAAGTTCAAGAAGGTTTAAAAACAGGTTAAGTTCTCAGACCATCTGACTTTATACTTTGGACCGGAATGATTTGGGAAAACAAAAAATATTTCAGAAAGCTGACTAAATAGGAAACTAAGCAACATTAAAACCAAAAGGAGTTCCTAGGGATCGCAATGAAACCACAAAATAATTAGCATGATAAATGAAAGCCTAAAGCCTTGTGACCTACCATTCAGAGTAATTTTGGCTAGGTTACAGATTATTGAAATCCACCTTCCTCCTCTCCTCTTTTACTGCCTGACAGTATGTACATGGATTTAGTTTATATTTTATTTGAGTGGGGGATGAATGGGATCGGGCAGAAAGGAATGGTAAAAGTCTTTTTTTTCCCCTAGAGTTATTTGACTAGTTAAAATTACCTGCCAGGGCAGTGGTTACATGGCTTTCTTAGGAGTGCTGTTTTCCTTAAGTGAAGTATTCAACAATGAGGGACTTAACATGAAGGCTGGGTTTGGAACTAGACTGGCCTTAAGTAGTTTCACTTGCAGGTTTCAGTAAAAAGCAGTATGGTATAGGTAGGAAAGGCAGTATGGTAGGAAAACTACTAGATCAGAGTCTTCTGATGGCTTCAAATTTCCAGTCAACTCATCTTTGACCCAGGATACCTTCTCTGTGCCTCAGTTTTCTCCTCTGTAAAAAAAAGTGGGGGTAGATTGGACTAGGTGAACTCTAAACTCACTTCTAACTCCCAAACTTCATCATCTGATAATATACAAGCTAACTTGACAAAATTGAGAATTATAATCCTAATTTTGAAAACTCTTTCAGCCAGCACTAGTAGATGGTTAGCTAAATACCACACTTTTCAAGAATATCTTCTGTATCTCCTATAGGACCCCTACCCCATTCTCTGTGCTGTACCTTTCCCAGTTAGATAAGTAAAAAAATTGGTTTGGTTTTTTTTTTAATTTTTCCATTTACATAGCTACATTCACCCTCAACTGGGTTCCACACATTTTTAGAGAAGGAATTATAATTCTTATAAAGATGGCTATAAAGAGACACTTAAACCACCTTGGCTTAGCAAGCACTTCAAATACAGAGAACAAATAAATTTACCTATTTTACTAGCGATGTCTAAGTGGATTAGTATTTTGGAACTTCTATAAAGTTCAGCTATTGTTTTAAGTACATTGGATAATTTTTCATATGGAAAACACATTTACATATTATTTGCATGCATACAACTCTATTAAATTAGACTAA
Organism: Bettongia penicillata ogilbyi; assembly: GCA_023548195.1. Classification (NCBI taxonomy): domain Eukaryota; kingdom Metazoa; phylum Chordata; class Mammalia; order Diprotodontia; family Potoroidae; genus Bettongia; species Bettongia penicillata. The sequence goes on along the minus strand of JAJHZJ010000518.1, from coordinate 2,774,460 downwards.
ACAATCAAGGCTATAGGGGCAGCTAGGTGGCATAGTAGATAGACTACTCAACCTGGGAATCAGGAAGACTCTTCTTCCTGAGTTCAAATTTGGCCTCAGGTACTTACTACCTGAGTTGTGTGACTCTGGGCAAGTCACTTAATTCTGTTTGTCTCAGTTTCCTCATCTGTAAAATGAGTTGGGGAAGGAAATGACAAACCCTTCCAATATCTTTACCAAGAAAACCCTAAATGTGATCTCAAAGAGTTGGACGTGACTGAAAAACCAACTAAACAACAGTAACTAAATCTATTTCTCCTTGGGGAGAGAGATTTTTTAGAAAATGTTTCTAGATTTATAATTTCATTTTGCCCAGGATCATGCAGCTGGTATATTTGTCAGAGGTGGAACTTTTGGAGGGAGGAGAGCGGGGGAGGCAGTGGGGTTAGGTGAGGTGGCCAGGATCACATAGCTTATGGTCAGGTTTCTGAGGTGGATTTAAACTCAGGTCCTCTTGACTCCAGGGCTTGTGCTCTATCCCCAGAGGTGAAGCTTGGACCCAAGTTGCCTTGCCTTTGAAGCCTGCCTTTAGCCATTATGTCATAAGTCATTTTGGAAAATATTTTTGGTCAATATTTCCATGGCAATGCCTGTCTGAGAACCAGCTTGGGTAAATGGGAAGATCATTGCCAGCAGATTGACTGCTAGGGGATGGATTTTTTGGCCATGACAACCCATGAGAGAGAGAAATACAAAATGGTCCACAAACTTGCATGTCCCTTTTCTGCTTCTACCATGATAGTGCCTGAATGATAGAATTGGGTTTGGGGGTGTTATAAAGCTAACATTTGGACTGTCTGTAAGCATTTACTTACTGATCCTTTAAATGTGAGCCTTTGGCCTAGAAGCCTCCATGAAGATACGCTACTGGAGGAATTGAAGCACATCAGTAATCGTATCAGACATTCATGCTACAGATGCAACTGTAAGGCAAGGAAACGTTAGGCAAATGGGAGGCATGTCTTGGAGAAGCAAATAAAGTAGATCCTAGAGTAGGCTCCGTCATGCACCCAAAGATATTAAAAAAAATTCATGGCATACTTTGGTTACCTCACCTTGGAAATCTCATGATTTACATAAGTAGAAAGATTACCATAAAGACTTAAACAACTTACATGCTAAAAGTCTTTTACAAAAGGTGAAATGCAAAGGTCCAGAAAGATCTTGACAGAATTCTCTTAAATCAAGGCAACGACTACCTTGATAGTCAATGACAGGAGAGGAGAACAGTAAAAAAAAAAATGTTACTAAATACAATTTAAGACTTTAAAAAAAATGAAAATATCCGCAGAGGTTTATAGGTTTACCTGTTTATCTCAGGCTTTCCTGGGTAAAGTGTTTTTATCATTGTATTCATCAACTATGTGTTTCAGGGAAACGAATAACATTTTGCTTTCTCAGTTCATTAGAGTCAGTCTCTTAGTTACATGGAAATTTGCACTGTTCCGTATACTTATAAAATCACAGTAGCTATTAATTCATTTTTCTACAGTTACTAGGGTCCCCAACCTCAAAAATATAGTATAGTTAAAAGCACAGGATGAGTTTGGTTTGAAGAAAATAATTGCATAACCAGATTTGCTACAGGTTAGTACTTTGAGGGCCTTATCTCAGTACTCTTAGGTTAACATTTTTTATCTGTAGGCTCCTTAAAGGTGATTCTTAAGGATTATCGAGTTTGCCCTGACAGTCAGTTTCCTAACATATTTAAAGCAATTCCAGAACATGTTATAAAGTAGGAGATTGTTCTTTGCTTGGCCAATTCCTGAAGTAGGCTAGTTTGGAGCATATCTGCCAGAATCTGGTATCTGACTAAAAACTGTAATTATTAGTACTCACTGTTTTCACTAGGTGATAGTATTAAGTGGAACAGCAACAATGTATATTAGAGAATAAGACTTCACAGTATTTTTCAGGGTTTTAGAAAGGGTGATTACCCAGGAAATAAATGAATGGGCATTACCTCACCTTAAGTGAGTACCTGAATAGACCTTGACCTAAAGGGGCCAAGGTCTCCCAGTGCATCCTGGGTCATCTCCAGTCATCCTGATGAATATCTGGTCACTGGAGTCTGATGGCTCTGGAGGAGAAGTGAGGCTGGTGACCTGCACAGTCCTACCTCACTTAAAACAAAGTCAAGGGCAAGTCATGTCATTATTTCTCTGATGGCATGGTCTTCTTTGGCAATGAAGGACATATACAACAATTTTAATCATAAAATTTTACCTGGTCTTTTTTACATTTTCATGGTATAAAACTAATAGGCATTCTGTCGCAGTATATATAAATGGAGACTCCTGATTTTGAGCAAAATAGACATGCTTCTCAGACCATCATATTTCCCTGCCATTTTCTTCAAGCAATTTGTTGAAAGAGTAAGAATGGACAGAGACCAGTTTGAAGGAATGTTAATTTATCTTTTTTTTTTTTTCAAACAGGTGGAATACATACTGGTAGCTTTTGATCACCAAAATAAAAAAGTACGTGTGGTCCTGAAAGGAGAGGAAGTCGTTGAAGCATTGCAAGAAAGGGGGGAAAGAAAAAACCCAAAGTAAGTAGTGTGTGCAATCGACTTGTTTAGTGCTTACCCTTGTAATCCTGCAGTTGCATTGAGTTAATTTGATTGCTCAACACATTTGACTAATAATTTACTTTAGGCCATGTTCTGTTCTGTTCTGTTCTGTTCTTTATATTGGATACTATTGTGTAGGACAGAACTTGGTTTCCGAGGATTGCTATAGAAAACATATCCTTTGATGCAACCAGGCAGTGGTATGTAGGTGCTAAATGAGTCATGTTGTCATACTTGATAAAAATGCGTTGGTTCATTTTGTTTACTTTGTTAAAAGGGTGGCTTTGCAGAGTGAAATAGTCACGGAGGAGCAGCAGTTGTGGGAACAGTAACTCTTGAGTTCATGTGGCAGGTTACAACTGCTGAATAAACCTGTCATAAAACAGAAATTATAAGGTAAAAACTTAGAGTTTACGCATGAGCACAGGTTCAGGAGGTAGGGAAAAACAAACCCTGAGCCTAGAGTTTCTAACAAGCCTTTTTAGAGAAAGTAACACAAAGAGAAATAATTCTTTTGCGTATTACAATTTCTTCATTCTTTTAGCCTGTGAAAGTTAAAGACAAATTCATACTTCCGTGCTTCATTCACTGTCATTAAAGTTGAATAAAGCAAACACGTAAAGTTACAGATTTAAATACTGAATTTGCAAGAAAGAAAAATACCTAAACAGATTGCATTTACAGAACTATACAGCTACATTTTAAAGATGTCACAATTGGGCTAATTGGAGGGGAAAGAATTTATATGTCACAAAGACAACTAAAAGGCTCAGAGTCAGGGAAATGCTGCCATAAATAACTTTGGGAAGCTCAAACTACCTTTTGGCTTCTTATCTGAGGAATGTCAAAGTCTCTCCCTCATTGCTTTATTCCGTGGGTCACATTTTAGCCAGGTGAGGTTAATATTAACAAAAAACAGGCTTTAGTTTACCAAACATTGCAGGGAGAATGGCATAATAAAAATTAATAAAAGGTAAATAAAAAATGATCACAGTGATATTAATCATCTTTGGTGTTGAAGGTCAGTTTGTGTAATTGGTGTTCTGGTGTTGTGCATTTTTAGAATTTTAGTATTTCTGAATTAATAGTTTCAGACCTTTGCATAACTAAAGATCTGTGGAAAATGATAAAGTCAACAAAGTTTTTTATGTTCTTTTCCTCTTGTGGCATATAATAATACACTAAAAATAATTCTGATAAAATGAAGTAAGTTGTTCCGTAAGAATAAAAACTAAACGATAATTTTTCTCCTTTCGTTAGCCATCCAACCCTTTGGAAACCGGAATATGGAAGCTACATGATTGAAGGGACACCGGGACAGCCATATGGAGGAACAATGTCAGAGTTTAACACAGTTGAAGACAACATGAGAAAACGCAGGCAGGAGGCTTCATCTCTTTTAAAAGAAAATGAGGCTATATGCACTATAACATCATTTCCCAGGTAAGTTAGTTGTAATGGCTTAAGAGATCCTAAATTGCTGTAAGTTAAAAATCAAGCAGTAGAAGCATTTTAGAAAATGGTTGCTTTTTTCATTGTGGGATCATAATACATTACAGTCATTCCTCACTTTCACCTGTAGTACATTTCTATAAACTCATAAAATACACTGTTATAAAGTGAATTGTATTTTCCCATAGGAATAATATGCTAATTGAGACTTTTGTTCTTGACTGAGAAATCTGCATCAAATAAATTATAGGTGATATTCATAACATGTTATTAAAGTGAAGATAAAATGATATCTATAACATCCTATATAGGATGTTATAGCTTTTTGAGGGCAAAACTCACGTTTTTTATTTTGTATGTAAAGCACCTGGCACATAGTTGTCAATTAAATGCTTTGTGAAGTGAATAATAATTTAAAGTAAGTTTTTGAATCAGACTTACAATGTCGTGGGTGTAGCAAACTCTCAGTGAAGAAATTCCCTCTAACAGATATTTACTGTGGTACTTACTGTCTTAGCAAGTTGCTTGGGGAACTGAGAATTTAAGTGACTTCTTTCACATAACCAAGATGTCAGGTGGGGCTTGAACACTTGATAATACCAAGCTATAACATATTATATTGCATAAGATTACATAACATACATTTTGATTATATAGTGGGTTTGGGTATAACATATCAATATAATACACAAAAAATACAACTCTACCGCATTGAAATGAGTTTTTTGAACCCTGCTAAGGACAACAACCTGGGATTTTTCCAGATATTCAAGATGTAAAAGAGTAGTTAAGCAAGATTATATTAAGTGCTTTTTGTGTACCTTGTACTACACGGGAAGCCTAAAGATTCAAAAATGTTTAGCCTGACACAGAGATCGATAGGTTGTTACCTGGAGAAGATCATAAAATGTTAATAGAGAAAAGCCTAACTACATAACTCCTATCCTGCTATCATTTTCTCATATTCAGGAGAATAGCCTAAAGACTGAAAAGCATAGAAGAAATATGATTTAGAAGAACTGAATGAAGCCTAAGGCAGGTGATAAGAAAGTTTAAGAAATTTTTCTCTTCTAAATGTGCTTGTTTTCTGACCCAGGCTAATTGCATCCTGGGCTACTGAAGGAGTTAATGAGTGTGATTGCTAAACTGCCACTGCTAATCCTTGAAGGACAGTGAATGATGGAGGGATTAGAAGACAGGAGGCAAAACTGTAGCCTCACCTTCATTTCAAACCGAGATAATACAGGAATAACTTACTCATCAGTGAACTCTGAGAAACAAAGACAAGTGATCATTAGCCAGACCTCATTTTTTTTTTTTGGTTAGAATTAATAGCTTGGTCCTCTACTAAAATCCTGCCTCTTTGCCTTGTTGCGGTATGAAAGTCACCCTAAATTCTTGAAGGCTGTGCTGGTAGAATATAATTCCTGGTGGATCTCGTCAGGGTCGAAAATCTTCAAATATATTAAGCCTGTTGTCCAAGGACCAGCCTAACTAAATTTCAAGAAAGGCATTAATAAAGTTTTAGCCATGACAATCCATTAATACCATCTTTAGAGGACTTAGGAAGGTTTGCAATCTGCATTGATAAATAGCATGCATACCACGGAAGCATGGATTTTTAAGCAATTAAATATAAAGTGCTATTTCAGAAAGGTATTTAATAGTATCGCTATTCTTGTGGATAAGAGAAGTACAGGTAAATTTGAAGCTGATTGAATAACAAAATTCCCAGATAGTGTTAATAAAGGGGGATAGATGACATTCTAAATATCAGATGAATATATGAATACTTGAGGAAGATCTCTTGTGATCAATCAATAAACGTTAATTAAATTCTTAAAAACTTAAATAATTAAATACATTGGAGCTGGACACTGAAGATAAAAAGACAAAATCAACCCCTGTTCTCAAGGAGTTTGCTTTCTATTTGGAGACACAACATGTACATTATATTTTTATTTATATGCACAATATGTGCATATAAAAGTACATACAAAATATGTAAATACAAGGTAATTTTAGGGGAGAAGGCATTAGCAGTTAGGGGTATGAGTAATTAAGATGGTATCCTTTCACAATCTGGCCCTTTCAAGTTACCTTTCCAGAGTGATTTAACGCCATTTCTCTTCATTTACTCTGTGATCTAGTAATGTCCTATCTCCATACTTTTCCCACTTCCTGGCATGAGCAAGTAAGACTCTGGCTACCCTGACAGTCAACCTTGACTATCCAGTTAAACATTTTGATCAGTGATTTCGATGAAAACATCGAAAGTATTTTTTCCCCCCAAATTTGCAGGTGACACAAATATGAAGGGATAGTTAATAAATTGGATGACAGAATCAGGATCCTCAAAGAGCTTGTTGGGCAGGAATTGTGATCTGAATTTAATAAAGATAATTTCCAAGACCTGTATTGAATTTTAAAAAAGAAATAGACTTTATAGGTATAGAATTAAACAGACTTGGTTTTATAGAAAAAGTCTGGATCTCTTTAATTGACCACAAGCGCAGCAGTGTTGTGTGCCTACGCAAAGAGTTAGTTTAGTTTTTGACTTGTTTAAGAGATAAAATGTCCAAAACAACGAAGTAGATAGACAACAGTATTGCATTTGGAATATTATAATCAACTTCGGGGCGAGACTTAGGGAGGCTTTCTGCAAACTGGACTACAATTAAAGAGTGTTTTAGTTCTTTGGGATAGGAACTCTTTCTATCTCCAATCCCTTGCACAGAGCAAGTGCTTAATAAATGTCTAGTGACTTAACCGATGAAAGATGTGAAACAAGAATAGCTGGAGAAAATGGAAATGTTTATCCTGGAGAACAAATGGCTTATTAGTGTACACCTGATAATTCAGACCAAAGGGTAGAAATTAAGAAGATTTTTGTTCCATATAAGGAAAGGTTTTGTATTAGACCTATTCAGCAATGGAGCAGGCTCCTTTGTGCAGTAGTGACTAGGGCTTAAGCATTTTTAAGTATTAAACCAGTCTTGTTGACCACATGTCAGGTAATATGTAGAGGAAATTCTGGTATTGGGAAAGAAATTAGATTAAGAGATCTCACCAGTCCCTGTGAATTCTAAGGGTCTATGATTCTGTACAATTAGACATAAGATCTTAATATATTAATTATAGCAAATATTAATCGAACATTTAGTAATTGTTTCCCACCTTAAAATTTAGGACATTTTGCTGATGGTTTGATAAATGATCCACATGTTAATTTCTTTTCATCCCCCTCCTCTCATTCTTTGTTCGGCCTTGTTTACCAAAACAAAGCTGTTTAAGGAAGTTTCTGCATGTGGTTGTTTTTCCCTGTACAAGCTGGAGCAAGCTAGATTTTCTGTGTCAACCCTTTGCTTTAAGTCGTTACGATTGAATTGAATAATAATGGTGATTGTCCCTCTGAAAAGGCATTTTTGAAAGTCAAGGCCAACCCAACCTTTCACCTCCTTTAGCCTCTTCTTGTACTTTCCCTTTATCCATTGCACTATTATCAGATAATTAAGAAATTCTCGGAGATTGTTTTCACACTTAATTAGGAAGCTATGAAACAATTGCTATGAACTTTTTTTTTTTTAAGGAACTGGGAAGCATCTCTTAAGAATAGTCAAGTGAGAATGGATTTTGATTGTTTACAAAGCAGTAACTTCTAATCCCTGAAAGGTTGAACTCCATCACATTTGCATTATTAGGAGAGACCATTTCAACATTTTATCATTTTTCCTGGTTATGCAAAGACACTTCCAGTGGGTAAAATGAGATAGGGAAGACAGCAAGTATTTAAGCATTTGAGATGTATGTGCCCCACTGTGCTAGACCTTGGGGATAAAAGTGGAAAGAAGGGAAGAATTCCTACTTTCAAGGAGATTTCTTTTTCATGTTTCTGAGTAATGGGAAATGTGGCATTGTGAATTTAGAGTAGTCTCTTTGATTCTTGATTTGGGGACACTTCACTAATAGAATTAGCAGCTTCACCTAATAGGGGATTAAGGTGCTTGTTTTTCCTAAATATTATCAGAAAGTCACCATCTTGAAATGGAAAGTTCCAGAGGGACCTAATTAAACTCTCAATATAATGCTCCCCTAAACACTGGGCCCCAAGCATAGTGTTAAATAGACAATAAAAATGGCACACAGGAAGGTTGGTACCATTAGGTCTGTGGACAAAGTTAGGAGAAAGGTTGGGTTACCTTCCCATCCTTTCTAAGTCCCTCTCTTTTAATCATTTCCCTTGTCTGTCATTAATTATAATTATGCTGCCCTCTAGCTGTGCGAAGTTCCATCTATACCACCTGAGGCTGTGCCCACTCTGGAATTGCCTGTGTTTCAAAATTCTATCATGGCTGCTGCTCTCCCATAGAATCAAAACTCTTAATTCTTCCAAAGTTTATTCCAGCTAAGAAGAGAGGCGTTTGCTTTAGTTTGTTCATACCGGGATGTGAATGATTCGGTCAGTAAACATTTATCAAGCACCTGCTATGTGCCAGGCACTGTGCTAAGTTCCAAGGATACAAAAAGGAGCAAAAGACAGCCCTTGCCCTCAAGAAATTTGCAGAATAACTGGGTAGATGACTTGTAAATGAATGCATACCAAGCAAGTTGTACATAACTTGGGTGAGCAGGAAGTAAAGAAGAGGGGAAGGCCCTGGCATTGAGAGGATTCTGGAAGGCTTCCAGTAAAAGATGGGATCCAGTCCTTTCTCTGAGCCTCAGTTTCCTCATTTATAAGAAGTGCTGGAGGTGAGTGGTCGGACTCAGTAATCTCCAGGCCCTGTGCCAGGCACTTAACAATTGTGATCTCAGTTGATCCTCCCAACAGCCCTTCAAGGTAGATGTTTCTGAATCCTGAGATCTGCAGGCATCTTGTGTACCGCTCAACTCATTTCTTGCTTCAGATACTGATTCCTTGTCCCTTAAAGGAGGCCGGGAAGGTATCACTTGGGGATTATTTCATTTGAGAAGAGGATCTTAAATGAATATGTAAATGAGGCATTTTTATTTTAGCTTTCCTCCTCCATCCCCAGTTCTAAATAATACCTTTTCTTACTTTCTCTTGTGGTTATGGTATAATAAATAGTCAATAAGCATTCATTAAGCACCTACTGTAAGAATATACCAAGTGCTCTGTGGGATGCCAGGGGCAAGAATGAATATTGCCAGCCTTCTAGGAACTTACATTCTACTTAGGGAGACAGTCACAAGTATAGAGTATTTGCCCCTCCAGAATACACAGCGATTAGGAGGGCATTAAAATACTGGGCAACAGCAAAGGCCCGTGGAGAGCATTGTCACTGAATTGGGACTTTGAGTGGACCTTGGGATTCTTATGCATGTGAGTGACCATACTTTCGGGTAAGAGGAAGGCCACAACCTGTGCTGTAAGCACAGAGGTAGGGGATAGAATGCCAACCAAGGATCAAGGAGCAGACCTCTTTGGCAGGATTGCAGACTGTGTGAATAGACACCATCTGTAATCAGCTTAGAAGGATAAGACTTCAGGTTTAAACACCAGACAATAATTTGTATTTTAACTTAAGACAATGAGGGAGCCACTGAGGTTTCCTCCCTAAGTTAGCCAGTTTTTTTTAATTGCATTTTTTTCTTTCTAGTTTATCCTGAAATTCAGATGCTGTATATGTTTAACTCTTGACTCTCTTGTAGATTAGGCTGTCCTGGGTTCACACTGCCTGAGTACAAACCTACACCGGTTGAAGGAGGCGCTTCAAAGTCCCTGTTCTTTCCAGATGAGGCAATAAACAAGCATCCCAGATTTAGGTCTGTATATCTCGGTGTTTATAAGCAGTTTGATGTTCTGGTACATCTGTGACCCCTCTTACCCATTCACCCCTTACCTGTGTGCCCACCTTCTCCCACAAATCCCCCTCTTTGAGCTAGCCTTCCAGGTATCTTCTAAATTAACATTATGATGGAACTGGGGCAGCATACATCTGTTAACCTGCCCCTTCCCCTCATTCATTGTTGCTACATGACCAGTCTACTTCCTTTGAGGATATCTTTTGCATCACTCCTTTTGTAAAATTCATTATTGGTAATATAGCTTGTTTAATGTTCACCATCTTTCCATTGCCTCTCAGTGACCTGGAGTCTTGATTCTGTGATGATTGGAATTCTTACATAGTCTTTAAAATTTCTGCGTATTTCGGGGTAGTTTTCTCACATAGTCATAATAGTAGCAGCTTGCATTTATATAGTGCTTTAAGATTTGCAAAGTGCTTTACAGAGATTATTTTATTTGGTCCTCAAAACAGCTCTGTGAGGTAAGTGCTATTATCTTCATTTTAAATGAAGCTGAGTTACATCTGACCTTTACCCAAGGTCACATAGCTAGTATCTGAGGTAGAATTTGAACTTAAGTCTTCCTGACTGCCTAGCCCCAAAGCTGTATGCACTGCATGGCCTAACTGCCTTCTCTGAGGTTTAAAAATTTTATTTATCTCGGGGAAGGGGAGGAGAGTGTTTCATGTGTTTATAGATGTAGGGCTGTAAAGGACTTTAGAGGCCATCAGATCCATCCACCTCATTTCACAGAGGAGGAAAATTGAGGCTCGAGAGAAGTTAAATGATTTGCCCAGGATGTGTCAGTTGAGTCTTCCTGACTCCCAAGGCCAGGCCTCTCGTCACGGTGCCATCTAGCTGCCTTGCTTCTTCTAAGAAGTCAATCAACACTCAAAATTTGAAATCATTTATTGAATTATGACCCTTCTCTAACTTTACAATTTCTTGTTGTGCTACATAGAGGATAGTGAAAAAGAACATTGGGTGTAGAATCGGAAGACTTGGGTTCTAATTCTAGCCCTTTTACTTACTACTGTAGGAGTTAGGATATGACTTCCCCACTCTGTGCTTTAGGCTCCTCATCTGTAAGAAGTGAGAGTGGGGGAGGTGAGCTAAATAAGCCTTAACCATGTGCCAGGCACTGTGTTAAGCACCATACAATTATGATCTCATCTCCCAACAGCCCTTTGAGGTAGATGCCTCTAAGTCCTAGCATCTGTAGGCATCTTTTGTACTGCCAAACTTACTTAGCTCATCCCTTGTTTTTTTTCACTCTCTTCTACCTTTTATTCAAAGCATCCTCAATATGTACAATAAAGCCCAAGATGGGTTTCTCCCAAGGAGGAGAAGCTTACAAAAACAAACCAACCTCTTTATAAGAGGTCGAGGAGCATGAGGCTTAAAAAGGCTATTGGATCAGGGGGATTTAGGTGGTCACTCCCCTTTCAAAAGAACAGGCGTGGTTGAGGAAGAAAATTTAAAAGAACTGTCAAGGAAGGGAAAGAGGATAGTGGTGTGAGCATGGTAGCTTGAGGATATAGCAGAGTTGGAGAAAAGTGGGTTTGGTGACAGTGTTCAGGGTGTTCCTTTTAGGAAAGGATCCAAGCTAAAGGTGAAAAGTCAGTGGAAGGAGATGCACAAGTAGCAAAAGAGTAATAAGGGAAGAATAATGTTGAATTAAGGCTGCAGATAATAGAGAAACCAAGATAAAATAAGAGATCATGTTATTAAGACTCCTACCCTGAAAAAGGTGCCTTCTCCTTTGCACAACTCAGGAGAGTAGAATGAATGAGTGAAGGTACAGTAGAGAAGTGAACATGTGAGCTGACTGGGTAACAATTGAGAATCCTCTTCTGAGAAATGAGGAAGGTAGAGGGGTTGGGAACTTGAAGTTATTGTGAAAAGTATGACACATAATAAAAATAGCTGAAATTTACATAGAGCTTTTTTTTGCAAAGTATTTTACATAGAATGTCTCATTTGATGCTGTGAAGTAAATACTCATGTTACAAATGAGGAGACTGAGGACAAGACAAGTTAGGGACTTTTTGAGGGTCCTACAGATAATGTTTTGAGCCAGAATTTGAACCCAGGACTTCCTGACTCCAGAGTTCCATCTACTGGGCAGCACTACCCTCCTAAACAATTATCATTGACCCGGGTGAAGTTTAATAGCACTGATTTGCTTCTCTAGTCTAAGAGCATGGTTTCTTAACTTGCTGCAATAGTGCCCCATAAATAGCACCAGATTGCAAAAGTGTCTACCATATAAACTCTACATAGGCATACACTTGAATCTGAGAGTGGCCTGGTAACCCTGGAGTCGTTCCCATTGTCCCAGCAGGCAAAAGTACTTGGATACCCTTTAGAGGCTTTCTGCTTGGTTGTTTTTTATCGTGTCCTTTTATGTTTTCAAGCCATGATGTTAAACCTCAGTGAAAGGGACTTCTCTGATTTTATTTCCTTGATGTGCAACTACATTCCAGATCCAGGGCAACATGTACAATAGAGTAAAATTGGAGTCATCGGTGTCACAAAACTTTGTGGGAGGAGACAGGTTATTTCCTCTCCAGGAATCTGAACTTTTCCATCAGCAATTTCTATAAAAGTTTGGTTAGAGAACTCTGTAAGTGACAGAAACAGAACTGTAGAATTTCAGTATTGCTGTTAAAAAAAAAAAAAAGGAAAGAGCTTTTAAAAAGGCATGTGCTTAGGATTCCTAATGCCTTCCCCATCTTCTTGTAATTCTTGTTCTTCACATAAGTGCTTGGAGCACCAGGGTGTTCATTACTGACTAAAATGGGAGCAAAGAGAACACCTGAGTCAGTCAACAATATCTTGATAGAGTAAAGGAGCACATGTTGCGAGAGATGCTTCGAACCCTTGTCTTCTTCATGAGAAGACAGGACAACTCTGAAGACTCTCATTTAAGTACCTTTGATACCATTTGCTCTCATCCGTGTTCTTTTCTATGGTAAACAGAATCTGTGTTGGAAGAGATCTCAAATCTGATCCAGTCTTAAGTCCATACCCGACTAGAAACCCTGGCAGGTGGGCATTTATCCTTTGCTTCAAAATACCCAATGAAAGGAACCTCCCTTTTGTCCACTGAAGGGAACCACCTCCCGAGGCAGCTCTAGCACGCTTTGCTCTCTGATTGGTAATGTGTTTCCTGACATGAAGCCTAAGTTTGCCTCTCTGTGACTTCTGCCAAACAGAACAAGACAGCCCTTTAAATACTTGAAGATGGCTATCCTGTCCTGAGTCCTCTCATCAGTTTAAATATCCCTGATTCTTGTCCTCTGGACATTCCTCAGCTTATCTTTTTGTTTCCTAAAACATGACAACAATTCAACACTGTTCAGCTATGTTGGAAAACTAATTTAGTTAGATTAAAAGCGGCATTGACCCCATTTTAAAACCCCATCATGACTACCTGTGAAAAATACTTCTTTCTCTCTCTTTACCTAATATTTGTTTTCTTGACTTTCTTTTAGAAAGTTGAAAATCAATTTCTATCCAACCATTAACTCAGCCTAACAGTGGGGAACTTGTGGCCTCGAGGACACATGTGGTGGCCCTGTAAGGTTCTTGGGGAGTGGCCTTTTGACTGAGTCCAAGTTTTACGGAACAAATCCTTTTTTGAAGGGTTAGCTAAAAGCACAAAAGAGTCAGGGAAAACAGACTAACGTGCTCTGTGTGCTGTGGGTCAGATTCTGGATTTATTAGTGCAAGAGGACAAGTGTTAGTGATTCATATTGCTTCCTGCAGAAATGTACCTATAGTGCTTCGTTCCAAAACCTAGTCTGTCTGAAGCATCCTTCCAAGATATTAATGCCTCTAGGTGGAGTTTTAGGAGTTCAGCAAACCTAACCAATATTTTGACTTATTCTGACAGTACACTCACTGTTTAGGGTTAGGGCATTTAGGACACATGCTAGTGGTGGAAGGAAGTGCATATTCTGTTCTTCTGGCACAGTGTCAGGACTAGTGGTTTTAAATTTGTCCTAATGTTTAATTTCATGATGAATTTGCCCAATTAAATATTTTTCTTTCCATTTTAGTACCTTAACAAGGAATATCCGACATAGGAGAGGAGAAAAAGTTGTTATCAATGTACCAAGTAAGTGAGAAAGGGTGCATGTGTATGTCTGTGTCTGTGTGTCTGTCTGTCTTTGAGGCAGGCTGGGGAGAGATGAGAATGAATTAAGAGTTTTTTCGGTAGGTTCACTTATTTTTCTTAACTCATGATTCTCACTTGTCTTTTTCAAATGCAGTCTTTAAGGACAAGAATACTCCATTTCCATTTATAGAAACGTTTCCTCAGGATGATGAAGCCGCACAAGCAGCTCAACCAAATCATATTTATATGGATGCTATGGGATTTGGGATGGGCAATTGCTGCCTTCAGGTATAGTTTTAAAAGTATCTGAAATATAAATGTACTACACATTCCTGTCTTAATCCAGTCATATTTACTGACTTATTTTCTTCTAAAAGTTAAATTTTTATCTGGATTAATCTGGAAAACTAGTGTTCTTTTCCATGAAGAAATTTCAAAATGTGTTTTTGTCATTAAAAGTAATTTTTTATTATCTGAAATTTATGTAGAAACTGAAGCCAGCTCATAGACTTAGCTAATGAATTCTTAATCAAAATAGCAAATAATCTAATTTCTCTTTGCTATAAAAAGCTGATTTTTTTTTCTTTCCTGAACTCCTAAACTTCGTCTTTTGTTCCTCAAGAGTTAGAAATTAGTTTCATGCAGTGAAAAAAACTTCAGATTTGAAATCGGGGTCATGAGTTCAAATTCTGGTTCTACCACTTATATACCTGTATGACTTTGGTCAAGTCTCTTAAACTCTCAGGGCCTCAGTTTCTTCATTTGTAAAATGAGAGAATTGAACTAGAAGAGCTCTAATCTATCTACTGGTCCTAAATTTATGGTCCTGGAATCAGCCTGAACCAGCTGTAGCCTTTCTTGGATATAGTTACAGATATCTTAAGCCCTTCTTTGTCCATGAATTCCTTAAAGACATGAAACTGCCTTGCTCAGAATGAATATGATTTCTGATATTGTATTTTCTTCCTAGTGGAAAAAAACACAATATCCTGAAAAAGACATTTTGAAAATGATTTTTTTCCCTTCTATACTGGCTCTCCTATCAGCCCAAGTTATAAGTGCAGCAGTCACTCACAAGCCCAGTACCACTATTGACTGACCCGACCTGCTCTGTTTCTGACCCAAGTTCATTCACCCCCTCCTTAGGTAGTCACCCCCTCTTCCTCCTCTCTCACCCCCCCCCCCCCCAGCTCCTAGAGACTCACCATATTGAAACTGGAATTAGCCCCACTGCAGCTCAGAACTCCTGAGCTTAAGCGATCCAGCTGTCTCAGTCTCCCCAGCAGCAGGAGTAAGAGCTACAGGTGTTGAGTCACCCACCCCAGACTTGAAAATGAATTCTTACCAAGAATGGTACCAGCAATGGTCTGCTGTCATACTGTTTTGAGACAGGCAGGACTTTCTGAGATGAGGGGGAAAGGATTCTATATGGTTTGTGCCTAGAGATTGTGACCTATAGAAATGTTAAGTTTTAAACCTCACAATTTAAAGACCAATACTTTTAGGCATGTTTATAAACATGTACTAAAACCTTAGTAGCACTCCACCTACTCCTGCCCCTTTTTATACTCTGAGCCACAATATGAATTATTACTAGACCTGAAGAGACTCATATATCTTGGCTTATTAATGATCATACCCATGAACTTGATGTAGTGGATAGAGTGGTTCCACTTAAGTTAGGAAGATCTGGGTGGGTTCAAATCCTACATCTGGCACACTAGTTGTGTGACCCCAGGAAAGTCACTTAACCTCAGCAGAGTATAGTTTCCCTAGCTGTAAAATGATGACTGTGGATTCAGTCCCTTCCAGATGTGAATCTATGATGTTGTCTTAGCATTTAAGAAGTATCGTAATATTTAGGTCAAAGAACACCGAAGACCTGAGTTCTAGACCTGGATCTACCATTGGTCATTTGTGTGGCTTTGGGCAAGTCACTTAAACACTCTGGGTTTCAGTTTTCTCATCTATAAAACTGAACTCAATCTCTTAAGTCTCTTCTAGCTCTTAAATTTTATGATTGTGATTTTAAGTGGTATTCATTTTGTATTCCCAAAAATTCTTGTTCAACCCCTTAGTGGTCTGAATCATATCCAAAAGACTAAAGTGAGAATAGATGTTGTCCAAGTTTTATTTCTTCTTCCTTTTGATCAGATATTGGTGGTTGAATGGAATTGGGTAGGTGAATAAGAAATCATTCCTCAGGCTGATTTTGTCCAGTCATTGTAGCTGGGTAGAAATGTATATGTCTGGAAATATGGTGATACTCCCTCTTCATCACCCTCACTTCTCCCCTCTCCCCTCCGCATAAAAAAAATATTGCAGTCCTTTTAATCCCATCCTACCTGTCTCTCCCCTGCCTAGATAGAGCTGCCAAATAACCCACGGACAACACATAAGCCTATACTTAGGCCCTTGGTTTCCTATTGAAAAGCAATTCTAATCTTCTAACTGTATAAGAATTGTCTTCACTATCAGGAATTTTTCTTTTTAAAGAGATAGGTTGAGGATGGAGAGAGAGTTTGAGAATCATACTGGACTTAATGACTGATCTGGGCAAATTATTTGTGAGGCTTCCCAAACAGAACTGTGATGCGTAAATTACCTTATAAGCAAGTACTCACTTAAGAAAATGGGACCTTTTTAGGACAGAAGAATTGGAATTTGAATTGCATATCTAAATTTTTGTATCTTGCTTGGTTCCAGAGACTTAGAGAACAGTTAAGCCCTTAAGCTCATTGGTTTTAAAATTAATTCCATGATATTGACAAAGATCTCATCACTGTTTCTCTGTTTACCATTAACTAGTCTAAGGCCTTTGGCCAGTGGCAACAGAGTTTGGCCCTTCAACAGGGAAAATAGAAATCCAAAGAAAATGCAAATAAACTTGCCCTAATTATAATGCAGAAACATTTTGCTATTTACAGGGAGACAATTTTTCCATTAAGCTTAAACTTTAACCTGGACTTACAACTAATTTTTTCTCCCATCCTTCTACTCTTCCGCAGGGATTCCCATGAAAAAATATTAGTTAGGCATAGTTAATGTGTAGACTGAAAGAAGAAAATAAAAATATAAACCTGTAGTCACATCTCAGAAATGAAATATTTGCTGTTTCTTAGTAAAGCTTAAGGGGAGTTAAGTCACTGTCCTTACTTAGATTGACTTAGTGAACCATTTTTCTGTCATACACCTTTCTGGTAATCACTAATGAAGACTACAGACCTTTTCTCAGAAAAATGTTTTTAAATCATAAAATATATAGGATTACAAAGAGAACCAGTTATAGACTTTCTCAAAAGTCAAGCTTTAGTAGCTAAAAACAGAACTAAGGGTTTCTTTTTTAAATCATCTGAAATAGTTATCAAAATACTTTAAAAAGAAAAAGTTCACAAACCCCCAGGTTAAGAACCCCTCCTTATTGAATGTATCACTGGAATCTGGCACATGATGGTAGGCATGTAATACTTCTTGAATTGAATTATGCAAAAGATATCTTGACTAATTCTGAACCTTTGAAGAAAATTCATTTGCCATGTATTATTAATCAGCAGTGCATTGCTGAGTTGTGGAAAGGTTTTTAACAATAGATTTTTTTCTAGGAAAATAGCCAAGTTCCTAAAATGTTACGTAAATTTTCAGGTTTCTTCAAAAAAATCAGCTTTGGAGCAAAAACACAAAGCTCCTGACTTTAATTTCCTCTTGCCTTTGGTTCCTCCATCTTTCCCATATCTCTCTTCCTTGGTGACTATGTTCTTTTCCTTGCCTATTTACTGTTCTTTTAAAAGCATCAGCAATGTGTCCAAAGTTGTTCTGACCTTTTTAAGGTGCAGAAACTTTTTTCTTCCCCTATCAATGACATGGTTGGCAGGGATGCTTCAGTATGTGCTGGATTGGTGATGTCTACACCAGCACTGGAGTAAGGAGTCCAATTATTATTGGGTAGAGGAAAGCTGAATATGCCACTTTTCAGTGTTGCCTCTCCCTCAACTTATTTTATATAACAAACACAAGAATTCAAAATGCCAAACAAAAGTGAGCTGCTTATATTCATAAACCTTCTCCTCCAGTGTTGGTGGATGGCGTGTAGATGACTATCAACCTATAACAGTTGTCCAGTATATGCAGGCTTTTCTAAGAATACAGATTTTTAAGCCATAAAATGATTTGGTTAATAAAACACATGTAGGGAAATACTGACTATAGAAATTACTTTATTATTCCAGAGATCATCTTTTGTTCTTACCTTTTTGCAGAATTTTGTGTTATTTCTAAGGAGTTACTTGCCAATTAATATCTACTTTACCTTTAATTTTATAGCACTTTTAGATACCCATCCTTTATTTTTATTCATCATTATTTTTGAGATCCATGTGGTTTATTTTTCCCTTTTCACATTGTTATCTTTTTTTTATTCAACCTTAAAAGGTTTTTTATATCATGTTAAAAAAAATAACTGTTAGTAACTGTCAGCAAATCTTTGGTGTCCATAATTGAGAGTTACAGTTTTGCTTTCTAGGACTTGTTCACTTCTCCAAATATACATGCCTGCTGAGTATGTATGTGTAAATTTGATTTGTGTTCATTTTGTCATCATTTATGTTATAGGAACTGGAAATGGTAGAGGTGAGGGTCAGTAGAAAATCTCTAAGTGTGTGAGACCTAGTATCTTTTTCATTTTGTTTTCTCTTAAGATAATTATTATAACCATCCAGATAATTTATTAGTCTTTTAACTTCTGGGTACAGAATTGTAGTAAGGGAGGAGAAGACTTACTAACATTCTCTGTAGATCCCTTATAAAAACAAGTCTTATAAGGGAATAGGTAGGAAAACCTTTCTATTATTCTAGGTAAAAAGTTAAATGTAACTAGCTTAACTGGATGTCATGCTGAAAGTGAGAGAAGCATGTAAATGGGTAAAAGAGTAAAGTAGGTAGTACTTTATGAAATTTTATGAAAAAAGCCAACAAATAATATTGACAACCAGAAATAGGAGAATTAGTGACCTAATATTTGCTAATCACTAGGAAAGAAGCATAACCATGTAATTTTCACCATCATTATATTTCACCGTTAGGGCTCAACAGTTGCCAGGTCTGTTGCAGACCTGGTAGTAAATAAAGGTTTGGGGAATTTGGGACAGTATATGTAACTGGTAGGAAGCATGGGGGAGGAAGAGTCTTAGGTTATAATTATCTAAGCTTCCTTGCTGCCCAGATTCCATTGGATATTGCCAGAGTTCTACCTTTTTTATCTAGGAACTCACCCTCTCTTTTCCTCTCCTCTCCCTAACTCTTATTAAGAAAATTAACGCCAACTGTGGGTATGATTTTGTGCTGGGGTTGTGTTGGGAATGAGACAGCTGGAGCAGTGATAAAATTTAGGTGGTGCTAAAGAATAAAATAGATTTAGTGGGCAGACATCTAAAACCTGGATTGAATGAACCACTGTTTAAGTAAAGTAGATAATGAGTAAACCAAATTTTAGTATTGTAAAAGCTAGGTCATCAGTAACAGTTCAGTTCATAAAGCAAAGCTTTTAAGCAATCCAACCTAATTTAAATACAATCCAAGTAATTCTTGATAGTTAAAGTTTAAGAAGGTTGTCATTAGAATAATAAGACTGTTCTATTCTTGATTATTTTAAAGTCACCATTCCTTAGCAGGATGGTTCTCTGTTCCTTGCCATGTGGTTCTATTAGCTGTTTCTTGAATAGAGACACTTATTAGATTCAAGTTAAGGCTCAGGCTGATTAACACAGAAAAGGACTGTGGAACAAGTCACACAATACATTCATTTTCACTTCAGTTAACATTCTGGCAAATGAGTTCTTTTGGGAAAAAAGAATGTCAGATGTGGATAGCCCCAGATAAACTTATCACCACATCAGGCAGAAGGAAAAATCAGTTATCCAGATTTCCTATAAACAGTGGACCAGAAGCATAAATTTTTGTAGTCAGTGGTCTTTTTCTACACCCTAGGAGGCCAATTTGATGACATCTTATACTTAATCTTGTCCTCTGAGGCAATGATATCATCTCCCCAAAAGCCAGGTCTTTATTTCCTTGTTAGACTTCAGGAGACACTAACCCAAGTAGAATTTCTGCATTCAGTGCAAAGTCCGGGTCTTTATTTCCTTGTTAGACTTCAGGAGACACTAACCCAAGTAGAATTTCTGCATTCAGTGCAAAGGCCACACAATGTTCCACTTGGGTTAGTATCTCCTGAAGTCTAAACTGGACTGGTAAAATTGTATACTAAGGAAAATACCTCTTTGGTACGCAGGCTTCCTTTTTTTATATCCTCCCCCCAAATCATTGGTCCATTTTCTTATCCCCCAAGTATCCTATAACTTTGTATTTTGTCCTAAAACCTACTCTTATGAACAAACCCAGTAAATTCCATTTTAGTTATGGTATATATGACTAGAATGAAACCTATTCCAGGGGAATTTTCATTTTAACATTGTGATAGAGCCTAAAGTTTTGAGATAGAAATGATAGAATTTCAAGTCACATCAGCCTTGGTGTGGGCAGTCTTTTTAATTTTTTAAATTGGGCCAAGCTAATCCCAACTGCCACTAAAAATAGTCAATTTGCGTGAGCCATTCACTCTGATTCTTATCATCATGCCTGATGAGTGATCATGTAGCCTTTGCTTAAAGACCTTTAGTAAGGGGGAGCCCACTACCTCTTTGCGCAGTCCCATCCCACTATTGGCAGACTCTTAAGTATTAGCAAGTTGTTTTCTCAAGCAGGAAAACCCAAACTTACTTCTTTGAAGTTTCCTCCTATTGTTTCCAGTTTTCCCTCTGAGCCAACCAGAACAAATATGTTCCCTCTTCTAAGTGACAGCACTTTAAATTCTTGACAATAATAGTCATCCACCCTAAGTCTTCCTTTATCGAGGTTAAATGGCCCTAAATCCAGCAGCTGGTTCTCATACAGAATGAAAATAGAGGCCCTTTGCCATCCTGGTTACCTTGCTTCAGATGCCTTTTAACTTACTCTTGTCTATTTAAAAATGTGGTGCCCACGCTGTATACAACATTCCAGGTGTCATCAGATTTAGATAGAGGACAACCAGACTTTCATCTCCTCTGTCCTGGACCCTGTGCCTCACAATGGACTCTAAGATTGCATTAGCTTTCTTGGGTGCCATTTTGAATTACTGACTCCTGTTGAGTTTGTAGTCCACCAGATGCCACCTCTTTCCCCCACTCCCACCCCAACAGGTTTTTCTTCCCTATCTTGTACTTGTGAAATTCACTTTTTGAGAGCCCAAGTTTAAGAATTTTATTTATCCTTATTAATATTTATCTTAACTTGGTCTAAAAATCTAGGCTATGCAAGATCTTTTTAATTCTAGCCTGTCAGTCATTTTTGAATTTAGGTATCCCATCTTCTCCATTGCATCAGCTGTCCTTCCCAGCTCTATGTCAAATGTTTATTTGATGAGCATGCAATCTATGTCTCTGTACAAGTTACCAATAAAAAGTTAAGCCACACAGGACCAAGAACAGATCCCTGATGCACCTCATTGTACCGTTAATGACTGCTTTTTGAAATCTAGCCACTCAACCAGTGGACCCCCCACCCTACCCCTCCTGCCTCCAACTGCACTATCATCTGATTTATATATCTCCATCTTTTACACAGATGTAGAAGTTTTATCAGAAGAAGCTTTTGCTACAATCTAAGGAAGCTGTTTTCCCAAATCTACCTATCTAGTGACCCTGTCAAAAAAAAAAAAAGTCAGTCTGGCATTAACCTGCTTCTTGCTCCTGAAGACATCTGCACCCTTTGTGTCTCCCATCTTCTTTTCTAGATAAGATATTCACTCTCTTTCCTAGTAAGTTCTAGAATTTTCTTGGGAACCAGTTAAGCTTCTTGGCTGCAGACCATTCTCTTTCCTTTAAAAAATGATAAGAATCAGGACCTTTGCCATTCTTCTTGTCTGTAGTACCTGTCCCATTCTCAAAGACAACAAATGTTGACTCTGCATTCACATCTGCCAGTTCTTTTAGTCTATTGGAATTTAGTTTTTCTGGACCTGATGGCTTGATTTCCTTCTTTTGGGGGTCAGCTCTTTATTGACTTTTACTCTTCTGTCCCTTGCTGTTCAAAGGTCATTTTTCTTGACAGAGAAAACAAGCAAAATAAGGGTGAAGTATCTCAACCTTCCCTGTAGTTGGTCATCAGCCTCAAGCAACAGTCTCTTCTTTGATCCTGTCCTTTTCCCTACTATCACTTTTCTTCTTAAAGAACAGTCCTTTTTGTTGTCCTTGACTTTTTTTTAATCAACTTGCTCTGAACTTTAACACTCTTGAGACTCTTAAAGCTATCTCATGTTCTTGTATTCATTGTCCTTTGCTAAAGGACTTTGCTTCCATCTTTTGACTTTTTAAAATCTAAGTAAGGTAGTGAGTATTCTGTGCATCTACCTCAAACATGTTCTTTTCCTCTTAATGAGAATTGTTTTTCATTATATGCTGAGAATTTTATCCTTGAGTTTCCCATCTCCCATGGGCTTGACTTTTTTTTTGTAAATTCTTGGTCTAGGGCTTATATAGTCCTCATAAGGAACCCTTTATAATGCTTTCTCTCTCCCACCTCTCTTTCCCCATCTAGGGTGTGAGTCAGACCATGGCTAACTCTCCTTTCCTTCTCAATGACAAATTCTAAGATAGTCATTTCCCTACAAGATTCCTATTATTTCCTTCATACCAAGTCTCCCTTCTTGGTAAGAATCATCTAGAAAAAAATGTTCCTTTCTAGTTTGCCTACCTATCTAATGATTGTATTCTCCTTAAGGTAAATCAAGAAGTTACTTCCTGTTCTAATTTGGGGGGAGAAGTAAATATTCCTGCAAATGTCTGCCTAATTAAAGTCTACTATGACTGCTGTGTCACTAGAAATCTACAGCCCAGGCTTCTCCTAGCTCTCCCCCCCTTTTTTTGTGTCCAGGTATTAGTTATTATGTTATTACATAATCATGTATTTCATTTTTATATATAAATGTATATTTATGTTATTATATATTATTGTTATATAATATTACTTGTCCAAATATTCTAGACAGTTCCTCTTTGATTTCTGCCTTGACCTTCACCGTGATCTTGTAGGCCAGGCTTTTCCTCTGGTTCCTGGGTTTCTTCACAAGATTCTATCTATTTAATATACAATGCCAGTTTGTGCTGCCTTCCCCCATCTTTTATTTATCTGGTTCCTTTTAAAAGGGGTGTATTCTTTGAGTGCTGTATTCCCATTATAGGTCTTATCCCATCAAGTCTCAGTGATAGTAACGAGATCAGATTTTCCTCCTTGTGTAAGAGGGAAATCCTTTTGGATTGTGGCATGTGTTAAATGATAAGGAGAAGGTTAAGAATGCAGATATTCCAAGTATAATGACCCGCTAGAGTCAACTTGGGAGAGTGGAAAAAAGCCAAAAAGACCTAGGTTTTTTAATCCTTACTATACCATCTGCTAGAACCTCTCCTGGCCTCAGTTTCTTCATCTGTAACATGACAAGAGAACAGTACATTGCCTTCCTCACCAAAGTGGAATGGGGAGGAATATCAGAACCTACCTCTTAGGATCAGTGTCCTCGGATCAGATGAGGTAATAATTGTAAAGTGCTCGGTGTGGTGCCTGGCACATGGTAAGCACTACGTAAATGCTCACTGTTACTGTTACTACCACTGTCATCATGAAAATAGTTGTAAGGACCATGGATAGGTATAGAACCTGGGATTTCATTGGTATAAGAGAACTTTCAGGTGAAGGAACTCTTTCCCTGGATGCAGGATCCTTCAGTCTTCAATCCTTTTATTGAGGAAATTTGTTCTGTGAATTTGGATTCAGTCAAAGGGCCTCCCTTGAGGACTTAGAGGGCCACATTGGTCTTGAGGTTGCAGGTCCTCAGGATAACCAGTTTGACTTTGACTCAGTGAACTGAGTCTACTGCCAAATGGCCAGTGTTTTCCATTAAGTTTAGGGTTGGGGGCTGAGGTGGAAGTAGAAGAAGGTATGTGGTGTGTGTGTTTTTAAAAGTGAAATTTAACTGCCTTTTTTTTCATAGAACCTATACCATTTAAATATCTCCCAAACCCTTGCAAAACAGAATTTTTCATTGCTGCTTAACTGGGAAGAGGGTCAGACTGTTGCTATTACATTTGTTGGCAGAAGAGCCTTTTCCTTTGCAACCTAACCTAATAGTTGTATTTCTGAAGACTTTCCGGACTCTTGGTTCTGCTTAGGTGAAATGACAGGTTGTTTCTTAGGACATGGGCACGTCTGGTTTTCTATCCAGTCTTTCTGAGCCAGCTTTTAAAATCCTTTTTGGTCTCTATGATTTTGCTTAGCCCTATGGCATGACACCAGTCCCTGGCTACTCTTTCGCTTCATCACAATACCTTTTGGTTTTGAAGATGATAGTAATTTTCCGCTTTCCTAACAGGTGACATTCCAGGCTTGCAGTATATCTGAAGCCAGATACCTCTATGATCAGCTGGCTACCATTTGTCCAATTGTAGTAAGTAGAAAATAGATTTTCCTGAAATGCATTTCTTTGAGTGTACTGAACAGACTTTTCATGGACCAAACCACTGTCAGTGTGTTCTTTGTCTACTCATGGCCTCAGTCAAAAACTGGACTTGCATAAATCATGTGAGGCTATTAGATTTTTATTTAGAGTTAATGGACTATGGATAAGAGAAGTTAAAATGGATCAGTGACACGAAGACATTTGTTGGTGATGCCACCACTTTGCTTTGGAATTGTAACCTATTCCATGCTCACTTCACTCCATCAATTATAACAAATATTTCCTTTACAAAGTGAATTCATTCGAATGAAAACAAAATTTTAAGCTATGTCAGTCTGTCTTCTCTTTCAAGAGTTTGAGAGACTTCGAGTCATTTGCGGGGATGGGGTACGAAGAATGAATTGAGAAGTCAGTCGATTTCAGGGGAGTTAGATAAGCGCTAATCTTGTCTTTTATCCTTGTTGACGAAAGAGCCAATTGCATGAGGCTTCTTAGGACTTAAGAAAAAAACCTATGAAACATTATCCGCAAAAGCTAATTTTTGTTTGTTTTCAGATGGCTTTGAGTGCTTCATCTCCTTTCTACCGAGGCTACGTATCAGATATTGATTGTCGCTGGGGAGTAATATCTGCCTCTGTAGACGATAGAACGCGGGAGGAGAGAGGATTGGAGGTGTGAATGCTTTTTTTAATAGCCTATTTAAATTAAGCAGGTAAAATGGGGATATTGTTTCAAACAATATTCAAAACTTGTTTGAATTTTTGTATCTTGGGTAGCCAGTGGCAAGTGTCATGTCTTTTTACAGGTTAGAACCTTCTGTGCATCTTTGGGCTCTCTGATTTCAAAGTTGGCATTTGGCCCCAGTGGGAGGGGAATGAAGGAATGTCACTAGTGTCCAAAGTTGGAACTTACTTCCTTAGTGATAGCCGCCAAAAAACACCCCAGATTGATTACATTCTGATGGAAAGAAGGGAGGGAGATGTTTTTCTAATCTCAGTGACTTCATAAAACCTGTACTTGTCTTAGCTGCCTGCTTAAGATACTTACCAATTTTTAACACATATTTATGCTCTTTATTCTACAATTCAGTGGTTGTGTTTTTTTTTAACCAAATGTCTTTATGATGACATACAATCAGTGCTTTTGTGTGATGCTATTTGCTTTAAGAGAAATGTAATTTCTTCCCAAGTCTTCACATTATTATTTTAAAATACATTTTTATTTTGTTGAACATAGCTGATTACATTAAAAGAAACTTTTAATATTAATTTTTTTAAATTGTGAGTTCTAAATTCTTTCCCAGCCTCCCACACCTCCCTGATCCCTTGAGAAGGCAGATTACGTCTTCACCATTATTACTGATAAATACTGCACATAAAAGATTGTGAACTTTATGGCGTGTTTATTAGCCGATAACATCATATGTTTAAATATCCATCAGACTGAGTAGTGAGTTACTGTTTGTGCTAAATTCAGAAGTGTGTATGATTGGGCTTTTTTTGTTTTGAATTATGATTTGCATTGGAAGGTTGTCCTTGCTTCCAAAGTAGATTTTTTTTTCCCTCCTGTTGTTTCATAAAAGCAAAAGGGGTTTTGGAAGGTACTTTATGGTAAGCACTGTACTCAAAACACCCCAGAGAGCAATCATCTGCCATTATTTTTTTTTTCTTTAAAATTTCTAGAAGTTTTCATGACTTCCTTCAGAAATGTTTCTCCGGTTTTCATTTTGAGCTTTTCATTTCTCTTAAGTTTTTTGAAAATTTAATTTAAATTTCTTTTTTACATCTTAAGTTCCAACCTCTCTTTCTCCCCTTACCCTCCCCAACCTCACAGTAGAGAAGCCAACATTTGACATAGATTAGATAGATAAGTCTGTATCTATCTATGTAGTGTTAAACCTATACAAGGTAAAACCATACTAACTTCTGTTTATCAGTTCTTTCTCTGGGGGTAGAGAGCATCTTCCTTCATAGGTCCTTTGTTGTTGATTTGAGAATAATACACAGAATAACTTAACTGTTCACAATTGTTCTTTGAGCAGTATTGCAGTTGTCCCTTAAGTTTTACTGTTACTTTTTTCAGAAAAGTTCTGTTTATATGGCATTATTTGTAATAAAATGTATTCTGTTTCAGCCTCTGAAAAACAATAGCTATAGAATTAGCAAATCTCGATATGATTCGATAGACAGCTATCTATCTAAATGTGGTGAAAAATACAATGATATTGACTTGACAAAAGATAAAGAAATCTATGAACGCCTATTAAAGGAAGGTAAGTACCTGATCCTGGTATTCCAATTTAATGCTCCATTTTTAGCTCTTCAAAACTCGTTTTTGCCATGTGTGCTGACTGGTTTTATTAGTGGTACGAAATCTATGGTAACCCTTTAAAGGTTCCTGGATGATGTCTCAAATACTGGTTATTTATGGAATCCTCTCAATATTATTAGTAAGAATATTCTGAAATATTTTTTACTCTGAATTTAATATTACTTCCCCTCAAGACAGAACTTTTTCATATGCAAATTAGAGCAGAAAAAAGATCATATATGAAACTATGAATTTCTGTTTGTATAGCTTGCTTTAAAAAAAAAAAAAAGAACACATGTAATAAATTCAGTGTGGAACTGTCAAGGCTGTGTTTGTCTTGTGTTTCCCTAAAACATGTGTGTTCTTTAGAGGTGTATATCCAGGTCTAGATCAGATGTACCCACAGGCTAAGTGGATAATAGTTTGCCATCGTGTTACAAGTACCTAGGTTTACAGAACAGGAAACAGAACTTAACCAATCTCAGAAAACAAAATTGAACAAGCTATAAATGAACTTCCAAAAGGGGTAAAATCCCAGATCCACATGAATTTCCAAGGAAATTCTATCATACATCCAAAGAACAATTAACTGCAATATTTCATAAACTTTTCAAAAATAGGAACAGAAAGGAACTTAGAAAATTCCTTCTATGATGCAAATATGATCTTGATACCTAAAGAGAATTGAAACAGAAAGAAAACTATAAGCTAATATTCCTTATGAATATTCAGCCTTCAAATAAAATGTCATCCAGAGTAGCACCATAGCAATTTCAAAAAAAATTATACACAATAACCAGGTTAGATTTATACCAGGAATTCAGGGTTGGTCTAGTAATAAGAAGTATAAACATAATATAGCATATTAATAAAAAGAATTGGAGAATAAAACCCTCATGATTATTTTAATAGATGCATAAAAACAGTAATTTGTGTTTTCTTTTTGTAAACCAAAATATAGAAGTTAAAAAAATAGAAGTAAATATGCGTTTTCTTAATATGGCAAATAGTATCTCTCTAAAAGGAAGAGCTGGTGCTCACTGTATGTCATGAAGATAAACTTAAGAGACCTTTCCAGTAGAATCAGGGCAAAATCAAGGATGTCCATTATCACCACTATTATTTAATGTAATTCTAGAAATGTTAGCTATGGCAGTGAAACATGAAAAAGAAATTGAGGAAATAAGCATAAGTAGAGAAGAAATAAAATTATTTATTGTAGATGATTTGATGGTTTATTTAGAGAACTAATTAAAAATTATTTAGAATTAATAACAAGCAGAGTTGCAGGATATGTCATTAATATTTCTGAATATTACCTATAAACTCAGCAGGAAGAGGAATAGTCTACTCAAAATGACTACACAATGCATAAAATATTTGAGTCAGCCTACCAGGATATCCATGGAAATTATATGGATGTAACAATACAAAAGGGTACAGAGAGTACAAAATACTCTTGACAGAAATAGATCCAAATGATTGGAAAAAGGTTAATTATCCCTAGGTAAGATGAACCGATAAAATAAAAATAATAGCACTACCTAAATTAATTTACTTTTTCAAGGCCATACAAATGAAATTACCAAAGAATTACTTTAAAGAGCCAGAAAAAAAAATAAAATTCATCTGGAGGAACAAAAGGTCAAGTAAATATAATGGAAAATAAAGTGGGAAGACAGGGAGCTAGCAGTGCCAGTTCTCAAAACTATGTTATAAAGCAGTAAGCATCAAAATAATAAAGTAGTAGTGAACAAGTAGAGATTTATCAGTGGAATGAAAGCAGACAAACCTAGTTAGCCTCGTTTTTGATAAACCCAGAGAACCCCAGCTTCTAAAGTAAAAACTCACTCTTTGACTAAAACTGCTGAGAAAACTAGAAAACTTTGGAAGAAGTTAGATACAGAGGAGCATGTCAAACTCTGTACCATGAACTTCAAATAGATACAGGACTTAGAGATGCAGGATCAGACATATTTTTGGCCATGGTCTGTGTAGGAAATGCTTTTGTTTACTTATGCTCATTGATTAAAAGGTGTGTAAAACTCCACCGCCCTGCCTCACATCCTCACCCCCTCTCCCCACCTCTACCTCTGACATGGATAGAATAAGAAGAAAGAATTAAGGGATAGGACTCCCCTCAAAGAGGAGAAGAGAAGGAATCGTAGACAAACAGAACAGCTTTGAAAGTTACAGGTCGAATTTATTCTGTAGGAATTCAGTTTTACATGCAATCTCTATTTCTGCAATGTATATGGAAATGGTCATTTCCTTTGTTGTTTGTTCAGAAGAAAAGGACAAGAGAGCAAACCAACCCTGATATCAGAAGGAAAACCAGGACAAAGTAGAAACGGAACAAAGTAGCTCTTTTCCAGATAGTTCGTCTATCAGAGTAACTCTCCTCCACACTTGCAGAGTTGTCTCGTTCTCCGGGTAGGGTGCTGGAATGCGCAGAGTCATAACTCTGCCTGGAGTGAGCCGCATGTTCCCTTCTGCAGGTATTGACCCCCTCCTGGCCCAGCACATTGCCCACCTCTTTATCCGAGACCCGCTGACTTTGTTTGAGGAGAAGATCCACCTCGATGACGCCAATGAGTCTGACCACTTCGAGGTACCCTTCATTCTTCATGTGTTTACTCAGTGCAGGCTTGTTTTCTCTGCATATGTTTGCTGTGAGATGGGAGATAGTAACAGCAGTCTACACCCTGATGGCGACAGGCGTTTGTAATTGGTTAACCAATGTAGAAGAGCCTAAGGAATGTGAAGTCCGAGATTCCCTGATCAAGGTGCACCTGCACCACGTTTACTAAATCCATCATCTTACCAACCATCCAGTGTTTTCCATTATCCACACAACTCCTTAGCTAGTAACTGGTCATTCGTACTTACCCTGACCAATCTAGTCGGATACTCCACAGGGCAGTAATTTCAGGGATATAATGCAGCCTAGCAGTACAGATTTTGTAATCGGTACTGATTAACATGCATATATGTGTGGTGGAGATACATACATACATAGACACACATGTATACATACACACATAATATTCAGATATATACACATGTATGATATATTGTGTATTAAGCTATTTTCATCTTGCATTTTAATCCAACCAGTATCAGCCAGTGACTGTGTATCAAGCCCTAGAGACGCAAAACGAAAAACAACCTCTCCCCTCAAGGAGTTTATGTTCTCCTGGTGGGGAGGGGTGCAGCATGTCAACAGGTAGACATAGACATGATTGTTTAAGGAGAATGAGAACAGCAATAACTATGGGCTCAGGAATTTATGTGAAGTGACCCTTGGGAAAAAAAGAGGATTTTAAGAATGTTTGTAAAATGAATAACATCCAAATTTATCAACAGTTCTTTCCATATATATAGCTATATCTAGGTGTGTGTGTGTGTGTGTGTATACACATACATACATATACACAAATGTGCTTGTTTTCAGGGTTTAACTGCCTTTACATTGACCTGACAGTAGAAAATTTGTCATTGATCTTTTTGGATTAAAGTAGAGCTAAAGGGTCATTTTAGTGTACTTATCATGCAAAATGAATAATTGTGTTTCCTTCACAAATGACTGACTGCATGTTCTGTTTGTCATGTGTTGATTCTTACAGAATATTCAGTCTACGAATTGGCAGACCATGAGATTTAAGCCTCCCCCTCCTAATTCGGATATTGGATGGAGAGTAGAATTCCGCCCCATGGAGGTAAGAATGTTACCAAGTTATGTCAGTGGGGGTTCAACACTCGAAATATGTCCAGTAGTTAATTTTGGAGACTGAAATAATTAAGTCAGTGAAAGATCAGAATAATTTTTTGACTCTAAAAGATCAGGGGGTCTTAACCTAAGGATTTTTAAAAAATAATGTTCATACCTATATTGCAACAGAATTGATTTCCTTTGTAATCCTGTGGTTTTTGTATTTGCATTTAAAAGCATTATTCTGAGAAAGGCTCCAAGATGCTGTTTTAGATGGTCTTCAAATCATATGAGGTTTTTCAAGGAAATCTGATTGTAAATATTAACTAGGCCTCCCAGCCACAAAAGTACAGTGGTTTGCTAGAGCCCAGAATTAGGGGGTCAGACCTGAGAATCCATCCTGACTGTGCTGCTGTCTCTGTGTGACTCCAGGTTAGCCAGCTGTTCTCTATGCCTCAGCTGTTGTTTTGTTTCTCATATGGGGAGAATGCAGTCTGCCTCCTTATTAGGATAAAATGAGACTGTCTTAGAGTGCATTGAAAAAAATTAAAAGCACCATGCGAACATGAGGTGGAATTGTGTGAGTTAGGATTATTAGAGTGGCTGTTGTCTGTATGCTTTTTTTTTGGACATTTATATTTGGATTTTATCAATTTAAGGTTTTAAATTAAATTAAAATAAGATTTTAAAACTTAGGAACATCTTATTGTCTAGGTACAATTAACAGACTTTGAGAATTCTGCCTACGTGGTGTTTGTGGTCCTGCTCACCAGAGTAATCCTTTCATACAAATTGGATTTTCTCATTCCTCTATCAAAGGTACGAGTAGATTTCTTGATACGCTGATTGTAAACCTACATCCTCCAAGTGTGAGTCTTCTTCAATGCTTGGCAGTTTGCAAAATACAATATGATAATTTATTAGAAGTCCTTAGAAAGAAAGTGCTTTCCCTTCCTGAATATATAATTCTCCTGACTAGTGCCTTCTCATCAGCATTTTGTGATCTGACACATCGTTATCAAAAGATCTTTGAACAAGATGTTTCTGACAGTTTTTACATCAGCTTTTTGAAAAGTCTTAGAGTCACATGAAACAAGTTACATTTGCTTTTTAAAAATATCCTTTATTATGCAGTATCTTTTATTCTTTTTTTAAACAAAATATGAAACACTGAAATTCAGGAAACCTCGTTAATATTAATTAGATCCGAGAGCCTCGATAGTAAGATGAGTGACACAGAGAGGGTATTAACCCTGTGAATTTTCCCTTTAAGAGGAATTTTATTTAGGGAGTTATTTTTCAGTAGTTTGTATATAATAAACATGAAAAATATTTAGAAACACAAGACCACATGAATAAATACAAGTTAATATTGCTCAAACTCTAGGTAAATGGAATCCTGACATTGGTGTTGACTTATAGGAAATGTGACAATTTTCACAACATATTAAATTGTATTCTAATATCTACAATGACCCTTGAAGGAAATTAATTTTATAGATGTAACACCTTTTTTTTAGGGTCAGAACTTCTTTATTGAGGACTAGATACAGTTAAAAACTTCTGAGAGTAAATTTAAAAGTGGGAAGCATTAATGTGTGGTGAGTAGAAAGAACAGTGAGGTGGGGCAGGAAGCAGCTGGTGGCACGGTGGATAGAGTACTGAGCCTGGAGTCAGGAAGATCTGAGTTCAAATCCAGACTCAGACACTTACTGGCCCTGTGACCTTGGGCAAGTCACTTAAACTCTCTTTGCCTCAGTTTGCTCAACTATAAAAGAAAAGTTGAAGATTACTTTAGCATCTACCTCCCAAGTTGTTGTGAGGATCAAATGTGAAAATATTGCAAAAGCACTTAGCACATAGTAGGCACTTAATAAATGCTGTTTTCTTTCCACCCTTATGACTAACTCACTGTGTGATCTCAAGCAGGTCATTCCATCTCTTTATACCTTGGTTTCTTATAAAGTGAGAAGGTTGAGCTAGATGACCACCAAAGTACATACCAGCCCTGATATTTTATGAATCTCTCCATTTAGAAGCAGAGCACATCATGACAAATTGAGGTGGGGGTGATCCAAGAAAACTTAGGTTCACATCCCTCCTCTGACACACATTCTGGCTGTGTGTGATCCTGAGCAAGTCCTTCTGAGGAGACTCAAAGATGTTAAGTTTCAGTGAAGGAGTTTCCTTTTATGTCTGGTATCTCAGGTCCAGTCCCTATTCTATACTGTGAGGTAAAATTTCCTTCATTTGAGATTTGTAGGTCTGGTGTTTTCCCAGCTTTATTCATCGTCCTTCTCAGGTGAACAAGTAGTTTATCAGCTCTGTCTCAACTTTGTGAGAGAGTGAACTGGTGGCAACCTTGTATTGAACTTCATCTGAGAGGGTTTATTATTGGTTCCATATGAGAAGGACCTTGACAATATATGTTTTTGTAGCATGGATCTCCAGAGGACCTTATATGACTGTAGTGTGCTTTTTCTCTTTTCAGAAGAATTTGGGGTAACAGAGGCATATGCAAATCACCTAATGTATATTGGACACTAAAACTATATGTGTCATCTTTTGGATTAGCTAGAAAGCAAGAATAAATGCAAAATTTCTTTTTTTTTTTTTGCATGCTTTTAAAATTTTATTTATTTTTGACATCCTTTTAAAAAAAATTTGAATTTTAAATTCTCTCCCTCCAGACCTTCCCCACTGATTTAGAAGGCAAGTAATATGATATCAATTTTGCATGTGAAATCATGCAAAACATTGCTGTATTAACCAAGTTGCTCCCAAAAAGGCAAGAAAATATAGTGAAAAAATTTGCATTTCAATTTGCACTCAGAGTTTATTACTTCCCTCCCTGGAGGTGGATCTCATTTTTCATCATGAGTACCCTTGCTCATGACGTTGACCAGAGTAGCCAAGCCTTTCATTACAGTATCACTGTTACTGTGCACAGTGATCTCCTGTTTCTGCTCACTTCACTTCGCATCAGTTCATGTAAGTCACATCAGGCTTTTCCTGAAACCATTCTGCTTCCCATTTGTTCTGCCCACAGTAGTATTCCATCACAATCGTATATCACAATTTGTTCAGCCATTCCTGAATTTCCAGTTCTTTGCCACCACAAAAAGCTGCTGTAAATATTTTCGTACATATAGATCTTCTCTTTTTTTTTTTTTAAATCTCTTTGGGGGGACCCTTTGAGTCTAGTTCCATATTGTTCTCCAGAATGGCGAGACCAGTTCACAGCTCCACCAATAGTGCATCAATGTCCATAGTTTTTCACATCCACTCCAGCACAAAGGCAGATTTCCTAAGGAAGTCTTTAACTCTCAACACCTAAGAAATAATGACTTTGCCTAATTTGATGACATTTTTAAAACTTACTATTCCTTTTCTCTTAGGTTGATGAAAACATGAAAGTGGCTCAGAAACGAGATGCTGTCTTACATGGGCTATTTTATTTCAGGAAAGATATTTGCAAAGGTTCACAACCTCTTTCCAGTAAGTTTAGAGTTTTTTAGAGCCAGATTACCATAAAGATGAATTACTTAATGTTCTCCTCTCTCTCCCTTGTCTTAGGTGGCACCACTGTGGTCGATGGTTGTAGTACACCCCAGAATGGTACAGAGACAGACGCTGAGGAATTCACCCTGATGAGCATAGATACCATCATCAACGGGAAGGTAGAGCTGTTTGACTTGGTCACAAGTTCTGCGTTGATCTAAGTTATTGAGAAGAAAAATAAAAACCACGGGATAACTTTTTTTCATAGGACGGTGTTTTTCCTGGATTGATACCAATTCTGAACTCTTACCTGGAGAACATGGAAGTGGATGTGGACACAAGGTGCAGCATACTTAACTACTTGAAGCTAATAAAGAAGAGAGCCTCAGGTGTGCAGGATTTTCTTTTTCTTCTTTCTTTTTTCAGATGTCACACTGCAGAAGAGCTTAGTGACAGTGTTGGGGGCTTTTTGTATTATTCGTCTTATAAAATTAGTCTTGCCTGGAAATCTCAGACCCATCAGCATCTTTAAATTGGTTACTAATGTGTAGTAGTAAATAACCTATGCCAGTCCCAACATATATTGTGTGAATTTAGTTGATTTTTTTCCAGTGAACATGTAAATAAGAAGTATGCTTTTGACTAACAAGCCAAGTAAGAAGTGTTCCTCTTTTAGGATATATGATTATAAATTTTCCCACATTTTTCATGTTGTTACATGATAAGTCATAGAAGGTCATGTAATAAACATCAGGGTTCTATTTGGGAAGAAAGTTTCAGTTTTTTTCTCTTCTCTTTCTTGGGGTTAGGCCTACCTTCTAATTAAATCAGTCAGTAAATATTTACTAAGCACTTACTTTGTGCCAGGCTAAGTGCTGGAAATATAAAAAAAATCAAAAGGCAGTCCTTTGTTCTCAAGGAGCTTGAGAAGGCAACATGCAAACAGTTGTATAGGAAGTAAGCTGTGTGCAGGATAAATAGGGAAGATTAACAAAGCAACGCCACTGAAATTAACAGGGGTTGAGGAAGGCTTCCTGGAGAAGGTAGGATTTTAGTGGAGACTTAAAGTGAACCAGGAAGATCAGTAGTCAGAGCAGAGAGCATTCCCGGCATGGCCAAGAGATTGTCCTCACCAGGAGGCCAGCGTCACTAGGTGGAAGAGTAAGTATTGGGGAGTGAGATTATGAGGAGGGGCTAGGTTAGAAAGGGCTTTGTATTTGCTCTTGGAGGACTTAGGGAGCCTCTGGAATGTATTGAGTGAGGGGTGCTGCCATGATTGGACCTGTTAGAGTCATATTCTCTTAGGCACAGCTGGAGGAAATTCTCCTGAGGCATTCTCCCTCCTCCCCAGGACCTGATTTTGGAACTCGAGTGATGCTTCAGTCTGTGCTAGGACCCAACCCCAAGCGATTTTCTTTTGCTCCCCAGCAGGGAATTAAGAACTGGACACACTCTATTTCAGGGTCGGATGAGTGTGAATTCCAAGTGATCTGAACTTTGGGGTTACTGTCACTTATACTCTTGTTGATAGGTTTTTCCAAAGGAAAAAGATTTTGTGTTTTATGCCATATTAGCCTTTGAATTAAAAACAGACAAGTTGGATTACCCACGGAATGAGGCAAGCCCCTAGCCTCCAAATTCCCTAATTAAATGTGTATCTGATACTTAGTTCATCCTGCATTCTTCATATACATCTTCCTCGCCTTGGCGCTTAAGAGTTGAACTCTGTTACCACTTCTGTAATAATAAGAGGGCATCATACAGACATAGCGATGAAGGCCAGGTGAGAGTATATCACTGTGCTGAGTTTCAGCCTCACCTGGAAAAATCTTGAGCACAGGAACTCCTCATCCTTTCTGTAACTATTAAAATTGCATAGGAAGCTTCTGCCCCCGTTCATCTAACTCTCTGAAAAGTATAAATATCGATAGGTGTAAGCTGTCCTTACACCAGCTAGCCTCTTTCTCCTAGCTTCATCATGGTTACAACACTTTATGTTCTCCATCTACCTTCCTTGGTCAAAAATCAGCCATTTGAAAAAAAAAAAAAAACCCAGACGTTTCATTATAGCTATACACACCAAAGGATATCCTCAAGAGAAATATCCTAGCACCCATAGAAGCAGACCTTTCATTTTTCTTTTGAATGAAACTTTTCTCGTTTCCCTGGAGGTCTGCTTTTCCCATGACAGCAATCAAGGAAAAGAAGTTTTTATTGAGCCTTTACTATGTGCTAAGCACTGGAGATTGAGACAGTGATCTCAAAGAGCTCACATTCTACCTTGGGGAAGCAATACATAAAGGAGAGTTTATGTTTAATTCATGACAGATGAAAATACCAGGTTGTATTCTGTAGGGAAAATAACAGGAGATATGGTAAGGCCTCAAGGACATTGGGGAGCAAAGGCTTCCCTACCAAGATGCTTGTCTCTCAAGAGGATAAAGGGTGCGAGGGTTAGAGCAGAGCGTCTGAGACGCCTTTGGCAAAGGAAGGGTTGGACAGGTGTCAGCATCCAACTTAGTACTCCCTTTTTAAAAAAAGTAGTACTGGTGCTTTTTGGTTTTATGACACATTTTATCCTTAAGTCCCATTTTCCCACTTCGTGGGCATACATTTAGAGCCAGAAGGGACCTTGGAGGTCACCCAGCTTCTTTTACATAAAAGGAGACTGAGGCCCAGGGAGGTTAAGTAATTATTTGCCCAGGATTCCACAAATAGTAACCAGTCCCATGTGTGTTCTTAGGCCAAGATTAATTTCATAGCATATCTCAATTTAGCGCTTAATGTTTTCCTTTGCCTTATAGTTATTGTATATCTTTTTTTCTGCTCGGTTCTGCTTGTCTGCATCGAATTCATATGTCTTCTGTTATTTTAAAGTAACTGCTGACACTTAGGTCTAATTGCGTAATTCCTCTTCTTTGTTTCATAATCTTTTTTCCAGGAGAACTGATGACAGCTGCGCGATGGATGAGGGAGTTTGTTGCAAAGCACCCTGATTACAAGCAAGACAGTGTCATCACTGATGAAATCAATTATAGCCTTCTTTTGGAATGTAACAAGATTGCAAATGAATTAAGTGAATGCCCAGAATTGCTTGGCTCAGGATATAAGAAAGCAAAATACAGTGGGAATAAAACTGGCACTTCCAGTTAGGTATTTTGCTGCCTGTCCCCACCCTACCCCAATCACCCCCCCACCCCCACCCCCCAAGAAAGCAGAACATCTGAGTTATGGAATTGAGAATTAGCTGCAAGACCGTGACCATTGGCATGGTGTGAAGACCAAAATGATGGTACTGTGCTCTCAGATGAGCCAGTGAGCCTGAAATTCACTTAAAGGCTTCCCAAGTGGATATAGAGTTTATATAGTATATGTGTACATAGCGAAATATTTTTATGATCCACAATGTATTTTAATAACATTATATCTAAAGTCTTTGTGAACTGGCTTGTACATTTTTTTTTTTAATAAAATCCTTACTCTGGGAGGAGCTGCTGTCCAAAACAGTTTTGTAAATGTAATGTATTGGTATCCATACATTATACATGCATTCCAGAGGTTGAGATGTTTACTGTACAATTTGTTGTTCTAAAGAATCTACCTTGTTTAAAAAGAGAGAGAGAGAAAGAAACAAATTTCATCTTTAGGACCTGATTCACTGAAATTTCCCTTATGCCTCTGTAATGAAGTCCAGGCTTCCCCTTCTTGATTGGTTTTGAATCAGCTCTTTTGTTAGGCACATCAAATCATTTTTAAAATTCCCAAAGGTTTTTACTTTGTAAATTTTGCTTTCTAGCACCTTACGTACTACGCCTTTTTTTAAAGGGAATAGTTAAAGCCGGGTGGCCACCACTGACCACCAAACTTTTGGGACTAAATAAAATCCCACTGTGGTCTAAATGGTATTTATAAAGGAACTCATCCATTTTTTTTTAAGCTTGCCAATCATTAAAGGCTTCACAGATTGAAATTACATAGACAAAAGGTATCAACTTGTTTTTTTCAGGTTAATAAAACTTCCTTTAAAAATTATCCTTAAGCTTTTTCCCCCTCCTTCTGTAAATACTAAGAAGACTGGAATTTAAAGTTGGGGCTGCCAAATAATTCTGCACCTGAAAGGACTTGGATTTTTTTGTTCTGTGTGCCCATCGTCAGTTTTTCTTTCTAAAGATTTGCCAATCAAATAAAGCATACAGTACACCTGAAGACCTAGAATTCATCATTTTTCACAGGAGTTCTTGACTCTTGTCTCCACCCTCTCCCATTCTAACCAGCTCCATTTTCCAGTAAGCATGTAAACAAAGCTTTGTCTTCTAAAAGCCATCTGCCCCACATTTTAGCCAAGCAATCATACTATGCAGTGCTTACTTTATAGAGGAAATTTCAAAGGAAATCATGGAATGCACTAAGTTTGTGAATCAGAACCCTAAATGTTGAATTGTAAATAATTCAAATTTTAAGATAATTGTGAGTAGCTACTAGTTTGTTGTGGGGATTTTTTAAAAAATATAGTTAAAATTCATAATTGCTTCTACAAATGACAATGTATTGTAGATGATGCAAATCTTAAATACAAGCATAACTATTTAAGTCTGTAATGCTAATTTTAAAAGAAATTACCATGAAACTACTCTGGTAAAGCTGTTTATGTATAAATTTTTGAATCTATGCTCTCTCCATAGGTGTAATGTAGAGGATTAACAAATCTCATTTTTTTTTTGCAACTGACTTGTGCTAATCAGATTGTAAATGACAGATAAGTTTGTGGTACAAAAAAATAAAAATAAAAGAATGGAATTTGCATAATGTCCTGTGGCTCTTTAAGTGAGACTGTGAGTGGCTCCTAGGACTTTGGATGAATCATGCACTAGAAAAGGAAATGATCAGCGTTTTAAAAGCCATTTCTCCAACAATGAGGAAAGGACTTCCCATTTTACCTACTTTGTGAAAGGAAAATGTAGATGAAATGTTTTACGAAAATGGGAATTATTTGGGAAACTTACTGCTATGTAAACTTTCACATGGAAATCTGTCAAATATACAAAAATGGAAGCAAAAAGTTATTACAGTCCTGTGAGTTTTCCTAATGTACATAAGCAGTCAACAAGTATTTATTAAATACTTACTAGGGGCAATTGGGTGGTAGAGTATGGGGCTGGGAGTGGAAGACTTAAATTCAAATCCAGCCTCAGACACAAGATGTGTGACTCTGGACAAAACACCCAACTGCTAACTGCCTCAGTTTCCTCAACTGTAAACTGGGGGTAATAAATGGTACCTACCTCCCTAGATTGTAAGTGCTGTATAAATGTTTTGTTACTCAATTGTTTCAGTCACACCTAACTCTTCATAACTCCATTTGGGGTTTTCTTTGCAAAGATAATGGAATGCTTTGCCATTTTCTTCTCTAGCTCATTTTTCAAGGGGGAAACTGAGGCAACAAGGTGAAGTGACTTGCCCAGGGTCATACAGCTAGCAAGTGTCTGAGGCCAGATTTGAACTGACCAAGATGAATCTTTGCTTCCAAGCCCAGTATTCTATCCACTCAGTGGTGTACCACCTAACTCCCCCCATATAAATGTTACACACGCATATACACATACACAAACGCGCGCGCAATGCTGAGCAGCCTTGAAGAGTGG
This sequence comes from Bettongia penicillata ogilbyi, assembly GCA_023548195.1. Taxonomy (NCBI): domain Eukaryota; kingdom Metazoa; phylum Chordata; class Mammalia; order Diprotodontia; family Potoroidae; genus Bettongia; species Bettongia penicillata. The sequence goes on along the minus strand of JAJHZJ010000518.1, from coordinate 2,734,758 downwards.
TGTAGACCAGAAAAGGGACTCAGCATGGTTGAGTCGTCTTTCTCAGTTGAGTAGGAGACAAGGGTTTCTATTCTTTGCAATAGGGGAGGAAGTGGTATGAGGGGAAGGGAGAGGGGACCGAGCGGAGGTACAGGTTGTTGTAAACAGCAGATGAGGGGAGTAACAGTCAACCAAGGTTGATTTTTTTTTTTTAAATTCTCATATGGCTGTGAGGGCCCAAAAGAGATTAGGTGCATGGCTAGTGGATCTGGCCAGATGGGCCTCTTCCATGTGAGAGAGAGGGGAATAATGGACTACTTAACATGGTACTTCAGAATGCTTGCTAACCACATCCCACATCCTGTGTACTTACGTACTGCTATAATAACTGTCAGGGCCTGCCTTTGTTGTGTGGGGAGGGGGAGGAGTGGTCTGTTCTGTACTGTGTATCAGGAATTGTTGATGTTCCACAAGTATGAAACAAGATGGAAGATGCCTCAGTCATTTGAGAGTGAGGGTGGGAGATGTAGTGGACTAGAGCTAGGTGGGGCAATGAATGGAGACCTGAGTTCAGATGTGGATTTAGACATTTATGTGTGACCCCGGGCAAGTCACTTAACCTCTGCCTCAATTTTCTCATCTGCAAAATAGAGATAATGGTAGCGCTTACCTCCCACGGTTGTTGTGAAAGTCAGATGAGATAATTGTACCTTGGCAAACCTAAAGGGGCTAAGTGTTATTGTTATAAGTGGAGCAAGGGGAAGGGCCAAGGTAAGGTTTACACTGGCATCCCACTATCAGTGTGAGAATGAAAATGATAAGGAACAAATTGGTAGGATCACCAGTGAGGGTGGGATTTGAATTGTAAGAGAAAAATGAGTCTAGAAGCGAGAACCTTGCAATGAGGAGGAGGTTATTGCAGCGCAGACCTTGGGATTTTGGGCTACTTGGCTTCCATGGAGGAGGTACTCCAAGGCCTGTCTAGGGTAATAGGTCTAGGTTATAGAGAATAGGTCACTAACCATTCAAGTGGCTAAAAAACTTGGATCTAGACCATGGGTTTCATTTGTACTTCTGTTGGTAACTTTCTGTGTGACCTAGAACAAGTCACTTTATCTCCTCCAGCCTTCATATTTCTCATCTGTAGAATGGGTTAGAGTGCAAAGATAGACAAGATTGTTTATAATGTCCTTTCTAGCTCTAGAATTTTCAGTCTTCTATGAATCTGGTGGTGCAGTGGATGAAGTGCCAGTCCTGGAGTCAGGAAAACTCATCTTCCTGAGTTCATATTTGACCTCAGAGACTTTGTATCTGTGTGACCCTGGATAAGTCATTCAACCCTGTTTCCTCATCTGCAAAATGAACTGGAGAAGGAAATGGCAAACCATTCTAGTATCTGCCCCAAAATCCCCAAATGGGGTCACACAGAGTCGGACGCAAATTGAGAATGATCGAACGGAGAGGGAGTGAAGGGCTAGAAGCTGCTTCTAAGAGAGCATGAAAGTACCCAACAACCTGTACAATGATTTGTTTATATTCAGAGCAACGGAGCAAAACATTCCAGAGAGGTGGGTTGAGAAATAATGATAATAGTTAACATTTACATAGATTCTAGGCACTATGCTAAGCACTTTAAAATTACTATCTCATTTGATCCCCACAGCCACCCTGGGAGATAGGTACTATTTTTATCCCCATATTTTATTCCCATAGCGGGACTGAGGCAAGCAGGGGTGAAGTGACTTGCCCAGGATCACATAAATGTCTGTGAGGCTGGATTTGAACTCAGGGCTTCCTGATTCCTGGACCCACACTCTACCCACTGTGCCACTTACTGACCCCAGTAAACAAGGGAAGCAAATTCTAGGAAAACTTGGGCACCTACAGCTTTGTCAAAATGGAGTTCATTGGCTAAAAACAAAAACTTACCAGCTATTCTGACAGTAGTGGGGTATTGGATTCCCAGAACAAAATCTTACTGAATCAGGATAATCAGCAGAAGCAGAAGGAAATAAGCAGGATTTAGTTTTTTGTTTGAACAAGTAGCAAACTTAACCAAAACAACCTGGTAAGGATGTCTATTAAAGCAACAGTCATTTCTAAACAGCACCGTTTGTGTACCAGGCACTGTGTAAAATGCTTTACAACTAGTATCTCATTTGTTCCACACCACAGCAACCCTGGGAGGTAGGTGTTACTATTATCCCCATTTACAGTTGAATGGAGGTGAACAGAAGTTGAGTCATTGGTCTGGGGTCATAAAGACAGGAGCTCAGGTCAGTTTTTAATTCAATCTTCCTGACTTCAGGGCATAACCACTTGGCCACTGAGGTCCCTATCACCATTACTATTTGATCTACTAGATCTATGATTTTATTGCTATAGAGAACTTCCATAAGAGAGTTCCCTCTATTAATGTAGGTCAATACCTTCTCTACATTATATAGTCTTGGAGAGTTTCTAGAGCACTAAGAGATTAAGTGACTTGTCTAAGGCCACACAGCCAGGATGTGTCAAAGGCAACACTTAAACTCGAGTCTTCCTGGCTCTCTGTCAGATACACTAAGGTGCCTCTGTTTATCTGATACAGTTCTAGAGATGCTTGACATACAATAAGATAAGGAAAAGAAGTTGAGGGAATAAACATAGGCAAAAAAGAAAACAATTATCACTTATTGCAGCTATGATGATCTTAGGGAACCCCAGAGATTCAACTAGAAATTAATTGAAAGGAAGTGAACAAGCATTTATTAAGAGACTAGTACTATGCAAAACTCTATAAATATCTCATTTGAGCTTCACAACAATCTTACAAGAGACAGATACTTCATTATACCCATCCTACAGTCAAGAAAACTAAGGCAGACAGAAGTTAAATGACTTGCCCAGAGTCACACAGCTGGAAAGTACTTGAGCCCTCTTTTGAACTAAGGTCTTTCTAACTCAGAATGCAGCATTTTATCAACTGCACCACAAAATGCAAAGTAGCAGGATACAAGAGAAAACCACATAACTGAAACTTCATTATGGGGATTAAACGAGCTCATGTTTACAAAACCCTTTGAAAGCTATCTAAATGTCAGTAATGATGATGATAATAACTCGGGGTCAGAGGCTAAGAGGCCAGCCACTTTTTCCCTGTGATACTTCATTTATTAACTAAGACCTTACCCAATATTCAAAATTATTTTGTGTCTTATGAAAAACATCATGTAATAGAATTCAAAACAGGTGATTTCACTTACTTTCTCGTTGACTCAGACAAAGTAACTCTCATTCGGGTAAACAATTGAAACTTACTGTAAGTACTTCTGTAAAGACTCAGAGGTGAATCTTAGAGAAACCTAAGAATGTAAATGAAGCATAAGCCAAAACATGAACCAATACACACACACACACACATCCCACAACCAAAACAAAATTAAACCGCAAGATTTTCCAGACTCTTTCACTTTCCTTTGGTTTGCTGGATGTGTATTCACAACACATTTCAGATGTTTCGTTACATTTTCTTTTAAGAAAAGCACAGATGCCTCCCAAAGGGCAAATTGTGTTCCCACATTCCTCAGGGTCTAGAAGATTGTTTTATATGAAAAGGGAGCTATCCTACGTTCCTTGGTGCCATGAATCTTCCGTTTATTTGCTTAAGGAAGAGGAAAAGGAAATGACCGGGGGAACCTCTAGGAGATGTCTCTGAGTGTTCCCTTGTCATAGAGATTCAGAGGAAATGCTGCTTTAAAAATGGCCGGAAGCCTCGTCTAGGTGTTGTAAGCATGAGTCTGTGTTCTATAGTTCAACTCTCAGAACTCATCTTTCCCTAATTTGCTTTCTGAAAGCAGTCATTTTGCCTATTTCAGAAAGCACTGTGATCAAAATCATGCTATTAAGAATGCTTTATTTTTTTTTTTAATCTTGATGCATGAAAGTTTTTAAAGCTACACCTCTACTGTCTTACAAAGCTTGTCACTGGAGTTCAAGCCCAAAGGGAGAATCTACCAAAAATTTTCAAAGTAAAATCTGAGTTTTCCCAATAAGAGGTCTAATAACATCACAAGGATGACATCTTGCCTTATGGCTGGATTAGATTTAAGTGAGGCAGAGCTGGGCAAAGTTGTCAGCTTCACTGTCTTCTCCAGAGTCATCCAAGAGTCAAGAAGGTCCAATATTACCTTTTCTTAGATACCGAGTCTGAATATTAGATAATATTTCCCCCTAGTGACCTGTGTTGTAACTGCGTTGTAACATATTCCCTCTATGGCTCTGATTGTTTTATTTTTATAGACCAGAGCTGCAAAGGTACCTTAGAAATTGTAATATTATGTCATGTTTATATATCATGATCTAGCCAAGTTGAAAAGTGAAATGTTGTATTCTGAAAACCACTTGTTTTGGATTCCTGTTCTAAAAGGAGAATGTAAGTGAATCATTGTTTATTAAGCACCTACTATGTGTGACAAATACGAAAAAAATCAAATCATTCTTGTCTGCACTGACTTTACATTCGAATAGAGAAGAAAAACGTACATATATACATAAATAGAAAAATACATGTATGGCCAGTGAATGCCATGTCACTAGTAGCTATGGAGATTAGGACGACTACATGTAGAAGATGGCGCCTGAGATTGGTTTTGAAGGAATCTTAGTATTCTAAGAAGCTGAAGTAGTGAGGAAGAGAATTCCTGACATGAGGGACAGCCCTTGCAAAGATGTGGTAATAGAAGATGGACTGAGGAACCAATATGGCTAAGACTATATATGTAAGAAAACTGAAAATTGGGAAGGGACGAGGTTGTGAAGAGCTTTAAATGCCAGAGGACTTTATAGTTGATGCTAGATGTTTAAAGGGGGTCAATGGAGTCAACTGAGGAAGGAGGATATGGTCAGACTTGCACTTTAGGAAAATTACTTTGGTGTCTGTGTGGAGGGTGGATTGAAGTACAGGTATTTTTCAATTTTATTTTTTTCAATTAACAAAAATCAGTTTTCACTCCTTTCACCTTCCTATCTTCTTTTTTTTTTAAATTTTATTTATTTATTTAATTTTTTACATTCATTTTCACAAATTTTTGGGTTCCAAATTTTCTCCCCTTTTATCCCCTCCCCCCACCCCAATACCCCAAGCAATCTAATTTTCCCTATCTCCAATCTGCCCTCTCTTCTGTCATCTCTCCCTTCTCTTGTCTCCATCTTCTCTTTTCTCCTGTAGGGACAGATGACTTTCTATTCCTCATTAACTGTATGTCTTCTTTCCTACTTGCAACAACAATACTAAACAGTTGTTCCTAAAACTTTGAGTTCCAAATTCTCCCCATCCCTCCCTCCCCACCCATTCCTTTTGGGACGGCAGGCAATTCAATATAGGCCATATCTGTGTAGTTTTGCAAATGACCTCCCTGATAGTCGTGTTGTGTAAGACTAACTGGATTACCATCCCTCCTAACCTGCCCCTCATCGTTTCTCTTCTGTCTTTTGATCCTGTCCCTCCCCAAGTGTTGACTTCAAATTTCTCCCTCCTCCCTTTGCCCTCCCTTCCATCATCCCCCCCCCAATATCTCCTTCTCCCCCACTTTCCTATTCTGTAAGACAGGTTTTCATACCAAAATGAGTGTGCATTTTATTCCTTCCTTTAGTCAAATGTGATGAGGGTAAACTAATTGGGTTTTTTTTCTTTCTCAGCTCTCCTCTTTTTCCCTCCACTAAAAAAATCTCCTACTTGCCTCTTAAATGACATATAGTTACCCCCTCTTTCCTCCCACTACATTTCTCTCTCACCATTTACCTTAATTTCTTTTAAGGTATGGTCCCATCCTATTCAGTTCACTCTGTGCTCTCTGTCTCTGTATGTGTGTGCATGTGTGTATGTGTGTGCATGCGTGTACATGTGTATGTGTGGTCCCACCAACTACCCAGATACTGAAAAGTTTTAAGAGTTAGAAATATTGTCTTTCCCTGTATGAATGTAAACAGTTCACTTCTGGTAAGTCCCTTAAGACTTCTCTTTGCTGTTTCCTTTTTCATGCTTCTTCTCATTCTTGAGTTTGAAAGTCAAATTTTCTTTTCAGCTCTGGTCTTTTCATCAAGAATGATTGAAAGTCCTCTGTTTCATTGAAAGACCATATTTTCCCTTGAAGTATTATACTCAGTTTAGCTGGGTAGGTGATTCTTGGTTGGAGTCCTAGTTCCTTTGCCTTCTGGAATATCCTATTCCACGCCCTTCGATCCCTTAATGTAGAAGCTGCTAGATCTTGGGTTATCCTGATTGTATTTCCACAGTACTGGAATTGTTTCTTTCTAGCTGCTTGCAAGATTTTTTCCTTGAGCTGGGAGTTCTGGAATTTGGCCACAATGTTCCTAGGAGTTTCTCTTTTTGGATCTCTTTCAGGTGGTGATCGATGGATTCTTTCAATACTTATTTTGCCCTCTGGTTCTAGAATGTCAGGGCAGTTTTCCTTGATAATTTCATGCAAGATGATGTCTAGGCTCTTTTTTTGATCATGAGTTTCAGGTAGTCCCATAATTTTTAAATTGTCTCTCCTGGATCTATTTTCCAGGTCAGTTGTTTTTCCCATGAGATATTTCACATTCTCTTCCATTTTTTCGTTCTTTTGGTTTTGTTTGGTGATTTCTTGGTTTCTTGTAAAGTCATTAGACTCCATCTGTTCCATTCTAATTTTGAGAGAACTATTAAATTCAGTGAGCTTTTGAGCCTCTTTTTCCATTTGGCTCATTCTGCTTTTGAAAGCATTCTTCTCCTCATTGGCTTTTTGAACCTCCTTTGCCAATTGAGTGAGCCTATTTTTCAACGTGTTAATTTCCTCAGCATTTTTTTGGGTCTCCTTTACCAAGGTATTGACCCGTTTTTCATACTTTTCTTGCATCTCTCTCATTTCTCTTCCCAGTTTTTCCTCCACCTGTTTAACTTGCTTTTGAAAATCCTTTTTGAGCTCTTCCAAGGCCTGAGCCCACCCGCCACCCCCCTGGGGTGTCTGGGATACTGAGGCCCCGCCCTCCACGTCTTTCCCTGATGGCAAGAATACGTCCTCGTCATCAGATCTGAAGGTCGGGATCATTTGCATTTGTTGGAAAAAACTCTCTATAGTCTTATTTTTCTTCCCTTTTCTAGGCATTTTCCCAGCCAGTTACTTGACTTCTGAGATTCCTTTCCACCCCCACCTGGATCCACCCAGTTAGTGCTTGGCCTCTGAGATTCAAATGGGCTTTCCGTGGCAAGCTTTAGTTCTGGCGCTGGGGTGGAGGCAGGGCCGCCTCCCAGGCTCAGTTCTCTCAGGGGCTTTATGCAGAGGCCTTCAGTAATAGAGCGGGGTGGGGACAGGGCCGTCTCCCAGGCTCAGCCCCCTCAGGCCGTTCATGCAGAGATCTTCTGTAATGAAGATCCTGCCTGCTGCTGGGGGATTCCTGAGTCCTGGGCCTCTGCCGCCTCAGCCGCCGCCCACCCCTCTCCCTCCACCGCTTCCTGCCCCCGTCTCTGCCACCGCCGCTTCCTCCCGAGGGGGCCCGAGTCACAGAGACGCTCCGCTCCCCTCCTCTAGCCCAGCCTTCTTTCTCACTGACCTGTAGCTTCTGTGGGCGGAGGGACTTTCCCGGCTGCCGGAGCTTCCATCCCTGAAGCCTGCTCGGGTCAGCTTTTCTGGGGCCGCGGCTAGGGCAGCGTTGGGCTGGGGTCCGCTTTCCAGGGCGCAACGGACCCCGGGGACGGCTCTTCAGGGCTCTCTGGCACGGAAATCTCTTCCACTCCGTTTCTGCACACCTTGTATTGACCCAGAAGTTATGGGGGTCTCTTTTTACATTAATTCTATGGGCTTTGGTTTCGGAGCTCGTAAACGTGCGTCCTTCTACTCCGCCATCTTGGCTCCGCCCCCCATCTTCTGTTACTGAAAAAAGAAACACAAGTTTTTTGAATAGTTTATCCCTAATTACATATAAAAGCAATTTTGAACTTTAATTTTTTAAAATCTTGAGTTCTAAATTCTCTCCTTCCATCCTTCCCTTCCCCCCTTCCTAATAAAGTTAAGCAAATTGATAAAGGTTATACATGTGCAATCATACAAAAACATTTCTACATTAATTTTAGATGTTGTGAAAGACAAAAAATAAGAAAAAAGTGAAAAACAGTATGCTTTTATGCGCATTCAGACTCCTTCAGTTCTATATCAGTAGGTGGAATTTTCATCATGAGTCCTTTGGAATTGTCTTGGATCATTGCTGAGAAGAGCTAAGTCATTTGCAGTTGATCATTGTACAGTAGTGCTGTCACTATGTATAGTGTTCTCCTGGTTCTGTTCACCTCTCTTTCCATCAGTTTGCATGTCTCCATTTTTTAAGTTTTTCTGAAAGCATCCTGCTCATCATTTTTTATAACACAATAATATTTCTTTGCAATCATATGCCAGTACTTGTTCAGCCATTCCCCAATTGATGGGCATCCCTTAAGTTTCCAATTCTTTGCCACCACAAAAAGATGCTATAAATATTTTTGTACAAATATAAAGGGGATGGTCTTTCTCCCCCTCCTTAAAAGCAACCTATTTGGGATACAGATCCAGCAGTGGTATTGCTGGATCAAAAGATATGCACAGTTTTATAGTTTTGGGATGGTTTCACATTGTTCCCCAGAATGGTCCGATAGGTTCATAGCTCTACCAACTGTGCATTAGCATCCCAATTTTCACATATCTTCTCCATTTTCTGTCATATCAGCCCATCTGATAGGTGTGAGGTGGTACTTCATAGTAAAACAGAATCCTTGTAACAAGAAGAAGGTCTGCTCAATCAAAAATTCCCATGTTGGCCATGTCCAAACATTACATCTCATTCTGTACCCTAAGTCTTTTGTCTATCTGCCAGGTGGTGGGTAGCATGCTTCATCACTGGTATTCTGGAATAATGGTTAGTCATTATATTGATCAGAGTTCTCAGGTCTTTCAAAGTTGTTTGTCAGTAAAGCTATGTCTTGATCACCTTAACCCACACTAAGTGAGCATTATTGCTGTGCCCCTACTCACCAACTGTATAGAGTTGGATTCATGGAAGGCAACCTTGCTCTCTCACACCTCATTCTTGAGGCTTCTGGTGGCAACATAGAGACAAGAGATCTGACCCAGTGTATGTTTGTTTCATTTCTGTGAAAGTCCAAGTCCAGGTATGTGCTGGTAAATGTTTAACAATAGGGTCTCTGGGGGGAATGGGGGATGTATGCATGAGACACTTTCAAATTAGCATTATTGTTATTCTGCAGCAGTAAGCACCCTGGCATACACAGGAGGGCCTGCTGCATAGATTCATAGATCTGCTTTTCTAAAAGGAAAGCAACTTTTGAGGGGTCAACAATGTAATCAAGTACCTATATCATTCCTTTAGTTCAGGGAAAAAATCAGCACCCTGAACTTCAGAGAGAATATGAACAGAAATTACAAGCAGAAATTACAAACAGAAAGATCAACAGACAGGGCTTCCAACTGTCTGACCATAAGCAATACATACATCACAGATCAACAGACAGATCCAACTGTCTGACCATACATACATACATAGTTACCAGAGAAAGAAGCACCAACATCTGGATTTTCAAAGTGGGACAGGGGTAGGGGGGAAGGAACTCCTTAATAGCTATATACTAACCTTCTTACAAAAAGTAAGCTCCAAAGCAGAACCTCACCTCAGGGTATATATACACTTTTCAGAGCCAGAGGTCATCACGACCCCCATGACCCAGTGCCTCATTAATTAACAAAAGGTGAGGTCCTTCCTATAAAAAAGCCTCCCCTAATCAAGCTTCCCTTAAAGGGCTTCACCTGAGACCTGTTCATGAGTAGGGGGAGATCTTGAACTCACATTACATTACATGAACATTACATATTCTCATTTATAGATGAGAAAACTGGGGCTCAGGGGGAGTTAAATGATTTGTCCAAAGTCACACAGCAAGTGTACGATTCAAACACAGGATTTGAATTCAGTTCCTTCCTAATTCCAGGTCCAGCACTCCAACTTTGCTCTATAACTCCTAACTACTTCTTTTATTTGAAAGTATTCTGTAAAGATGACAGAAATATAACTGAGGGCCTGCCACACTGGGTCAGACCTATGGTCCATATGTTGCCTCAAAAGCTTGAAGCTATGAGAAAATGCTACTGTCTTCTGTGGGGACAACTTTAAGGCACAACCACAGACATAGAAATATCCTTAGTAAGTAGGAATGCAACTGTGATCCTGTGGTATAAGATAGACTGTCAAGAAGAGCTATAGGGAAAATGGAGAGTAAGGAATGCCTACTATAGGCTCTATTTCCTTGGGCTAAACCATGGGGAACTTCCTTCCTTCTTCCTGCTGACCTGGACTTGTTTTGTGAACATAAACCATTAGCAAAACTCAAAATCTTTTATTCATGGGGAGAGATAAATTTGCCAGAAGGGAAAAAACTTTCATTACCAGCAGGAATAGTTCCAACTGCTAATTACCACAATGGTAATGCAAAAGGATTTCCACTACCATGTCTAGGTTGGATAAAATGTACTGAAATCCAGCCAAGAGGAGCAGCTTGCCTAAGGACTAGATTAGGAGTTCTTAACCTTTTTTCTTGTCATGGACCATGGGTTCACAGTCAACGGATTCCTTAGAAAAATGCTTTTTAGTGCATAAAACAAGATACATAATATTACAGAGGACATAAATTCCATTGAAATGTCATTAATCAATTTTTTTTAACTCCAAATGGCTGGACCACAGGTTAAACATCCCTAGGATTGCTGTGGTTCCTTCTAGCTGTAGCAATCTATGCATAATTTATATACTCAGGGATTAATTTCCCCAACCCATACTTGAACAAGTTGGGTCCCCAAAGCAAAGTCCCCTCTGAATTTTAAGGGTAACAATGAAAGGTTAAGAGGTGTCTTTTCTAGTACTATAGTTAAACTCTGTTTGGTGTTTTCTCCCCTTCGTTTTATCACCAATTAATATTTCCCCAATATCATCTAACTGTTGATTATTGACCCACTATCAATTAATCAGTAACCCTCTCCTCAATATCATCTAACCAATTAATACCAACTTGTTTTAACAAGCAATATTTACTGAGAATTATGGCAAGGATAGAATTATAAAAAATATTCTTTGCCTTTTCCTCCCCCAAAAAATAAAACCAAGGTATGCTTTCTTCTCTGCACACCTGCTCAGTCCCTAAGCGAGTGGGTTAAAACCAAGTTTTCTATAAAATATTTCTTTCTTTCCTCTCCCTTTCTTCATCTCCTGTCCAGTTGTGATTTTGGCATAATGACTCAATAGCTCCCTTGCTCATGGGGTACATTGTCCCAGATGCCAGGATGATTCATTGCTGGTCTGAGTCAAGCAGGATGGTTCTTTTCTAGATGTGGATCCTGTGGCTACTGACTGACTTTCTTCCAACCTTTAGAAACTAACAGCTCTGGTTCATTACATTTCTTTTCTTTTAAATAGTATCTTATTTTTTTCCCATTGGGGAGATTTCATGAGAGTTTTTAACATTCATATTTATAAGAGTTTGAGAAGAGACGTTTGCATTCATATTTATAAGAATTCGAGAGGGAAATCTCCCTCCCCTCTCCCTAAAATGGTAGGCAATTTGATATAGGTTATACAAGTGCTGTCATGTAAAATATATTTCCATATTAATCCCTGTTGTGAAAGAAGAGACAGATCAAAAGGAAAAAATTCATGAAAAAATAATAAAGTAAGTGAAAAAAGTTTGCTTCAATTTGTATTCAGAGTCCATCAGTTCTTTATCTGGATGTGGATAGCATTTGCCTTCATGAGTCCTTAGTATTTGTCTTGGATCATTGTGTTTCTGAGAAGAACTGAGTCATTCATAGTTGATCATCACAAATGTTGCTGATACAATGTTCTCCTCGTTCTGCTTACTTCACTTTGCATCAGTTCGTACAAATCTTTCCAGGATTTTCTGAAATCTGCCTGTTCATCATTTCTTATTGCACAATAGTATTCCATCACATTCCTATACCACAACTTGTTCAGCCATTCTCCAGCTGATGGGCATCCCCTCGATTTTTTCCACATATAGATCTTTTTCCCTTTTTAACGATCTCTTTGGGATAGACCTAGTAGTGGTATTGCTGGATCTAAAGGTATGCACAGTTTGATTGGCCTTTGGGATCCTTTGGAGAGCAAAAAGAATACATTTAATATTTCTGCATTTCTACATTTGATTTTGAGGTTTTTATGCCCTAATACATAGTCAGTATTTATGTAGGTGCCATATACTCCTGAAAAAAGGAATATTCCTTTATGGTCCCATTTCGTTTCCTCCAAAGGTCTGTCATGTATAACTTTTCTAATGTTCCCTTCACCTCCTTAGTTTCTTTCTTGTTTATTTTTTGGTTGGATTTAATGGGTTCTAAGAAGGGACAGTTGAACTTCCCCACTAATCATTTTACTGTATATTTTTTCCTGCAACTCACCTAACTTTTCCTTTAAGAATCTGTACTCTATACCACTTGGTGCATATATGTTTATTATTGATATTACTTCATTGTCTAGGGTACCTTTTAGCAAGATATGGTGTCCCTCCTTATCTCTTTTAATTAGGTCTAGTTTTGCTTTTGCTTTGTCTGAGATCAGGATTGCTAGCCCTGGTTTTTTTTGTTTGTTTGTTTTTACTTCAGCTGAAGCATAATATATTCTCCTCCCATTCCTTACTTTTACTCTATGTGTGTCTACCTATATCAAGTGTGTTTCTTGTAAACAACATACTGTAGGATTCTGGTTTTTGATCCACTCTGCTATCCACTTCCATTTTATGGGAGAGTTCATCCTATTTACATTCACAGATATGATTACTAACTGTATATTTCCCTACATCATATTTTTCCTCTTGTCTGTCCTCCCTCCTTTCACCCTTTTGCTCCTCGCCAGTGTTTTGCTTCTGTCTAAAACCTTCAATTTTAAACTCCTTTTTGACCTCTTCCATGAGTTCTTTCTGAGCTTGAGACCACTTCCCATTTTTCTTTGGAGTTTTGCTCATAATATCTGCTCCTCTTCTAAGTTTGTGCCTTGAGCTTCCCTGTCACCATAATAACTTTCTATGGTCAGATTCTTTTTTGTTGTTTTTACTTATCTCTTTTGCCCTTTTTCCTTTCTTTTAAATTTGATCTCTGCTCCTAAGGTGAATCAGAACATCCAGAGATAAAGAGGAACCTGGGAAGAGTTGAAGTCATAGAAAGGAGCAGAGGCAGGGGTGATAGAGTGGGAGTAAGGGAGCTGGAAAGGTGATACATTGCAACTAGGAGAGTTAAGAAACAATCAGCTAATCAGACTTGAACTTGAGAGAGAGAGACAGAGACAGAGAAACACAGAGGGAGAGAGAAAACCCCTGAGAAAGGTGAAACTTTTCTTAAGAGCTTGTTGCTCTCTGATGCCACCTCTGGCCTGAGAAGGAAAAGCAGAAGAGGTTCTGAAGCAGGGAAAATCTCTGTGAGCTTGGCTTATAGAGTGAACCTGAGCTGGGTCACTGTGATTTCCACCCCTGGCAGCACCTGGATTGGGTGGCCTAAATGACTCCAGAGGAGTCAGCCAGTTTGATAAACTTTTCAGTTCTCTAGTTTGAAGAGAACTGCTCCTTGGATTCAGTATTAACACTTTTTAAACACCCTTTTAAAGGTGATGGCTAATTGAAAGAGCTTTAAAAAGTTATATTTTTGAGTAGAGAAGAGGAATTGCCCATCTAACCTCCAAAATACCTCAATATTCTCGATTTCCAAGGCCTGCTCCTTCATTCCACTTAGTTACACACAAGGATGGTCAGAACCTTGATCTATTCATTACCCACAAGTATTCTACTTTGATGATTTAAATTCCAAAATTCCTTTATTGGATCATGACTTTCTATCATCCCATCTTTCCCTATGTCTTACTCTTATAAACCTATTCTTCTTCCTCCCCCTATCCCTAGATACTCTCCCATTCCTACTCTAACATCACTCTCCTCTCTTTCCAACCCTCTAATTAGCCAGTTCAACTCTGCCCTCCTTTCTATTCTTGAACCCCCTGCCCAACTGTTCCGTAGTTACTCATGCCTTGCCAAAATCCAACCCTGAGCTGTCCCTACCCTCTACCTTCTCCACTCCTACTTACATACTGATGGTCAGAAATGGAACCAAGTTGGAATGGTCCACTACAAATTAACGTTAGCTCATCTCAAAATGGGCCCTCACCCCTAACAAGGTAATCTTTTTACTCCATTCAATTTGTTTCTCCGTCACACTCTTCAAGACTCCCACATCACCCTCTCTATCTTCTCAGCTAAGGGTGTTACCCTGTGCTTTACTGAAAAAAAGAGAGTCCATTTGTCAAAAACTCACTCTTCTCCTCTACATCTCAGAAACTCCTGACATCATCCCCAATCAATAGTCCTTTACTGTAGCTATAATTCATACACACTGAGCTGGAAGTGACCTTAGAGATCAAGTCCCAACCCCCTTCTTTTAGATATTTCAATAATTGTGAAATATTACTCAAGAAAGTTTAATTGTTTCTAATCCCTTGTTCCTCATGGAGAGAGACAAAGACAGAGATAGAGACAGAGAGAGAGACAGAGAGAGAGAGACAGAGACAGAGAGAGAGAGAGAGAGAGACAGAGAGAGACAGAGAGAGAGAGCAAAAGAATTGCGTGTGTGTAGATTATTCTCATATAGACTTTATACAGATGGAAAAATAAGAATATGGGTCAGTAGTATTTGATGTTCACAAAGTTGTCTCTTTTTTGGTAGTAATAAGATCTGTGATATTTAGTAGTTGGGAAATAAGATAGCATATGGAAAATGTTTTGGAAACCTTTAAGTACAACAGCTATCACTATTATTACCATTATTTTATTAGCAATGAATTTAGATTTTTTCATGCCCTTTAACTGTAATTGTTTTTGTTTGTTGTTCGTGATTCCACTTGGGATTTTCTTGGCAAAAATATTGGAGTAGTTTGCCATTTCCTTCTCCCAGATCATTTTATAGGTAAGAAAACTGAGGCAAACAGGGTTAAGTGACTTGCCCAGGGTCACATAGCTGGTAAGTGTTTGAGGCCAGATTTGAACTCAGGAACTCCTGATTCCAGGCCCAGTACCATATCCACTATGCCACCTAACTGCTGTCTTAGCAAACACTTTTTTGCTAAGAGCTAATTGTGTCTTCTTGATTACAATTAATAGGAAGCACACATGTGAAGATCCTGAGTTATAATGACAATAGTCCCACCAAATTATCCTTAGAACCTGTGGCCATTCTCTGGGGCCCCAGTCCACAACCAAAGTAGTTATTAGGGAGAAATTTATATTTCTCAAACATTTTAATCCACAAAAAGAGAAAAAGAACAGGTAGGTGAATTGAGCATGTAATTAATATCCAAAAAAGACAGAAAAACAATAAAATTTAAAACTTCCTACCAAATACAAAACTAGAAATTTTATAAATAAAAAAGAGATAATATCAAAAATACAAATATTTACTTGAGAAATGAACCTAGGAACCGATTTTTTTAAAAAAACTAATATAAAAAACTGAAAACAAATAAATTAATAAAAAAGAAAAAACTAATAAAAAGATAAACCATTAACTAATTTGACTTTTTCAAAGAGGAAAACCAAATTGCTCCAAAATTAAAAAACAGAGAATTCACAATATCTGAAGAGGAAATGAAAGAAGCTACAAGAAATAATTTTGCCTAATTATATGCCAACAAAATAAGTAACAGAGTAAGTGGATAAATATTTACCAAAATTAAAATACTCAGATTAAAAAAACAAAAAATGGAAATTTAAAATAAACTAAGAAAAAAAGCTGTTTAAAGATGTTTTCAAAGAAATGTTTGATTGTAAAAAAGATAGGGCTGGTCACGTGTCAGGAGCAAAGGACAAGAAATGAAAAAGACCTGTATATTCTATTGCTAAACTTGGAATATGAAGAGAATTTGAGGAAGGTTTCCAACATGTTTGGATCCCTTGCTGCAAATTTAGGAGAGGACTTTGATAAGAGTTATCCAAAAGGGGCAGACATGGAGGGCTAAGATCTACATTGTAGAAGGAAATAGTCATGGGACTATTAACCCACTTAACCCATCCCACAGTCATGAGATCTTAGATTAATTTAAGTATTTCAGGAATTCTACAACAGAGCACTATGCAAGGCTAGGCTTAGGGAGCAGCACGAACAATGGCGGAAGAAAACATTATGGGACATTATAGGACTCATCAAGTCGTCTGTAGTGTATGTGGAGGAGAGGAGTAATAGTTGAGGAGGAAAATAGCAGTTTAAAAAATATAATGGTCCCAAATTTAGGAGACCCTTGAATGCTAAACTAAGGGATTTTAACTTTACTTGGTAGAAAAAGAAAAGTCATTACAGAATTGTCAGTAGAGAAGCACCTTGACCCAGATCTATGCACAAACAATTATGCTAGTCCAGGGGGACAGCAGGAAATTCCCAGACTTTGGACAAACCCTCTTGTCAAAGAAATCAGCATTCTTTTCTCCACCTCTTTCTTCTATTTGAGTCAGTCAGTTCTGGTGACAGCCCTTTCTCTCAGGGCCTCCTCCCTTCCTTCTTAAGTCGTTGGAGGCCCTATCTCTCTTCTCCTGAAGGTACCTTCTCCATGGCAGCTGGGCTGATTTACTTTATCCCTTAGTGTCAGGACATGAAGGATGGTACCCAGGGATTAAGATAGTGGAGGGAAAGAAAGGGGCTGAGGATCTAGGCTCAAGGACTCTAAGGAGAATCGTGGTTCAG
The DNA here is from genome assembly GCA_023548195.1 of Bettongia penicillata ogilbyi. Classification (NCBI taxonomy): domain Eukaryota; kingdom Metazoa; phylum Chordata; class Mammalia; order Diprotodontia; family Potoroidae; genus Bettongia; species Bettongia penicillata. The sequence continues at coordinate 2,717,992 of JAJHZJ010000518.1, read as the reverse complement.
GGTTACTCTTAGAACTGTTTCGGATACATCATGGGTTACATAGTTTCCGTGGACTAGTCTTGTAAACTATTCAACATTTATATGACATTGTTTCTCTGGAAAGAAATGTTCAAAATTCCAACTAACTGAGCTTTGACTGACCTTTTGGGACAGAATTGTTGCCAACATTAAGATTAATTGTATTTATCATGCTTTTTTTTCCCCCAGTTTGGTAAAGAGAAGCTATTCTCAAAGTGTGGTCCAAGCACCCCTGAGGATCTTGAAACCCCTTCAGGGGATCTCCAGGATCCTCTGCATATCTGTATGAGGACAAATTTTCCTTATATATGCCAAGCAAAATAACCTATCACAACAGAATGAATGCAGAAGCTGATAGAAGAATCTCATTCTCTTCTAACCTTAATCTGTTATATAATATATTTTATTTTATTAAGCCATATATTAAAAGAGATTAGCAAAAATATTTTTTTAAAAATACCACCTTCTTGTTTTCTCAATTGGCAAGGGGAGGGGAAAAATTTGGAATGGAAAACAAAGAGAAAAAAATTTTAAAGAAAAAATCCAATATCACTCTTCTTTCCATTTTTTTTGTTTTGAAAAAGTCATTTTTCATAAAAAATTTTATCCATGTCAATATATGATGAGTTTAGTATTGTAATTTTAAATTAATTGATATCAGTTTTGATCTCTAATACAGTAAATATCAATAGCTGTAGCCCACATAAACAAAAGTTCTTGGTGGTGATCTTCAATAATATTTAAGGATGTCAAAGACATCTTGATAATTGTTTCTCTAAAAGAGAGCTTTAAAAAAAACCAACTTAAAACTTTTTCATTTCTCTGCTCAAGAAACGACAGCCCCACACTTTGGTTACAATTCCCAAAACTTCCGTGAGGTGGCAGTATGAGATCACCAGTGTGCGGCAGAGACCCTTCCAACTTCTTAAGGGAAGACTTTTCATCAGTTTCAGAGGTATGTGAAATACAAAAATGGAAAATTCCCTTGGTGTAAGAGAGTGTTTGGAATAGCTTCTTGATCAGAGCTTACAGAGAGATAGGGTCACCAAGTCACAAATAATGGAACTACCTTCTTCTTGTTTTCCTTTGGTTAGCATTAGCACCTGAATATATCCCCAACAAAGACTCTAGTCCTCTCCACAGATGCTTTTCTATCAGCAAATCATAGGAAAGTAAAGTATCCATCCCCAAATTTTTCTCTATTATTCAGTAGAGCTACATGCACATTCTGTTCAGTTGTTGGACAGTCGTGTCCAATTCTTTGTGACCTCATTTGGGGTTTTCTTGAAAGAGATAGTGGAGTGGTTTGCCATTTCCCTCTCCAGCTCATTTTACAGATGAAGAAACTGAGGTAAACAGGGTTAAGTGACTTGCCCAGGGTCACACAATTAATCATTGTCTGAGGCTGGATTTGAACTCAGTAAGATGAGTTCTGACTGAATGCAGAGCACTATACACTGTGCCATCGAACTGCCCACCTGTATACATGCTGCTTGCTAACAAAAGTCATCACACCAAGTACAAGGAGACGGGACAGCTAGGTGGAGCAGTGGATAGAACAACTAACTTGGAGTTAGAAGGACCTGAGTTCAAATGTGACACTTAGTTAGACACTTACTAGTTGTGTGACCCTGGGCAAGTCACTTAACCTTGATTACTTCCAAAAGAAAAAGTACAAGGACACTAAATTGTACATAAATAATGAAATAAATAAAAAAGAAAAAGTACAAGGACACTAAATTGTACATAAATAATGAAATAATAAATAATAAACAATCCAAGAGTTTTCAGGGAAATGAAGTATGTTGACATAATGGGATAGTGGAGAGAGAGTCTTGTCCTAGTTTTGAACCCAAGGATTTGGGTCTGAAGTGTGTTTTTGCCATCTGGGTAACTGTGTCATCAAAAGTCATCAAAACCCTCTGGACTTAAATTCAGGATAAATTTCCTCATCTGTTAAATAGAAGGATGGATCTGATGATTTCTAAAGTGCCCTCAGCTTCTGTGTCTGATAAAAAAATGATCTAGACAGTACATGAAATTATAAATCTCTCTCCAGCAAGTATTTTAGATGCAGCAGCTAGCTGTGCAGTGGGTGGAACACCAGAATTGGAGGCAGGAGGATCTGAGTTCAAATCTTGCCATTTATAGATATTTACTCAGAGTTGCTTTAATTTTCTTTTCTCCAATTGCTAGTAAGTTAAAGAATTTTTTCCATATGACTATGGGTAACTTTGATTTCTTCTAAAAAAATTTCTATTCATGTTCTTTCACCATTTATCAATTGGAGAATGGCTCTTATTTTTATAAATTTGTCTCAGTTCCTTATGCAAATGAGAGATGAGTTCATGAGAGAAACTTACTGTAAAATTTCCACCCAGTTTTCTGCTTTCCTTTTAACTTTGACTATTGGTTTTGTTTATACAAAACCTTTTTAGTTTAATGTAAACAAAATTATCCATTCTACTCCCCATGATCCTTTCTAGCTCTTGTTTGCCATAAACTCTTTTCTTGTTCATAGATTTGACAGATATTTTTTCTATGTTATCTTGTCACTTGTAATATCACTCTTTATGTCTAAATCACATACATATTTTAAGCTTGTCTTGGTAAACGGTGTGAGATGTTGATCTATGCCTGGTTTCTGCTAGATTGCTTTCCAGTTTTCCAAGCAATTTTTGTCGAATAATGAGTTTTTGCCCCGATTGCTGGGATTTTTGAGTTTAGCAAACATTATATTACTATGGTCATTTACTCCCACACATTGTGTCCCTAATCTATTCCATTGTTCAACCTCCTCTTTTCTTATTCAGTACTAGATTGTTTTGATGATTTTCACTTTGCAGCATAGTTTGTGAGCTGGTATTCCTAAGCCATGTTCCTTCACATTTTTTTCACTGATTCCCTTGATATTCTTGACCTTTATTTCTCCAGATGTATTTTGTTATTATTGTTTCTAGCTTTATAATACACTAACCTAAATAGCAGAAGAGGTCCAAAAAGCCAATGAGGAGAAGAATGCCTTAAAAAGCAGAATTGCCCAAATGTAAAAAGAGTTCCAAGAGCTCACTGAAGAAAATGGTTCTTTAAAAATTAGAGTGGGGCAGATGGAAGCTAATGACTTTATTAGAAATCAAGAAATTACAAAACAAAACCAAAAGAATGAAAAAATAAGGTAATGTAAAATATCTCATTGGAAAAGCAACTGACCTGGAAAATAGACCCAGAAGAGATAATTTAAAAATTATTAGTTTACCTGAAAACCATGATTAAAAAAAAGAGCATAGGCTACATCTACAAGAAATTATCAAGGAAAACTGCCCTGATATTCTAGAACCAGAGGGTAAAATAGAAATGGAAAAATTGACCAATCATCTACTGAAAGAGACCCCAAAAAGGCAAACTCCTAGGAATATTGTAGCCAAGTTCTAGAGTTCCCAGGTCAAGGAGAAAATATTACAAGCAGCCAGAAAGAAACAATTCAAGTATTGTGCAAATACAATCAGGATAACACAGGATTTAGCAGGTTCTACACTAAGGTATCAAAGGGCTTGGAATATGCTATTCCAGAGGTCAAAGGAACTAGGATTAAAACCAAGAATCACCTACCCAGCAAAACTGAGTATAATACTTCAGGGAAAAAAATGGAATTTCAATGAAATAGAACACTTCCAAGCATTCTTGTTGAAAAGACCAGAGCTGAAAAGAAAATTTGACTTTCAAATACAAGAATCAAGAGAAACATGAAAAGGTAAACAAGAAAGAGAAGCCACAAGGGACTTATTGAAGTTGAACTGTTTACATTCCTACATGGAAAGGTGATATTTGTGACTCATGAAACCTTTTTCAGTATTAGGGTAGCTAGAGGGAGTATATATATATATACATATATATATATATATATATATATATATATACACACACACACACACACACACACACACACACACACATACATACATACATAGACAGAGGGCACAGGGTGAGCTGAAAATGAAGGGAGAATACCTAAAAATAAAATTTACCTTTGAGTGGAATGTACTAGGAGTAAGGGGAAAGGGAGAGGTAGAATGTAGCATATCATCTCACATAAAAGAGGCAAGAAAGAGCTTTTACAATGGAAGGGAAGACAGGGGAGATGAAAGGGAATAAGTAAACCTTACTCTCATGGGATTTGGCTTAAGGAGGGAATAACACACACTCAACTGTATATGAAAATCTATTCTATCCTTCAGGAAGGCAGAGAGGAAGGGGATAGGAGAGGGAAGATAATAGAAGGGACAGCAAATTGAAGGAAGAGATAATCAGAAGCCAACACTATTGTGGAAGAACATATCAAGGTAGAGAATGGAATAAATGGAGGGCAAGATAGGACAGAAGGAAATGTGATGAGCCTTGCAACATAACTATTATGAAAGTGTTTTGCATGGCTACACATGTATGACCTATATTGAATTGCTTGCTTTCTGAAGGAGGCTGAACGGGAGGGAGGAAGAGAGAGAATATGGAACTCAAAGCTTTAATAATGAAGGTTAAAAAAAAATTTTTTGTATGCAACTGGGAAATAAGTTGTACAGGCAATGGGTATAGAAATCTATTTTGCCCTGCAGGAAAATAGAGGGAAAGAGAATATACAACGGGGGAATAATAGAAGGGAGGACAGGAGTGGGAAGAGATGGGGAGAAAATTTTGAATTCAAATTCTTGTGGAAGTGAATGCTGAAAACTGAAAAAAAAATTATATATTAAAAAAAAAGAAATGATGAAGAGGATGCTCTCAGAAAAACCTAGGAAGACTCATATGAACATGATGCTAAATGAAGTGAGTAGAAATAGGAGAACATCATACACAATAACAGCAATATTGTGTGATGATCAACTTCTGAAAGATTTATTATCCTCAGCAATACAGTGATCCAAGACAATTCTAAGACTTACAATGAAAACTGTTATCCCCCTCCAGAGAAAGAATTGATGGTGTCTGAATGCAGATCAAAGCATAGTTTTACATTTCTCTTTATGGTTAGTTTCTTTTTTTGTTGTTTACTCATTTTTCCAGCCTGTTCCTTAACTTTGGCCTCTGTGCCAAAGATGACTTCTTTTCATATCTGGGAGTGAGGAGCAGCGAAGGTAAGCCTGAACTTCTCTAATTCAATCTAGCGACTGATAAGTTTTCAGGGAGTTTCTAAAGAGAAGTCTGGTCAGTGCTCTCCTGCTCTGCGCTCTGGTCCTTACCCAGGTAAGGTCCTTACTCCCTCATAACTGTGATAGTCCCTTTTTGCCCTGGAATTGCAACCCAGAATTGGGCAATAAAGACAGCACTGCCAAATGGCACCAGATCCTATGCATACCAGATCCTCTTTCTAACCACGCGTTCATATAATTATCATATAACCCCTTTGCACTAGGCACACCCAGTACTTCTTCTGCCACTGCTTCAGCTTCTGTCTCCAAGACCCACAGACAGCATGCACCTTGCTCCTTGCCAGCTCCCCACCCTGGTGTCTGCAGATTTCTTTCCATCTTCCTAAGCTGTTCTGGGCTGGAAATATGATTCGCTCTGACTGTTGACCTTTCTGTTCAGAATTAGATTCAGAATTCTCTGTGATCGTTTTCTATGAGAGGTTTTGAGAAAAATTTGGCGGTTATAACCTTTCACTTCACCATCTTGACTCTACCGTTGATTCTCACAACTACTTACGCAGCCTCAACTTCTCCCCTAACCTACAGTTTCTTATCACCTATTAATTCTTGTACATTTCTAACTGTATGTCCCATAGACATTTCAAACTTATCATTTCTAAAACAGAACTCAGTATCTTACCCTGAAAATCCTTCTCTCTTCCCAACTTTGCTATTGTGGTGGAGAGCACTATCTTTCCCCTAGCCACCTAGGCTTGCTTTTATCCTTCACTCTTCCACATGGCCAATCTGTTGTGGTTTTTGTCTTACCACTTGTACAATATCTCTCCTCTACATCTTTTCTTCATTTGCATAGACACCATGTTAGGTGTCATCATCTCATGCCCTGACTATTGCAATATCCTTTTGGTTGGCCTTTTTGCTTCAAGTCTCTCCCACTTCAAGCCCATTTTCCATTTAGCTGCCAAAGTGATTTTTCTAAGGGAGATATTTACTCAGTAATAGCCAAGGACTCCTTTTTTGCCTCTTGGATTATATATTAATTCTGCTTAGCTTTTAAAGCCCTTCCACCTAGTCCTTTTCTGCCATTAGACTTTGCTTCTCTCCATATTACAACCTACAATCTACTGTACAAAGTACAGTACAGCGATACTGGTGTCCTTTCTGTTCCTTGCATACTATGTTCCACCTCCCATCTCTGTTCCTTTGTACTAGCTGTCGCTCATACCTGGAATGCCTTTCCTACTGGCCTCTACCTTTTGAAATTCTTGCCTAAGTTCTCTTCTGTAGGAGACCTTCCTGATTCACCTACCCCACCACTTGAATCTTCTCCTCTACAATTACCTTCTTTAAACATGACATATATCTTATATATATTCATGCACATATTCTGAAGGCAGAGACTGCTTTTGTATTTGTTTATCTCTGTATCTGTCATGCAGAGCAGAGTCTGGTATATAGTAAATATTTAGTAATGTTTATTGGTTGATCATGATGAGGAAATCAAGGTCCAAAGGGATGAAATAATTTGTCTTTAGTCAGAGTCAATTTGTTCATGTCAATGTGTCTTCCTTCTAGAATCATCTCTGTATATATCTTGTATGTTATTGCTGTTGCTCTGTTATCTTCCCCATTAGACTGTGAACTCAGTGAGTGAATGGGTTTCATTTTCTTCTGTTTTGTTTTTATAATTTTAATATTCCCAACATTTAGATTAGTGCCTGGCATATAGGAGGTACTTAATAAAGGCTTGTAATGACAGTAGGTTCTCTAACTTCAAAGCCAGTCTTCTTTTTCAGAGAGTGTATATGTCAAATTAGCCCTAGAGACCAAGTCTGCACAGTCCCTTCCAGTATAGTCTAAAGCATGTTATACAAACTATGATGGGCAGAGAAATAGGGAGACATTCTTTTTTTAAAATCAATTTTAAAGAACTTTGACTTAAGAGTCGCTGTTTGCTCAGCAAAAAATCCATAATTCTCTGGTGTGGGGTATGAAGAACAAAATTCTAGGAGGCAGACTCTAGAGTGGAAGTGGTCCCAGAGAAGTAATATGTGAAATCCAAAGTTTGAGAACAATTGATAGAAAGGAAAGATAAAACGAGGACAGTTGGAAAGGGGTAAATGATAGCCTGAGCTCTCTAGATCTGAGGTCTCTAGAACTGGAGGAGGGCAACTCTACACTAAATAAACAAAATCCCTGAGTGATGGAATTTAACTGGGGTAAGAGGGGATGTAATTTTCAAAGGGTAAGGGGCCTCTGGGCATACCTCAAATCACCCCATATAGTCAATTGCCTAGCCCAAGGATGGGGAACCTTTGGCCTCTAGGTTCTCAAGTTTGGCCTTTCAGCTGATTCAAAGGACTGTACTTCAGGACTTAGAGGACCACAGGACCACACTTAAGGACCTAGAGGGCCACATGTGGTCTAGAGGCCAAAGGTTCCCCATCCCTGTAGTCTAGCCAGAACTGTTCTCTGGAACTAACCATCCATCGTTACTGAGTTTAAGGAGATAAATCCTAGAAATAAATCATGCACTTTAAACTTCCTTTTAAGTTCACTCCATGGCGAAATAGGTGATAACAATGATATTGGGGCTAGATTGGAGACAGCTTTTACTGGCTCAGGGAGCTGACTGATAAATGTTCAGTATGAGCAGAAATCAACAACGGTGACAAATCAGGGCTTACTTTATTGTTTTGATGATTGTCTAGACTTAAGAAAGTGTTGGAAAAATTGTTAATAATGCAGATTATACTTAAAAATGGAACACAGTTACAATTTTTCCAGAGTTGGTTGTTTAACATTTACCAGCACACTCCTGAACATGGATTACTTTTTAGAGGGCTATCACAATAGTCTAACGTGCGAGACAGAGGACCTTCCATGTCCATCACCAATTGCCTTGGGCAAGTCACTTAAGTAATGAGAGAATTGGACTAAATGGTTTCTAAGGTACCGACATTTATTCTCCTCCATTATCTCCCTGCTTGGGTCCTTCCTATGCAGTAGTACTAGTGTATTTCCAACAAGCCAGGTAAACAACTACTTATTAAGTGCCTACTACATTCTAAGCACTGGAAATACATCCCCCTCATTTCCCCCAAAATAAGGCAAAAAATAGTTTCCTCTATCAAGGAGCTCCGTCAAATGAGGAAGACAATGAAGAAACAATGATACGCAAACAAGATATATACAAAAATAAATCTAGAAGGAAAGCACTAAGGTTAAGGAGTTGTGGGAAAATATTCTTTATAGGAGGGATTTTAGCTGGGATTTGGAGGAAGTAGTTAGGGATGAAACTTAAGGTGGAAAGCTATGTGACTAGGAGGATGTAATACCCTCAGCAGTAATAGGGAAATTAGAAAGAAGGGAAAGGAAAAGGAAAGATAATGAGCTCCATTATGGAAATATTGCATTTAAGATGTCTATGGGACTTTAGTTTAGGATGTCCACTAGGCAACTGGAGATGTGAGAACAGAGGCTAGGAGAGAGGTTTGGGCTGAATAAATAGATCTGAGAATCATTTGCATAAATATGATAATTGAAATTGTGGTAGTTGATGAGATTGCCAAGCAAAATAGTGCAATAGGAGAAGGGAAATCATAGGACCGAGTCTTTGGGGATACCTATAGTTAGTAGGTGTGACCTGGATAAAGATCCAAGAAAAGAGACTGATAAATAATGGTCAGGTAGGAGGAGATCCAGGAGAGAGTAATATCACAAGAAACTAGAGAGAAGAGAATATATTGTCAAAGACTGAAGACAGGTCAAGATCCTGGATGGGAATTGAGAAAAAGCCATTTGATTTGGCAATAAAGAGATTATTGATTACTTTGGAGGGAGAAGTTTCCATTGAATGATAGTTTCAGAAGTCAGAGTGCATGAAGTTAAGAAATCTCTTTAGGTACACTAGCCCCTGTTCAAAAACTTCAATGGCTGCCCGTTATCTACAGAACAAGGTTCAAATTTCTTAGATTGTCTTCTAGAACATTTGGCTCCCACATATTTCTCCAGCCTTCTATTTTATTACTTCTTTCTAGAGACAGTCAGTTGTGCCTCAGGGACTCACTAAGGGTCTTCATAGCAAAGTCAGTCATATCAGCTGACAGGCCCTGTCTATCTTCGTGCAGGGGCGGCTAAGTGGTGCAGTGGATAGGGCACCAGTGCAGGAGTCAGGAGGACCTCAGTTCAAATCTCACCTCAGACACTTGACCCTCACTAGCTATGTGACCTTGGGCAAGTCACTTAACCCCAATTGCCTCATCCTGGGTCATCTCCAGTCATCCTGATGACTATCTGGTCACTAGATTCAGATGACTCTGGGGAGAAGTGAGGCTGGTGACCTGCACAGCCCTCCCTCACTCAAAACAAAGTCAAGTGCAAGTCATATCATTATCTCTCTGATAGCATGGTCTTCTTCGGCAGTGAAGGACAAACACAGTCGGACAGTGAAGTAGATAGAGCACTATTAATTCAGCCCTAGACACTATTAGCTGCACGACACTAGGCAAGTCATTTAACCTCTGTTTGCTTCAATTAAAATCAAGACAATACTAATACCTACCTCCCAGAGCTGCTGTGAGGATCAGATTAAATTATATTTTTAAAATTCTTTGCAAGTCTTAAAGTGCTATGCAAATGCTATAATTATTATTATTTCTGTATATAAAACTTCCAATCCAAAACAAACAGAAAAAGTCTACTTATTGTCTCCCAAACATGCCAAGCTCATTTATTTCCTATTTCAACCTGGTCCCTATTCCCCTTCTTGCTATAGTATTCCCAAGATTTAGGTCAAAAGTAACCTCTGAGAAACCTTCTTGATTCACACCAAGTCTAATGACCTCTTCCGTTGAAGTCTTACAGTATTCAGATTTCACTAGATTGGGGCTATACAAAATTCTGTCCTCAGTCCCTCTTTCTTTCTTCTTCAAGTCCATTTTTTTTTTGGAGATTCTCTAGAGGCTCTCCTCTTTCCCCTCTACTCCTAAAGTCAATGCTTCTCTCTGCCCCCTTTATCCAGTCTTCTCTTGAATCCTCCCAGCTCTTATTTCATTAATCAGACCTCTGTGCCATGTATTTGTTCTCTCTCCCTCTCCACTGGCTTCTTCCCATATGCTTACAAACACACCCCCAAATCCTTAAGCCTTCCATTGAACTTGCAACCCCATTTGGCCACCATCCCTTCTCTTCTCCTTCACTGCTAGGAGTGAAGAAAGTTATCTACAGCTGAGATCTCTATTTCTTCACTACCCACTCTCTTTCCAAGGCTTCATTTGTCTTCAGTCCCAAGCACTCTACTAACACTGCTCTCTAAAAGGTCACCAGTGATCTCAGAACCACTAAATCCAAATGTCATTTTTTCAGTCTTCATTCTCCTTGATCTCTCTATAGCAGTTGACTCTGATGAACATTCCCTCATCACTCTAAATACACTCTCTTCCCTTGTCTTCATAGGATCATAGATTAAGAGCTGGAGGGGGAAGTAATGGGGGTTGGGACTTAAGAATTCATCAAGTCCAATTCTCATCTTTATAGAGAAGGAAACTCAGGCACCAAGAGGTCAAGTGATTTGCCCAGAGTCACACAGCTGATGTCTGAGGGATTTGAACACAGATCTTCCTAATCAGGGTCACACTCTCTCTTTAACTGCTCATTTTCTCATTTCCTTCATTGGTTCATCATTCTCTTTTGGAATCCTGAAAGTAAGACTTCCATGATACTAACTTCTCCCCTCTCTTTATTCTCTCCGTTGGCAACCTCATTCATTCTGATGGTTTCAACTACTTCTTCTATGCAGATGACTTCCACATAAGTATCTCCAGCCCTGATCTCTCTTCTGAGTTTTAAAATCTCACTTTTAAGTGCCTACTGTATAGTAAAATATATCTCCATGTACATGTCTGGCATAACTTCATGTGGATTATCAGAGACAATGTAGTGTGGTATAATGGCTAGAACATTGAACTTGGAGTCAGGAAGACTTGTCTTAGAAACCTGCTTCGGATATCTATCTCAGTCTCATTTTCCTCAACTACAAAATGGGAATAATTGTAAGAGCGCCTACCTCAAGGGAATGCTATGAAGCTCAAATGGCATATTACAGGTAAGGCACTTTGCAAAACTTAAAGTATTGTATAAATATGATATAGTATGTACTTCAAAGTCACCAACTCAATATGTTTGATCTCAAAGTCCTTCTCTGACTATGAAGTCACTGTTCCTGATGCTATCATCCAACCAGTACCTCATATTCAAAACCTTAGTTTAAACTTTTCATTTTCGATTACCTCTCATATCCCGTCAATTACTAGGATCTTTCGATTCAATCACTTGCAACACCTCTCATATCCGTCCCATTTTATTCTCACAGTCACCATTTATTAGTCACCTTGTGACTAATCTCCTGAACAGCTGTAACAAGTCATCTCCTCTTTAATCTCTCCCTTCTGCAATTCATCCTTGTCTTCCTTAAGAACAGATCTAAGCATCTTACTCTTCTCTTGAAAATTCTTCCATGAAAGACAAACCTCTACACCATTCCAGCCTTATCAACGAATCAGTTCATCCATCCCTCAGTGAGCCTTTATTTAGCACTTCTCGTGTGCCAAATACCGTGGAGGATAGTGAGGATTAAAAAAAAAAACTGAAGCAGTCCTTGTCATTAAGCAGCTTACATTTATTAACTTTATTTCATGTTTTTCCTTTTCACATACTTTTTGCTCCAGCTCTACTAAATTACATCATGTCCTCTGGCAATACCTGATGCTTTCATAGGATCACAGATTTAGAGCTGAATGGGACTTTAAAAACTATCCAATTTGCTCCTCTGATTTTCTAGAGATGAAATGACTTGTCTAGGGTGATGTCATAGTGGGAGGTCATAGGCAAGATTCAAACCCAGGTCTTGTAGGTCCAAGCCCAGTGATCTATCCACTGTACCATTCTGCCTTCTCCCTGAATTTGGGCCTTTGCTTGTGACTGTATGCATAGTGTATACCAATGACATGCAAATGCCTACCTACTTTCTATGCTTATTTCTATGCCTAGAATTCTCTCTGTTTCCCTGCCTGTTAACTCCCTACTCCTCTCAGATTGCTTATGTTATACTTTGTCCTGCACCTTTCTAATGCTCTTGCTAATGTGTATAATTGTTATCTGTTTTTATGGGTTAGAGCTCTTCTTTGCTACACTCTCTATGAGAGAAGAGATTGTATCTTATTTAAACTATATATTGTCCACAACACTGAGTTCTCTTCATGAGTTATTTGGTCTTCAGCATAATTTGAAAGTTCTTATTTTTTCATCTATGTGGCATCCATCCAACCAGACTGTTACGACTGTATTAGCTATTTTTGTATACCTTGTGCTAATAATAGCACCTTCCTACACATTCAGCACCCAGTAAATGTCTGTAGTTGGTAGTACTTTTATTCATAATGTGTGCTTAATGTTTTGGTGTCAGTCAATAAACATTTATTAAACACCTACTATGTGTCAGCATTGGAGATATAAAGAAAGGCAAAAGACAGTCTCTGCTGTCAAGGAACTCACAGTTGAATGGGGGGAAAGAATATGTAAATGACTATGTACAAATAGGCTAGGTACAGGATAAAATCAAAAGAATGTTCAGCTTGTGAATTTTTTAGTTCCAAATTACTGAATGGAGGAGAATATATTTTTTCAAAATAGAAGTTACACTAAAATCAGCCCATTTTTGAAAACAGAAAGGTTGGGAATCAGGGATAGATTTGTTTTAGTAATATTATTAAGATGAAGGGTTTTTCAGGTTTAATGAAGAAACCAACCTGGACATACCATTCATCTCATTCTTATCTGGTACACCAGAAATATTATTTGATAGTCAGACCAGGTTGAGAGGGGACCAAAAAGTGGGTTAAGAGGCCTGATGTGGATCCTACCAGACAAAGGCATTTCAAGATTTCCCTCTTCACTTTTTTGGCTCCTGGTAATTAGTATTATCATTAAATATTGATGTTATGGGTTCTGTACCACTAACATTAAGTGCAGCGTTTCTATGGCACCTCTGGGCCACATTCCCCATGAAATGTTACAAAGGATGGATAATGGATATGGAGACAGGGCACATGAAGCCTTTTTAAAAACCTCTTTATTTCTGTAATGCATTTTCCCTTTCTGATGGGGTTCTTTCGAGAGAAAAAGGTCCCAACTCTGCTCCTCCTGGGTTCCCATCTGCCCAGCCCAGTCTCACACACTCACGTGAGCTCCCTTTCTTCGCTCCACTCCAAACTGAGTCCTCCATTGTGATGACGTAAAGCAATTAAAACAGTGATCAAAATACCAAGCTCCTCCAGAGTTCAGATTATTTCATTCTTTGTATTTGTATCTCTATCACCTAGCACAGTGTGTGGCATAGAGCAGCATTTATTGATTGACTGCCCACACCTGACGGCACATACAACATTATTAACTAAGTCCTCTGCCTCTTTGCCATCACGGAGGAGATATTTGTCATTATCTGGGTTTGATTACAGTTTCATTATCTGTTTGGTCATAGTGTATGATTTTTGTGATAAATGGCTGCAATCTCCTTGCTAGTATTTTATTTAAAATTCATTATCTTTTTGGAAAGAATATTTCTCAACTTTTCTCCAGGGTCAAACTTGCTCATCATAATTACACAGCATTCAGTTTTGTTTTAATGTGCATTTACATTCACAGAATCATAGATGTAGAGCTGAAAGGGGCCTTAGAAGTTAACTTTAACACCTTCCTTTAACAGATAAGGAAAATGAGGTGAGAGAAGTTAAGTGAAAGACTTAAAAATTCTGATTCATCAACACAATGACCAACCACCACACCAGAATGATGAGGTAGCATGCTACCCACTTCCTGACAAAGGGATGATGAACTCAAGATGTAGAATTAGACGTGAGACATGTATGGATTTGTTTTGCTGTATTTCTTACAAAAATTATATTTTTCTTTTCTTAGGAGTTGGAGATTTTTACAGGTGGGGAGAGTGGATCTAGTAATAGAGTTGCCAAAGAAAAGAGGGGTATCAAAGTATGTTTTAAATACACAGAAGATAAGTGAAGGAAACACAAACAGGACAGCTTTGAAAGTAACAAGTTGAATTTGTCATTTATCATACAAGAAAGATTCACATTTTTCTGTTCTACTTTGGCTATGAAAATTTTCTCTCTTTTGGTACTGATTAAATTCAGAATTTAAAAAATGGGGGAAAAAAGAAAGGAAAGAAGACCTTAAAGATAAATATCTTCCACTTCATAACTATGCCAGGGACCAACTCTGATCAGAATGTATAGATTATATGTCTGGTTTATCATCTCGGATGTTTATGGTGTTCTGAATCAAGTGCTATTATCTGATATATTAGAGTTCTAATGGAAGAGGAGCCAACAGAGCCATCATCAGAGAGATAAGTGACTTGCCTGGCCTGGGGAAACTGACTAACTATTCCCAAAAGGGGAAAAGTATCATTTCACCAAGTTTTTAGCCCAATGACATTGTTGTTTCTTGCCTATAACTTTTTTGAGTTTTAGAGAGATTGTGAAATAATAGAAAGGACCCTAGACCTGACATCAGAAAACCTAGGATTGACTCTTGGGTCTGAAACTTACAACAGGTGAGACTCTGGTCAAGTCCCTTTACCTCTCTGAGACTTAATTTCTTTGCCTGTAAAATGGGAATAAAAGCACTTGCACTGCCTACATCATGGAATTGTTGTAAGGAAAGGGCTTTAAAAAACTTTGTGTTATAGAAACATGATGGGTTTTTTCCTCTAATTCTCAAATTTCACCGTTTCTCTTTTCCCTCTCTCCTCCCCCTTTCTATAAAAGTAACCATAATTCAGAGCATTCCATCCTCTGATCCTGAGAAATAGTTTATTCCTGGGCCATCTCCTTCCAAATTCAGGACTGATAGGATAGCACGGCAATATCAGAAATCATCTTGTTCCTACCCTACAATGACTCCTTTGTCTTGTGGGAATTGTACCCATCTGAAATCTGACTGCATCAAAGATGGCTTTCACAGTGACATTCTCCTAGTATTATTCCACACAAGCTAAAACTGCACAAGGCCACTGATATTGCTGTTGCCAGCTCTGCCTGCTGACTTGAGCTGTCTTCTCCACAGAAACAAGGAAATTATTTCATAATTTGTTCAGCCATTCCCCCAATTGATGGATGCTTCCAGTCCTTTTGCCACTACGGAAAAAGGAAGAGAAGTGAAGGAAGGAAGGAAGGAAGGAAGGAAGGAAGAAGCACTTGCCCATTAGACCTTACTCCATGAGGTCTATTCTATGGTCAAACAAAAGAATGTGGATTACAGAGGGTCCTCTTGCCATATTTCAACATGCCTTATTATCTTCCCCTTCTATTGGAATGCCCACCCATCTCCTCTCCAGCTATCAAAAACTTACTCATTCTTCAAGGCCAAGGCTGACTTCCACCTTCTCCTCCATAGAAGCCTTCCTTGCCCTATTCTTGTCTGTTTGAAATCTTCCCATTTGTTTTCCATATCACTCATTCAACAATTCTCGTGGATTAGTTTACGTGACATCTCATATAATTTTCTTTATTGCTTTTGTTTAAAGTTTTTTTGTGCAACAATGCAAAGACCTAAAAAATTCCCAGTGGACTTTTAAGGCAAAATGCCTTCCATATCCAGAGAAAGAACTATGGAATTGGATTGCAGAAGGAAGCAGACTATTTTCTTTTGTGTTATGTTTTGTTTTGTTTTTATATTCATGGTTTCTCCCATTCATTTTAATTCTTCTATGCAACGTGACTAAAGTGAAAATGTATTTAATAAGAATGTATGTGGAACCTATGTAAGATTGCACACATCTCAGGGAGGGAGGGGAACAGGAGGGGAGAAGGTGGAGGCGGGAGGTGGAAAAAATCTAAGATATATGAAGCTGATTGTAGAAAACCAAAAACAAATAAATTAATTAATAAAAAAGAAAAAATGTGTTTATTATGACTGTCCTAATTATGCTTTGTTCACATACACACACACACACACACACACAACTAGACCACAAGTTCCTTAAAATTTGGAATCATGTCTTATACCTCTTTGATTCCCTCTTAATGCTTTATACAAGGTCTCTCATATGCTTAAAAATGGTTTGCTGATTACTTGACTTTCAACACAGCTCTCTTGTGCCCCTCCAGACTGTACAGATAAAGCCCCTCACCAACATAGAGCCTTAGATGCATATAAGCTCCTTAGGACATCTAGGTGGCACAATAGACACAGCTCCAGGCCTGGGATCAGGAAGATCTAAGTTCAAATACAGCTTCAGACACTTAGCTTGCTGTGTGGCTCTGTTACTCTTTTCGCCTCAGTTTCCTCATCTATAAAATGAGCTAGAGAAGGACGTGGCAAACCAATCCAGTATCTTAGCCAAGAAAACCCCAAAAGGTCACAAAGAGTCTGAAATGACTTAACAACAATGATATAAGCTCCTTGAGATCCTAAACTTTAACTTACTGCCTTTTTATCCACAGTGTCTAGAAAAATGTCTAATGCATAATGGGTACCTGAATATTTATTGATTCCTTGATTGGCATTCAACAGCATCTTTCGATGGTATAGACAATTTTACAATCAGTTTTAACTTGTTCCTGGGATATGTTCTATGATTTCATTTACAATAGATTTTCTTTTGTAATTACTTTTTGCTTCAGCTAATTTAAAAATTAGTTTGCATTCCCTGGTTGCACTCCAAATGAGAGTAATCCAGAAGTAACCTGAGTTATAAGAAAAAGCCACGTCGAATTCTTCCTATTATATTAATTTAATTCAGTTGGGCAGACACTTATTAAACTCTGTACTAGATACAAGGCATTTGGTTAGCCATAATATAAAGATAAAAAGAGATTTAAGTTCTAAATGAGTTTACACAATAGTAGAAAGAGCATATGCAAATATTTACAAGAAAGGACAGAGTTGTTTCATAGAGTCAGAAAGCAAAGGATAAGTTCTAGTTGACAGTAGGAGAGAAAGTTTCATGGAGGACGTACTTCTTCCTTAAAGGATAAAAAAGAGATGGAGGGGGGCGGAGCCAAGAAGGCGGAGTAGAAGGACGCACATTTATGAGCTCTGAAACCAAAGCCCATAGAATTAATGTAAAAAGAGACCCCCATAACTTCTGGGTCAATACAAGGTGTGCAGAAATGGAGTGGAAGAGATTTCCGTGCCAGAGAGCCCTGAAGAGCCGTCCCCGGGGTCCGTCGTGCCCCGGAAAGCGGACCCCACCCCAACGCTGCCCTGGCCACAGCCCCAGAGAAGCTGACCCTAGCAGGCCTCAGGGACGGAAGCTCCGGCAGCCGAGAAAGTCCCTCCACCCACAGAAACTACAGGTCAGTGAGAAAGAAGGCGGGGCTAGAGGAGGGGAGCGGAGCGTCTCCATGACTCGGGCCCCCTCGGGAGGAAGCAGCGGCGGCAGAGACAGGGGCAGGAAACGGCGGAGGCAGAGGGGTGGGCGGTGGCTGAGGCGGCAGCGGCCCAGGACTCAGGAATCCCCCAGCAGCAGGCAGGATCTTCATTACGGAAGGTCTCTGCATGAACGGCCTGAGGGGGCTGAGCCTGGGAGACGGCCCTGCCCCCACCCCACTCTATTACTGAAGGCTTCTGCATAAAGCCCCTGAGGGAACTGAGCTTAGGAGGTGGGCCCCCACCCCACCCCCACCCGCTCCATTCCTGAAAGTCTCTGCATAAAGCCCCTGAGGGAACTGAGCCTGGGAGGCAGCCCTGCCTCCACCCCAGTGCCAGAACTAAAGCTTGCCACGGAAAGCCCATTTGAATTTCAGAGGCCAAGCACTAGCTGGGCGGATCCAGGCGGGGGTGGAAAGGAATCTCAGAAGTCAAGTAACTGGCTGGGAAAATGCCTAGAAAAGGGAAGAAAAATAAGACTATAAAGAGTTTTTTCCAACAAATGCAAATGATCCCGACCTTCGGATCTGATGACGAGGACGTATTCTTGCCATCAGGGAAAGACGTGGAGGGCGGGGCCTCAGTACCCCAGACACCCCAGGGGGGGTGGCGGTTGGGCTCAGGCCTTGGAAGAGCTCAAAAAGGATTTTCAAAAGCAAGTTAGACAGGTGGAGGAAAAACTGGGAAGAGAAATGACAGAGATGCAAGAAAAGTATGAAAAACAGGTCAATACCTTGGTAAAGGAGACCCAAAAAAATGCTGAGGAAATTACACCTTGAAAAATAGGCTCACTCAATTGGCAAAGGAGGTTCAAAAAGCCAATGAGGAGAAGAATGCTTTCAAAAGCAGAATGAGCCAAATGGAAAAAGAGGCTCAAAAGCTCACTGAATTTAATAGTTCTCTCAAAATTAGAATGGAACAGATGGAGTCTAATGACTTTACAAGAAACCAAGAAATCACCAAACAAAACCAAAAGAATGAAAAAATGGAAGAGAATGTGAAATATCTCATGGGAAAAACAACTGACCTGGAAAATAGATCCAGGAGAGACAATTTAAAAATTATGGGACTACCTGAAACTCATGATCAAAAAAAGAGCCTAGACATCATCTTGCATGAAATTATCAAGGAAAACTGCCCTGACATTCTAGAACCAGAGGGCAAAATAAGTATTGAAAGAATCCATCGATCACCACCTGAAAGAGATCCAAAAAGAGAAACTCCTAGGAACATTGTGGCCAAATTCCAGAACTCCCAGCTCAAGGAAAAAATCTTGCAAGCAGCTAGAAAGAAACAATTCCAGTACTGTGGAAATACAATCAGGATAACCCAAGATCTAGCAGCTTCTACATTAAGGGATCGAAGGGCGTGGAATAGGATATTCCAGAAGGCAAAGGAACTAGGACTCAAACCAAGAATCACCTACCCAGCTAAACTGAGTATAATACTTCAAGGGAAAATATGGTCTTTCAATGAAACAGAGGACTTTCAATCATTCTTATTGAAAAGACCAGAGCTGAAAAGAAAATTTGACTTTCAAACACAAGAATGAGAAGAAGCATGAAAAAGGAAACAGCAAAGAGAAGTCTTAAGGGACTTACCAGAAGTGAACTGTTTACATTCCTTCATGGAAAGACAATATTTGTAACTCTTAAAACTTTTCAGTATCTGGGTAGTTGGTGGGACCACACATACACATGTACACGCATGCACGCACACACACATACACACATGCACACACATACAGAGAGAGCACAGGTTGAACTGAATAGGATGGGACCATACCTTAAAAGAAATTAAGGTAAATGGTGAGAGAGAAATGTAGTGGGAGGAAAGAGGGGTAAATGGAAGGGGGTAGCTATATGTCATTTAAGAGGCAGGTAGGCGGTTTTTTTAGTGGAGGGAAAAAAAGGAGAGCTGAGAAGAAAAAAAAAACAACAAAAAACAAGAAGTTTACCCTCATCACATTTGACTAAACAAAGGAGTGAAATGCACACTCATTTTGGTATGAAAACATATCTTACAGTATAAGAAAGTGGGGGAGAAGGAGATATTGCAAGGGGGGGATGATGGAAGGGAGGGCAAAGGGAGGAGGGAGCAATTTGAAGTCAACACTTGGGGAGGGACAGGATCAAAAGACAGAAGAGAAACAATGAGGGGCAGGTTAGGAGGGATGGTAATCCAGTTAGTCTTACACAACACGACTATCAGGGAGGTCATTTGCAAAACTACACAGATATGGCCTATATTGAATTGCCTGCCTTCCCAAAGGGAATGGGTGGGGAGGGAGGGATGGGGAGAATTTGGAACTCAAAGTTTTAGGAACAACTGTTTAGTATTGTTGTTGCAACTAGGAAAGAAGACATACAGTTAAGGAGGAATAGAAAGTCATCTGGCCCTACAGGAGAAAAAAGAAGATGGGGACAAGAGAAGGGAGAGATGACAGAAGAGAGGGCAGATTGGAGATAGGGAAAATTAGATTGCTTGGGGTATTGGGGTGGGGGGAGGGGATAAAAGGGGGAGAAAATTTGGAACCCAAAAATTTGTGAAAATGAATGTAAAAAGTTAAATAAATAAATAAATTAAAAAAAAAAGATATGGAGGAGTAGAGAGTCTAATCCAGGCATGCAGTATAATGGGCAAACACATAAAAGAAAGATATTTCAGAATGAGACTGGGGGGAAGTGAATAGTATAGGTTGGCTGGCATCCGGAATATGTAATAAGGATTATCATGAAATACATCTGGAAAAATAAATTGGAACTAGGCCATAGAGAGCTTTAATTATGGAAAAAGAATATATATCTTACTAGGAAGTTGTGAACCAAAGAAGATTTTTTGAGCAGGGGAATAATATGACAAGATACATGCAACTGAAAGATAATGTTAGTAGTGGTACAAAAAATGCAATGGAGTAGGGAAAAATTAGGAGCAAGGAGACCAGATAGGAGGCAAGAGGTGATGGAGATCTAAAATAGAATGGTGGAATAGAAATAGAAAAGGAAAATTGATTTGAGGAAAAAGAAGTAAAATTGATAAGATTGAGTCACTGGGAAAATGGTGGTACAGAATTGCTATATAATAAATAGTATCTTCCCTTTGTCTTCCTTTGCTGAGCTAATTCAAACCAGCTCAAGAGAATTAACTCTTAAATTTTCAGTGTGGGCATTTACATCTCAGAAACCAACAAATGTTACAAATAAGGACTTGGTTTATTGTTTTGTAGATTGTCTAGATTTGAGAAAGTGATGGATAAAGTGTCAATAATGAAGGTTAAACTTAGAAATGTGCTTTCGTTTTTTTGTTTGGGGTTTTTTTTGTTTGTTTTTTTTTGCTGTAGCTAACATTTGTAATACCATATTAACTAATAGTGGTGACATAGAACATTTTTGTCTTCCCCCAATCTTATTGGAAAAGTCTCTAATTTTTCTACATTGTATATTTTACTGGTTCTAGGTTTTAGATAGATAAACTTACTAAATTAAGTAAAGGTTCAATTATTCCTATGTTTTCTTGTGTTTTTAATAGAGATGAGTGGTATATTTTGTCATAAACCTTTTCAGCATCTATTGATATAATCATGCAATTTATACCTTGAATTCTTTTTACAATTCTAACCTGGTCATAGAATGTAATCTTTTTTAATATGTTGCTGAAAGCTCTTTGATTATGTTTTATTTGAAATTTTTGTGTTAATGTTCATGAGGTATATTGGTCTATTGTTTTCTTTCTCTGTTTTGATTTTCCCTGGCTTAGTTATAAAAACCAAATTTGTATCACAGAAAGAATTTAGTAGGATCCTTTGTTTTACTAATTTTGCAAACAGTTTGTGCAACATTGGAATTAATTGTTCTTTGAATGTTGGATCAAAATAATGTCTAAATCCATCCGGTCCTGGAAAGTTTTTTGGAATTTCATTTATGACTTATTCAATTTCTTTTTCTGAGATTGAGTTATTTAAAATTTCTATCTCTTCTTAATCTGAGCATCTTATGTTTATGTCTATTTAACTTAAATTATTGGTTTTATTGGCATATAGTTTTCCCAAAGAGTTTTTAATAATTTCCCTCACCTCATTTATCATGAATTCAGTTTCATTTTTGATGCTCATAATTTGGTTTTCATCTTTCTTTTTATGTCAAAATTAACTAATAGCCTATTTTATTCTTTGAAGAATGAACCCTTAGTTTAACTATTAATACAATATTGATTTTTCATTTTCTATTTCATTAATCTTTTCTATTATTTTCAGAATTTCCATTTTGGCATTTATTTACTTATTTGGGTTTTATAAAAAATTTCTTAGCTTCACAGTTTTTAAGTTATATATTCAGTTCACTGATACACGCTTCATTTTGTTGATGAATGTGTTTAGAGATAACAATTTTCTGTTAAGGTCTTCCTTGGCTACATCCCAAATATTTTGGTATGTTGTTTCATTGTTGTCATTATGTTTAATGAAATTATTTATTGTTTTTATTATTTGCTCTTTAACTTCAATACTTTAGGATTAAGTTGTTTAGTCAACAGTTAATTTTTAATTTTTCCTTCAATGACTGTATATTGAATAAATGTTATTGTGTTGGGGCCTATGGTGACTGTTTTCATAATTTATGCTTTTCCATATTTGTTTCTGAAGTTTTTATACCCTAATATATGGTCAGTTTTTGTAAAGGTACCATCTAGAGCTGAAATATTTGTATGCATTTCTACCTTTTGTTAAATTGTATTCAGGGTCTTAACTTCTTTTTCGTTTTGAAAATTAGATTTGTCTATTTCTGAAAGGTGTGCTTTGAGATTCCCTGTTGTAGGTTTACTGTCTTTTTCACTTTGCAGTTTGTTTAGATTTTCCTTTAAGTTTTTAGATTCTATGTCATTTGGTGCATGTATGTTAAGTAACAATATTAATTTTTTGTCACTGGTACCTTTCAACATATTGTACTTTACCCATTTAACCCCTTCTATTCAAGTCTATTTTTGCTATTGTTTTACCTGAAATCATGTTTGCTATCTCTGTCATTTTTACGTCAGTTGAACCATAACAGATTTTGCTCCATTCTTTTATTATAATTCCATGTCTTTACATTTCAAATGTGATTCTTGTAAACTGCATATGGTTGGATTCTACTTTCACATACCTTCTGCCGTCTTCTTCTATTTTATAGCCTAAATGGCCTCTTTTAGCTCTAAATTTGTGGTACTATAATCTTAGTCTGAAGCTTTCAGCACAGGAATTGTGAACAGTGAGGAATAGCTTCTTGTTTTGATAGTATTTCTTCATATTCATGATTATGATTTTTAAATTGTATTTCCCTCTATCCTATTTTCTTATACATTTTTCTCTCTTTGATCCCTGCCCCTCTTTACAAAAAAAGAAGAAAGTGATGAAAAAGAAGCTGTGTACTTTGAATCAATGCTCTAGATAAAATGCAATATGCTTCTGCTCCCAGCTATCTTCTCCATCCTTCATCCAGCGTAATCACAGGTTTTAAAATCCTCTTCACTCAGAGGCAAAAACTGGTTTGTTTATGACTAATTTGTCCTTATATCAACCCTTCCTCTTATTTCCTCCTCTCCCTATTCTGTCCTACTTCCCTGCTGAGTTTAATTTATTTCTACACCAAACTCTCCAGTTGGTTCCTCCTAGCTCCCTATTTCTCCTTGTTTGCCTAGTATTCTAATTCTGCACCCTGGTTATATGAGATGTTACTCTATTTTTCCTTTTCCTTTTTCTTTATTCTCCAGCTTATTTTTTTCCTCTTTTTTTCCTTTTAAGATCATCAAAATGTAACAAAATCATTCTCAATCTTCCTGTTTCATTTATCTCTCTCTCCAGGACCTCTGATGACTTTAGATTTGGACACTTGGGACCATCTCCCCTATTTGAATGTAAAAACTTTATCTTTTATAGTCTCTTCTGTTTTTCTTGATTTTTGTGTTTATATTCCAAAGTTTCTATTCATCTCTGTTCTTTTCATCAGAAATACTTGGAAGATCTTTATTTTATTAAAGGTACTTTTTTTTCCCTCCTTGTTGGATCAGATGTAGTTTTGCTAGGTTACTCTTAGTTGTAAGTCTTTATCTTTTGCTTTTTGGAATATTGTTTTCTAAGTTTTCTGCTAATTAGTGGTCGAGTCTAAATCTTGTGTGATCCTGACTCTGACTCCTTAATTCTTGAATTTTTTTTTCTGACTGCTTACAGTATTTTTTTTTCTTTGACCAGAAGGCTCTGGATTTGGACCATAACATTCTTGGGGATTTTTCATTTGGGGGTTCCTTTCAGGAGATAACTGATGGATTCTTCTTAATTACACCTTTCCCTCTAATTCTGAGAGATTTGAAAAGTTCTCTTTCACAGTTTGCTGAAATATGAAATCCAGGCCCTTTTATTTTGGTCATGGTTTTCTAATGATCCTTAAATTATTTCTTCATAATTTGTTTTTTGGATTTTTTATATGAATCTTTTGTCTTTTATTTTGTTCATTGATTCATGGAATCAAGTTTTGTATGATCCATTTTGATTTTCAAAAAGTTCACTTTTTTGGTGAGAGTTTGTGCTTCTTGTGTGAAATTGTTAAGTATCTTTCCAAAGTTTTTCTCCAAATCTATCGTTTCTTTTCTAATTCTGTTGTCTAGTGCTTTAGTTTCATTTGTACAATTATTTTAACTCTTAAAAAAATTCATTTCTTCCAGGAATTCTAATTAACCTTGTGAATGAACCATGTGCTTCTTTAAGGTTTTGCTTATAGACATTTTGGAGTATTTTTTTTTTCTCTTGGGCCTGTGTCTTGGTCATCCTTACCCAGAGTAAGTCTTTATTATTAAAGTCTTTTGTTTACTCATTTTTCAGCTTTCCTTCCTTAATTAGGATTTTATGCTAAGACCTGTGCACTTCTAGAGAAAATGTCAGGTCCTTGTGTGATCCTGATTTGTATTCTCTAGAGTCCTACTTTTCTTTTCTCTGGGTATCGAGTGCTATGTTCTTCAAGGATCTTATCAGTGACTCTGATCAGGGACTAGCAAGCTTACACTACCCTAAATGTGTATTAAAAAAAATCAATAACACTGAAATAGCATGCTATAACTATGGTTAATCAATTCCTTCCTATTCTTATTGCATGAAATCTCTTTGCAAAATATGTATTACATTAAGCATATCCATATGGACTTAATACAGGACTTAAAAGAAAAAAGAACATATTCTGAATGTGCATGCTTTTATTAACTATTCATTTTTATCACAGGCAGCTAAGTGGCACAATGGATAGAATGCCAAGTCTGGAGCCAGAAAAACTCATCTTCTCAAGTTCAAACCTGGCTTCAGACACTTACTGGCTGGGTGACCCTGGGCAAGTCACTTACTCCTGTCTCCCTCAGTTACCTCATTTGTAAAATGAGCTAGAGAAGGAAATGACAAACTGCTCCAGTATCTTTGCCAAGAAAACCCCAAATTGAGTCAGGAAGAATTGGACACGACTGAAAAACAACTGAACGATAACAATTTTTATTACAAGAATTGAACTTCAAAATGAATGATGGCACTAGGTCATAATGGGTTCCTACCACCATGACTGAGCAATATAATGGGATTTGTCTCATATAAGTTCCAAAGTGTTCACAGGCCAATGTAGAATCATGATGTTGATTCATTGTAGAGTTTTTCTCCTAAGGTGACTCTGTAAAATAGGAGACCCCTTTAAAAAAAAGCATGCTCAGAGCTATTCCTTGTGAATGTTTCATTTAAACCTCTGAAGACATACCAGGGTCACAAAGTCAAGGAAGTGACTTCCTTGTCTACCACAGTTGCTGAAGTGAAATAATGGGGAATTTCTCCATCCACTGTCTTAACCCAAGACAGCCTTATGAAAGGGTGCTCCCTTACTGTTTAGAAGATTGCGCTTTCTCAGGGAAAGCAAAAGGACTGATTTTATGGTTATGTGACCCTGAACATGTAATTTAATCTTTCAATAGCCTAGGCAACTCTCTAAGACCATAAATCGCACATTTGCCGAACTGCAGTGATAGAAAGAGTTTCCTCACTAACATTTTCCTACACTGATGGACAAAGGTCTGGGCAAATACAAACACACACATAATCTCTCTCTCTCTCTCTCTCTCTCTCTCTCTCTCTCTCTCTCTCTCTCTCTCTCTCTCTCTAATTGATCCATCTATCTACCTATCTCTATAGCTTTATAGAGGCATCTTATCTATAAAACTATAGAGATAAATAGATAGATGTATGTCATTATATAAAGCAGAGATTCTTTATGGCTAAAGTACAAATACAGATATGTACACATATAAATATACGTATATAGCATCTAGGGCATTCCTCACTTGTGAATCCCCAGAAAGGTACTCCAGATTCAAGGAATTTTGTGAGTCAACACCTGTTCAAAACCATAGTTCAGGAGAACCCACTAATATATCCATTTTTGCCAACCATCCAAAACATTCATTCAAAACAAAGTATATTTAATTAAATATATATTTATTATATTTAATTAAACAGCATGACAAATAAAAATAACAAGAAAAAATCCTCCTCTGCATATGTGGAGTACTCTCTCAGAAGTTACCATCATGATGTCATTTGATCTCTTCAAACACAAAGGGAAGACAGAAAGCAGGATACAAATGTAGAGTTGTTGAAGAATATAAGATGAGGGCTGACATGAATGCAGTTTCATGTTGCTTCCCTAAATCTCTCGGAAGTCTGCCCTGTTCTGGTGACAACCAACCCATATGGAAGAGAGGTTCTTGTGAGACTGTTTTTCATAGAGCAGACAGTTAATTTGTGGGCCCAAAGTTAACATTTCATATTTCTGGTGTAGCCTTCATGAACTTATCAAGATTATCTCCATATCACAGTGAAGCACTGGTGTAGGACTTCTGGAGATATGTTAGAGGGTACTTTTACTCAAGATTGGGCTTGAACCAAAACCTCTGGCTTGGACTCCCAGATCTTATTCAGAGGGAGTCCACAAGTGGAGAAGTTTCTAACGGACAGAACCTCAGAATAGACAACTCATTGTTTTACTATTTTGCAATTATTTTTGATGTACAAGCCATAAATTATGCTCTCATTCTCAATTCTCTTTTGAATCATTCAAGAATATAATATTGTGATTCCATGTTGTCCTTACATTCCGTAGGATTCTCTCAGCAAGTGTTGGATCATTTTCCCGTTTTGTAGTATTTATTCACAGATGTCTGGAATAATTGACTATATCAAGAGACCATATTTCCTTCTTTTGTTAATGTTTTCCCTGTTGATTTATCTAGTATTTATATTTAAGGTCTTTGAGTTTTCTTCTTCCTAGCGATTTCATTCTTTTGGGTTTTTTCAGATTTTCCTTTATTCACTTTCTGACTCTATCTCTTCTGATGGTGGTTTCCTCAGTAGTTGGATCTCAAAGCCTCTGAGTCTCTTTCCAAATTGGCAAATGGGTTTTTGCCCCAAGTGACTTTTGTGTGGTCAGAACTGGCCCCAGCTAGATGCTGTGCTCTTTCCCTCAGGCTTAATGAGGTGCTACATAGGCTCTCCTCCCCTCCCCACCCCACAATACACCAGTCTCTCCGTTTCTTAGTTCTCTGGCCCCACACCAGTAGTTCAGAACTTTGCTGAGCTGGCGCTATGGGTTGTCCACCCTGGAACCAGCTCTCTTGGTGTTTCTGTCCCAGCACCAGCAGTTCGGAGCTCTACAGGCTGGTACTATAGGGATGGGATCTCCAGGAGGCTTTTGCTTCTAAAGGGCTACATGGTTCTGGCAAACTTCTGCAGCTTAAAGCTGCCAGTAGTGTGGAGATGGGGGAGAGGTGCTGAATGAGCTCAGAACCAAGGAGCTTCATAGGATCTGGGAGCGGGGAAGGGAGGGGTTTAACCTCCTTTAGGATTCTGGATGTTTTTAAACCATGGACTCAGCTTTATCTTTGGCATATAATTTCTGTTTTGGAGAGGTTGGGGAATCAGAGAACTCCATCTTGTTGCTTTCCTACCCCTGAAGGACCCATGCAGTTCATGCCAAGTATCCTAGACTGGAGAAGACTCCTTCCATACTTGGAAAAGATGATAGAGGTAGGCAGTTTAATCTTAACTGATTCTTGGGAAATGAGCAAGGAAATTACCTTATATTTCTGGCTAAGAAAAATATTATAGATCGTTCCATCCTGAATTCAAGCTCCCAACCAGCCCTGTTACCCATGTGATAGTTAAGGTCGTGGATGAATGCTCACTCCAATCAATCCCTATTCATTCATTCATTCAAAACACATTTATTAGGCATCTACTATGTGTAAGGAACTGAGCTAAGTAAGCACTGGGAACATAATGACAAAAACAAAGTAATCCTTCTCCTTAGAGGGCTTTCATTCTATTCTATAATAAACTAACTCTGTCTACTGCAGGTTTTGGTGAAGAATAATTAGTCTTCACTTTCAACTTAACAACCTGCCTTTTATTTCCTCTGGTCTTGGACATACCATGAATGAAACAATCTGACTTCTGTATTTATCTAGGATATTGCTTTCAACTCTTGTTCCAGAGAACAGATGCAACCCACTAATCCACTGTGGACAGTTATCAGCTTTACATTGGGTCTCATCTACTCATTACTACTAGTTACAAGTCTCGACACCAATATCTTCCAAGTTGTCAAATCCAATGGCCATCTTTCAAATGGTCATTTTTGACTTCCCTTACCCCATTGTATATTTCGAATAAACTTTTTCTTGAGCAAATTTAGGCACAGGTTTCGGTTGCTCTGGTAGCATCCTTATGCCAGTTTCATCACTGATGTCCTCCAACTAAGTTTCTAAAGATTAATTTTTGCAATTTTATAGGAAATCTGTAAGTCTCTCAAGGGAGCATCTGTGGGCTCTTATTTTTCCACAATATATTCTTGATTTACTATCTCCTTTACCACAAAGAGTATGTTTGTAAGGTTTGAGAAAGGAATAATATCTCTTCTCTCTGCTTTTCTGTGTCACCAGTAAAAAGCCCACACTTCTCTGTGAATATTTCTTACTTATGAAAAGGGGAATGGGGTACAGAAATCTATCTTACCCTACAAGAAAAGAGAAAAGATGGGGATAACGGAAGGGAGGGGTATGATAGAAGGGAGGGCATACTGAGGGAAGGGGTAATCAGAATGCAAGATGTTATGGGGTGGGGGAGGGGAGAGATGGGAAGAAAATTTGGAACTCAAAATTTTGTGGAAATGAAAGTTGAAAACTAAAAATTAATAAATAAACATTTAAAATTTTAAAAAGGAGGAATTCTTACTCCACTCTCTAACTGTATCTATGTATTAAGTAACATACATCAAACAGCCTACGTCTTCTGTTAGTCAACAAGTTTTATCAAATTTAATCATATAAAATGGATTTAGTAATAAGTAAAGGGCTGGGAGAAAGAATAAAGCTTCCAAACCTGACCTACCTTTCAAACAACCTAGCGGAGTTCAATAGAAAGCAGGGATAATAAAAAACTGAAAGAGTAAACAGTTTCCCTCAACTCAAAGAAAAGAGATAATGGTGTGGGAAAAGAAACCAAGTGTTGTGACTTGAGGGTTTGTGTGTCTTTCCTGCTTCTGACTGTGCTATCCTCTGCCACACTGAATCTCTGTCAATCTGCCATGGGTCCTTGGTCTCAATTCTCAGCAAAAAATCCCAGAAAGCAATCTGGTCCAATCCCTTCTCCCAATTCAGCAGGTACTTTCTCTCAATCTCCTGGAACACTTTCCCCAAAAGACACATCAAGTTCAAGGTCAGGTGCAAACTCAGGAAATTGGGAGTGCTAGGTAAACTGCCTGCCCCCTAACCAGATCCCTTCCCCATCTCCTAGGACAGAAATAAATGCAGATTACATATATTGACCAGCCACTGCCCTAAAGTATTAGCAGTGAGTCTAGAAACAATGATACGGATCTGAGAGAAAATATGAAAAAACAAGGATTGGAAGGAATTAGAATCATCATCACAGTTAGATGAGTGATTTTCTATGGGAGGCAAGAAGTTCAATATGGTTCCAGGGCTTGGATCCTGGACGACCAAAAGAATAGTGGCTTTGCTGTTGTCTAGTCGTTTTCAGTCATGCCCAATTCTTCAGGACCCCGTTCAGTGGCAGAGACACTGGAGTGATTTGCCACTTCCTCCTCCAGGTCATTTTACAGATGAGGAAATAGAAGCAAACAGAGGTTAAGTCATTTACTCAGGGTCACACAACTAGTGAGTGTGTGAGACCAGATATGAACTCAGGAAGATAAGTCTTCCTGACCCCAGGCCTGGCACTCTATCCACTGCATCACCTAGCCACCCTTAGAATAGTGATACCTGACAGAAATAGAGAAGTCAGAATGGAAAATGGGCTTTTGTGAGAAGAGGGGTGGAGAATGGGGGGAGTGGGGAATGATGAGTTCCATTTTGGAAATGTTGAGCTTGAGGTGATTGGCAGTATATCAGTGTAGAAGTGTCTAGTTGGGGAGGGAGACAGAGAGAGAGAGAGAGAAAGAGTGGGGGGGGGGAGAGAGGGGGGGTGAGAGAGAAGGGGGGAAAGGGGGCAGAGAAAGAGAGAGAGAGAGAGAAAGTTAGAGCTGATAATACTGATTGGGGAATTACTTACTAAACTGTAAGATAAACTGTAAGAGGTAAATCCATGAGAATGGGGAGTGTGCAGGGAAAATCAGGGTTGTGGGTAAGGAATGTCTACAGAAAGAATCTTGATAAAATCCCACAGTTCAAGGGGCAAGGATGGAGCAGGAAAAAGAAAGGATCCTGAAAAGAAGACGGGAGATTTCCTCATCTGAAAAATGTGGGAGTGAGACTCCATTGCCTCTAAGAACCTCTAGCTCTGAATCTAGCAACCTACCTAGCTGGATCTCAGAGGCTATGGTATTTAAACGTTTCAAGAAGCAAGGTCTCTGTTAAACATGAAAGGATGAAGGAAGCTGTGAACCAAGAAAAAGCCCAGACTTTGTTGATTAAGAGCTCATCAAGATCCTTTTGAGACAACATTTTCAGAAAAAAGATCCCTGTAGAAGTCACAGTGCAAGGGATTAAGAAGTTAAGCAGGCAATAAGGAAATGGAGGGGGTTGGGAGTAGGTCTTAGTTGAAGTTTGGCAGTGATTAGAAGGAACTTGAGAATTTATAAAGATTTATTGTTTGATTTACTCATTTGCCTCAGGAAGGTATAGACAAAGGAAACAAAAGATGGAATATTTCTCCTCCCTACTGAATAGCTTGCCTCCTCATACCAAAAGAATGCCAACCCTAGCCTTCTAAACCCTCTTAGGTTATGTTGGGACTTGGTGCCTATGTTAGATTAAAGGTCAGATATTTGCCCTACAGGTGTGTTTATAGTCCCCCTTAGTTTTTAAGAAGTATTGTTTTTAAGAAAGCAGGTGACTTCTTTTTTGCTGGGCATTTGAAAGCGATTATCACTGGTGAAGTAGGTCAGAACTGCCTAGAAAGGGACATAAGCCTGGTACCAGAGGAGAAGAGAAAAAAATCGCCCTTTGTGCATTAAAAATCTAATTAAAGAACAGTTTCAATAGCCCCAGCTGAGTGTGTTGCCTCACCTGATTGCTAACCATCCTGGACCAATCCACTAGTCTTTCTCTGATCTCCCCCCACTGAAGTCACATCCAGCTTATTCTCTCACTCCATGACTCTGATCACCTGCCTGCTTAGGTTTGGAGTGTTAGTCTACGGATCTACTTGGAGGAAAGAGACAAGTGATAAGGTTTAGAGCTCACACATACTACTACCCTGTGGTGAGACCTTTGCAGGTCATCAGGAAGTACTATTATGAAATTAGATTTCAAAGCTTCAGTTGATATTCCTAGAAGGGACTGGTGTGTAGCACTAAGTTTGGGCCAGTTCTAGGTACAGTGAAGTAAACACATGGGTTGTAATTGGGGTGAGAGGGATGGCTTTTGCAATCTTTCCTGCCCCAAACCTGTGTGGGCAGGTGTGAATTGACTAGATCATTATACCTGATATAATGGTCTGACCCATGTGCAGAAACCATCATTCAGCTAAGATGCTTCCTTCTGATGCTAGAAATTTACTCCTGGGAGAATAATGAGGATTGGCCTAATTATTAGGGTCAAAAATACACATACACAAACACACAAAAATATACTTCACTCAGTAGGGAAATAAGAGGGAAAGGGGAGGGAGAAAAGAGAAGGGAAATTAGAGGAAGGATAGATTAAGGGAGAAATTAGTCCTAAGCAAAAGAATATCTAAGGAAGTTAAATACTTATAGTTCTTTTTGAGGAAGACAAAGACAAAGAACTAGACTCTCTGAGAGGGTACCTATCAATTGGGCAATAGCTGAACAAAGTAGAGTATATTAATGTGATGGAGTATTTGAGGTGTAAATATGATGTAGGGAATAGTTTTGGAGAAATCTGAGAAAACTTGTATGAACTAACACATAATGAAGTGAAAAGAAACAGGGGAACAATTTATATAATAACAATATTGTATGATCAAACAACTTTAAAAGACTTAGGAACTCCGATTAGTTTAATTACCAACCATGATACCAGAAGGCTAATGATGAAATTTTCTACCCACCTCCTGATGGAGAAGTGAAAGACTCAGAGTGCAAACTGAGAAGCATATATCTATCTATCTGTATCTATCTATCTATCTATCTATCTATCTATCTATCTATATATACATATACATACATGTTTAATTTTTTTTCTTTTAGCCATGATCAGTAAGGAAATTGTTTTACTTGACTATATGTGTCCATAACAAGAGTTTTGTTTTCCTTTTGTTCTCAGCTGGGGTGAGGTGGTTGTATTAGCAAGCACCCTAGCAACAGGGTGGTCTGCTAGCATAGCTTCTTTTATCTGTTTTTTGAAAGGAAAGACAACTTTAAATAGGTCAAAAATCTTACTTTAATTACACATAAGTAGAAAGAAGTGAGTATAAAAAAAATACAAGCAGAGAAATTAGCACAGAGATTCAACAGACAGGGCTCCAACTGTTTGAACAAAGTAAGACAACTACCTATATACATCAGTAGACCCGGAGAGCACCAACATCTGAGTAGTTGGAGAGCTCTTAACAAATGACTACTCAGAGTCCCATCCAGAGAATTAAAAAGTCCTTCTCATGAGCAAAACCCCAAAGCAAAATGACAGCCTCTTAGAATATATAACAAAGATTTTGTCTCTGATTGGCTTAGAGCCAGAAGGCACAAAACCTCAGTGACTCAACATAGTTGTGAATTATCAGGATTCAAAAGAGATCAATCCTTCAGATGTTTACAATTTAGCCTGAGCCTAGGAAACTGAACTCTAAAAAGAAAACAACAAAAAAATCCCACCTTGCTTGTATTTACAGTGATACAGGGCAGATTTTTGCTGACTGAAAAAAATATAAATTATATATATGTAATATATGTCTATGTATGTGCATAATTTTTAAAATTTTAGAAACAACCTTGAAATACTGTAGAATTCTGATCAATGCAATCACTAACCATGATTCCAGAGGAGTGATGATGAATCAGCCTGTTACTTATCTCCTGACAGAGAGGAGATGGATTCAGGATGAATTTTATTTATATGCATATATATAAATACATATATATATATACATAAATAACGTGAAAATTCACTTTGCTTGACTGTGCATATTTGCTACATAAGTGATTTTTTTCTTTTCTTTGGTGGAGGAGGTAGCAGGGAGAGAAAATTGATTTTGTTAGTAACTGAAAATAAAATTGAAATTTTAAAAATATTCGTTAAAATAAAGGAATAAGTTTAGGAAGAGGGAAGCTGAGTGAGAGATGAAAGGACAGGAAATTATGATCAGAGAAAGAAATACCAGAACTCAAGATCATAAAAGTTTGGAGTGATAAGGAAACTCCAAATGTGATATTATCTCTAGGTAGAAAAGGGAGGGTAAAAATGGGAGTCAAACCTCATTATGCCTATGTGTATGTGGTTACATTAACATGAATACTGAATCCTCAAGTATCTGGCAGAGATTGAGTGGGTCATATAGGTGAAAAATACTGTGAATCAAGGATTGAACTCCTTGAAAAAGGAGGGAGAGTCAGTTGTGGGCCGGCATATGGCAGCAACAATGACCTGGCCAACATGACGTAGAAAAGTGGAGAACCTCAAAGGAGAAGAGGTAACTGCAGGATTTATGGTGGAAGAACAAATAACTTGAAGCAACAAAAAGAAGTAAGGGGAGTGCCAAATCCTACCCTCTGGACCAGTATGGTGGGTAAAAGATGAGAGGCTTAACTAGTACTAGAATGGATAGTCAGGGATGAGGCATTATCTGGAGAAAACCAGGTTTCCATAAGGGTGTGGGAATAGGAAAAGTTTGAGAAGAGATCAAGGGTAAAGGAATATATATTAATGATAGAACAGGCATAAAAAGACCAAATAGTAAAAGAGTCAGGCAGAGGAAAATAAGGACTAGAGAGAAAGAAGAGGTAACTATTTTTAAAAATAACATTTTAAGGGTCATAAAATGCTTTACAAATATTATCTCATTTTTTCCTCACAACAATCGTGGGATGTAGGTACCACTATTTTCTTTACTTTATAATGAGGAAACTGAGGCAAACAGAAGTTAAATGACTTGCCCAGGATCACAAATAAGCATCTAGGGCTAGATTTGAACTCAGGATTTCCTGACTCCAGATCCAGTGCTTTATCCAATTCACCACATTAATAATTAACTATTTTTATTACTAATTATGATTTTAAGTCTGACAGGTCTTATTCATATCCTATACGTAACTACATGTACTGCTTTTGCTAAGAAACATTTATAGATCTTGCTAAAAATAACCAAGTAGAGTTAACCAGCTGTCTTGGAGAATAATAACCAGGCCAACAGGTTATATGTTCTGTTTTCCACTTGATATAATTATTCTTCTTAAGGAAATTACATCAATTACACCTGGAAAGTTTGATTAAAACCTATTAGAGTCAATAAATTTCCCCCTAAAATTATCTAGCATCTTTGTGTACTGCTAAGCTCTGTCCATGTTGAATTTTTCAGTTTCTTCAGCAATTATCACCTTGCTTTTCATCTTAAATAAGCATTGATCACAAAGTCAATGGCTTCATCATGTTACCTCTGAGAAGATAGTTCTCAATTATTGCTAGTAATGGAGTGCATGGCTAGAGCAGTACATGACTAGAGCCTAAATAATTGAAATCCACAAATGATCTAGGAGCTTAATTTTGGATGATAGTTTTATCCTTTCCACATAACGGCTTTTCCACTATGTCCCAGAAACTTCTTCATTCTATGAAATCTATTATACATCACAGCTTAGAAGTACCCTTTACCCCTGTACTGCCACCCACCTTCTCTGGGAGGATCCATCCTTCCAGAACCTCCATTTAAGAAAGGTACCCAGGCCATCCATATCTTCATTTCTCTGTAGGCTGTCCTCTGCATCCTTCTATCATGCCCCCTCCTTGGGTACCTGTCATCCCACCCCCTTATTAGTTTCCCTTTATGTGTTGTCTTCTTTAAAATATACTCTTTAGAATATAAACTCTCTTTTTTCCTATACGTATTTGTACTCCCAACATTTAGTACAAGTCTGATACTTGTTAAGTGCTTACTAAATCTTTGTTGAATAACAGACAAGAAATAAAGAGAACAAGAATGGTTCTACTTTCTCCTTCATTTCTTCCTCCTCTCCAAATACCTCTCCTTAAACTCAAGTCTCCAAAGTGCCTACTTTTTCTTTTTTTTCAGAGTGCCTACGTTTTTCGACAAAGGAAGAGCCAAAAGGAAAGAGGGAGAGGACATACATTTGAGAATATATACCAGAAAATACAGAGTAAAGGAACTTTCCATTGGGAGCAAGATATCTGAACTCAACCAAGAGAGTGTCCCTGATCTCATCCAAAGGAGAAATTCACAAAATTTCTAGTGGAACAAACTGAGATTGATCACATGATGAAGATTGTCAGCAATTCTCACATCTACTTTGTACCAGTCTTCCCCGCTTCAGCACCTTGAAGTGGGCTTGGCATTGCCTATTTTCCCTTTCAAATCTGAAAAACAGGAGCACCACAGAGATGAAGAGCTGGAAGACACTATAGAACTCTCTCCTCTCTTCTCTGCCTTTCCTTTCATGTAGAAATGGGACATAGATTTCCACCAATGAAGAGAGAGGCCCATACCAATGAGCTTTGGGACTTAGGTTACAAGTATATATACTAAAATTGGAATGCTACAAGATGATGATTACATGAAGCATACATGAAAGGCAAATTCATGACACATTTCTTTTCCCCCCCAATACATATACATGGTTTGTATAAATAGAAAAATAAATGGAAGAAAATTTTTACAGAAATAAAAGTACACCTAGGTTATTAGAGGTCTACAATGTTTATGCCTGGGCCATATTAATATAGTAGAAAATATCTATAGCACTCAAATTACTACAGATTTTGTAGAGTAATACTTTAATGGATGTATAATTTCCTTCATTGGAGCAGATTGCAATTAATTTTGTATTTGTCTTTATTCCATAGCTAGTAAGGCAGGCAACAATTTTCAAGCATTTATTGTCATCTACTATATGCTGCTAGGTATTGTGTTGTATGCTAGTGATTAGCAAAAAAACCCAAAACACAAAAACACCCCTGAAAAACAAAAATAATCCTTGCTCTCAAGTTTAATGAAGGGTCATAGTCTAATGAGGACTCCAAGGTTTGCATGACCAGAGACTTAATTACTCAGTGACAAGGTTACTGATGATCTGACTCTCCATATGTAGCTAAAGTGGTCTTCAAAAAAGAGATGTAGTCTTTTTCCAGGACCATATTCAAAGTATTTTCAGCAAAGAAAAAACTCCATAGCTTGCATTTCACTAAGATGATGTTTGAGAACATGATATTACTCCTAAACCATAATGAGATATTTGAGGAGGACATTATAGAGGAAATTTAGTGTTTTGCCAATCATATTATTAAATATTTCTATTACATCATAATACTAAAATTAGACAAAATAATAGAGGAACAAAAAGTCAAAACTATTTATGAAGATAATGAAAAGAAGGAAGGGTATTTCATGAACCAGATCTCAAATTATACTGCAAAGCAGTAATTACAATCAATAAACAATGAAAACAACAGAGTCAAGAGTTTCAGGGTTGTAAGAAACTTCAGAGGCCATCTATTTCAATCCATAAATGACCAAGAATTCCCTCTCTAACATACCTGATAAGTGGATCGCTTTTGCATAAAGACCTTCAATGAGTGGGGGGTCCACTGTCTTCTGAGACAGTACATTTCAGTTTGGAATCATCGTAATAGTTATTATGAAGTTTTTCTTAATATAAGGAATAAATGTTTCTCTTTTCAATCTTTCCTCATTATTCCTAGTTTTTTCCTCTATTGCTAAGCAGCCATGTCTTCTACATGACGATCTGTCAAACACTTGAACATAGCTATCATGTCCTTACATTGCATTCATGTTTCTCCCCTCACCCTGTCCTCCATCATTTCTTTTCTAGTACAAATAGGATCTTCATTCTTTATACCTTTCAGCCAATTATGGGAATTTTTAAGATGTGATCTACTAAAGAAAATCAATTGCAAAAGCCTGGCTACTATTTTCTCATATCTCTTCAGAGATATCCTCAATAGATGGATGGATCATTCTCATAAAGATGTTCTTAACATAAAATAAATACATGCTTTAGTAATTATTGGTACTATACTGTATATACTTACTATTATTATAATAATATTAATATTGTCCTTGATATTTCCCTCTCAGAGATATCTTGCACAATGAATCCTCAACGGTGTCAGAATTCTATTGGGGCGGCTGAGTGAAGCAGTGACAGAGCACTGGACCTGGAGTCAAGAAGACCTGCATTCAAACTCTGCCTCAGACACCTACTGACTGTGTGAACCTAGGTAAATCCCTTAACCTCTCTTTGCCTCATCTACAAAATGAGGATAATAATAGCACCTGCAACTCAGGATATTGTAAAGATCCAATGTGATCATAACTGTAATGAAAGCACAGTGCCTATCACATAGTGAGTTCCACATACATGTGGTTGTGATATTATATGACCTCCAGAATAGATCTCTTCCTTATACATTTTGATCCAACTGCTCTTCCCAACTTAATCTTCCAAATATCATTTCTACTTTCTTATATAACACATCAGATATTGAAGGGTTAAAATCCACATTTGTTTGGTTCAATATTGATGAATTAGATTATTATAGAAACATTGACAAACTTATTCTATTTTCCACATATTTAGTGCCTTCCGGCAAGTTTCATTCTTGGCATGATATAGCCTACTTGGATCTCATACCAAGTTTTCTACAGATTTATTTTCACCTCCACTTTTGCTATTTTAACCTGTACTGCTTGTAATCTTCTGCTACCCTTGTTTGTAGTGTTCTGCAAATGAATTTGTACTATAAATGAGTCTTATTCTCCTGGATTCAATGAAAAAGTAAAAGGTCTGGTTTGTGCCATTAACTAAAATGAAAGTTCCTAAAGAGCAGAAACTGATTCTTGGAATACTCAGAACTTAACACAGTGCCTAGCATACAGTAATTGCTTAATAAAGGCTTGTTGACTGATTAATTCACATTGGGCTCCACTGATAAGACTTAAAGAAGTTTTGCAAAAGAATTACATAATCCTATCAAAATTGAACATAATAGACTCTTCTATTAATTGTGCTGAAGGGAAAGTTATATTTAACTGATAATATCGAAGAGAATATGGAGGGGAGGTAAGAGCAACAAAGCAAAGGCACTAAACCTTCACATCCTGCAAAACAGGGGCAACAGCTGGCACTTCCAAACTAGGCAGCCAACTGATTACCACCACCACCCCCAACACACACACACTCCACTAGAGTCAGGACTGATACTGCAAAGTGAGGCAAGGAAGGAGAGGGTGATGATATAAACAGGGATGTCAATAGGAAGCTTTGGGCATAATGGTCTTCAAGTTGTTATTGGAGTAGGAAGTCCAAGTTCATCACATGAGAGTCTGTTCTTGGGACATGGAGCATCATTATTTCAAGTCTCTCTGGGACTTCTACAAGCAACTTCATTCAATGCATCAAGAAGCATGTGAGAGGGTCATCGTTGTTTTGTCAGGAAGAGTTAGGTTCCATTCAAGTAATTCCCATTGATATTTTCTGGTAATTCCACCTTTGAAATAACTGGCAGGTTGACACCAATTTCATCTATGAAATTGGAAGTTTCTGTCCTGAAAACTTCTAAGTGTAGGAATTTCAGAAATAGTGGGTTCCAGGAAAGGTGCATAGCAGGAGGGAGGACCCCAGTATTCTGACTCCCAATCCAGTAGGGAGATGGGAAGAATCATATAGTTCAGTAGGAATGTTCTTTGCAGATTATGCTGCTAATTCCTCCCATACCTTCTATAGCTCAAAGTCTCATAAAAGGGGAAAAAAAGAACAAACATTTTTGTGAGTTGAATATTTTGAGTGTAGTTTTATTATAGATGAAGAAAAAGCAAACAAATAAGTGTCAGGGAGGTGAGTAATCCTAAAATGCTACTCCTATCTGGGACTCAGGGAAGATTAAGGAAATTTAAAAGATTTGAAAACTCTATATTAGTAATACTTAAACTTGGGAACTATGTTTATTGTTATTGTGGGAGAGCTGAGGTATGTATGCGCAGATTTTGTTAGGATCAATAGTAATGTCAATTAAGTATTTTGTAACCAACTTTGACAAGGCAAATAACATGATAGTGTATGGTTGAAGAAAAACCAAACTTAGAAATTACAAATTTGAATGTAAATGGAATAAATTTCCTAGTAAAGAGACAATACATCACAGAATGAATTAAAATATCATGACCCGACAATATAACACCTACAAAAAAATTCCAACAATATAAGGACACATACAAATTTAGAATGAGAGGTTGGAAAAATATACACTAATTTTAACTGAATCCAGAAAATCAATATTTGTAATCATGTTTTTAGTCAATGCCAAATTCACGGTGGGAACCATGAAGAGAGATAAGTAAGAAAACTTTATGAAGCTTAAAGACTTCATATAAAATGAAGTAATATCAATATTACATGTGTATCAATACTAAATATGTATTAAATATATATTTGCAGTGAATTGCATAGCAACTAAATTCCTAAAGGAAAAGTCTCATTCCCTGAATGAAAAAAGAAGAAATTAATAAACTGACAATGCACTTAAAAATTAGAAAATCAAATGAATTAATGTCAAAAATAAAATGAAAAAGAAAATTATAATAACTAAAGGAAAATAACAAAAGTGAGAGCAAAACAAAGCAATCCTATAAATAGAACTATTTTTAAAAAGATAGTAATATTAAGAGAATTTAACATTTCACCAATATAATGTGTTATATTGCACATGAAGACTGTTATTGTTCTTGTTGTTCTTTGTCCTTCATTCTCAAAGAGGACCAATGACATCAGGAGGATGATGTCTTGAATTGTAAGTGAATTGGATTTAAGTGAGGCAGGGATGTGCAAAGTCATCAGCCTCACTATCTCCTCCAGGGTCTTGGGAATTCAGTGGCAAGACATATCTCAGGACAACTGGAGATTGCTCAGGATACAGTAGCCTACCTAAATTGGAAAGAAATTATAAACAGAATGCTGAAAAATCCCTAGATTTGATGACTATATGAAGAGAAAGGAATGTTAGGAATATATTATATATGTGCATATATATATATACTTTTTATTCAAAAAGCAGGACACTTTGCAAAAATGATCATGGTCTTGGACATAAATAAATTAGAAATAAAAGAAGAAAGAAATCTTAAGCATTCCATTTAAAGACCATTGTAATTAACAGGGGAAATTTGATCAAGAGATGCAGCCATAATTGAAAACTTAAAAAAAAATTATCTCCTTAAAAATTATTGGGTCTAAAGAGAAACAATAAAAAATTATGTGAAAGATAATGACAATAGTAATGAAATGCAGTTAAAGCAGCTCTCAGAGACCGATATATATGCCTGAATTCAGTGATCATGTTGACAAAAGAGACTGATGACTTGAGCATGTAGTTTAAAAAGTTAGAAAACCAAAAAATAAGCACCAAAAAGAAAACTATTAAAATTAAAGGCAAAGAAGATAAAATTAAAGGGCAGCTAGGTGACACAGTGTATAGAGTGCTGGCCCTGGACTTAGAAAGACTCTTCTTCCTAAATTCCTGGTTTCAGGCACTTATTAGCTGTGTGACTTTGGGCAAGTCATTTAAACCTGCTTGCCTCAGTTTTCTCACATGTAAAATGAGCTGATGAAAAAATAGCAAACCACTCCAATGTCTTTGCCAAGAAAACCCCAAATGGGGTCACAGAATCAGACATGACTGAAAATGACTGAATAAATAATAAAAGATAGAATTGAGGGGAAAATAATAGACAAAAGAATGTTTTTTTAAAAGATATTGATAAACTATTAATCAAAAAAAGACATTAGAAAAATAAATTACTAAGATTAAAAATGAAAAAATGTGAGGAAAAAATTAAAATTAATGATGAGGAAATAAGTTATCAGAAACTATTATACACTGTTAAATGCCAGAAAAACTGAAAAATGGATGAATATCTACAAAATACAAAATATGTGTCATAGGTCAATGTTACTTCACTACCTCCCACTCTCAAGATGGAATAAGCCAAGGATCCTCCTTGTTCTCTCCCAAAATAATGATAAGCTTTCCTGGTCACTTAAAACCATTTAAAGTCTTAGTTATATGAAGTGTAGTGTAGGCCTCTCACACTTCGTGTGTGCCCGAGATTACTTGAGAAACTATGCCTTATTCCAATAACCTGCTGACCAGATGAGATTCCATAATGGGGAGAGGGAGGCCACGTCTGCTGAAGCCAAAGATAAGTGCCACTTTCTCCTTGCTTTGTTAAGGCAACATAAACCTCTTCTTTGTTAACTGTTCAATGACTTTCATGTGCTTCATTTCTTCCCAAAATCGAACCCAAACTTAAAAAATGCTGTCATTAGGCTCAACATTTACAATATCCAAATTGACAAAACAGAAAATTAAAAAATTCTAGTTCTTTCCTTCTGTTGATTAACTCCAACTTATCCTGTATATATCTTGTTTCTACACAGTTATTTGCATGTTGTCTCCCCCATTAGACTGTGAGCTCACTAAAAGGAGGGATTGTCTTTTGACTTTCTTTGTATCCCTAGCACTTAATACTTTGAGTGTGGGAGGGGTGGTCTACCCCAAGACTTTCCACAATGGAATGGGCAGATGAGAACACTTTGTTCCAATGGCTATGAAAGTGGCTGAAGCAGGCATTGTGGTGGGCTTAGAGCTTGGTCAGACACCAAAGAAACCAAGGTCATCCTCTAAGTCCTGGGCCATGACCAGTCATCCTGACTTTTGTCCTGCAACTGAACTTTGATGAGTCTGGGAGGGAGTGACAACTTTGCGCAACTCTCCCTCCCTTAAATCTAATTCACCCACAAGTCAAGACATCACTCTGTGATGTCATTGATCCTCTTCAGAAACAAAGGAGAAACAATAACAAAAGCATTTAATGCCTGGCACATAGCAAGCACTTAATAAATGTTTATTCACTGACAATAGAAAATCAAAAGAGACCAATTTCAGAAAGAGAAACTGAACAGACTATAAATGAACTTCTATTTTAAAAGATACTGATATCAACAGAAATAGCAAGTGAAAAATTATCTAACACTAAAGCATTACATCATCCAAATTGTACAAAAACGGGGTTTTTTTAAATGGAAAAAGATAATACTCTATTTTTTTTCTATGAGACAAAAGTAGCACTGATATTCAAATCAGGGAAGGATAAGGCAAAGAAAGAAAACTGTAAACCAATATCACCAATGAATCTTGATCCCCAAATTAAATAAAATATTGGCAAATAGAATACAGCAATATATGGAAAACATAATTCATCATGAGTGAGAATGGAACTCAATTCAATGAAATATAGCAAGCATTTATTAAGCCTCTATTGTGAGCCTGGGCAGTGCTGGGTAGCTGTGATATAAAGATGAAAATAAAAAACGATTCATTTCCCTGAGGACTCCTTAATTATATTAATAACAAAAAAGTAGAATTAATACAAAAAGTCGCTGATAAAATATAACATTCATTTAGATTGAAAACACTAAAAGGCATGATAATATGATAAAAAGCATTAATTTGAAATTAATGCTCTAGGATCTTACAATGACGAGAGACCAGACTCAGTGAGGGCTCTCACTGTCTCTGACACTCAGGGAGCTAGGAACCCTTGTAGTTCAGAAACACAGGTGACTGAGAAAGAATAATTAGTGATTAGGTCTCTGGGTGCTGGGCTGAAGTAATACTCCAAAGCCAAATGATAATTTTTTCCCATAACAGAGGAGTACGGAAAACCCAGGAGGTATCTTACACAGCTCCCTCCAGAAGCATTTATCTGAAATAAAAGTTAGTATTATTTGTAATATAGAAATATTAGAAGTCTTCTTCGGCTAGTGGATCTGATTCCAACCAATCCCCTGTGAGTTTGAGTTTAATATTGGAATGAAATTAAATACTCAAAGTTCATTCAACAATTCAAAAATGAGGTTTACTTCACAATAACGGGAGAGACATTCAAAAAGGATTTTGCAGCACTTAGCTTGAGTGTATTCAGTATCTCCTCCTCTCTCACTTCAGAATTGAAAACTATGTGGTCACCACAGGGCAGGATTTGGTAACTCAGTGGCCTTAAGTCATTCTCTGCTAATTCTGAAGGACCCTAGCTCCTTTAGGTTACCAAAAAG
Source organism: Bettongia penicillata ogilbyi (assembly GCA_023548195.1). Taxonomy (NCBI): domain Eukaryota; kingdom Metazoa; phylum Chordata; class Mammalia; order Diprotodontia; family Potoroidae; genus Bettongia; species Bettongia penicillata. The sequence goes on along the minus strand of JAJHZJ010000518.1, from coordinate 2,674,548 downwards.
CCACATCAATATGGTCATAAGCCACCATGAATTTGCATCAGTAGAGACTCAGTTTGAATCTTAGACTCCTGGGTCAATCAAGTTTGGGGGACAATTTAGTTACCTTTTAGAGAGAGAACTTCCCCAACCTACATGTAGGGAAGGTAGGGAAAATCCTAGTAGATAGTGGTCCTAGATCTTATTCGTACTTCAACTTAATTCTTAGGCCTCAACCTAAGGCATTTAAGGGACCTGCAATGGAGGTATGCCTAAGTCATTTTAGGTCTGGAGCCTCAGTGCAAAAAAGGCAATGTTTAACCTTTGCTTCTAGACAGGGAGCTCTGGCTATACTGCATGCATGTCACCTGAGTGTACCTTATTATCCGTCATTAAAGAATGAGGTTACCAGTTGGCTTTGGAGAATTAGTTCAGTCCAACATCCAAAGGCATAATCACAATTTATTATTCTTCCATCACCTAGGTCTCTGTACTTGAAGAGCCCCATGGGTATCAGAGGCAGTGAGAGCCCTCATTGAGCCTGGCTTCAGTTGTCATAGGATCCTAGGGCATGGGTGGCAACTAATTCTTTCCCATTCTGTGGCAAACAAAGTCCCTTCTCCCACTCTCCCATTCCTACGACTCCAAGTCAATGAATGCTGAGAAATAAATCCTTAACTTCCTCTCTCATCTCTTATTCTCAACCCTATCTACCTCAGCCTACTCATCCACAATCCATATTACTCACTGCCCTCCTGAATGATGGCACCCTTTGGAATTTTTATCCTATTGGTTTCTTGAAATTATTTTTTAAAATTCTGAACTTAAACCAAAAAGCATTTCCATAACTATGTAACTTTCTTTCCCCTCCCTACCCTCTCTCTTGCCCTAAAGATGGCTACCATTAGACACAAATAGGTAAAATTATGTAAAGCCATACTACACATACTTTTATTTATTAGTTCTTTCTCTGGGTGGAGATAGCATCTTCCTTCAGTAGGTCCTTTGTAGTTAATTTGGGTATTCAGAATAGTTGAAATGACTTGGTCACTCCAAGTTGTTCCTAAAATAATATTACTGTTACTGTACACAGCGTTCTAATGGTTCTGCTCATTTTGGTCTTCATTATATTATACAGGTCTTTCCATGTTTTCCTAAAATCATTGAGCTCCTCATTTTGTATAACACAATAGTATTCTATTACAACCATATATTGCAACTTGTTCAATCATTCCCCAATTGGCAGGCATCTCTTCATTTCCAATTCTTTGCTACCACAAAAAAGAACTGCTATAAATATTTTAGAACATATAGGTTCTTTTCCTTTTTTCCTAATAATCTTGGGAAACAAACCTAATATTGGTATTGCTGGATCAAAGGGCATAGGCAGTTTTATAACTGGGCATAATTCCAAATTACTCTCTAAAATGGTTGTATTAGTTCACAGTTTTACCACCATCAATTAGTGTCTTAATTTCTCTACATTCCCTCCAACATTTGCCATTTTCCCCTTCTATCATTTTACCAATCTGACAGGTGTAAAATGATATCTCAAAGTTGTTTTAATTACACCTTTCCTCCAATTGTTTAACAAACTGTCCCGTATCCTAGCTCTCTTTACTTCCAATTCTTTCCATTTTCTTGAACCTACAAAGAATCTGGATCTCCACAGAAAACTCTGCATCCCAGCCACTCTTTCGTTCTAAATGCCTCTTCTCACCTGGACCCCAAAGCACTGAGTCAAGAGGAAGAGTGGTTATGTCCTCCAACAATCACTTCCATTTTCAGGCTATCCCTTTACCATTATCACCCAGTAGCTTTTCTTCCCTTAAGGTTCACTCTCAGCATCTTTATCTCTTAGTCTAACTCCTTGTCTTAGTCATTTCCTGGATTGAAAAACTCTTTGCCTTTTTCCTTATGTTCCATATCTAATTTATGCTCTTTCTCCCTACTGCAATATTGCTTGTCCTCACATCTGTGGAGTTTTTGTGTAAATATATATGTGTATGTATGTATGCCAGCGTGGCCACTTGAAAACACACACATACACACACACACACACACACACACACACACACACACTGGGAGAATAGAAAGGGTTGGAAATCATAGTGAAGATAAAAAAGTAGATTTAGAGGAAGTAAGCCAGGAGAAATTGAAGGATATGAGATGGAAGATGGGAAGAGGAATTTCAGGGATCTGTAGTATAATAAATATGGGTGGAACAGTTGTGGGTGATGATTAGATCAAGGTTATGACCATTTCTGTGTATATTTAAGATGGAATAAAGATGGAGGTTATAGTAAGTTAAGAGACTGATGAACTGGGACACCAGAGCGTTCAAGGGGATATACTGACATTTAGATATAGACATATGTGTGTACATGTATACATACATACATATATGGTAAAATCGTTCTATATATACTTCTATTTATGAGTTCTTTCTCTGGATGCACATAGTATCTTACTTCATATGTCCTTTGTGGTTAATTTGGATATATATATATATATATATATATATACATATATATGTATATATATACATATATACATATATATATAATAGTTAAAATGACTTATATGCTCAAAGTTGTTCTTAAAACAATATTACCATTACTTTATACAATATTCTCTTGGTTCTGCTAATTTCCCCCCTCATTATTTTGCGCAAGTCAATCCATGTTTTTCTAAGACCATTGAGCTCATCATTTCTTAAAGCAGAGTAATATTCTATCACAGTCATATACCACAACTTACTTTGTCATTCCCCAATTGGTGAGCATCCTCAATATTTCTGGTTCTTTACCACCACAAAAAGAATTGTTGTAAGTATTTTAGAACATATAGGTTGTTTTCCTTTTTCTCTAATCATCTTGGAAAATAGACCTGGTAGTGGTGTTGCTGGATCAAAGACAAAGGCAGTTTATGAATTCTTTGGTCATAATGCCAGATTACTTTCCAAAATGATTGGATCAGTTAAAAATTCTACCAACAATGAATTAGTGCCCCAATTTTTGTCAATATCCCTTCCAACATTTGTTGCTTTTGCCTGCAATCATTTTAGCCAATTTGATAGATGTTAAATGATATCTCAAGGTTGTTTTAATTTGCATTTCTCTAATCAATAATGATTTAGAGCATTCTCACATGACTATAAATTGTTTTGATTCCTTCATCAGAAAACTGCCTATTCATATCCTTTGACCTTATATCAATAGGAGAATGACTCATATTCTTATAACTTTGACAAAGTTCTTTATATAATTGAAATGTGAGACCTTTATCTGAGAAACTGTCTATAAAGTTCCCCCTTTTCAACTTTATGCTTTCATTCTGATCTTGGCTATATTTATTTTATATAAAACCTTTTTAATTTTAAGTAATCAAAGTTTTCCATTTTATACCTCACTTTGCTCCTTATCTCGTTTTTTCATAAATTGTTCACCTATCTGTAAGTCTGATAAGTAAAATGTTCCATGTTCTTCTAATTTTTGTGCAATATCTCTCTTTGGATCTAGGTCATGTACTCATTTTGACCTTATCTTGGTAAATAGTGTAAGCTACTGATATATGCTCAATTCCTGCCATACTGCTTTCCAGGTGCTCTACAACTTTTACCAAATAATGAATTCTTATTCTAAAATCTTTATAAAGTTTTCATATTTGTCAAATACAAGGTTATTATATTTATCTGCTGCTATAAATTATGTATCTATTCTGTTTCTTAGTATCAGATAGTTTTGATAATTACTGCTTTATAATATAGTTTTATAATATATATAGTATATATATAGTATATAAATATATAAGTATATATAGTATATAAATATATAAGTATATATATAGTATATAAATATATAAGTATATATAGTATATAAATATAGTGCTTTATAATATAGTTTAAGATCTGCTACTGCTAAGCCTTCTTTCTTTACATTATTCTTTCATTATTTCCTTGAAATTCTTGATTTTCTAATCTTTCAAATGAATTTTGTTATCTTTTTTCGTAATTCTGTAAAATAACTTTTGATAATTGAGATGGCGTTGAATATATATTAGTTTAGGTAAAATTATAATTTTTATTATATTAGTCCTGCCTATCCATGAACAATTAATATTTCTCAAATTATTTACATCTGATTTTATTTGTATAAAAGTTTTTTATATAATTTTGTTCATATAATTCGTGGGTTTGTTTTGGCATGTGTATTCCCAGGTATTTTATACTGTCTAGATTTATTTTAAATGGAGTATCTCTTCATATCTCTTTTTGCAGGATTTTGTTTGTGATATATGGAGTGCTAATGATATATGTGGATTTATCTTCTACCTTGCTACTTTGCTAAAATTATTAATTGTTTCAGCTAACTTTTTAATAATTGAGTCTTTGGGATTTTCCAAGTATATCATCATATCATCTGCAAAAAGAGAGAGTTTTATTACCTCATTCCCTATTCTGACTTCTAGTTCTTCTTCTTCTCTTATTGCTATTGTCAGAATTTCCAGTACAATATTGAACAATATTGGTGACATCTGATTTTACTGGAAAGGCTTCTAGTTTATCTTAATTGTAAATAATTCTTGCTTATGGTTTTAGATAAATGTTTTTTATCAGTTTAAGGAAAAATCCATTTATATCTATATTCTCATGTGTTTTTCACAGACATGAGTATTGTACTTATCAAAAACTTTTTCTGCATCTATTGATATAATCATGTGATTTTTTAAAAACTTTTATTATTGACATAATCATATTTTGTTAGCAGTTTTCCTTATGTTAAGCATCTTTGCATTCCTGATAAAAATCTTACTTAGTCATAATATACAATCTTTGTAATTTATGGTTGCAATCTTTTTTTTTTTATGGTGAAGCAATCAGGGTTAGGTGACTTGCCCAGGGTCACACACCTAGTAAATGTCAAGTGTCTGAGGTCAAATTTGAACTCAGATCTTCCTGACTCTACGGCCAGCACTCTATTCACTGTGCCGTGACCTAGCTGCCCTTTGTTGCAGTCTTTTAACTAGTATTTCATTTAGGATTTTTGTATCCACATTCAAATAGTGAAATTGATCTCTAATTTTCTTTCTCTGCTTTTACTCTTCCTAGTTTAGGAATCATATTTGTTTAATAAAAGGAGTTTAGTAGGATCCTTTCTTTGTCTAACATTCCATACCCTGGCTGCTTCTCAACCAGGCCTATTCAATGAATGGGCGTTACCTCACCCTAAGTGAGTACCTGCAAAGACCTTGGCCTGAAGGGCCCAAGGTCTCCCAGTGCATCCTGGGTCATCTCCAGTCATCCTGATGAATATCAGGTCACTGGATTCAGATGGCTCTGGAGGAGAAGTGAGGCTGGTGACCTGCACAACCTTCCCTCACTCAAAACAAAGTCAAGTGCAAGTCATGTCATTATTTCTCTGATGGCATGGTCTTCTTTGGCAACAAAGGATGAACACAATCCTGTGAGTAGATGCAGCTGGCTGAATGGGGACCCAGCTAACTGGGTAACAACTCCTCCTCTCCTGTCTGCCTCCCCCTCCCCTTGCTTCTCCTCTCCAAAGGAAGGTAAATTTGGATGGCCAAAAGATGCCCAGTTGACTTGGGTTTTACTGGCTCCTCCCCTCTCCTCCTCTCCTCTCCTCTCTCTCCTTTCCTCCCCTCCCCTCCTCTCCCATCTCCTCCCTTCCTCTCCCCTCTTCTCTCCTCTTCTCCCCTTCCCTCTCCTCCCCTCCTCTCCCAACCACTCCTCTCCTCTCCCCTGATGTCTTTGTTTTTCTTGGTGTCATTAAAGTGGCCATGCCCTGGCCACTTCTTAAACAGTCCTGTTCAATGAATGGGCACTGCCTCACCCTAAGTGAGTACCTGCAAAGACCCTGCCCTAAAGGGGCCCAAGGTCTCCCAGTGTATCCTGGGTCATCTCCAGTCATCCTGAGGAATATCAGGTCACTGGATTCAGATGGCTCTGGAGGAGAAGTGAGGCTGGTGACTTGCACAGCCCTCCCTTACTCAAAACAAAGTCAAGGGCAAGTCATGTCATCATTTCTCTGATGGCATGGTCTTCTTCAGCAATAAAGGAGGAACACAATAGGTTTATTATTGCTATTGCTTCATTGTCTATGGTACTTTTTATGAAAATGTAGTTACCCTGTTTATATCTTTAATTAAATCTATTTCAACCATAACTTTGTCTGAGATCATAATTGCTACCTCTGCCTTTTTTACAGTAACTTAAACATAATAAATTCTACTCTGACCCTCCATTTTAACTCTGTGTGTATCTCCTATTCTTAAATGTGTTTCCTGTAAATGACATGTTCTTGGATTCTAATTTTTAATCCATTCTGCTTTCTATTTCTGTTTTATGGGTGAGTTTGTGCCATTCATATTCAACATTATAATCACTATTTGTGAATTTCTCTCCATCTTATTTGTACTCACTTTGGACTATCTGAAAGTTATGATCAGAACAAGAATCTGGATACAGTATTATAAAAAATTATGAAGGAAAATTGCCCTGAAGTTCTTGAATAAGAGGGAAAAGAAGAAATGAAAAAAATCTACTATTCACCACCTGAAAGAGATCCATTTTTAAAAATCAAATTAACAAGTGGTTTATCTCCTTTTAAAATATGCCCAATTAAATACTCCATAGTTTTAATATCATAACAATAGCCTCTAATAACTAGCACTATTGTACTTCTCGGCCTCTCTTTCTGTCCTATCCCTATTACCTTATCTTTTCCTTTTAACTTTCCATTTCTTATTCTCCTCAACATTCTCTTATCCTCTCTCCCCACTCTCCTAAATCTTAATCTATACATCCTTCTAAAATTCCCTCCTTCACTCTTTCTCCCAATTCTATCACTTCTTTACAAGTCCAAAAGTTTTCTACACCCTTCTAGATGTACATATTCAACACAATTTGATAAGAGTAAGATTTCAACATTACCGGTCCACCCCCACTTGCTTCCTTTGCATCAATTTTTCTTCATGTCCCATTTTATGAGATAATTGCTTCTTTTTAACCTTTTCCTACCCAGTTTTGCTTTTTATAATCACTCTACCATATACAACTCAGCCTCAACCTTTCTTTCAAATTAACCTAGCAATAATGATAGTTTTAAAGATACTGATAATATTCATATAGAAGTAAACAGTTTCACCTTAATGTATCTCTTGTGATAAGTCATTAATGTTTTCCTTATATTTCACCTGGATCTTTTATATCGAATTTTCCATTGAGTTCTGATCTTTTTGTCACAAATACTTGAAATTCTTTCAGTTCAGTTCATGAAATGTCCTTTTTTTTCCACTCAGGAATATACTCAACTTGGTTGCATAAGTTATTCTGGTCAGAACCCCAGCTCTTTTACTCTTTGACATATAATATTCCAACCCCTATGGTCTTTTAAAGTAAATGCTGCTAGGTCTTGTTAAATCCTGACTGTATCTTCACAGCATTTAAATTATTTTCTTATTGTTATTTGCAGTATTTCCTCCTTAACCTGGGGAGTTTTAAGATTTGGCTATGAAATTCCTATAAGTTTTCCTCCTGGAATCTCCTTCAGGTGGTGAACAGTAGATTTTTTTTCTATTCCTACTTTGCCCTCTTGTTCTAGATTTTCTTGTAATACTTTATCCAGATTCTTGTTCTGATCATAGCTTTCAGATAGTCAAATGATTCTTATATTATTTCTCCATGATCTGTTCTCTAGTAATGGCCCTTGGGAAGATTGAAATTCTCTATGATACCATTTGTACCTATAGAACCAAATGTGAAATTAGAACCTAACCCAAACCACAGTTGCTATGTGGCATTAAGACAATTATGACTCAGAAAAACCTGAGTTAAAATCTGATCTCAGCAACTTGTTAGCAGTGTGACCTTAAGCATGTTACCTTACCTGTGCTTATTTCAGTTCCCTGATTTGTAACGGGAATGATGGTCCATCTCCCAGGGTTGTTTTAAGGATCACAGTGTTGCAATGATTATGAAATGCTTAACACAAAGCCTGATACATAGTAAGCGCTATGTAAATTTTAACTATTGTTACTATTATCTCTTTAATTTAATATAATTATTCTATCCTAGGTAACTCTATATTAGGTTTTTGATGTGATTGGCATAAAATGTTAAAGGTAAAAAAATGAATGATTTTCTATATAAGATAATTTTGCATTCAACTAAATTGACATTATCTACCTGGTAATAAATTTTGTTTCATGTTTTGAATACATGATACTGTATATGTTAGTATTGTGTTTCTAAATTTTCTTGTTTTATAGTTTTGGGGGAACCTTTATTTTAAAAATGATATTAACAAGATAACACAATTGTATCATTGGAAAAATTTAAAAATTATAATAATATAATTATAACAGTATAAATATAATATAAAATTATATTGTCCATGAAAAGATATCTAGGGATCAGGTAACTACATGAGACATCTGTGACTCAAAAAGTTGATGAAATTGACATTGAGAATGAGTTACTAGGATACAAGCAGATTTGATGTCAGTGTTAGTCATAACTATTGTCCTGCTTTGGTCCTTTGTGTCCAGATATTTATGTTTAAGTTTCCTTGCTTACTTTGGTGAAATGTTGATCTCTCTCTCAAAATCAGTCCATTGTGAGCCCTCTAAGTAGTTTGATCAGTATCTGACTTTATGTAATTATGGGAATTGTGAGAAAACTTTATTGCATTGTTTGAACTTACCCTTGCATGGCTAGAAAACTGCTTGATCTCTTTGTGCTGTCTAGAGATCCTTAACCAAGGATCAATGTTATTCTGACTACAAGTTCAGATCCAAAGATTGATAAAAGGAATTTTCTCACAATTGTGAACCCATATGTTTTTGAAGAGCTCCTACCAGATCCTTCTGACTACTCCCACATCTGCGGGTGTGTCAAACTTGGGGGTGCATACTCCTGGATCATTTGAAGGAGGCCTGCACAACCTATGGCCCAGCAGCTTAAGGTCCTCAGGCCCCTTACAGCAAGCCAAAGAATTTCCTCTACATCCAAATGAAGTTTTCCTCTACTTTTTTCCCAGGCTGCCCAAAATCCTTTGGTATGCTGCAAGCAGCCCATGTTATAAGCGGACTTCAAGTTGTGCAGGCCTCATCTGAAGAAAGCCCCTGCTCCTGAGCAGATGACAGACCCTTCAGGGACTTGCAGGTTCATCTATTACAGACCCATCCAGCTTACACCAGATAAGATGGCTGTCCCAATATTCTGGACAAGTGCTGAATATACTGTCCTATTTTTTTCTACCTTTCTCTTTTGTTTCCTTGTACCATCAAGACCCTGATTCAAGTGTATATTGGCATTTTCTCTCTCTACATTCTTGGCCCCCTTCTTTTTTCTGCTTACAAGCAAACCATGGCTAGAAGAGACCTATTCAACTCTAAATCTCATCATGGCCCAACTGGCCTCTCATAGCATCTTGGCTTATACCTGTCTGTCCTTTACTGACCAGAGGGGTAGGAGTTCTTTCAGACTTCCTCCTTGAAGAAGGACTAAGACCCAGATCTGTGACCTAGATCTAAGTATAAGCAATGCGGCAGAGTCTGCAAAGGGACCTCTGTAATTCTTGCTCTGACTCCTTGTCTGATCCCCTTACCATCTGTGGTCTGAGAGTTCTGGAAACTGCCACGGTTGCCACTGATTCAGTCTCCTTGAGGCCTACACTTGGTTTGCGCTGGCATGATCTGCACTCATTTGTGCTCCTCTCTCACCCTCATGCAATAGATCTTTCCTGCCAACTTTCTAAATTGTCTTGGGTTGGAAAATTGTTTCACTCCTTCTTTGTATGGGTTCTTCTGCGTTAGAGTCATTATTTAAAGTATTTAGAAGGGTTTGGGGAGAGCTCATGGGAGTCCCTGCCTTTACTCTATCATCAGGTTGAGCCTTCTGTCATGAAGTTCTATCCTAGTCTAGGCCCTCATCCCTGTTCACCTGGATTATTGCAATAGTCTCCTAACTGGTCTTTGTGCCTCCAGTTTTCTCCCATCCATCCACAGGTAGTCAATAAGTTGACAATACTACAAAATATGTTTGGTAATCTTAAATCTTAAAAGTCCTTTCTCACTCAAAAATATTCAGTAACCCTTTATTGCCTCTAGGATAAAGTATAAATTTCTTGGCATGACAAGTAAAATCTTTCACATGTCTTTCACTAGCCTTTCTAGTTTTATTTCAGAGAGTTCCCCTTCATATATACTTTCCATTCTAATCAAATTGGTCTGATAGCTGTTTCCTTTATACAGCTCTACATTTCCTACCTCCATGTCTTTGCACAGGTAGTTTCTCCATATCTGGAATGAACCCCCTTCTCACCTAGAATTCTGAGCTTCCTTCAGTGCTCAATTTACATGCTACCTCCTATAGAGGTTTCTTCTGATGTCCTAGTCATTGGTACACTCTCCTTCTTGAAATTATTCCTAATTTACTTGCTTGTTATATATTATGATCTCTCAGAAAGCAAGATTCTTGAAAACAGGATACATTTTTTGTTTGTTTTGTATTTATGAGGCCAAGCATGTTGCTTTTCATATTTCAGGGTGGAAGCAAAGAACTGGACCTGTGATTTCATTAGTACTGGAAATTACAGTGAAGAAGCTGCTTAGTCTTAAAGAGTTTCCTGGGATGCAAAGAAGCAAAATGACTTGCGCATGCTTATATAGCTAATATAGGTCAGATTCAGAAATTTAATTTGGATCCTTTTGACTATAAGGCCAGCTCTCTATCCACTACAACAAACTTATTCTCACATAATAGGTGAAATTGAATTAAATTGAATAAATAAGCTAAACTTAAAAGATATATCATATAAAAAATTAGAGATTGGAATTTATTATCTTTTACAAATGTGGATAGGAGAAAATTTTTAACCAGTTGTTGTTTAGAGAAAAAATATGAAATATAAATGAAATTGATTATGTATTTTAGAAAGCTTTCACACAACCAAAAATGACACATCCAGAATAAGAAGAAAATATATAGTCTAGGGGAAAATCTGTCTAATAAAAGCCTTGGATTCAATATATATATGGAATTAAAACAAATTTATTTTTATGTATTTTTGAAAATACATGTAAAATAATTTTAACTTTCTTCAAAAAAAATTGAGTTTCAAATTCTCTCCTTCTCTCCCTCCCCTCCCTTCCCTTAAATGGCAAGCAATTAGAAATAGATTATAGATGTATAGTCATAGACAACATATTTTCATCATAGCCATGTTGCAGAAAAGAACCTACATGAACTGAGTGCAAGATGTAGAACCAGGATGCTGTACACAGCAACAACCACGGTGTGTGAGGAATTTTTCTGATAGACTTAACCCTTCACAGCAATGCAAGGACCTAAAACATTCCCAATGGATTCTTGAGGCAAAATGTCATTCACATCCAGAGAAAGAACTATGGAATTAGATTGCAGAATGAAGTAGAATATTTTCTCTTGTATTTTGTTTTGTTTTGTTTTTTCTCATGGTTTCCCCCATTCATTTTAATTCTTCCATGCAACATGACTAAGGTGAAAATGTATTTAGTAAGTGTGCAGAACCCATATAAGATTGCAAACTGTCTTGGGGAGGAAGGGGCAAAGGATGGGGGAAGGAGAGGGGGAGGAGGCAGAAGGGAGGGGGAGAAAATCTAAGATTTATGGAAGTGATTGTAGAAAACTGAAAACAAATTAATTAATAAAAATAAATAAAGATATGCTTTGATATGCATTCAGACTTCATCAGTTCTTTCTCTGGAGGCAGATAGCACTTTTCACTGTAAGTCCTTTGAAATTGTCTTGGATCACTGTATTGAGAATAGCTAAGTCATTCCCAGTTAAACATTGTACAATATTGCTGTTACTGTATACAATATTGTCCTGATTCTGCTTATACCATTCAGTATCAGTTCATGTAAGTCTTTCCAGGTTTTTCTGAAATCATCCTGCTCATCATTTCTTATAGTATAATAGTATCTCATCACAATCATATACCACAACTTGTTCATCCATTCCCCAAATGATGGGCATCTCCTCAATTTCTATTTCTTTTGCCACCACAAAAGAGCTGCTATAAATGTTTTTGTGCAAATTGATCCTTTTCTCTTTTCTTTGATTTCTTTAGGATACAAACCTAGTATTAGTATTGCTGAGTCAAATGGTATGCACAGCTAGTGGGGCAGTGTCCCAAATTCCACCAACGATGCATTGGTGTCTCAATTTTTCTACATCCCCTCCGATATTTATCATTTTCATTTTTTGTCATATTATCCAATCTGATAGCAGTGAGGTAGCACCTCAGAGTTGTTTTAATTCGTATTTCTGTAATAAATTGTAAGTTAGAGCATTTTTTCCTATGATTATAAATAGCTTTGATTTCTTCTTTTGTCCATTGATCAGTTGAGAAATAATGTATTTCTCCAATTTATCCAATTCTCCCGGCCTTCATCAGAGATACTTGTAAAATTTTCCCAAGTTTTCTGCTTTCCTCTAATCATGGCTGCACTGGATTTGTTTGTGCAAAACCTTTTTAATTTATTGTAATCAAAACTCTCCGTTTTATACCTCATAATGCTCTCTACTTCTTGTTTGGTCATAAATTTTTCCTTTTTCCAATATGACAGGTAAATATTCTGTGCTCCACTGATTTGCTTATGGTAGCATCCTTTACGTCTAAATCATGTACCTGTTTTTACCTTATCTGGGTATACGATGTAAGATATTAATCTATACCTAGTTTTTGCTAAACTTATTTCCCAGCAATTTTTGTCAAATAGTGATATCTTGTCCCAAAATCTTGGATCTTTGGGTTTTGGGACATTAGATTACTATGATAATTTGCTACTGTGTCTCATGTACCTAATCTATTTCACTGATTCACCACTCTGTTTCCTAGCTAGTACAATTGTTTTGATGATTACCACTTTGCAATACATTTTGAGATCTGGTACTGCTAAGCTACTTTCCTTTACATTTTTTTTTCATTGATTCCCTTGATATTTTTTACCTTTTGTTCCTCCAGATAAATTTTATTACTATTTTTTCTAGCTCTATAAAATATTTTTGGTAGTTTAATTTATATAGTACTCAATAAGTAAATTAATGGAATAATTAATAGAATCATCATTTTTGTTATATTGGCTCAAGAGCAATTAATATTTTTCTCTTTAAGTCTGACTATTTGCGCGGAAAATGTTTTATATGTTCGTATAGTTTCTGAGTTTGTCTGGGCAGGTAGACTCCCAAATATTTCATATTGTCTGCAGTTATTTTAAATGAAATTCTTTTTTCATTATCCTTTACTGGATTTTGTTGGCAATGCATAGAAACCATGATAATTTATATGGATTTATTTTATATTCTGCAACTTTGCTTAAGTTTTTAATTGTTTGAATTAATTTTTCAGCTGATTCTCTAAGTATACTATCATAACATCTGCACAGAGTGAAAACTTCATTTCCTCTTTGCCTATACTAATTCCTTCAATTTATTTTTCTTCTCTTATTGCTATAGCTAGCATTTCTAGTACTATGTTGAATAGTAATGGTGATAATGGGCATCTTTGTTTTATCCCTAATCCTATTGGAAAGATTTCTAGCTTGTCCCCAGTACAGATAATGCTTGCTGATGGTTTTAGAAGATACTATTTTAAGAAAAATTCCATTTATTTCTGTGCTTTCTAGTTCTTTTTAAATAGGAATGAGTATTATATTTTGTCAAAACTTTTTCTGTATTTATAGAGATAATCATATTTTTGTTGATTTTGCTATTTATGTGGTCAATTATGCTGATAGTTTTCCTAATATTGAACCAGCCCTGCATTCCCAGTATAAATCACACCTACCATAGTTATACATTTGTGGTGTTGTATCGCCAAGACAATATTCACAGCACTGGTGGTGACTATGAATATTCCAGCGTTGCTCTCAATCGCAAAATATAAAAGATTGTCCATATAGAAGGCAGAAGAAAAACATTTATTTAAACACCAGAAAGTCAAATCCCAGAACCAGAAAGCAAAATCCGTCATGGTGACAAAGAAGTTAATAAACATGATCACAGCAGGGGGCGAAACCATTCTCAAACCTCCCTTTCCTCAGCCAGGGCCTTCTCACTATCAACTGTCACAGTGTGCCAGTTGGGCCTGTGTCAGTTGGACCTGTATCAGTTGGCCTGTGTCCTACCTGCTCTGACCTGACTCCACTCACTCACTTCCTCCAGGTTCCGCTCCACCCTTCTTGTTCTACCTCTTCAGCAAATTTCTCCCACCACATATGACCCAGGCTTCCAGGGAATCCAAGCAGATTGTATGGGCCTATTAATTAATGAGAAATATCTCTCCATTTAAATTACTATTATGGGTATCTTGTAATCTCTTTGCTAGTATATTATTTAAAATTTTTCACATCAATATTTATTAAAGAAATTTGTCTATAGTTTTCTTATTCCATTTTTGCTCTTCCTAGTTTCAGCACCATATTTGTATCATAAAGGAATTTGGTGGGATTCCTTCTTTGCCTATTTTCCCCAGTGATTTATATAGTATTCAGATGAACTGTTCTTTAAATGTTTGGTAGAATTCACTTGTGAGTACATCTAGCCCTGGGTATTTTTTCTTAGGGAGCTCATTTACAGCTTGTTCAATTTCCCTTTCTAAAATAGGGTTATTAAGTATTCTACTTTTTATTCTGTTAATCTGGGCAATTTCTATTTTTGTAAATATTAACTCATTTCACTTAGATTGTCAGATTTATTGCCATGTAATTGGGCAAAATATCTTCTAATGATTGTTTTAATTTCACCTTTCATTGGCACAAATTCACTTTTTTCATTTCTAATGCCAGTAATTTAATTTTTTTCTTTTTTAAAAATCAAATTAATTAATGGTTTATTTTGTTATTGTTGTTTTTTTTAAAAAAAAACTCCTAATTTTATTTATTAGTTCAATGCTTTTCTTACTTTCAATTTCATTAATCTCTTCTTTGATTTCAAGATTTCCATTTAATGTTGGGGATTGTTAATTTGTTCTTTTTCTAGGTTGTTTTTTTTTTGCATGTTCCATTCATTGATTTGCTATTTCTCTATTTTATTGCTTTAAGCATGTAGAGAAATAAAGTTTCCCCTATGTACTGCTTTGGCTGCATCCCATAAATTCTGGTATATTGGCTAACTGTCATTCTCTCTAATGAAATTATTGTTTGTATGATGTGTTCTTTGACCTAGTCATCCTTTGGGAATAGATTATTTAGTTTCCAATTACCTTTTAATCTATGTTTTCATGGTCCTTTATTAAATGTAATTTTATTGCATTATGATATGAAAATGATGTATTTAATATTTTTGGTTTTGAAGTTCTAATACATGGTCAGTTTTTGTGTAGGTACCATTTACCACTGAGAAACAAATGTAATCCTTTTTATTCCCATTCAGTTTTCTCCAGATGTCTATAATATCTAAGTTTTCTAAAATTCTCTTCATCTCTTTAATTTCTTTCTTGGTTTTTTTTTTTTTTGTTAGATTTATCTAGTTCTATGAGGTGAAAATTCGAGGTCCTCCAGTAGTATAGTTTTATAATCTATTTCCTCCTGTAACTCATTTAAATCTTTCTTTAAGGATTTGGATACTATGTCATTTGTTGTATGTATTTTTTGTATTGATATTTTGTCTATGTTCTTTTAGTAAAATGTAGTTTCCTTGTCAATCCTTTTAAATTAGATCTATTTTTGCTTTAACTTTGTCTGAGATCATGATTGCTACCCCTATTTTGCTTGTCTGTTTGTTTTATTTTAGCTAAGGCATAATAGATTCTGCTCCAGCCTCTTTCTTTTATTCTGTGTATGACTCTCTGCTTCATGTATTTCTTGTAAATAACATATTGTAGGATTCTGTTTTATAATCCACTCTGCCGTACATTTCTGTTTTATGGGTGAGTTCAATCACATTCACATTCACAGTTAAGTTTACTGTGTATTACTTCCATCCTATTTTCCCCTGTTCACAATCTGCCCTATCAGTCTTCTATCAGCACCCTCACCCATTCTGTTGTTCTCCCCTCCCTTCCTACTTCTATATAAGGCAAGATAGATTTCTATACCCAACTGAGTGTGTATATTGTTCCCTCTTTGAGCCAATTTCAAAGAGAATAAACTTTCAAGTATTGCCTGCCATTCCACTTCTTCCCCTCTACTATAAAACCTCTTCTTTTTCTGCCTCTTTTTTGTGAGATAATTTACCCCATTCTACATCTCCCTTCCCTCTCTTCCCAGTGCACCCTCTTTCTCATGCTTTAATTTTATTTTGTTAAATCATCCCATCATAATCAATTTACAACCATGCCCTCTGTCCATATACACTCTTTCAAGCTTCCCCAATAATGATAAAATTCTTAGGAGTTATAAGTATCATCTTCCAATGTAGGAATGTAAATGTAAAATCTTTTTGAATCCTTTATGATTTCTATTTCATGTTTACCTTTCTATGCTTCTCTTGAGTCTTGTATTTGAAAGTCAAATTTTCCATTTAGCTCCAATCTTTTTACAGGAATGCTTGAAAGTCCTGTATTTCATTAAATATACATTTTTCTTCCTGAAAGATTATATTCAGCTTTGCTGGGCAGGTTATTCTTGGTAGTAGTCCTAGCTACTTTGTCCTCTGAAGTATTAATTACATTCTAAGAGCATTGATGCTTTAATGTAGCAATTGCTAAGTTTTGTATGATACCGACTATGGCTCCATGATACTTTAATTATTTCTTTGTGATCACTTGCAAAATTTTCTCCTTGAACTGGGAACTCTGGAATTTGGCTATAATGTTTCTAAAAGTTTTCATTGTGGGATTTCTTTCAGAGATTATTAGTGGATTCTTCCAATTTCCATTTTACCCTCTGGTTCCTAGGATAGCAAGATAGTTTTCTTGGATAATTTCTTGAAAGATGCTATGTAGGTTCTTTTTTTTTATCACAGTCTTCAGGTAGTCCAATAATTGTTAAATTATCTCTCCTAGATCTATTTTCCAGGTCAGTTTTTTTTCCAGTGAGACATTTCACACTTTCTCCTATCTTTTTCATTCTTTTGATTTTGTTTTATTGTTTCTTGATGTCACATGGAGTCATTAGCTTTCATTTGTCTGACTCAAATTTTTAAGGAATACTTTCTTCAATGAACTTTTGAATCTTCTTTTCATTTGTCTAATTCTGCTTTTAAGTAGATTTTTGTGCTTCTCATACCAATCTTTTTTCAGTGGTCTTCTTGCATCATCCTCATTTCTTTTCCCAATTTTTCCTCTCATTCTTATTTGATTTTTAAAATTCTTTTTGAGTTCTAGGAATTCTTTGGGGCCTGTGACCAATTTACATTTGTCTTCAAGGATTTGCATATAGCTGTTTTGATTTTGATTTTCTATTTTCAGGTTCTTTTGTTCTTGTTGTTTGCTCATTTTCCAGCTTATCTCTTGACTTTTAACATTGTGTTAAAGTTGGGCTTTGCTCCTGATCTAGGGCATCCAAGATGCTCCATGGGCATCTTCCCAAGATTCAGGATTTATTTGAAATCATCCCATCATAGTCAACTTACACTCATATTGCTGTTTTCAGAGCTAGTTCTAGGCCTTTGTAAGTTTCCAGTTCTTCCAAAGTGGGTATGAACTAAGGAGAGGTATGGTTACTGTGCTCTGGTCTGTGAGTGACCACAAGCACTCTTTTCCATCCTGTAACTGTGACTAGGGTCCTCACTCTTCTGTGGCTGTATGCTTTAGTGTGCTAGTTCCTCTCCTCATGCTCGGACTGTGACTCAGAAACACATATGGGCAATGCAACAGAGTTCTGCACCCAGTAACAGAGAAAGATCCTCTGTAACCTCCTTCTGACCAGTTTCCAACCCCCAGAAATTCATTTGCCTCCAGCATCTGATGCTGGCTTGCTAGAGGTTGACCCATGCTGGACTGTTTTCCAACTTCATCCCAACAAGACAGACCTTTTCTGCTGACCTTCTAAATTGTCTTGAGATGGAAAATTGCTTTATCTTGTCCTTTTGTTGATTCTATCTCACCACAAGGCAAGTGTCAAGGTCCTCACTCAATAAGAAATTAATGTCTTGATTAATGTACATTCCCCAAGGGGCTAGAAGCCCAGAATCTTCCTACCTATACCCATTCAACTGAATTTGTCTTAATTTCTTCTTGTATTTCTTCTTGTAACCTGAAAATAGAAAATTGCTATGGTGACAGGGAAGATAGAAATACAAACTCAGAAGAAGACAACAAAATCAAAACAGCTATATGCAAATCCTTGAAGACAAATGTAAATTGGTCACAGGCCCCAAAGAATTCCTAGAACTCAAAAAGAATTTTAAAAATCAAATAAGAATGAGAGGAAAAATTGGGAAAATCATTTCACTTTTTTGAATGTTAGTTTTATGACCTATTAAAATGAGAGGGTTGGAGTAGATGATTCTGAAGTTCATCCAGCTTTAATAAAGTCTGAGAAAGCTGGTGTCCAGTAGAATCCTGGAAAGAACAGTGAGTGTGGCATCTGAAGACCAATTTTCAAATTCAGTCATTTACGTGGGTTTGGGTAAGTCACAAGCTCCCTAGGCTTCAGATTGATCTGTAAAATAAAGGGATTGGACTATTGTGCACTTAGCAAAGTGACAAGTAGATAATAAATGTTTGGCCTTTGAACTCCCTTCTAGATTTATAAGACTAAGTAAGAGCTTTTATTCTGATTTGATTTGATTTTGAGTTTAGATCTAGGATTTCATTGGTGTAGGGAACTCCTGGTAAGGAACTTTTTTACGACTGTTTCACAAATTATATGCTTAGGTAGACTGCCAGGAAGAAAACCTATGGTTAAGTCCTACTTTTGGCAAATACTGATTACTAGACCCTTGGCAATAGTGACCTCTTAGTGACCCCAAGCAACCCTTAATACTACAGGTTGTGGAGCAACTGCTGATTTACATTGGTAGAAGAAATTCATTTCCTGATAAAATACATGTCCAGAACAAAACAAGCAACCCCTCTCCAATTCCCCCCCCACTTACACAAATTATAATTTTAGGGAACTTTCTGGAATACAAAAAACGTAAGTGATTTGCCCAGGGTCCTATCGCTAGTACATGTCAGAGGCAAAACTTGAACCTAAGTCTTCCTGTCTCTCTCTATACACCCACCATAGCACACCACCTCTCCTGGTACAAATTAAGTGACTTAAATTTGGAAAATTGAATAAATTTGCCAGATTTACAAAATAATAGTCCTGTTTTTTCAAAGAGCTGGAAACACTTCATATGATTTTCTATTAATTCTGATCTTGTCTCAGTGAGACCAGAGAAATCAGTTCTCATTTTCCTTGAATAGGTCCAAGAGAGAACCGAGGCACAGAAATTCAGTGATTCACCCAAGGTCACAAGATGTGTCAGTTTCAGGGCTGGTATTGGAATCAGTCTCCTAAGCTCATGTCTATTGTATACTTTCCATGAGATCGTACTGCTTTCCTTGGATAAGAAACCTCATACAGAGAACTAATCAGGAAGCATCTGTAAGGATCTGCAAATGTGAAGACATCAGCAACTTCTGATGAGAACTCTCAAGGATATTTATATCCTTCCATTGGAAATTCTAAACCAGGTCAAAAATAATCTTTTCTCCAAAACATTTTTAGGGAACTGTATTTCTCTCAGAAATATTTATTCTGTTTCCAAAACAGCAACTTATAACAAGTTTTCCTCCAGAGTTAACTAAAATTTATCTCACTTGGGCACCTAGTGGTACACTACATTAACACCAATTCATCATGTCAAGGTTATCTGGTACACATTTGCTCCTTGCTTCCTAGATGGAAACATTTCAACAAGGTTTAGACAAACTGAAGTAATTTTATAAAAAGATCAAGAACTTCTATGCCTGGATAACATTTTCTCAATAGGTCTCTTATTCCAATTAAATATATAAACTTATAAACAGCAGGTGTCTCTTCTACTTTCACAATTGCCTGGAAAGATTCAAAGGAATCAAGTGTATGGTGTCTGCACTTGTTAACTGTCCAAGCAATTGAGAAGAATACTGCATGTTTCTAACAGCATCAAAAATTGTTTTGGCATCAATTTCACTAGTACGTAGGAGCAGCAGAAGGCTTGGCTCTTCCATCATGCATTAGGATATGATTGGTTGAGTTTGCAGGTGCAGTGCACGCTTTTAGAGAAAAGCACAACAGGAAGGCAGTGAGGGTCCCTCTCAGTCAGGCTCTTATAGCATTTGCCTGTCAGAATGCCTCAATCTCTGACACTGATTGATTAGACAGATTAAATAAATAGAAAAGAGATCACAAGGAGATGTTAAGGACATAGTTGCACTTGACACACTTTTTTGTTACTGCTCAACCTTCCCCTACCCAGGGTTCTTGATGCCCAAAACTCTGAGCACCTTATAACATGGATGAAGGAACACAGAGACACATAGGCAAATACATATTGGAAAATGGGCAAAGATATTCTAGAACAAGATTCCCATAACTGTACTCTACCAACAAAAAAACCTCACCAGATTAATTCTTTCTGTGTGTATCTCTCTGTGTCTCTCTCCCTCTATGTCTCTCTCTCTCTTTCTGTCTTAGACTTTGATGTACGTCATCATATGAGGCTGAATTTGGTATATTTATCTTAGAGAAGATCAAGGGGAAACATGATGACTGTCTTCAAGAATTTGAAGGACTATCATATGGAAAAGGCACTAGACCTAATTCTGTTTGTCCCCTAGGAACAATGGGCACAAATAGCAGACAAAAATTTAGGCTTGAGGTCAGAAAAAAACTGCCTAACAATTAGAGCTGCCCAAAAGTAGAATTGGCTGCCTGCAGAGGTGGTGTATTTTGCTCCCTTAAAAGTCTTCGGAGGTCTGGGTGACCATTTGTTGAGTATGTTATGGTAGAAATTCTTGTACGTACGGATTGGACTAAATAGTCACTGGAGTCTCCTCCAGCGCTCAAATTCCTTAGCTCCCTAAAGCTTCAGTCTCTTCTTTTATTTAATGTCTCTAAGCAATCTCTCTGGACCTCTTTAAGACTGTAAGTGACAATGGAAGTTTAGATCTGCCTTAGTAGAAGGAATTTCCTCACCTGGAGTCCTCTATACCAATGGAATCTCAGATAAAGACACCACTTCTTCCTTCTGGGTCTGCTCCCCACCTCCCCCAGGTCCCAACACATATCACATACACAGACTTAGGCACAGTTCTCAGGGTTACTGTAGGTGTTTGCCATGCCCAAATCCAACTATCCTAACTTCCTTCATGTGGCAATCATATGTATCCCTTCTCAGTTTTGAGCCAATGCTCCTAGCAGGTACCACTTAAATATTCTCCTATTGAGAAAGTTCCATTGGCCTGAATTTGTGCTACCTACCATGCCTAAGTCATTCCATGATACCTTAGACACTGTTAGCTTGTCTCTCCTTAAGGCCCTGCACTATTCAAAAGACCAGAAGGTGAGTAAAAACTTTCCTGAAGATCAAGATGTCTGTGCCTCAGAACCTACTTCACTTGACTTTATTTTTAGTAGAAAAAACCTGATCTCATTGGTAAGAAACTCCCAGTAAAGAAAATCTTCAGTCATTGCAGGTTGCCACCTGCTCTGTAACTTAGAATCTGAACAGGAGTCTTGACCATTCTTATGGACACTTCTTAACAGTCTAATAATGACTCTCTGCCCCTTCTCAGAAAAATATTTTTAAATGCAAAACAAAATACAGAAGATTACACAAAACTGATAACTGCATTTAGTTTTCAAAATATATATTTTTAAAGTTCACAGACCCATTTAAGAACCCCTGTTTTAAGATAATAGCCTATTAGCACTGAGGGTTTAACTGATTGGCCCAGGGTCATACAGCCAGTATACATCAGAGATGAGAATTGAACCCTGTCTTCTGAACTGGATTTTTATCCAATATGCCAGGCTATCTCTGAAATGTTAATTCTTCTTATTATTTAAAAATACCTCCTTTCTATCTACTCCAATCCTATCTTTTTACTTTCACCTCCAAAGTCTTCATGTTATCACCTCCCACTTCTGTCTCTCATAATCTGCCTTCTGCTTCCATGATTCTCCTGAAAAATGCCCTCTCAAAAGTGTGCAACATCCCCCTAAAAATCTTTCCTCAGTCCTCTTCTTGGCCTCTCTGTGCACTTAATTCTATTGACTTATTCCTGCTTCTTGAAATCCTCCCCCCTTCCTTGGTTTCTGCGGCAAAGCATTAACTTATCTAATAACTGCAGGAGATTGTTCAGAATGGCTTTCTATATATTCCTTTGTTTTGAATGTCATAGAAAAAGCAATTTCTACAGTTTGCTTCAGTGGTTTTCCCTTTGTAGATTCTACTTCTTCATACTCTTCAAAAAGTTATTTTGTCTTCTCTTATTTTTAAACTACTGTTCAAAGCTATACTCTATCTTACTGAACAGGGATAATGGGAGGGGGAGGGGGACATCACCTCTTTGGTGTTCTAAAAATGGCAGCAAAGTCGTTGTTCAAAGCCATTGGTCTGAACAACATTTTGCTGTGACTTTCCTTGAAGCTTTCTTCTTGCATGAAAAATTGCTCTAGAATTTAGGTAAAGATATTTCATTTGTCTACTAGTGCTACCTTTAAAAATCACACACTGACAAAGAACCTTGGCTTCTATTGCACTGATGGCAGCTTGTTTTTCACATCTGACTATTTTTGCCATGGAAAGCCAAAGATGCTTTTAACACTTATTTATTTACCTGATTTGCAGCTACCTCCCTTTCTTTTCCACACAATAGCCTTAATGAAGTTCCTGGATTCTTGAAGGCCAGGATTGTCTTGTTTTGTGTCTGTGATCCTATTCCCAGCACAGTGCCCTGGCACATGGGAGGTGCTGCCTATTGATTGGTTGATTGTTCACACTTAATGTAAATGTAATTTTCCCAAAATCTTGTTGCCTTCAATAAATTTTAGAAAATTGTATTTAGTCAGGGTTATGTAGTACTTTATTGTTGATTGGAGATAAGAGATAAAGAAGAGAAAGGAAGAGCTAGGAATTGAATAGCTATCTATAAGAATAGTACTTGAGAGCAAAATTTGGATTGTTGAACCACATTTAAAATGAAGGAATGATGGACGCTTAAGGAGAGAGTCTTAAAAGGACAGTTTAAAAAATTGCCTAGAGTGCTGAAAATATAATCATAAGGACTTTTAAAATGAAGAGGAAGGGGAAATGAAAAAGTTGCCCATGTGAATCTAACTAGTCTGGTCACATTGAAAATAATAATAGGTACAACACGGGAGGAAAAATAACAGAAGCTGTCTTCTATTATGACCAATAATTCATAATTCAAGAAAAGAGGCAAAAATGAAACTTTTGCTTCACAAGCAAATATAAAAAGTAAGGGTATTAAACACAGTAAATTAGAGATTCTAATGAAAGGGTACAAATTTAATTTCATATGTATCACTGAGACCTGGGACTCACGACTACAATTTGACTATGAAAGGATATACTTTATTCAGATGGACTAGGAAAGGTGGAGGCTAATGGACTGGTATTGCATATTAAGAATTTATTTTTTGATTTGAGAAAATCCAGGAATCTGAGGAAAAAAGCATATTTGGATGAAAATCAGTAGAAATGGAAAGAGAAGTCCTGTTGTTGAGGTATTTGACAAACTACTTGGACAGAAGGATGTATTAGATGAGAAGTTTGGCAAGCACATTCTCAAAACTGGCAAAAATGTACGATATTGTAATGGTGGAGGACTTCATCTATCTGCTATCTGCTGGAGCTCTGCTTCTTGGCTAATAAATCTGTAGCTGACCTTAATGATAATCTCATTCTTTAAAGGCAGACTGTGCTATGCTTGCCCTGATTCTGAGCAATGAAAAGGAATTGGTTGCTAAAGTAGAAATGACAAGAACCATGGAAGCAAGTGACCACTGTGTCATAGACTTTGTAAACAAAGGAAAAGAATATCAAGTCTGACAATGTTTCCTCGATTTGGGATAACATCTTTCACAGGGCTCAAAGAAAAGTAAAAGCCAATGATCTAATCATGGGGAAGTCAGCCAACAAGAATTAAACTTTGAATACACAAGCAAAATGATTCAAAGGAGAAAAAAGGGGAAATTGTCTGAAGAAAAACATATGGAAATTCATCAACAAACTAGCATGAGCATTTTAACAAGATATGTGTAAGCTAACAATATAGGGGTTTCTCATTAGGGTTTTGGTACTTTTTTCCTTCTTCAGTGTTGGAGAGAGGTGTGAGTTCATCCTTCATAGCCGAAGAAGACCATGCCATCAGAGAAATAATGACATGACTTGCACTTGACTTTATTTTGAGTGAGGGAGGGCTGTGCAGGTCACCAACCTCACTTTCTCCTCCTGAGCCATCTGGATCCAGTGACCAGGTATTCATCAGACCGGAGATGACCCAGGATGAGGTAATTGGGGTTGAATGACTTGCCCAAGGTCACACAGTTAGTGAGTGTCAAGTGTCTGGGGTGAGATGGGAGGGATAATAAGGTAGGTTTCCATTAAACAAAAAAAATAATTTTTTAAGAAGATACATACAGAAGATGTAAGGATAGATAACTGAAGATAAATACAAGTGTAGTATACAGTCCTGTGAGAGTTGTTTCAGGAGCAGTAAAGCCTAGAATTCACTTAAGGCTATGGACACAAAAAGTTTGGGTTTGGTTTTTTTTTTTAAAAAAAGCTATGTTGTGAAGAAGAGGGGTATAAGTAGAGGAAGAGGCATACTAATTGTAATGGATTGGTTGATAATAAAAATGTTGATGAGAAAGATGGACAATATTCACCTCTGAATTGTTTCTTTTCTCTTTGGATGTGAAAAAATAAAATTAAAATGATTATCAGAAAATAGAAACCCAGGGTAAGCAAAATGTTGTTTGAAAAGTACCCAGTTGCTTTCACAAGTGAAAGTCACCAGGCCCAGATGAACTACATCCCAAAGTACTAAAAGAACTGAGAAAAATGATTACAAAGTTGCTTCCAGCGATCGTTGAAGGATCATGATGAACAGAAGGATCACAAAATTGAAAAGAGCAAATATTCCAATTTCCAAAGAAGGGAAAAGAATAAAATCTGCAAGCTATGTTCCACAAGATTGATTTCGATTTCTGGCAAAATTCTAGAACACATTAAAGGAATATTTTATGTATACTTACAAAAAGCAGCAGCCATCACTAAAAGTCAGCCTGGTCTCACCAAAAATAATCCGTACCAGACTGATCTTCATTTCTTCTTTTTTTAGGTTAACTGCTCCTCTAACTCCAAATCTAACACACTATACTTTATTGCCTCCCAGTGACCTGTGTAATGCCATAAATAACGTTTTTCAAATTCACTGATGACACCATGTTTGGAGGAATAGCCAACAACTAATCATTGTAAAAAAAATGTCACTTGTTTCTCAGCTCTGCAATTATTTCTTAAATGTCACAGCTCATGGTCATTTCTCTGTCCTTATCCTTGTCAACCTCTCTGTTGTATTCAACACTACTGACCACTCTTCCCTACTGGATATTCTCTCTCCTCTTAGTTTTTTAACTCCACTCTCTCCTGGATCCCCTCCTATCTATATGACTGTTCCTTCTCACATTTCTCTGTTGGCTCATTATCAATAGCATATCCTCTAACTATGTGTATTGACCAAGGTTCTGTCCTAAGTCCTATTCTGTTCTACCTCCGTTACCTGTTGGTAATCTCATCAGTTCCCATTTCTATGTAGATGACTAAATACATATCTATATAGATATTGTTCATCTTTTGTTTTTGAAGAGGACCAGTGACATTGTGGGGTGATATCTTGACTCATGTGTGAATTGCATTTAAGTGAAGCAGAGTTGCACAAAGTTGTCAGTCTCACTGTCTCTTCCAGGGTCAAGGAATTCCAACAGCAAGATAAAAGTCAAGATTGACCAGTAATGACCCAGAATGCAGTGGATGACCATGGCATATTTGATGTCTGACCAAGCTCTCAGGGCTCCCTAGCATCTGCCTCATGGCCATCAGAACAGCTTGTTTTCATCTGTCCATTCTGTTGGGCGATATCTTCACATGCTTGGGGTAGATAGCCCCCAACACACCAACAAGTTTTAAGGCCTATTGGTTACCTCAGCCTGTCTGTTGAGATAGTTTAATCAGGTGTGACTGCTATGAATGCTACAGCTTCTTGGAGCCACAGATGAGAAATGGGTAATAGCTGGACCCCAAAGATGGAGGAGCAGCCCTGAAAAGGACTCAGCAAGCCCTCATACCAGAGGTGCTAGTGCTCCCTGATCACCCCATATATCCATATATATATATATATATATATATATATATATATATGGATTAGATGTTATACAGAACATAATATGATGGTGGATAATATATAATATACATTAATTATATCTGTATAATATACATCTATCAGCTGTCATGGGTTTAACTATCATTTCTACATAAATGACCCTAGTCTGGCATCGGCTATTGGACATTTTAAACTGGATATCCTAGAGACAGTCTAAATTCAACAAAATCAAATTCTTTCTCTTTCCCCCCCAAGCCTTCCTCTCTTCTACACCATTATTTCTGTCAAAGGCATCATTATCTTTTCAGTCTCAGCAACATCCTCAACTCCTTGTTGTCTCTTGTGCCACATATCCAATCAGTTGTCAGATCTTACTGGTTGGTCTTCCACAGCATTCATCTCATCCCAAACCTTTCCTGTACTCATACAATTACCATCTTAGTTAAGACTTTGATCACCCTTCACCTAGATTATTGCAGTAACCTCCTAATTTGATTTCCTTGTTTCAAATCTCTTCCCTTCTAGTTCATCCCATACTAGACTGCCAAAGTAATCTTCCTGAAGTGTAGGTCTGCCAGTACCATTTCCCAATTCAATCAACTCCAGTACCTTTTTAATATCCCTAGGATAAAATATAAGCTCCTCTATGCTTCTTGAAAAGTCCTTCACAACCTGACCCCAATCAATCTTTTCAGCTTCGTTGATGACTACTGTTCCTCCCAAATTTGGCAATCCAACCAAGCCGCATTCTTTCTTTTCTTCACAGATGACATTCTGTCTCCTGTCAGTGACTTTTGCACTGGCCATCCAACATGCCTGAATGTATTCCCTCCTTATCTCCGCCCCAGAAAGGTCTTCGCATCCTTAATATGAAGGACAGGTATCTTCTGAATGACGTCTTTCCTGATCCCTTGAATTGCTAAAACCTTCAATTCCAAACTGCTTTGTATATGTCAGTAATGGTTTTTATTCTGTGTGTGTGTATAGGTGTGTGTATGTATGTATATGTGTGTATATATATATGTTTTCCAATCCCAAAGGACTCCTGACAAAAAATGCTAGCCACCACCAGAGAAAGAACTGAAGGAGACTGAATGCAGATTGAAAAATACTGTTTTTCACTCTTTTTTTCATTTATTTTCTTGGTCTATGTTTTCTTTCACAACATGACTAATATGGAAATATATCTCGCATGATTGTATGTGTATAACCCATATCAAATTGCTTACTATCTCAGCGAGGGGAAAGGGGTAGAAGGGAGAGAGAAAATTTAGAACTCAAAATTTTAGAAAACAAATGTTAAAAATTATTTTTACATGTAATTGGGAGAAATATCATTAAAAATATAAGTATTTGTCTTCCCCCATAAAATTATAAGCTCATTTTGAACAGGTATTGTTTTATTCTTTGTATTTGCATCTCCAGCACCTAACACAACGTATAGCACAGAGTAGGCACTTTATAATTACTTAATTGATTGGATGACAGGTTCCAAAAGAAGCTAAAACAATGGGTGGAGTTGAATAATGTGAAATTCAATTGGGATGTTCTATAGTTAGTTTCTAAAATCAACTTCACAAATGCAAGGGAGGGGGAGTGAAACATGGTTAGATAAGACTAGTTCCTAAAAATAGATCTGGGGGGCAAATGGCCAGCACATTCAACGAGCCCATAATGTGTTATGGCAATTAAAAAAGTTAATAATGTCCTATGCCACATTAACAGAGGCATACATGCAGAATGAGGCAGGTTATAGTTCCACTTTACTCTCACCTGTTCTTGATCATCACTCCAACTGGTAACCACTTAGGTCATCGCTAGAATTTGTCTTTGGTTCTGGATACCGCATTTAGGGAAAGACATAAACTGGACTGTATCTAGAACAGGGTGGCCCAGATGATGAGAGGACGAATAAATGTGCTGAGTATCAATTTAAACAACTGTGAATATTTCACCTAAAGGAGAGAACTCTTAGAGGAGACTTGATAGTTTCCTTCATTGTATTTGAAAGACTTTTTCCTGTGGAAAAGAGAGAAAGCTGATGCTTGGGCAGAACTACGAAGCTAGGGCGGGGAGGGGAGTACAGTGTGACAAAAGGAAAAACTTCCTAACAATAATTGATTACTTCTGGAAGGGAAAGATAGCCCCTCATTGGAACATAGCTCTAGAGCAGGGAGATATCTTAAAAGTCATCTAGTCCAATGTCCTCATTTTACAAATGAGGAAACTGAGACCCTCTGAAGTTCAGTGACTTTACTTGGTCAAGCTCATGTAAGCAGTAAATGGTAGTCAGGATTCAAACTCAGGTCCCATGGTTGCAAATTTAGCACTCCAAGCTGGGAAGTCTTTCTGCTACTCCATTCTGTACCTGCAGAGACTAGACAACCACTTTTTAACGATGTTAAATGACCAGGTACCGGTGAATCCCGAGGACCTTTGCAGCTCTGGACTCCAATCTTATCTATGAGATTAGGGGGTAGAACTCAATGACCCTCAGAGCTCTGAATCTGTGATCTGGTAAAAGAGTCAAGAGAAACAGAAAGGAAAGAGGATCCACTAAAGTATTAAAAAACAGAGAGAAAAAAGAACAGAAGGAGTTTTAGAGAAGGACACAAACAGGACAACTTTAAAATTAATGCGCTGTATTTATAATGATTCCACTTAAAAAGCATGCTGCCTTTTATTGATTCTCAGCTTCATACACAATTCTCTTTTTTTCTGTTCTTTATATGGAAATGTTCATGTTAATTAATGTTTGACACATACAGAATAACTAAAAATAAACATTATTTTAAAAAATTAAAGAGTCGGAAATCTAGATTCAAATCCCAAATTCACTAGCTGTGGCACCATCAGTGTGTTACATCCGTCCTTTTTGTCAGCCTCAGTTTTCTCAGTTGTAAAATAGGGATGATAAGAGTATAGGTCTACCTACCATACAGAATCGTTGGAAGGAAAAGATTTTGTAAACCTCATCAAGTATAACCTGTACCTGATTAAGATTGCTTTCTATAATATCCTCAACAAAGAATCATCCAGTCTTCATTTAAAAACCTCAAATGATGAAATATTCATTACCTTTAGGTGCATCTCATTATATTTTTGTATATTTCTACATAAAACCTAAACCTCTTCCTCTTTCCCTCTCTCTCCCTTTCTTTCTCTTTCTCCCTCTCTCCCTGTCTCTCTGTCTCTGTCTCCTTGTCTCTTTCTCTATGTCTGTGTCTGTCTCTCTCCAACTTCTACCCCATTAGTCCTGGTTCTGTCCTTCAAGGCCAGGTAGAACCCACATGACAGACCTTAAAAACTTGAATACCACTATCATGCCTCCCCTAAGTCCTCTGTTTTCCAAGTTCTTTCAGTCATTCCTCATATGCTGACCTCAAAGTTCTCCACTACCCTAGTTGCCTTCTCAAATACTTTTCCAATTTATCAATGTCCTTCCTAAAATGTCCTTCCTTCTGGTGCCCAGAATTGACTATAATATCATAGATGTGGACTGACCAGGGCAGAGAATAAGGGGACAACTAGCTCCTTTAATCTAGACTCTTTGCCCTTTTTAATTCAGTCAAGTATCAAATGATGTGTTCATTATTGTATAACACTATTAATTTAGTCAACTAAGCACCTCAGATCTTTTTCAGATTTCTATTTTGCCCATGCTCCCACTAACTCATCATTGTGGTGAAAAAAAATACACAATAAAAAAGAAATGAGAAGTAAAGAAAGACAGGGAAAAGAGGAGTAAGATGAAACAATTGAAACTAAGTCCTCTAGCTAAATGAACTCTTTCCCCCTCTTAATTCCATTACTTTTTGTTTTCCCTTTCTGCTATCCAAATTAACAGACATCTTGACAGCCATCACTCATCCTAGACAGGATTCAGCACACTGCTTCTCTGCTGTAGTTATTTATCTTTCCAACAATAATTCCAGTTATTTATACTGCGGGTTTTCTTCAGCTTATTTCAAAGAAATAAGTATTCTTAGAATCTTACTACCCGGAAGGACACTTAGGAATCCCTTAATCCAATATCTTCATATAGTATAGAATCTGAAAATGAGGCGAACTGAGGCTCAGTGATGTTTCAAGGCTATTCAATGAGTTGGAACAGGATTTCTTGGTTTAAACCATTAGACTTGTCAACCTTTTGCTTATCTGAAAGAAGGAATTCAAACAAGTGTGGAAGAAGAATGTTGCATGACTTAAGAGTTATCTTCACACAGATAACCCCACTCCCCCCTCCAAAGAAAAAAAGTCATTTTACCTGCTTCCAAAAAGAAAAGAACAGGGAAAGAAATATTGAATCTGGTAGAATTAGTCATCAAATATTTATTAATTTATGGCTCATATGGCAATGTACAAGGTCCTTAAGGAGCCTAGCTATCCCCAAAACACTCCAGCAATAAGTTAAAGCAACAGCAGCCGGAACAAGAAGTCCATAGAGAAAGAGAGTAAGTTCCTTTACCCATCTCAGGCTACACAAAATGATGACCAAAAGTCTACAGTAACTTGGAAAGGCTATACACTGGCAGGGGTGGAAGTCAGAAGAAACCATGGTAAATAGGGCTTGAAGCTAGTAGGACCTGGGACCTTGACTGCTGGGCTATCAGTGAAATGGAAACCAGGTCCAGAAAAGTCACCAGGCACAGA
Organism: Bettongia penicillata ogilbyi; assembly: GCA_023548195.1. Taxonomy (NCBI): domain Eukaryota; kingdom Metazoa; phylum Chordata; class Mammalia; order Diprotodontia; family Potoroidae; genus Bettongia; species Bettongia penicillata. The sequence continues at coordinate 2,643,583 of JAJHZJ010000518.1, read as the reverse complement.
ATCTGTACTGGACAATTCATTCAGGGGAGTTCATGAGGTTTAAGGTCAGAAGTCTAGTCAGAGCCACAGCAGGCAACAAGGCCAGCATAGTTTCTAGGAAGCCAGGAGGCCTTAGACCACTAAAATATCCAGTATCCAATTGATTAAGACCTATTATAGCCAAAACAAGAGATGAAGCCAGCTCCAACTTGGAAACTTTGCAAGGAGGAGACAAAGCTGCCAAGACTAACATCAGCATTGGTCTGTGAGGGGAAGGAAGCAGAAGCCAGAAATCTAATTCCTTTCAGAACTATAGCACAGTGACATCCAGATCATATGAGGTGAGGAGCAAATATGGACTGTCCGCCCTATCTAAGCGTCTGGGAAAGGCCAGAGCCTGACCCCAGGACAAAGTCCCGATTCTGGAACTGAGACCGAAGGTATGAAGAAACACAAGAAAATTTCAAATGCAATGAAGATGCATTATAGAGTAAGAGATGTCCAAGAGACAAATCAAGAAGAAAATAACTGCATAATAAGTACAAGTAGGTCCGCAGGGAAAGGAACAGCTTTGCCACAATGATTCAAAAGTGACTGGAAGAAACAAAGATTTTTTAATTCAAATCTGATCTCAGACATTTATTAGTCATGTGACCCTGGGTAAGTTACTTACCCCATTTGCCTCAATTTCCTCATCTGAAAAATGAGCTAGAGAAGGAAATGGGAAATTATGCCAGAATCTTTGCCAAGAAAAATACATGAAGGGTCAGACATAACTGAAAACAATGAGTCATAAAAATGTAATGTACGGACCCACATATACATTTATGTCAAATGTTGACCTTCTCTAAAGTGTAGTTGGGAGGGAGGGAGAGAGACAACTCAGAACTCAAAATATTACAAAAATAGGTAAACAAACCCCCACATACATATATACACACCCAACTATGTGGCTTTCTAATTCAATATGCAACCTGCAGGTTTAGTGGCTCTCATCTTTATGTGAGTTGGTCTAGAGCATGGAAAGGTTAAGTGATGTGCTGAGGATAATAAAACCTCTGGACTGGAACCCAGGTTTTCTTGGCTTTGAGGCTAGTTTTTTCGACACTAAATTCTAGCTAACTCTCTGCCAAGCACATAGTAGGTGTTTAATAAAAGCTTGTTTAAGTAACAGCAATACTCTATGATGAATGACAACTATTCTTAGCAATATAATGATCCAAAACAATCCCAAAGGACTCATGATGAAAAAGGCTATCTGCTTCCAGAGAAAGAACAGATAGTCTGATTGCAGGCTGAAGCATACTACTTTTCACTTTCTCTCTTTCTTTCTTTCCTTTCTTTTTTCTTCCTTTCCTTCCTTTTTATTTTCTCTTGTTTTCTTTCACAAAAATGACTAATATGGAAATGTTTTACATTATTGCACATGTATAACCTACATCAGATTGATTAAGGAGGGAAGAGGGAAGGGAGAGAATTTGGAACTCAAATTAAAAAAAAACAACAAATTTTAAATATTGTTTTTACATTTAATTGAGGGAAAAACAAAATAGTAAGAGAAAAATGCTTGCCGATTGAAAGCAAATGCAGAACAAACTTTTGGGGCAGGTGGGGCACCAGGAAAAGCCTCCACTGAAAGAGGGGGAGCTACACACTATTATTGAAGAAAACCAGAGATTTCAAAATGTGGTGGACCTGGAGAGCATTCCAGGGATAGGACCCAGCCAGTGCAAGGACACAGTCACAGGAGAGGAGTTTGCTTTGTATTTTAGTGGTCTGTCTGAACTGTTCTGGATAAGACCTGAAGGAAACTCAAGTTTCGTCTGAGGAACCACTTCTAGTTGACAGGAAGCATTCTGTTTTTCTGGACTCATATTTAGAATGGGTATGGCCTGCTCTTGTTGGTAAGAGTTAATCAGGCAGTTTTTTTCAGTGTCTTCTCTTATTTTTCTAAGCCTTGCACTGTCCCACACATGTCCTCATCATCTCCCATTCTATTACACACCCTATCCCTGCTCCTCTCCTACCAAAACTTTAACTGTCATGTTATCTCCCACCCTTTAGAATGGAGTTAAAGTGTTATGCCTAAAGAAATCAAGGCCAGGTGAATGTATTACCTATTCTTCTGGAGAGACTGCTACCCATTGTTATTTTCTAATTTATCAATGATCCTAAAAGTGGTTTTTGTAGATGAAAGAGGTCATTGTAGAAGTATTTTAAATGACCATTGTGGAAAAGGTACTTTAAGTGTGGCTGTGCATGAAGTGTGGAACAGATGCATATATATCCAGGGCCAAGCATAGGAAAATTCAGATCCTATCTTCATGGTTGCCTTTTTTTTTTAAAGTAAATAACAAAAAGAAAAAGTACTGTCTCTGAAAAAAAATCATTTAGTTATGTGCCAGTCAAGCATTAAAAAAAAAGTTAAAGGGGAAGGGGAAGGCCTCGCGGTAATGCCTCCAAGCCTACACATGACTTTAAAGCAGGCAAGGATTTGCTGTACCTGCCTGTCAGAGAGGCCAGGGTAGGCAGTTATGGGCATTTGTTTATGCTCAGGACTGGCTTCACTAGTTCTCAGCGGGGATCAGGGACAATGGGACGAAATGTTTGAAAAAGAACTTGTGACAGAAGTAGGACTTTCGGTACCCTAGAAACTGAAGGAGAAGTTGGGGGTGGGGAGAGGCAGGACTAGAGCCCTGAGTGACAGATAAAAATGGAGGTGAGACTAGGAACTCAGTTGCAGGGCTAAGGAAAGGAAAACTTTTCCTTGAGCCTGGGCCCGGAGGGAGGTGTATCTGATGGAAAGGAAGGAGATCTAGGCCAGATCTAGGCAGCAATAATAATAGCTAGTATTTACATAGCTAAATGTTTTCTGTATAGGAAAAGTGAAGGAAAGAAGCATTTATTAAGCACTTACAATATGCCACATACTGTATTAAATGATTCACAAATACCATCTCATACAACCCTGTGAGGCTGGTGCTGTTATTATCTTCATTTTATAGTTAAGGGAACTGAGATTGAGGGGGGTCAAATGACTTGCCCAGGGGTCACACAGCTAGTAAGTGTCTGAGGTCACATTTGAACTTAAGTCTTCCTGTCTCCAGGCCCAGCTCTCTATCCACTGCTCCATCCGGCTGCCCTCTATACATCATCTCATTTAATACTCACAACTACTTTGTAAGGAAGGCACCAGTTTTATGTCTGTTTAAGCCTGGGCCCTGAGGGAGGTATAGTGTTGATGGAAAGGAAAAGGAGGTAAAAGTTGAAGAGAAACTCCCACCAATACACAGCTTTGCCCTGGATCAGAGCCAGGTAATGATGATAACAATGATAATGACTATGGTGACGATGATGATGACGACAATCGTGGAGATGATGAAGACAGTAGATTTGTAGTCACAAACACTGGATTGGAACCCAGGCTCTGTTACTCCTTGAGTGCTATTAGGTAAGCCACTTAACTTCAAGAGACCTCAGATTCCTCGTCTGTCATTAGGGGAGATAGACTAAGTGCCCTTCCAATCATTGATCCTATGATCCTACTTCTTCTTGGAAAATCACTACCTTTTCATGGTGGGACCTGGTCCTCTAAGGTGTGATCGCTCAGTTTGCTCTTGGGATGGCATTGACTATGTATGAGTCTTTGCTTTTCATAATGTCCATCCATCATCTCAGACAAGGGGTTCTGTTCTAGCTAGATTTTGATGACCTGATAGAATGAGCATAATTGGGCTGTGACTTCATTGGGTAGGAAAATAGTCTCACAGTTTTAACTGAGGACACAAGACCATTAGTATCACTGGAAGGAGTCTATATCAAAAGTCAGGCTTAGTTCAAATGCTACTTTCTTTACAAAGCCCTCCTTTGTCCTTCCATTCGGTATTGCTATGTACTATCCTGAAATTACCTTGAATTAATGAATCTATGTCCATGCTATATTTTCCCAGAAACATGTGAGCTCCTTTAGGGCAGAGAATGTCATGTTTTTGTCTTTCTAGCACGGTGCTTTAACCTAGAGGATACTTAATGAACATTTACTAAATTTAGTGTAATTTAGCCAAAAGTTCCAGACTTCACAATTTTTTCTTTTTTGGATGGATTGCTAAAAATGCCAGTTTTGTGTCATTTTCAAATTGGACAGACATGGCATCTCTGTCTTTATTCAAGTCATTTTGAAAATGCCATGGAGCCACACAGTAATCCCTGAGGCACTTCCTTCAAAACCTCCTTTCCAAGCTGACATTAAACCATGAATGATTGATTATTCCATGAGTCCAGCAATTCAAACAATACAGAATCCACCTTACTGTGCTATCATCTGGCTTCATCCTTCCATCTTGTCTGCAAAAACAAAATGAAAGACTTCAAGAAATGCTTTGCTAAAATCTAGGCAAATTATATCCACAGTGTACTTCTGTTCTACCTGAGAAATAGCCTTGTCAAAAAAGACATTATGTTAGTCTGACATAACCTGTTTTTGATGAGGTCATTTTAGCTCTCTGTTACCAGCACTTCTTAAACAATCTTTTAAAGGATATTTCCTAGAATTTTGCTAGGATAAAAGTCAAGCTCACTGGGACTCCTTGACTTGATTTAATGAAGATCTCATACTTCAAAAAGCATAAAGAATTTTATTCTAGACCTGATTCTCATCGCACAAAAAGGAACTTGTTGCTGAGGGTAGAAATGAGGGGAACATTGTGGGAAACTGACCACTCTATCTTCAACAAGATATGTGGAAGAAAAGAAAAAGCCTGAAGATGTGACTTTAAATTGAATCTGGAACATAGATTCATTGCCCAACTGGCCCAGTGACATGATCTGTGTCAAGACACTGGAACACCATGACATCACATCATAGTTAGAGATAAACCAAAGGGTCAGATAACTCTCCTGCTTCTGGCTTCTTCCTTCAGAGGAATGGTAAACACACACACACACACACACTCATATATACTTCCTAAACATATACATGAACACACATGCAAAATGACAGCATACTCTATTTAATTATGCTTTTCTTTATTGTGCTTTGCAGATCTTGCTTTTAAAAAAAAATAGATTGAAAGTTTATGGCAACCCTCAACAAGAAAGTCTATGAGCACCATTAGGTCACATTTTGGAGATTCTCGCAATATTTCCAATTTGTTCATTATTATTATATCTCTTACTGTGATCTGTGATCAGTGATCTTTGGTGTTACTATTGTAACTGTTTTAGGGAGCTACAAACTGCACGCATATAACGTGGTAAACTTGCGATAAAGGTTGTGTGAGTTCTGACTGCTCCACTAACAGAAAACGGAATGTTCCCCATCTCCTTCTCCTCAGGCCTCCCTATTCCTGAGACACAACAGCATTGAAATGAGGGCAATTAATAACCTTACAGTGGCCGCTAAGTGTTTAAGTGAAAGGAAACTTTATTGTTGTTTTATTTTAAGAAATTGCCTTTCTAGACCAACTTCCTTATAGGAATAGATTGCATTTCACCAATCTATTCAAATGCCCCAGAATAATGCTGATTGTCTATGTACTCTTAGCAGGCCTGACAAAGCTACATAAGCAAAATCTGTACCCTAGAAAGCTAAAGCGGCTATTAGAAGTGCTCTGATGAATTTCTTTTCAGATTTGCCACCGCTTTATTTGATTTCCAGGCTTGTGGACCCACTGGTTTGTCTCTTTCCTGGTTGAGAAATGGCCTAACAATGCCTACCACACAGCATACACACTTAACAAAAGCTTGCTGATTGACTGATTTGAAGACTAGCCAAAAACAAAGCATTTAATTCAGCCCCTGGGCTACAGAAGCATTTACTTTTTATCTATTAATTTGGCACTCATTATTTTCTTCTTCTTTATCTTTTTAAGGATATGTTCTATCTCTTCCAACTACAGTTATTCCTTTCATATCTGGAGGGTTAGGGCCAGGCACCCCCACACTCTACTCCCAGTCCCACGTTCCACCTGGAAAATCTGCATAAAATTTTTGGCAGTCCTTTCATACCAGAGAATACGTCTGAATTTTTTTTTCTTTTATGAAGTGTTCACAGCACCTTACTGTGAAACTTGGGTTAAGTATTGGGTCATAGGCTATGTGTCATCTTCCGGTCTTCACACACCATCTGCAGCCTCCACAAAACTCCCCCAAAATTCCCATTTGATTTCTTATATCTACCCACAATATCTTAAAATCTCAATGGGGAAGCAATGATATGGAAGGGATAACTGTCAGTTGGAGGAAAGGATTAAGTGTCACAAATCTCAGAGGTGACGGGGGTCTCAGAAGTCATATAATGTAACCTATACCTGAACAAACACCAGTAGAGTGAATGTCTTGGTCTGATCTTCCAAAGCAGAAAGACTTCAAGAGTGAGCCTGTGACAGATTGTATGCCTGTCTTCTTAGGACTGGCCTAGCTCTGGTCTTGCTGTTCTCTCCTCTGGTTACAGGACCAATATCTACCATAGTCCTTTCCCTTCCACCTATCACCCCTACTTACCCAAGTTACGAATAGATGAGTCAAGGTTTACACTCTGCTCACTTTGTGGAGCTTTCTGGTCACCTCCCACTAAGTTGATGTGACTTCTTGGTCACCTGAGAGAATAAAAATTCACACTCAAGTGGAGTCAGGGTCCTTCCAATTCAGTGGACATCTGATGCTTAAGTCACCACAGCCTGACCAAACTCACATCCATATACAGACAAGGGGGGCTAACTGCTTCTGTATTCTTTCTATTTTAGGGCTAAGTAAACCTCCTTTTGTTAAACTGTTCAATAACCTAGACATGCCTCATTTTTTCCCATGATAGAATCTGGGCTAATCAGGCTGCCAGCCTTGCCCACACTTAAGTGGGAGTGCAGTGGGGAAGAGGGCGGAGTCAGCTCAAAAACAAGAACCCTTGCTAATTTTTCCATGTGAGCATCTTCACACAGAAATCCAAAACTCCTACAAACCAAGGTTTTATTAATTGTTTTGTTGATTGTCTAGATTTAAGGTGGTGATAGAGAAAATGTTAATAATGCAGGCTAAATCTAAAAGTGTGTTGAACTTTACAAACATATCCCTGCCTGATGCTAACTCTGCCCCTGGGCAGTTGTGGGGTGGAGATTTGTCATAGACCATGCTAAAAGGGTTCCATGATACTGGTTAATGGGCAAGGCTGTCAGAAGGAAATAAGCATTTATGAAATGCCTACTGTGTGCCAGACACTATGTTTAAACAGCTTTACAAATATTTTCTCATTTGAACCCCACAACAACCTTAAGAAGTAGGCACTATTATTATCCCTGTTCTACAGTGGAAGAAACTGACAGAGAGATAAGTGACTTGCCCAGGGTCACACTGCTCTCTGAGGGTCACATCTGAATTCAGGTCATCCGGACTCCAGGCCTAGTACTCCATCCATTGTGCCACTTAGCTGCCTCTGGGTAAATTCCCGACATAGTGGGGCCAAAATTGTGTTTACCATCCCCAAATCAGGAAGATAAATGCTGAAACTATATACAAGAGCAGAAAAAAGTGAAAGTCCTCTCTAAATCAGTACCACACCAAAGGCCCAGGGGGACTAAGGAGAGCAGATTTCTAGGCATAATGGTCAACAGCATGGTGTCAAGTTGTTCTTTGAATTGCGTACACAGAACCATCCAATTAGAATATGAAAACCCTTGTCTTAAAGGACCTTTGAACTTTATCAGAAAGAGGCACATAGCAAGCAACCAGAATCAGGGTTAATAACCTGGGGTCTGTAAATTTATTCTCCTAGTATGTTGATAACTGAATTTCAGTGTAATTTATTTTCTTTGTGATCTGATGCTTCTTGTGCATTTAAAAACATTATCCTGGGTCCATGAGATTTACTAGATTGCTGAAGAGATCCATCGCACACACACACACACACACACTCTCATACACACACACGCTCATACACACACACCACAAACACACACACACAGGTTTAGAACTCACAGAGGAGGAAAATGTGACATTGAAAGTAATACCCCTTGTACAGGACAGACCATAGTCTCCACAGGAACCCATAGAATCCATAGAAAAAGGCAAGATAATTGTGGGCAGGTGTTATTCTGGAGGAATTTATGGAGGAGGAATGATTTTGGCTGGGTCTTGAAGGAAGTGGAAGATTTTTCTACACAGAGATGAGAGAACTAATCATTCCAGGTGTCAGCAAAGGAATTAGGCAAAGAATAAGAAAAGTATCTGTGAGGATTCATGGGATTAAAGGATTTAGGGCAAGAATAGACTCTAGAGGTCATCCAGTCCCATCCACTCATGTTACAGATAAATTCAACAAATACCTAGTACAGTGACTTACACATAGTAGGTGTTTACTAGAGATGGGTTGAGTGAGTAAACAAACAAGCCAAATGGATGTCAGCTTGGACTCTTGCTCTGCTTTCCCAAAGACATCAGCTAGCTTCCAGTGATACTAATGGTCTTGTGTCCTCTACACTAAAACTGTGAAACTATTTTCCTATCCTGTGAAGTCACAGCCCATAATCATGCTCATTCTATCAGGTCATCAAAATCCAGCTACCAGAATCCCTTGTCTGAGACTGATGAACATTATGAAAAGGAAAGACTCATAGTCAAGGCCATCCCTAGGGAACAATTTGAGTAATCACACCCTAGAAGCCCAGGCCCCATCATGACAAATAGTGATTTTCTGAGAGAAAATAGGATCATAGGATCATAGACTGAAAGCTGGAAGGGTGCTTAGTCTATCTCCCCTAACATGACAGAGGAGGAATCTGAGGTCTCTTGAAGTTTGTATGGCTTACCTAATAGCACCCACGGAGTAAGGAAGCCAGGGTTCAAACCCAATGTAACTACAAATCCAGTGGTCTTTTCACAAAGAAAAAGTCAGGTCTTCTTATTCCAAATCCAGTACCCTTTATATTAGACCACATTGTTACAAGAGAGCTCTGAGATCATCTAGTTTAATGCCTTCACTCTGTAGATAAAGAAATTGAGGCATACTGAGGTAATATCACCTGCCTAAGTCACATTGTTTGTATGTAACAGAGCCAAGAAGTTACTGAATCTGAATCCATTCCTGATTAGGAATTGCTTCCAAAGCATTCTGGCCAAGTTAGCATTGAAGACCTCTTACAATGGGTGTCAATGAGTTTGGGGGATGTGTACCTCAAGTGTGTGAAGACCTTCCCTGGTTAAATAAGTGGATGAGAACAGTCTCTTCCAATGATGAGAACAGGCCATGAAGGCACCTGAAGCAGACTTCAGAGCTTGCTCAGACGTGGAAGATGCCAAGGTCATTCATGGCATCCCAGGCCATCAGTAGTCATCTTGATTTTTGTCTTGTCACTGGAATTGGAGGATTCTGGAAGAGAGAATGAGGTTATGGCTTGTACAACTCTGTCTGATTCACTTGCAAGACACCCCATGGTGTAACTGGTCCTCTGAAAATGAACAGAGACAGAACCAAAGTTAAAACCCAATTCTTGTGCCTATGAAACCAGGGGTCTTTTCCATGACTCATGCCAAAGATTTGCTGTTGTTCAGTTGCTTCTCAGTCATGTCCAACTCTTTGTGACCCCTGTGACCGCAAGCAAAGCAGTACCTTTTACTGTTTTTGTTTATACCAAAAAGTAATATGATTAAGGAATGATCTTTCCCACCCATTGTTAGGCTTGCCCACTGAGGGAGCTGTTTTGTAGGAGGGTCCAAATACCTTTTGTTTTTTCTATTGGGCCAGAGGGTCAGACCCTCTGGCTCTGAAAAGTGTGTAAATACTCTGAGGGTGAGGTTTTATTTTGGGGCTTACTGACTGGAAGTGCTTGTTTGGCCAGACAAGGACTCTGGGAAGCCTCTAAAGAGCCCCCCACCTTGGGAAACCCAGGTGTTAGTGCTTTCCTCTCTGGTAATATGGTCAAACAGTTGGATCTGTCTATTGAATTGTGATGAATGTATTGATTATAGTCACACAGAGGAAGTTATGTCTGTTGATCTTTGATTTCTCTGCATTTTCTCTGAAGTTCAGGGTGTTGACTTTTTCCCCTGAGCTAACTGAATAATACATGTGCTTGATTAAAGTGATTGTTAACTCCTCAAAAGTTGCCTTTCCTTTTAGAGAAGTAGATCAAAGAACCTGTGATAGCAGCCCCCGCTATGTATGTCAGGGTGCTTACTGATGCTTACTGATACAACCCCATTTGGAATTTTCTTGGCAAAGACATTGGAGTGGTTGCCATTTCCTTCTCCAGATAGATGAGGCACTAAGGCAAACAGGGTTAAGTGACTTGCCCAGAGTTATACAGCTAGTAAGAGTCTGGGACTAGATTTGAACTCGGAAAGATGAAGTCCCAGCAGTCTATCTGCTGTGTCGCCTACTTGTCCATGCTAAAGAAAATGACATCTAATCTGTACTAAAAAAAATTTTTAAAGGTCTAATACATATAATTAACCTATACCTTGCCCTATTCCATCATCACCAAGGCAAAGTACCTGGCACTACCTCTCTCCCCTCCCACAGAGCCCATAGCTTGTTACCTTGTCATGATCTTTTTGCTCTATAAAAATGGTAGAGTATAGGAGATAAGGAAGGAATGGTATATGACAGGCAAGAGAATGTGTCCTGTGCCTAAACCCCTTCTAGGGATAGCCCACTCTGAAACCTTATATATAAGTCTGAGATCACTGGCTCATAGGATTTAGAGAGAAAAGGGACTTCAGAGACCTTCCAGTCCAATACCACTCATCTTACAGGTTGGAACTAAGGCCCATTGCTCAAGGTCATGAAAGTATTTCCCATGTCTTCATGGAAAAGGTCTCACAGATTGATTTGTTGAGCATTAAAGAATACTTTCAGGTACTTTTCCCCATCCCTTGGCATCTTATGACATAAAAGCAACATCATGGTGCAGAAACCAGGACAGCTGGTTCACGTCCTATCTCCCTCACTTGTTAATTGTAAACCTCTGTTTTCTCAGCTGTACAATGTTGTTGCTGTTTCATTCAGTCATTCAATTTTATCTGACTCATCATGATCCTGTGGACCAGGACATGCCCATACTATCCACGGGGTTTTCATGGCAAAGATATTGGAATGTTTGCCATTTCCTTCTCCAGCAGGCAGAGGTTAAGTGACTTGCCCAAGGTCACTCAATTAGTAAGTGTCAGAGGACAGATTTGAAGTCAGATCTTCCTCACTCCAGGCCCAGGACTCTAACTGCTGAGCCACCTAGCTGTCTCCTAAGCAATGCATTGGGGCATAACAATACTGCAGTGCCTACCTGCAATTGTAAAGAGCAAATAAAATAAGGTAAATCAGGCACTTTGGAAATCACAAAGTACTATATCAATTCTAATTATTATTAATATAGCTTGTGCCTTCCACTCCAATATAATGGAAACTACTTGAGGGCAAGGACTGTCCAGTGCTTAGCACACAGTAGGCCCTTGATAAATGCTTGTTGATTGATTGGAAAAAACCAATGAGAAGAAGGTAGATGACGTTGAGAGGGAAGACCAGAGCATGATTAAGTCTGCATCTTTGAAAAACTGAGTTGTTAAATATATTTTTTCAGGTCTCTTACTCTTTCAGTCTCTTTCCTCCATGACTTTCCTCTGTGCCTCAGTTTCCCCACCTATGAAAGGAGGGAGTTGGACTAAATGACCCCGAGGTCTTCCTTGGTTATCCATAAGTACATTTTTAAAATGGATGATGGTCCTCACCACCCTTTCACCTTCTCTTTTTTTTACTCTTCTCTTTTCTCCTTCTTCCCTCTCGTGAGGAGATGGAGAAATTGATCCCCAGAGATCCTACATGATCTATCTAGAGAAAAACAGGGAATATTTGTTTGTTCTGTATGCCTGTGTGTATGTCTGTGTAGGCTTTTGACCATGAATGTATGTTTTGGGAAGAAAGTATTAAAAGAACAATAACATTTACATTAAAAAAACAAGTGTACAAGATGCCTAGATCTAAAGTGATCCCTTCAAATATTCTGACTGGTGTCAGTCTGTCTACTATGACTGACTATTCTCTCTTTTTAAATATGCAGATCATAGGACATTAGAACAGAAAGAAATCTCTGTGACTCTCAAGTGCAGGAGTTCTTAACTATCGGTCCATGAACTTGTTTTTTAAAAATATTTTGATATTTTCAATATATTGGTTTCTATTGTAGTCTTTATGTATTTCAAAACATCATTCTAAGAGGCCTATTCATAAATTTAGCCAGATTGCCAAAGAGGACCATGACACAAGAAAGGCTATGAACCCCTGATCCAGTAGAACCCCCTTATTTTACAACAGAAGAAAATGAAGCCCAGAGAATAAAAAATGAATTGCCCTCAGGTCTCATAGCTATTAAGAGGCAGTCCAGTTTCAACCCTAGGTTCTCTGGTTCCAAAATCTTATCACTTCACCATGATGCCAGATGATCTAAAACTGAAAACTTGAAACTTACACATTTAGGATGCTTGGGAGGCTTCTCAGGCAGAAGCATGCCCAATACAGCAGGAACATCATGGGGGCCCCACAGTGTTTGGGGAGGAAATTGAGGATTTTACTCAGCAGGAGGTCGCAGAGATTTTGAGTCAGTTCTCCCAAAGGATGGGAGAATCATTGGTATCTTGGATGGTGAGAATCAGTGAAAAAGATAAAGTTCCTCAAGAGAGAGGAGTAAATAGCCAGCATAATCAAAGTCAGAATAGATTGACAAGAAAAAATTTGTTTACTGCTCTATTGAAAGCAGGAGTAGAGTTTGGAGGAATAGATGGCATTCCAACTAATGGACTATATAAAATATATTGAGAAAAGTGGCCTGATATTAGACTGAGCAGGGAAATAAGGAGTGCCCCTGCAGATCCTCCTGAAACATTGCATCCAAGTTCATCATACCTACAGGGAGAATAGGAAATTGGCCAGGTCCCAGCTCAGATAAAAGAAAGTATATCTCTAGCTAGAATGTTGACCCCAAAATGGCAAATTGGAAAACAGTAAACAACAGCGAATGAAGCTATGATAGGAGGTTTATGGACTCCAGAAGCATGACTGACCCTATATCTACCTTGCTTCTGGTTATTGTCTGCTTGTTTCTTTTTGACTTTTTGCTTGTTCACCTAGTTTGTCAGATTTATTTACTGCAGGCTTAGTACCCTCTACTTGTAGATGCCTGATCACTTGGGTTGGATGTCATCTCCTGTCAGATATGCTGTGTCAACCCTGGACCTGGCATTTACCAAGCTTTGGATGCCAGCTGAGGAGTTGACTGCTCAATTGGGAACTTTTGAAGCAAGGACAGCTCTATGTCTAATTTAGCTATGGTAGAAGAGACCCTTTCCTCTTACCCCAAGATTTTGGGCCCTATTCACTCAAGGGGAAAGTGATGGGGTGTTTGTGCTCAAGATACACCCTGAGATACTGTTTTATATGCTTATTTTCTGCTATCTCTGTTACATTTCTGTTGATACCAATTGCCCCACTGATCTATGTAATAAATATGAAAGATCTTGGGGTTGCATGCAATGATAATTTAAATGGGAAGATCTTTCCCATTCATTAATAGGCCCGTGTGACCTGCTTGAGTCACATGGAAGCTTAAGTCACATGAGTTTGAGTCACATGAAGCCTGTGGTGGGAGAAGCTTGCTGAATGGGTGGAACAGGAAGAGGCAGAGCTAGAGCAGAGCTGAGAGGAAATTGATCAGAGCAGTCAGAGCCAAGGGAGAGAGAGAAAAGCAGGCAGCTGGCTAGCATGAGTGAGAGAGCTTGTTTGTGATTTGTTTAAGGGAGCTGGTTTGTGGGAAGCCTAACAGAAGGAAGGCTTGGGGATGGTATTGCCCTCTGCATTGTTATTGAATATAGATTTCTTTGATACTATGATGGATTTGGCTTTCTGGCATTTGAATAAGTGTTTTGGTTCTATCTTCCATGTGGAGAGTCTGTTGTATTTCACAATTTGGAATTACACTGGCATATTCATAGCCACCATCCATTCTCACCATAGCACTAGGTGCTGTGAATTTCACATTGATGCTATACACCCTAAGGACCATGAGATAGTAGTCAAGGTGTTGGCACATACTGCTGTTCCCTGTCTCTCTTTAACTTGCTGTTTCCTGTTTGACTTGCTGCCAGTAGGATAACCTTTGGTGGGGATGACTTGTCCCTTCTCCATCGGAGTTGCAAAGGTTGGGCTGGAAGAAGAAATGGTGGTCTGGGGAGTATATCAGTGGAGTGATACCAAATGTTTGCTCCCTTAGAGGACCCTGCAAAAGGGCTTCCCCCTTCTTCCACAGGAGCTAAATAAAGACTCTCCCTCAGATTCCCTTACCTTCATCCAGGAAATCAGAATTATCACTAAGTTTACTAAGGGATCCCCTTTCTCCCAAGTAAAAACACATTAACTACAGTTATACAGTGACAGCATATAATGATGGAGCTGTTGATTAGGAGCGGCAAACTTCTTGTCCTGAGATAGGGTAAGAATGTTACTGTTCATTCTTCATTTTCAAAGAGGACCAATGACATTTTGGGGTGATGTCTTGACTGCTGTAATTTGGATTTAAGTGAAAGTAGAGTTGCACAAAGCCATCAGCCTCACTTTCTCTTTTAGAGTCATTGAAGTCCAGTGGCGAGATAAAAATTAAGATGACTAGTAGTGACTCAGGGTGCAGCAGATGACCATGGCAGCTTCAATGGCTGACCAAGCTCTAAGTGCTCCACAGAGTCTGCCTCATTGTAATGGAACACTATTTTGCTATGAGAAAGAACAAACAGATTAATTTCAGAAAAACTTAGAAAGACTCAAGTCTGCATCATGAACTGATGCAGAGTAAAGTGAATAGGAGAACATACACACAGTAACAGCAATATTGTAAGATGAGGTGAATGACTTCACTATTCTCAGTAATACAATGATCCAAGATAATTCCCAAGGACTTGTGATAAAAAATGCCATCTTCCTTCAGAGAAACAAGTGATGGAATCTGAATGTGGATGATATCATACTATTTTTCACTTTCTTTATTCTTCATATGTTTTGTCTGTGTTTTGCACCATGACTAATATGGAAATATGTTTTGCATGATTGCACATGTATAATCTATATCAAATTGCTTGCCATATCAGAGTAGAGGTAGGGAAGGATGTTGGAAGAAAATTTGGAACTCAAAAATTTTTAAAATGAATGTTAAAAATTGTTTTTACATGCAGTTAGGAAAAAATGTTTGAAACAAGTTAAACATGAAAGAAAAATCATAAGGGATTAAATGAAGTTAAATTATTATTAGGGCAGTTAGCAGTTTTATACATAGAAAGAGGGTATGGGAGTGAGTTGCTTATATTGGGATGATGTAAAAAAATGGAGAGGTGATAAAGAGGGATGTTGTGGGATTAGGGGCAAGAAGAAGAAGAATAAGGAAAATTATCTTACATAAAAGAGGAAAAACTTTTACAGTGGAGGGGAAAATGGGGGAACAACACTTGAATTTCACTGACATCTAAATTAACTCAAAGAGAGAAATATATATATATATATACATACATATTCAATTGGTAATAGATATCTATCTTACACAACAGAGAAGTAGAAGGGGAAAGAGAATAAGAGAAAGAGGAAGGGGTGATAAAAGAGAGAGTAAATAAAAGAAAGTAGGGGTCAGAAGCAAAATAGTTAGATGAGGGACAGGATAAAAAGGGATTAACCAAAGAAAATAGGATGCTGAGAAATACACAGTTAAAAACATAATTGTGAGAGGGAATGGGATGAACTCAAAGAGCTGATAGCAGAACGGATTAGAAAACAGAATCCAGCAATATACTATTCATAAGAAAATACTTGAAATAGAGATAAACAGAGTTAAAATAAGGGGCTTGAGCAGAGTCTAGTATGCTTCAGCTTAAGTAAAGAAATGGCAGAAGTAGCAATCATGATCTCAGGAAAAGTTAAAAATAGGCTTAATTAAGAAGAATAAGCAGGAAAACTACATCTTGATAAAAAGTGCCGTAGACAATAAAGTACTAAATCAATAGTATCAGTACTAAACATATACACACCAAATAGCATAGCGTCCAAATTTTTATACAAAAAGTTAAATGAATTATGGGAGGAAATGAGAAGTAAAACAATACAAAACTTTCCCCTCTCAGAGACAGATAAACTATAAAATCAATAAGAAGTTAAGGAGGTAAATAGAATCTTAGAAAAACTAGATATTATAGACCTCTGGGAAAAAAGTGAATAAGAAGAGAAAGAAGTATACCTTTCTTCACCTGTACATGTCACCTTCACAAAAACTGACCTTGTATTGAGGCATAAAAACCTCACAACCAAATGCAGAAAAGCAGAAATATTAAATGCACTCTTTTCAGAACATTATGCAATAAAAACTACATTCAATAAAGGACTATGGAAGCAAAGATTAAAAATTAATTGGAAACTAAATAATCTGATTCTGAAGAAAGAGTGGGTCAAACAACAAACAATAGAAACTTTCCATAATTTCATTAAAGAAAATGAAAACAATGAGACAGCACTCCAAAATTTGTAAAATGAAGGCAAAGCAGTACTTAGGGGAAAATTTATATCTCTAATTATGTACATATGTCAATAAAAGAGATGCATTGTGATCCATTGGAAAGCGCTTGTAGCCAAAAAATATCATTAGAATTAGATGCTGTGCTATCAAAATCATTAACTTCATTAAAAGTCATGTCCTTAACACTTAAAAATTTGTTTTCAAGCTTTTGGAAAGACATGGAATCTGATAACAAAAGTGGTTCTAAAAGAGGACAAATTTAAACAGATTATTGAAATTGAAAGATGAAGTTGTGTTTTTAACTGAGCATAAATTCTATTTTGATCATTTTTTTCATAATGATTTATGACTTTCAAAACTGAGTTGTCAGATATTTTTGAAAAACTTAATGATTTAAACACATCACTTTAAGGAAAAATTGTAACATATTGATGTTAAAAGATAAAACTGAAAGTTTTATTAAAAATTAACATATGGAAGAATGAGTGGAAATACATTTTTAGAAATGTTTACAACTAGAGATGATTTTATAATTGGAAATAATCTTCCCAGCAACTCAAGGATCTAAAACATTCCCAAAGGATTCTTGAGGCAAAATGCCATCTACATCCAGAGATAGAAATATGGAACTGGAATGCAGAATGAAACAAATTATTTTCTCTTCTGTTAAGTTTTGGTTTCGTTTGGCTTTTCTCATGGTTTCTCCCATTCATTTTAATTCTTCTATGCAACATGACAAATGTGAAAATGTGTTTAATAAAAATGTATGTGTAGAACCTATATCAGATTGCACATCATATTGGGGAGAGAGGGGTCAGCAGGGGGAAAAAATTTAAGACTTATGGAAATGATTGTTGAAAACTGAAAAAATAATTTTTAAAAAGGAAATAATCTTCTGAAAGATTTAATTGTAAGAGTTATAATCGATTATCTGAAGTCACAGTGGGATGACAGCAAGGGTAAAAGAACTGCTCTTTCAGGTCAAAACTCTTTAGACTAATCATCTTTTCCAGGTTTCCCAATCCCCTGGTCATTTTGATTTTGGCCAAAAGTTTTGTGAATAGGAGGTAAGTATAAATGGCATATGGATATCTCTAGAATACTCTTAAAGAATCACAAATTTGTGATTAGGTGGATGACAATTGTATTTGCATACAATTGTGCCCTATGAAGCTAGCTAGATGTCTGTTAGGTGACATCGTGGATAGAGTGCCGGACCTGCAGCCAAGAAGACTCGTCTTCCTGAGTTCAAATCTGGTTAAAGACACTATCTGTGTGACATCAGCCAAGTCACTTAACTCTATTTGCTTCAGTTTCCTCATCTATAAAATGAGCTGGAAAAAGAAATGGCAAACCATTCCAGTACCTTTGCCAAGAAAACCCTGCACAACTGGAGACACAAAGATTCAGACATAACTGAAAAACAACTGAACGACAACAAATGGTGAGGTCTTCTTGTTTGTGAATGCATTATACTGATTGTTCAAGGCCCAGAACACTATAGAGCTCCTAAATTATATCTATAATGACTCAAAATATTTCATCTTGCAATATAGATAGGAAAAATCATGGAGATGAAAAATGCTAATCGTTGACATACAATACTCATTTGAAAAAGCAACCTATAGACCTCATCTATCAGCATATATACCTTGGACAGAGACTGCACATAGACAATGAACTGGATCCAGAATTCAATAGTGATAGAGACTAGACTTACTATTTCAATGGCAGAGGGAATTTCCTGGCAAGGAAACTATCTATCAAAGCTGGTTGGCACCTCATCAACCTATAGACAGAGAATAAACTAGGCAGAGATTTTTAACCTGAGATCTATGAACTTTTAGAAAATATATATTTTATCATTTTATTTCAATATTCTTTTTCCCCTTGTAATTTTATGCATTTTATTTCAGGAATTTAAAAACATCACTCTGAGCAGGGGTCTGGAGACTTCCTGTCAAATGTGTCCATAACACAAGAAAGTTTAAAAACTTATGGCCTAGAGCACTGAGAGGTTAACTGTGGATCATACAATCAATAAATGTCAGAGGCAGTAGTACTTGAACCCAACTCTTTCTGGCTTCAAGGCCCACTATCCTTTATATACCACATTGCCTTTATAACTGATAAGAGGAGGAAACTTGTTTTTTGCCTTAGGAAAATGTCAATGCTCCTTTGTTTTTCCTCCTGTTGAGATATTTAAGCAGATTAAAAAATACATGTCCTTTATTTGAATTTAGAAGAATGTGTTGGGTCTCTTAATGTTGAAACAAGATTTCTATCAAATTCATAGGACTCTGTGAGACAGTTGATTTTGGAGTTATAAAACTGCTTGACCACAAGCCAGTGGCACTGGCTGGCAGCAATTTCTTCCACTTTCATAATTCGGGTGGAGTGGTCCCTGGGCACAGTGATGGGTGCCCATTTCTCAGTAGCATTGAGTGACAGTGCCAGCAGTGGTCAAATCTCTCCATTTCCCATACAAGTTGTAGGTCTCACTCCTTGAACTATAGAATAGTCAGATTCAGAGTTAAATATAACTAATAAGTAACAATATAACTAATCCCAGAGAATTTTTTTCTTCATCTAGGAAATAAGGTGTGCGAATCAGGACTCTTTGATAACACAATTAGAAATAAAGATCTGCATCTTATAAAGAAGTACCTTTGAGCGCTTGGGAGTGTACAAGCAGCGCCCAGCTACTTCCTTTGCTCTTATACTTGAAAATTTAATTGTGCTGCCACCTTTCTTCTTACCAACCTCTAAAAGCTACAGATATCTTTTCATGACATTAAGCTCCTGCCTGAAAAAAAAATGCCCTCTTTTATACTAGTATTTTTTCACTGATGCTATAGGACTATGACTTGTAAGTGATAGAGTACAACAGCATTTGTAGTTGCGGCAATTTACCGTTGCAGGAAAAACAAGAAAACAAACCAACTTTGGAACTGATGCATTTCAAGTGAATTTTATCAAACATTCGAAGAACAATCAATTTAAAACCACATAAGCTGCAATAAGAAGATACCCTTCTAATCTCTTTCTATGATACAAATGTAGTCTTGATTCCTAAATCAAGGAGAGACAAAGCAGAGAAAGAAAACTACAGACCTATATTCCTAATGAAAATTGATGCATGTCCCTATCCCCAGTCTGCTACACTAGAGACTTCAAGGAATTTTCTCTTGAGATTAGGATCTGGGATTTTTTCATTTGATTGAACCAGCTTGTTATTCGGTTGTTCAGTCATATCCAACTCTTCGTGACCTCATGGACCATATCACACCTGTGCTATCCAGGGGGTTTTCTTGGCAAAGATTCTGGAATGGTTTGTTATTTCCTTCTCCAGTAGATTAAGGCAAATTGAGGTTAAGTGATTTGCACAAGGTCACAGAACTAGTAAGGATGTAGCCAAGTTCACTACAATTGGGAGAACTTCACTTTGTATTATCTGATACATGTATGTATATATATATATATTCCTGTATATATTCCATGTATACATATATATTCCTAGGTATACATCTTCTGATTTGTGTTACTGTTGATTTAGATAAATGAATTTATTTGCTACTTGTTATGTGTGTTCATTGTGGAACTGGTATTTAGTGAGAAGGGAGTCAAGCCTTGGATATAAAGCTTGGGTCCTCCTTTCCCTATTTAGAAATAGTGATTAGCACTTTAGCTTGAACCTGAAAAACATATCCCCATGATGATGGGTGGGAAACCTACAGCCTCTAGGTCTGTGGCCTTCTAGGTCCTTGGGTGCAGCTTTTTGAGTGAGTTTAAGTTTTACGGAACAAATCCTTTGATTAAGGAGATTTGTTCTGTGAAGGTAGGATTCAGTCAAAGGGTCGCTCTTGAGGACGTAGAGGGCCACATACAGCCTCAAGGCCGCAGGTTCCCAACCCCTTATCCTTGCCTAACAATACTTAAGGGAGCAGATATAATTCTGGTCCTGTACCCTTCTCTTTGAGGGGAACAGAATGATCAATCTGCCCTCCACCTCCTGCTTCACCTCCTGGTAGGAATTAAAATCTCTCCTGGAATGCTGGGGGAGAAAAGACTACAGACGTCACTTCTGCCTCTCTTTGAATCACACAATGACACCCTCATGCCACATGTGGGGGACACTCTCACTGTTCTTATAAAAGGCAATAAGATGACTGGACTGACTGGAAAAGAGGAGTAAATGTTTAAGATTAGTGAAAAACAAGATGGAATAGATCAGACACTTGTTTTGCTCCCCTTGTCCTCTGCAGTAATTCTGTTAGTAATGTACATAAAGCAATCACTTCAGTCTCAATGTGTGTTAAACTAATCAGTTAATAGGAATGGATCCTTTATAAGCAGGGTTTGCTTTTCATGTAAAAAAGCTGACCTCTGGTAATTGCCCCAGAAAGGTCCAAATGCAAAGCTCAGTTTTGTTGACTCAACAGTCCTCTCTGATCACAAAAAAGCTTTTCAATGTTTGCAGTCAGAGGCCCTGGATAAAGTCATAGTACCTGCTAATCACGGTTCTGCTCTCCATAGATTAAGCAACCACTGTAACTAGGTAGCCCAGGTTAAAGCTGCCTGTGATTGGCCAAACATTATGAAACATTAGTACTGCCCACTTTGGGCCCCAGGACTACAAAGCCTCAAGGGAAGGTGGGAGCTGTAGCGTATTTTGCCAGGAAATAAATTACAAGAGAAGAGTGAATGTTTTAGCAGCTGCACTGATTAGCCTGTACCAGGAAGAAACAACAGCTGCTGCCTTGTTTTTTAATTTTATTCCTTAAACATTCATAATATATTTGGAGCTATACAAAATATGTCAAAGAAAATGTATCTTTTCTTGTGTCAAACTTCATAATTTCTTTATTATATGGGAAGCAGGCTTTTTCCAATGTGATGCTTGAACAGTATTTTAAAAGACTTATAACTTCCTGGGAATGGCACAAAGCCAGGGGAGAAAAGGGGGAGAGGACTCATAGTCCCAGATGTTTTACTTCACTGGAATACTGGATATTTAGCAAGCTTTACATGGCGTGGTATGGTGGACAGAGATTTGACCCAGGAATCTGGACACTTTTTCTAGCACTGGCTTGGCCGCTGGACTCCCTGTGTGACCTTGGATAAATCACCTCAACTTGCAGAGTCCGGAGGCTCATCTATAAAATATGGGGTTTGGACAAGACAACTGCTCAGATCTAATGTTCTATGATTTTCTGAGCATTGTTGCTTGATGTGAAGCCAGGAGATCTTGGTTCAGATCTCTACTCGGTGACCTGTCATGTATTGCATATATGACCTTGGACTTCATTAGGCTGCAATTTTCTTATCTATAAAATGAACCAGTCTTACTAGATCACCTCCAAAGTCCTTTCTAGCTCAAAATCTAGGGTTCTATGATGTCATCACTTATAGTAATCTTTGAAACACATTTAGGTAAGTAATATAGAACAAACCACTCTTCCATTTTAAATAGAAAAATGCTTCTTTCTCCTTATTTGTTTATTTCCATGGTATGTTTTCCCATAAGATATCTAGGTACCATTCAATGAGAAATGAAAGAAACAAGCTCTGACCTTCAAATATATAGTGACAAAAATTTTTAAAAGAAAGTGGGACCAGGTAAGAGTTGTGTTGTTCAGGGATGCCTATTTACAAATTAAAAGGGCAGGAACGTGAATCTCCTCTTGAATGCTTTGCTCTAGGGCTTCAGCTGAAGTGGAAAGGGCTTGACAAATAAAGGTACTATGATAGCTTTTCCAACTTTGGAAGGAAGCAAAAGAAAATGATATCCTGGTGATTACTTCCAGAAGGAAATTGAAAACCCAGGAGCAGAAGGTCATCTACAAACTGATAGTGGTCGTCCTATATTGCAGAGCTTCTAACGATTGTTTCCAGAGGTTTTAGGTTAAATGACAAACACTAAAGATGCTAATCCCATTCTACACTGTAGGACTATGGAGGGCAAGAGAATGTAATATTCCCTTCCCCTGATTGTGGCCTGGAAGAAAACCACTGGATAGGCCAATCAAGGAGAACTTCATGATCAAAAATACTCAAAGCAGATTCGATTAAATCAACACAATTATAAAAGTTCATGGCACTGTGCAAGGTGCTGAAAGGGAAAAAAGATGAGGTGACAAAGGGTCTACTCTTACAGAGTGTACAGTCTGAGTCAATAAGACAGGAACACAAATAAATATGACACAAGGTAGGCTGTGGAAATGTGAAGGACTGCCACAAGAGAATTTGAAAAGTCGGTAGTTGGTTTTTTTTCAGCTGAGGGCAAGAGGTAAAAATTACACATTGAGGCAATTCATTAGTATCTCTTGCATTTTTCAACATGAAGCCAACCAGATTTCCTAATATGTAGATTTTAGAAGGTGATATCTCTAAAATCTATATGCTGAGAAATTTGGTTTCAAACTGGGAAAGGTGCCTAGTGGGTAACAGTTCTAGCTTTAAAATTTGGTTATTCAGAAGAGAGCACAAGAAGTTCAGAAGCAGACAGAGACTAACGGGCAATACTGTTTTTATCTTGTTAAATTTAGTATATACTTAAATTAATGAAACAAAATCAGTTTTACATGTTATCTCCTTTTTATGTTCTTTGTGTAAATGTTCATCTATGTTGCTATTTTTAAAGTTCATAATAGAAATTTTTCTTTTAAGAAATTAGATGGTTCTATCTGGTGATAAATTACCATGTGTTAGGAAACATTTTGTCTGCAAAAGGCATTCCCTTTCATCCGAGTACAATTCAAGTGCTTTTTGTTAGCTTTCACTACCTAAGTGGACAAAAGGTCAATATAGATTCACTTCTTATTTTGTTTTGCTGTGTTTAGAAAAGAAGGCCCTTTGGATAATTTGTGACATTTTGGGAATATTTAGCTGGGTGAAATTATCTAAGAAATCAGTGATCCAAATCATGAAATAGTTTTTTTCTATCTATCTCACCTGTCAAAATAATAACAGTCATAGACTTCTCAAAATGAGAATGCCAGGAAAGAGATATTGTGAAAGAGGAACTATTTCATCCAAAGTGACCACACTTGAACTAGATACAGGGTTAAGTTCAGAGAATGTTAGCTTCATTAGACATCCTGGACTCCTTTGACCAAAGTAAATTATCTTCTCAAAGTAATCTCCTGGATGCTGTTTTTTGTCTTCTGCTTCTAGAGTAAATGATGAAATCCTTTCTGCCTTTGGATCCCAGCTGGTGGAATTCCATTGGTCTCCTTTGTGACCCCAAAGCAAAATATTCAAAAATAGATACAAACAGATCTATATATCTAGGCATTGTTTCATTTGTAAATAGGCCTTTTGGCAATTTGTTTTTGCTCTTTACCCAGAGTATGTGATCCATATTGTTTTCTCTTTGCTGTTCTGGACCAGAGAAGGGGAAAAACAGCATGTATTATGTACCCAAATGCCATATACTACTTACCTCTAAAAATTAGGTTTGAATATCTGGGGTTCAGTCTGTCTCTCCTTTGTAGTTAAATTATGTTTCATGGAGCAAGTGCTTTAGCTAAAATTATGTTCTCTGTGAAAGCCTTTTATGCCTTCACTTCTACATCTTTGCTCCATTAAACATTGTGTTTCCAATTCCCTCAAACTATAATTTTAAGAGTGTTTACCTCAGCTCAAGATTATAAAAGTTCAGGTTTTCCATGTATTTCTTAATCCTTGTGATCTGGGACAGAATTTAAAGTGTTGAAATCAGAGCATAATATCAAAGATTTTGAGTGGGGGAATACTTCAAAGGCCATAAAATCCAACTTCTTCATTTCACAGATGGGGAAACTTAAAAAGAGAGAAACCAAGGGACTTGGCCAAGGTCATATAAATAGTGTTTGAGGGAGGATTCAAACCCAGATCTTCCTGACTCCAAGTCAATACTCTATAGAAACTATACTACTTAAATACCTCCTCTTCAAAGTCTCTGAAGGTTTTTACTTCCTAGAACTACGCAGAGAACTGAATCTTCATAGGATCCTTGATTTAGAGCTGGAAAGGATCTTAGAAATCTTTTAGTCATGACTCCTTGTTTTGTAGATCAGAAAATTCAGATACAAGGAAGTTGAGTGATTTGCCTCAGGTTATACAGGTAATGGTAAGTGACAAGAACCCAGAGTCAGATTTTAAATCCAGTATCCACTCCATGGTTTGTACACATTAAATGCACACTGCTTTACTTTTTCACAAAGGGGGGGGGGGGGGCGGGTTGTAAATGTTAAGTTTCCATAAACTTTCAGTTAAAAAAGAAACACTCCATTCTAAAAGTAGGCCTGTGCCTTAGTGCATGGAGTACTTGTTCCCATTTGGAGAAAGCCCCTGAGAATAATAATGTTAGAGAAAGGAGGTTTGGAGGGGTGAGAATGGGATGAAGGCACCATTCATATGAAAGTAATTCAGTGGAAAAAGAAACCCACGACTGGCTGGACACTCATTTACTTGACCAGGCCTCAAAACAAATATTCTTCTACAAGATGGCAAATGTGGCAATAGCTCACTTGCTGGTCTCCTTGCCTCAGTTCTCTCCCCATTCCAATTCATCTTCCACTCAGTTGTCAAAGTGATCTTCCTAAACAGCAAGGATGACTATATTATACGCCCCCCACACACACTCCTCTCATCCCCAATCAACAAATTCCAGTGGCTCCTTCTTACTTCCAGGATCAAATGTAAAATCCTCTGCTTGACTTTTAAAGCCCTTCATAACTTAGTCCCTTCAGTCATTTTATTCCCCACCATGTTCTTTGAGATCTAGTAATATTTAATTCCTTGCTGTTTCTCTAGAAAGACATTCCTTCTCTCAACACTGACCATTTTCATTGGCTGTCCCCTATTCCTGGATTCTTTCCCTCCTCATCTCCCCTTTCTAGCTCCCTTCACGTCTCAGCTAAGGTCCTACCTTCTGCAAGAAGCCTTTCTCAATCCTCCTTAATTTCAATGCCTTCCCTCTAAGACTCTCTCCAATTTACCCAGCATCTGCTTGCATGTACCTCTGTGTTTTCATATTAACTAAGACTGTGAGCTCCTTGAGAGTCTTTTACATTTCACCGGATCCCCAAAATTTACGTGCCTGGAACATAGCAAGCATTTAAGAAATGCTATTGACTTGAGTTGACCTGAAGCACTATGTTCCCTCTGTTACCTAAAACCTCTGCCACAGCTCTTGTCTTGCTCCTTGAACTCTCCCTATCTAGATGCTGCTTCCTGACTCCAGGTCTTCTGCCTGGTCCAAGTCACCCCTGAGGCCCTATTTCTCCCTGGCCAATTCTGCTCCTCTGGCCCCTTTCTGAATAGACATTGTCTGACTTTAAGCTTTCCCTGCTCTCCCTCTCAGAGAAGAGAAAGCCTTGCTGTTCTCAGCAGTTATTGAGAGGATTGCTTGGATGACCTTGAGCAGACCTTAGTAAGTAGTTTCCAATGCAGTGCATAGGAAAGAACATTTAAGACAACCACTTCTGAGGAAAATGAATGTTAGGGAGTTCATGTAGGAAAAGCTCATTCAGGGGTATCACACAGATAAGGCCAGCCTCTCAACAAGAAGCTTGAAAGTATACATTAGATCTATGCATACAAGCTTATAAGTGTGACCAATTATTTTGAACTCTGTTAAGTCTGGACCCTATGCATTCATACACAAACTTCCCTCTGACCCCAACCCACACATCTTTTCCACTGCTCCTCAAACTCTGCCAATGCTTTGGTATTGACTTATATTTCTGATCCAGATTCCACTTCAGGTCTTTGACCCTCGTACTGGGTGTTCCATGTCTCTGCTGACTGACTCACAAGGAAATAGGCACTTTTTCTCTGGCCTGGCACGCTCTTCCACTTCATCTCTACCTACCAAATGGTTTCCTTTAACAGCCAACTAAAATCCTGTGTTCTAAAAGGAGCCTTTCCTCAAACCCTCTTAATTTTAGGACCTCCCTTCTTTAATTTTTTTCCTATTCATCTTATATATAAGTTGTTTGTACACATATGTTTGTTTGTCATCTCCCCCATTTTATTATAAGCTCCTTGAGCTCTTTTTTTATTTTTTGGTCTCTTTTTGCATCCTCAACACTTATTACACAATAGGCACTTAATAAATGTTTTTTAACTGATTGACTGATTAACGTACTGAAGGTGGACCTGTAAATTGATCTAACCAATCTGGAAAGCAATTTGGGACTACTTCAAAAGAGTTTCTAAACTGTGCATACCCTCTGACATAGTAATACTACTACTAGGTTTATGCTCCTAAAGAAATCAAAGAAAGAAGAAAAGGATCCCTATGTTCAAAATTATTAATAGAAGCTCTTCTGTAGTGGTAAAGAATTGAAAACTAAGGAGTACCCACCCTCTGGAGAAAGACTGAAAAAATTATGATACATGATGTAGAGTCGATAATTGAATTGCCTGCTGTCTTGGGGAGGGGCAAGGAGAAGGAGGTGGAGAAAAACTTAAAAGTTATGGAAGTGAATGTTGGAAACTAAAAACAAATTAATTAATTTATTAAAAATTATGATACATGATGTAATAGGATATCATCATGCCTTAATAAATGACAAAAGTGAGTTTCAGAGAAACCTAGGGAAGACGAGTACAAATTGATGGAAAGTGAAGTGGACAGAACTAGAATAATGTATACACACTCAACAACATCGTAAAGATAAACAACTTTGAAAGACTTGAGAAATCTCATCAACCTAATGACTAATTAAGATTCCAGGGAAATGATAAAGAAGCATGCTACCTCCTGACACAGAAGTCATAAACTCAGGATGCAGATTGAGAAATACATTTTTTGGACATGATCAGCGTGGGAATTTGTTTTGTTTGACTGCATATTTGTTTCAAGTGGAAAGAAACAATTTTTTTTCATAAAAAAATTGAATTAAACAAAAGTAAATGATATATCTCTGAATAGTCTTTTCTATCTTCCCAGTCCTTCCCTGAGTGGAGATTGTCATCTGTGTTTTGCCTGATGCCCAGTTCATGCTTCCTCAGACAGTATGAAAGATCTGTCTCCAACCACTATAAAGTCATTGGGAGATAGGATGTCATGTAAGAGGAACAAACATGTCGGCCAATATATATCCCCAGTCAGAAGCTACTTCCTCTTCTACCTAGTGTCATATCCTTCATCCTAAGCTTTTTTCCTAGCTCAGCAATCAATGTGGGGTTGGTGGGGAGCAAGGAGGAGAGAAATGAGATTCAACGCAGTGATGCAATACATAGTTGGAAGCAGGAAAGCATTTAGAGCTGTATGGGACTTTAGAGGCAGTCCATTCCATTCCTCTCATTTTACAGATGATAAAACTGGTCTAGAGAAAAAAGTCAAATGAATACTTGACCAAGGTCATACAGATAATAAGTGGAAAAAACAGGCTCTGAAACAAGGTCCTTTGACTCCAAACCACCATACACCCTTCAGACAGATTGGACTGATCATAATACGTAGTTGTAATGATAATAAGCTAAAATATACATAGCACTTCAATTAACAAAGTACCTTCACATACTTCATTTTCTTTTGATCGGTATAACAACCCTGTGTGTTAGGAAGGGGAAATATTTTTATTCTAATTTTAGAAATAAGGAAGATGAGAGATACTCAGAAAGAAAGTGATTTGCCCAAGGGTCACACAGCTAATAAGGAGGTGTTTTTCATCTTTTAATCTCAGAGCATAAGTACAATATGTTGCACCTAGTATGCCCTTAATATATTTTTGTTGAATAATATAAAACATCTCACAAGGTATAATTTTCACTGCAAAAAGTCAAGTGGGCCAAAAAAACAAACAACAAAAAAAAATTTTATCTTCTCTGTCGTTTTACCTGGATTTTGTCCTTTATTTCCTCAGGTGAAAGTGGAGAACTATCTTCCTTATATGTAGAAAAAAGGTGACTGAGGAAACAAAGAGCCTGTTTCTTCCTTTGCAAAATGAGGAGGCTGGCTTACGTAACTTCTAAAATCCCTTCTAGTTTACAAAATTTATGATTCTAAGAAGCAGATACTCCAAGGAGCAACATCAGTAAGGATCAGGAAGTTAAGATTAGAGGGATTGAGCAGGTAATTGATGGAAGGCAGAGGAGAAAATCAATTCTTTTAACAATATAGAGAAATTACTCTTTTCCTTTTTTTTGTCTCTGTTTTCTTTTGCAAAGTGACTAATAGAAATATGTTTTGTATGATGTCACATGTATAATAGATATCAAATTGCTTGCCTTCTCAAGGAAGGGGGAGGAAAGGGAGGAAGGGAGAGAACTTGAAAACAAATTTTTAAAAAATGAATGTTAAAAAATTTAAAAGTTATGGAAATGAATGTGGGAAACTAAAAATAAAGCTATTTATTTAAAAATTATGATACATGAATGTAATAGAATATTATTGTGTCTTAATAAATGACAAAAGTGAATTTCAGAGAAACCTGGGGAAGATTTAACAAGATAAATAAAAAATATATTAAAAAACAATATAGGTAACAAATAATTGTTATCAAAAAAAGAAAAGCAAATTTTTAAAAAAAAATCTGAGGTCTCTCTGGCTTTTCTAAATGTTCACCATCATATATATCTATATCTATACATGTATACATAATATTTTTTATTCTGAGTTGGCCAGATTGGGTGACCTCACTAAGTGTTAATGTCACTAAGTGTCAAGCCCAATCTTTCTTAAATTATATTTTAAACATTATTCTCTTCTTTATTTTTTTAAACTCAATGACTTTATACTATACTTATGGCCTTTTTTCTTGGCTACATTTTGCATGAGTTAAAGTTGATTAAATAAAAAAAATTTAAAAATTAATACTGTGCCACGATTACTATTGCAAATTAGTCATTTGAAATTATTCTAAATTTGTCTTTAAATCTCTCTATGCCCTTAAGGGGCTTGGATAAGATGTGATAAATTTTCCTAATTATAGTCTGTTGAAAATGGTGAAACAGGATGTGTAAGAGAATAAAAGTGGTAGCAGAAGTAACAAAGGGCAAACAATGTCTTAATTACTAGACCTAGATCCTATTGACCTGGCATTAAATACTTTGTGGTCCAAAAAGGTCCTGGGTCTACTTGACTGATTCAATGGAGAGGGAAGATACGGCTCAATTTTAGAAAATCAAATTTTGATTGCTCACAAATAACAAGGACTGCAATTAGGCTAAAGAAAATGAATGAAAACTCTTACTGATGATAAAGAATATGCTTCAGTAAACCTAATTAGGATGAATGTTTGGCACTGTATTTTCCATTCAAATGTGGCCACTGATTTCCTTCAGAAACATGAGCTTTCATTGCTAAGTAGCAGGGCAAAACAAGTACAAGTGAATGAATAGCTATCCTGTTCATTTAAAAGATCTTTTGAGCTAGAAAAAAAATGATTCATCACTATTCCTTTAGTCTTTCATTTCTGTGTCCTTCTTTGATCATGCTATTTTCACTGCTTTAAATGAATATCTATCCCTTCCCTCCGAAACACACACTTCTGAGTGCTGAAATTTTTCTCAGTCTTCACAGTCCAGTTTAAAAGTTGTTTCTTCCATAAAGATTTACCTGATCTTATCACAAGAATACAATCCCTCACTGTGTCACCTGTCTGTGACACATCATGCTTTCCCTATGGTTATCTCTGTTACCACCAAATCGTAGGAGAAAACAATCTATTCTACATTTTAACCAAAATCAGAGACAAATTATTAAGACACAAGCATTTTTGTTTCAAGAAAAATGCAGCGAGTTCTCCTAGCTAACTGGAAAACCCTTCCTGAACCAAGCAACTTCTGACTTATATTTTATAGTAATCATGAAACAAAAGACCAAATTCCATAACAAAATAAATCAAAGATACATTATTTAAATTTAGAGGATTTTTTTTAAACAAACAGAACAATAGTAGTATTAATGCAAGCTCCCCCTAATAAAAAATATTTTCCTGAAACCTGTTTTTAAACTACTTCCGACAACGGTGAACAAAGGAATACCTTTTAACTGACTTCTTTAAAAAACAATATTCTTACTCTTAACTTGGTCACCATAAATGAGACAAACTCTCTTCCTACACCTTAGTGGGAAGTTAAGATCATGACCAGAAATTGATTACGTCTTCCATTCACTTAAGCCTATACAACCCATGAAGCCTTGACTCAAACAATATTATCCCTATCACTTACCTGGATTCTACCCCCTGAATCCCTCAGCTCTCTTGGTCAATTTTTGCTTTATCTTTCTGGGTCTGACCTTACTTAACCTCCAACCAAGCCTCCATTCCTACTACTCCATATTTGTTCTAACTACTCATTCTCCCATTAGAATATAAACTACTGGAAGGTTCCAGGATTCATATACTATCTTATTTGCTAGATTTGTATCCCCTATGCTTAACACAGTCCCTGACACACAGTAAAAGCTAATAAGTACTCTATCCATCTATGTATATGTATGGGTATGTATAAGTATGTGTGTGTATGTATGTATCTATGTGTTCAAGAAATTCTGATTAGGTCTTCAAGTGAAACCAAGGACTTTAGATTAGGACTGCATCATAATAATATTTCATAATGTTTTAGAACACAACTGAAGCCTTATAGTTTCCACACCTAGACTGTAAGCTCTTCCTGAGACTTACTCATCCTTTAATCTTCTAGCTTTGCTTCTAGCACAGAGATTTAGAGATAACAGGCATTCAATCAACTCTTGCTAAATTAAGTTGAAATGATATAAAACATAAAATTTTTATTCTAATCTATTTTTGAATGAATTCTGCTCCATGGTATGATAATTTATATGGCAATATACCTGAAATTAATTTTTTAATTAAAAAAATAAAATTTAGAGGACAAAAACAGCCAGTAAAAGTATTCCTGAAGTCTATTCTTCTTAAATTTTATTCATTTTAAACTTAAATACAAAATGAGAAAAGACAAAAAAGGATATTGCCATGTACACAGCAGAACATGAGAGGATTCAATATAAAACAATATATTTCCATTTCAAACTGTCTATTTTTTTACTAATTAAGTTTTTTTTTCAGTTTTCTACAATCACTTCCATAAATCTTAGATTTTCTCCTCCTCCCTCCCCCCTCCTTCCCACTTTCTTCCCTCCTCCCTGACATGGTGTGCAATCTTATATGGGTTCTACACATATATTCTTACCAAATACATTTTCACTTAGTCATGTTACATGGAGGAATTAAAACGAATGGGTGAAACTATGAGAAAAACCAAACCAAACCAAAACATAACACAAGAGAAAATGGTCTGCTTCATTCTGCGATCCAATTCCATAGTTCTTTCTCTGGATGTGGATGGCATTTTGCCTCAAGAATCCATTGGGAATGTTTTAGGTCCTTGCATTGCTGTGAAGGGCTAGGTCTACCAGAAAAATTCCTCATACACTGTGGTTGTTGCTGCGTACAAAGCTCTCCTGGTTCTGCTCCTTTCACTCAGCATCAGTTCATAAAAGTCCTTCCAGGCCTCTCTGAAGTCTTCCTGTTCATCATTTCTTACAGCACAGTAGTATTCCATTACATTCATGTACCATAATTTATTCAGCCATTCCCCAGTTGATGGCCATCCCCTCAATTTCCAGTTTTTGGCCACCACAAAGAGAGTTGCTATAAATATTTTTGTACATGTGGGACCCTTTCCCATTTTTATGATCTCTTGGGGATGCAGTCATAGAAGTGATATTGCTGGGTCAAAGGGTATGCACATTTTTGTAGCCCTTTGGGCATAGTTCCAAACTGTTCTCCAGAATGGTTGGGTCAGCTCACAGCTCCACCAACAATGAATTAGTGTTCCAACTGTCTCACATCTTCTCCAACATTTATCATCTTCCTGTATTGTCATGTTAGCCCATCTGATGGGTGTGATGTGGCACCTCAGAGTTGTTTTGAGTTGCATCTCTCTAATTAATAGTGATTTAGAACATTTTTTCATGTGACTATAGATAGCTTTAATTTCTTCCTCTGAAAACTGCCTGTTCATATCCTTTGACTATTTATCAATTGGAGATGTTAACTTTTTTTTAACCTAACTAATAAATACTACATGTTGTTTTCAAAACTACCCAGTTTTTCTGTGCTTTCTTCTAAGCTTTCTTTTGTTCTCTGCTGTGTACTTTTTAATTGTATTTTTCTTCTTCCCTTCCTATCCTACCCTAGGGAAGGCTACAATTAAAGATAAATATATATATTTATATGTATAAATATATATGCATATATATATATACTTTTACATGGGTATCTATAAATACACACGTACACATATATACATACACACAAACACTAACATACACATATATGTAAGACCATACTATGCATATTTCTG
Organism: Bettongia penicillata ogilbyi; assembly: GCA_023548195.1. NCBI lineage: Eukaryota > Metazoa > Chordata > Mammalia > Diprotodontia > Potoroidae > Bettongia > Bettongia penicillata. The sequence goes on along the minus strand of JAJHZJ010000518.1, from coordinate 2,610,749 downwards.
TTTGTCAGTTCTTTCTCTGGAGATAGATAGCATCTTCCTTCATAGGTCCCAGTCTTTCCATGGTTTTCTAAATCAATCAGCTCATCATTCCTTATAGCACAGTAGTACTCCATCACAATAACATACCACACAACTTGTTTAGCCATTGCCCAGCTGAAGGACATTTTAGTCAATCTGATAAGTGCAAGATGATATTTCAAAGTTATTTTAATTTGCATTTTTCTAACAATGATTTAGAGCATTTTTCATATAATCATATATAGTTTTGAATTCTTCATCAAAAGATTGTTCATATCCTTTGACTATTTATCAATTAGGGCATGACTTGTATTTTTTTATAAATTCGACAAAGTTCTTTATATATTTGGGAAATGAGACCTTTATCTGAGAGATTGTCTATCAAAGTTTCCCCCCCCACCAATCTTCTGTTTTCCTTCGAATCTTGCCTACATTGTTTTATTTATACAAGAACTTTTTAATTTGCTATAATTGAAATTATCTGTTTTACACATCAACAGTACTCTCTATCTCTTGTTTCTTCCTATCTTATTCTCTAGTTCATAAGTCTGATAGGTAATATGTTCTTATAATTTTCATGTGATATCTACCTTTATATCTAGGTCAGGTATTCATTTTGCTCTTGTCCTGCTAAGTAGTTTAAGAAAGAATTGGTCTATGCTCAATTCCTGCCAGATTGTTTTCCAGCTTTCCCAACAGTTTTGTTTTTTTTTTTACCAAATAATGAATTCTTATCCCCAAAATTTAAATCTTTACATATGTCGAACACAAAGTTATGATAGCCCTTTACTACTGTTGTATGCATACTTTGTTCCACTGATCTAACTTTCTATTTTTTAACCAGTACCAGATAGTTTTGATATTTACTGCCTTATAATATAGTTTAAGGTCTGGTATTGCTGAATCTCTTTCCATTTTTTTTTCCCATTAGTTTCTTTGAAATTCTTGACTTTTTGTTTTTCCAAGTGAATTTTGTTATTTTTCCTAATTCAGTAAAATAATTTTTTTTAGTAACTTAATTGGGATGGCATTGAATAAATAGATTAGTTAGGTAAAATCGCCATGATTATATTGGGTTTGCCTACCCATGAACAATAAGAAATTCTCCAATTATTTAAATTTAATTTATTGTATAGAGTGTTTTATATTTATATTCATGTAGTTCCTGTGTGTTTTGACACTCTCAGGTACTTTAGATGTCTAGTTATTTTAAATGGTCTAAGACAATATTGGTGACACATACCTATTTTAACTTTAACTTTGTCGGAGACCCCATTTCTTTTACATAATAAATTCTACTCTGGCCCAAATTCAGATTTTTAATCTATCCTGCTTTCAGTTTTCATCTTATGGATAAATCCATCTCATTCACATTATAATTACTTGCTGTGTATTTCCTTTCATTCTATTTTTCCTTCTTACCCTATTTACCCTATCACTCCTCACTTATCTAATTACTTCTACCCACTACCTACCTATTCCTTAATCTACCCACCCCCCTAAGAGTCCCTACCTTATTTTCTTCTCCCACCCTCCACTTTAATCTACCTAAGAATTTCTCCTCTTCCCCTCCCAATTCTTAATCTACACACATTTCTAAAAGTCTCTCGCATATGCTATCCCTCACCTTCATTTCTTTTTAAATTTAGAAGATTTTTTTACCCTTTGAAATGTATATATTGTTCCCTCTTTACTCCACTTCCAATGAGAGTAAGATTCTAGTCCTAACAGCCCTCCACCACTTGCTTCTCCTATATCAGTCCTTCTTTTCATGTATGAGATAACTGATCCTTTTTATCTCTCCTTACCCAGTTTTATTTTTTAAAATCACCCCATCATACACAGCTCAGCCCAAGCTTTTCTTTCAAAAACTACCCAAATAATGAGGACAGTCATAAGAGTGCTCATATTATTTTCACATATAAGAAGTTAAGTTTGACCTTATTGAGACCCTTTTAATTGGTTTTTAATGTTTATCTTATCTTTCTCCTGGATCTCTCAAATTGTCCATTAAGTTCTGCTCTTTTTCTCACAAATTCCTGAATGTCTTTCAACTTTGTTAAATTTCTATTTATTTTTTTCCATTCAGGACTATACTTTGCTGGGTAAGTTACCCTTGGTTGTAACCTCAGCTATGAAGTTTAGTGTTTCAAGATCTATGGTCCTTCAACATAGAAACTGCTAGGTCTTCTATAAACTTGACTGTAGCTCTGTGACATTTAAATTTTTTTCTTATTACTTGCAATATTTTCTCCTTAACCTGGGAGCTTTGAAACTTGATTTTAATGTTCCTGTAAATACTCCTTCTGGGATCTCTATCAGGTGCTAAATGGTGGGGTTTTTTCTATTTCTGCTTTACCTTCTTGTTTTAGAACTTCAGGACAATTTTCCATGCTTAATTCTAGTTATCAAGGAGTTAGTTTCTTCCTTAAGTTTTTTATTCACATTTTCTAGTTGGTTGACTTTCTTTTCATATTTTCTTGGATTGCTCTTATTTTTTCCCCCTAATTTTCCCTGCTCTCTCTCTCATTTTATTTTTAATGTCCTTTTTTAAGTTCTTCCAAGAACTCTTTTTGGGCTGGTGAGCATTTGATGTTGCTCACTGAAAAAGGAGTGGCTTTTTTAGCACCACCATCTTCCTCTGAATATGAACCCAGATATTTTCTTTTCTCATAGTAGCTATCTATGGTTGGCTTCTTTCTTCTTTACTTACTTATTTTCACCTTTGTTTTATTTCATGTTTAGCTTATTATCAGTCAGGTTCTAGCCCTGAGGTATGAGAAATGATGCAGCAGGACTCGTTCTTACTGTTATTTTCTGAGCTCTACCCTAGGGCCCAACCTTGAGCCTTCCACCCCCAATTCCTCTCCACCCACCCCTAAGCTGCAGCTAGGGCTCCCATCTATGCTGTTCTTCCTGTGGTCCATCTGGTGGCTACAAACTTCAGCTGTCCTCTCTGGTCTTGGGATTGAAACCTTGTTCTCCTGCAAGTGGCCATAACCAGTAGGCTTCCCCATTCCCACTTCCACCCCTGCCCCTTGCTACCACACTCATCAGGCATATACTGACTCCTTCTTTCCTCCTCTTTCCTCCACCACCCCAGCCACAGTCTGGGACCATGTCAGGTCAGCACAACTGTGCTTGGCATCCCTCAACAGTGGAAGGTCCTTCAGTCTTCTCCCTACTCAGCCCTCTTAGGACAGCTAGGTGGAGCAGCAGTACAGGAGTCAGGAGAACCTGAGTTCAAATTTCACCTCAGACACTTGACACCCACTAGCTGTGTGACCTTGGGCAAGTCACTTAACCCCAATTGCCTCATCCTGGATCCTCTCCAGTCATCCTGATGAATATCTGGTCACTGGATTCAGATGGTTCTGGAGGAGAAGTAAGGCTGGTGACCTGCACAGCCCTCCCTCACTCAAAATAAAGTCAAGTGCAAGTCATGTCATCATTTCTCTAATGGCATGGTCTTCTTCAGCAATGAAGGACGAACACGCTCAGTTCTCTGACTCCTACATTGTCTGTGAGGGGAAAGTTCCTGAGACTGCGGCTGCCTCCCTACCCAGCTGCCAGGAGGGCTTGTTGTTTTCTGATTCTGCAGAGTCAGCCTGTCGGCGTTTGCCCTTCACTTAGGTCAAAACTCAACCTGGAGGATGTCTTTCCTGAGATCCTCTCAAGTTGTCTTAGGAGGAAAACTGCTTTACCCCAACTTTTATTTCTGCTGCTCTATGTTCACTTTGAGGTGATATTCTGTCATTTTTTGTGGAGGAAATTTGGAACGCCTGAAGTTTTTTTACTCCACCATCTTCCCAGAATTCTCCCCTCTGATACCTATTCAAAATAAATCTTTTAAAATATGATGTTCAACTCATAGAATCATGAGACTTAGACCCTTGGAAGTGGAAGGGATTTTAGAAGTGGATCTGTAAATCCATTGGCTGCCAATTTTTGCACCAGAAAAGAATATTTTTTACATTTTCAAACAAAGTTTTTTATTTTAAAATGTAAAAATTGTTCTTAGCTTGGCAGTACAAAAACAAGTTGTGGGCTGGATTTGCCCCACAATCATAATTTGCCTTTTTATGATTCTAAAAGGTCATCTAGTTCACTTTCCAGCTCAACAAGGGGTCATCTCCCTTCTGTTTAACAGCTCTGGTAATGGAAATGCATTGTCTCAGGAGGAAGTTTCTTCAGACTAGAAGAATGAAAATGAAAAATGAAAAAATGAAAAAGAGAAATTCAGAGCCACTTACCAAAATGCTCCAAATATTCTCTATGTTACTGTAGATGTGGTGCTGATACAGTGATACTTTCTAATTTCTTTGGAAGGGATACCTGGACATGTTCCAATGGGAGAATAAACAAACCTAACTAAGCTAGGATTCTACCTTCCAGAGTTTGCTTCTCATCCCTGGATTATTAAAATTCTGCATGAAAGCATAGAAAAGGAGCTGCTCCTGGAGTCAGGAGATTTGGTTTTGAATATTTATGTGATCCTGAGCAAAATATTTCATTATTTTGAACCTCAGGTCTCCTATCCATTAACTGGGTAAAAGAATAATTTCACTACCCACCTCAGAGAAGTATTGCAAGTAAGGTGCTAATAAATGTTAACTATCATTAAAACTATTGTGAAACAGAGCATGAGCAAAAGCGAAGTAGAGTTGGATATAAACCATCTAACTAGAAGAAGAAAATCAATATAAAAGGCTATGATAGAATAGTGAATAATTTTTTTTAAATTTATTTATTTTATTTATTTTTTTAATGTTTTACAATCATTTCCTTAAAGTTAAGATTTTATCCCCCCCCCCACTCTTCCCTCACTACCCCCCTCCCTCCCCGTGACAGCATACAATTTTGTATAGGTTCTACATATACTTTCCTATTGAGCACATTTTCACTATAGTCATGCTATGTAGTCGAACTAAAATAAATGGAAGAAATCATATAACAAATCAAAACATAATACACTGAAACCCACCCACACACAAACTTGATCTGCTACATTCTGTGAATGATTTCCATATTTCTTTTTCTGAGTGTGGAAGGCATTTTGCCTTAGAAGACCGACATTAGGATTTTTTTTTTTCTCAGTAAGTTCTTGTGTTATTACAAAGTTCCAAGTCTACCAGAAAAAACTCTCACACACTGTGGTCGCTGCTGTGCACAAAGTTCTCCTGGTTCTGCTCCTTTCGCTCAGCATCAGGTCATATAAGTCCTTCCAGGCCTCCCTGAAGTCTTCTTGTTCATCATTGCTTATGGCGCAATAGTACTCCATTACATTCATATGCCATAATTTATTCAGCCATTCCCCAATTGATGGGCATCCCCTTGACTTCCAGTTTTGGGCAACTACAAAGAGTGCTGCTATAAATATTTTTGTACACGTGGGACCCTTTCCCGTTTTTATAATCTCTTGGGGATACAGTCCTAGTAGCGATATTTCTGGGTCATGAATAATTTTTAAAGTCTATTATATTCTCATTTCTCAGTGCAACTTAAGCATTTCTCAGCCCTTTTACTCCTTTATTTAAAATAAAGAGAGTAGATTTCCAGATTATATGAGTGACAAGATGGCAGATGAGGCATTTTTTCTTATCTTGAAAACTTCTCAAACTTCCCTAAAACAGAAACTATGCATCAAAAATAAAGCAATTTCAACTATTTTCAAGGTCTTAGGACACCAAGAATGCAAGAGAAGACAAAAAACAAATAAACCCCCAAACCCAGGAACTGATACTCACTAACCTTGAGCTCACTCAGTATTCCTCCCCCACTTTTCCCCCCATTCCTTAAAAAAATACCATTTGTCATATGAAATGGCTCTCAGAGAGAGTGAGGGGAGAGACATATGAGATATGATGATGATATAAGAAACAGAAAATATTGGTAAAAATTTATTTATAAAAATAAAATAAAAGAAGCAGGTTTTAAATTAGTCATTTCTTCCCATAAACTCCTACCTTATTATCTTTTAGCTGACTGGAACAGAATGTAAGGTATTACCATAAATGTCATGAAGTAAAATAAATATCTCTAGTTATACAAATGCTGAAGGGGATATGGAAAAATAGATACTGTTGTGGAGCTGCAAACTTTTCCAGCCACTCTGGAGAACAGTTTGGAAATAGGCCCAAAGCACTATAAAACTGTATACTTTCTGATGCAGCAATACTGCTACTAGGTCTGTACCCCAAAATGATCAAAGAGAAAGATGCCATATGTACAAAAATATTTATAGCAATTCTTTTTTGTGGTGACAAATAATTAGAAACTAAGGGGATGTCTGTCAAGTGGGAAATGGCTGAACAAATTGTGGTATATAATTGTGATTGAATATTATTGTGCTATTAAGAAATGATGAAGGGGAAAACTTAAATGAACTGATGCAAATTAAAGTGAGCAGAACTAGGAGAACATTGTACACAGCAATATTTTAATAATAATCAACTGTGAAATCTGGTGAATACAATATTCATGAAAATTATCGGTTTAAAGTTCTCAAACATCACCACTAAAATCCTAAAAAAATCTAAGTAGAAAACACAAATACTATGATATTGCAACAAAGCTACTTAGAGATTTCTAGCCACTTTGGGCTGGAACGTTGGAAACATAGATGGAAAAATCTAATGAACTAAGAAAATCAGATTCTTTTTTAAAAAATCATTTAACAGAAACTGACCATAGCCTCTGCTCAAGAAACTCTAGTAGGTTCTAATTGCCTATAGGACAAGCTATAAATTCTTTTGTTTGACATTTAAAGCTCTTTGCAGTCTCCCTCTAGCTTTTATTTCCAGGCTGATTATATATCACTGTCCCTGAAGCACTGTATGCCTCAGCCAAACTGATACATTTGCTATTCTTTGTACACAATATGTCATCTCCCTCCTTCCTCCTCTGTGTCCTATATAGGCTCTTTCCTAGGCCTAATTTGTTCTTCTTCCCAACTACTGCTCCCTGGATCCCCCATTTTCTACCAAGATTTAGTAAAAGTTTTCCATCTTTCAAGAGGCCTTTCCTAATTTCTCCAGTTGTATTTCCTTCTCTAGTTACTTTGAGTTTCATAGAATCCTAGTTACAGACTGGAAGGAACTTTAGAAGTGATATAATAATAAAACTCCTTTATTTTGCTGATGAGGAAACTGAGAATCAGAGAGTAAAGTGACTTGCCCAAGTTTACACAGATAGGAAATTAGTTTTGTACATATACTATATTTATTTATCTGTAAACATGTAATTAAATATATGAGATATACAACTTTTGTGAGAGGCAGCCTGGTATGGCAGAAATACTACTGGAATTCGAGTCAAATTTGAATTGGGGCTCTGTCAATTATACCTGTACAATTTGGATAAATAGAATAACTTCTTTGGGCCTCGTTTTCCTCATCTGTAAAATGGCAAATTGTGGTTGAATGAATTCTATGAGCTCTTTCAGTTCTAAATCCTATAATCTATAAACCTATAGATCTTAAATCTATTATGGGAGAGGAGGGTTGGGGATTATGCTAGTGAACAGATGACATTAACCAGGGAAAATTTCCTGAAGAACGCAGATAGGAATGGGAAGCATAATGTAGTAAATTAAAAATAGGAAGAAATTACAAAGGGTCATCAGTGCTTCCCGATCAACTTTGACATCCTACCAGGATGATTATGTACAAATTGGCACAATCTTTCATGTATGGGGTACTCAGAGACAACTTCTAAGGCCTGTGTTTGAAGCAGCAGAAAGGAGAGAATAATTCAACAGCTGCCACTTTTGCCTTGCTAACATCTTCTGTCTTGTCCTCTCTTGTTAAAATCTTAAGTTTCCTGAGGGCAGGGGCTGTCTTGCTTTTTTATTTGTATCTCCAGTGCTTTGCGTATAGTAAGTCATTGTTCAGTCACGTCCAACTCTTCATGATCCTATTTGGAGTTTTCTTGGCAAAGACACTGGAATGGTTTACCATTTCCTTCTCCAGCTCATTTGACAGATGAGGAAACTGAGGCAAACAGAGGTTAAGTGACTTTCCCAGGGTCATCCAATAAATGTCTGAGGTCAAATTTAAACTCAGAAAGATAAGTCTTCCTGACTCGAGGTCCCACACTCTTATTCACTGCACCAGCTAGCTGCCTAATAAGTGCTTACAACATGCTTTTTCACTCATTCATTTGCTCATCTCTTGGAATTTCAATTGATTTATCACAGTCTTTATTTAATATTGTTTAGTTAAGTGAAAGTAGTCCTAGAGTTGGGGGGGGGGGCTAAATGCCCCTACTCTTTGATCCAGAAATCCCATTCTTAAGCGTATATCCCAAAGAGATAAGAGATAGGAAGCTCCCATATATACCAACATATTCAGAGAGGTTCTTTTTGTAGTAGTCAAGAAGTGAAAACAAATCAACAGGGGAAATGGCTAAACAAAACATAGTACATGATGGAATATTATTGCATGTAATTACATGTAAGAAACTATGAACATGAAGAATACAGAGAAACATGAGAAGACTTAATTGAACTGATGTAGAGCAGGACGAACAAAGTAATACGTATATACGATAACTATGACAATGTAAATAGAAAGAACAAAAACATGAAGTACAATTATAATGACCAAATTTGGTCATAAAGAAGATGTGAGAAACTGTCCCTCTTTTCTTTCTTCACAGAGGTGGAGTCATGATTACAGGGGGCTGATGACAAACTATTTTACCCTCCTCCTGACAGAATGAAGATAGACTCATGATGCGAAATGAGTCATACATTTTTGGACATGGTCATATTCTTAGAAGAGTTTCTTCCCATGCCCCCTGATTTGTGAGGAGGAGGACGTGAAAGATAAAAAGTAGAAGCAACCAGTTCAAAATTATCCATCCTAATAAAGGAAATGGATGGTATAACAACCCAAATAAATCCATCAATAAGCACTTATTTGAATGATTAGTATGAGATACAGCAGAACAGTAGCTAATCCAAACGTAATTTTAGATGTTTTAATTAACACCTCAAACACAACCACATTCAAAAGATTGCAACTATGATCCAAAGATTTTAATTATACTTTCCCCTAAACCACCCATATTATATCCATTTTTTTACCCTAAATTCATCTTTCACATAAAAACAATGTCATCCTCATACAGATTTTCTCTAAAAACATTTTCACAAAGTCTCCTTCATACACAATGTATCTTTTTTTTAAGAAAATTGTATTGAAACTTCCAAAAACACTGTACAGTATTTAACTTTTAATGTATTCTATTTTGGCAGTAGCAATTGTCTTTTCATAATTATATTTGATTTAGTCTCATATTAAAATTAGTTTTCATGGTCTGAATACATGCCAACTCATAGTATGACAGTACTATACTTACTATCAGACTAATTTTCCTTAAACATTATTTTCATCATGTCATTCTCTAACTCAAAAATATTTCATTTCTTTCTATTTGTTTAGCTGTCAAATCTAAATTCCTCTGTCTGGCCCTCAAGGTTCTTCATAATCTCTTTCCATTCTACTTGTTTTAAATTATTTTCCACAGCTACCCAATAAGTGTGAACCTTCTTTTGTTCCATGCAGACCATGTCAATAATTCCTATATGGGCCATATGTGTGCAATGAGAGTTTCCCAGTGCCATTCAGTAGTGGGATCAAAGACCTTCTCCACCCATTAATAGGCCTCAGGTGCAGCCCATTAAGGGAATTCTGCCTCTGGGGAGGTTTGCTTGATTGAAGACTTTCACACCTTTTATTAATTAGGCACTGAAGCATGAGGGTTGTGATGCCTTCTGACTCTGAAAAGTCTACATATACTCTGAGGTAAGCTTTTGTTTTGGGCTCACTCTTTGAAAGAAGGTTCATGTGCCAGATGGGACTCTAGGTAGCTGTTAAGAAGTCTCCTGGCTTTGAAAAACCAGATGTTGATGTTTCTCTAGTAATGGTCAGATGGCTGGAGCTAATCTGTTGATCTGTGAGGTATGTACTGCTTATGGTCAGACAGAAGCCTTGTCTGTTGGTCTTTACTTCTCTGCTTGTTCTCTGTTGGTGTATGTGATTAAAGAAGATTGTTGACATCTCAAAAGTTCCTTTCCTTTTAGAAAAGCAGACCTATGAACCTGTGCTAGCAGACCATTCTGGATGTGTCAGGGTACTCGCTGCTACTAATGGGGTATCTAGATGGCATAGTGGATATTCCCTACCCCCACCCCCACTGACTTCACTATAAATATGCAGTCTAACCCTTTCCCCTCAAAACAAGAGCAGGTGATGAGGAGGGCAAAAAGGAACCAAGACACCAATAGGCAACAATAACATAAGGGCATTTAAAGTTAACATAAACAACCAAATACTTAGAAAAGCTTTGTAAACTTGTGAATCTAGAAGGTTTCTTCTGCAGCATTGCAAATCTGCTGGCAAGGGGGAAAAAGGCAGATCTATCTTGTACTCCATCGTATTAGAAGTCTCTCTTCCTCTCTGAGAAAATAAATGCACAAATGAGAGAGAAATGAATTCTACTTCCAAGACTTCTGTCTCATTCAGCCATGAAAACAAGTGTTTTTTGAATTTCTATGGCAATGTCTCACTCCTCTTCATGAAGAATTGTCTGAATATATGTGTGTGGGTATGTGTGTATACATACATACACATATGCATACACATGCATATCTATACATGTATACATGCACACAGATGTGTGCATATATGCACATATGTATACATATATTTAAAGTCTGGCCAAGTAGTTACATTGGAAGAATATGTTCTGCACTTCACAGTCTGTAGCGGGCAAGCTGGAATGTTCTGCACTTTATTTTGCTCCTCATCTCCTGTGATAGAGGACTGGGTCTGGAATAAGGAAGACCTTACATCAAATCCAACCACAGACACTTACTATCTGTGTGATCCTGGGCAAGTCACTTAACCTGTCTGCCTTAGTTTCCTCAATTGTAAAATGAGAGTCATAGTAGCACCTACCTGTCAGATTTATTGTGAATATCAAATGAGAACATTTGTAAAGTGTAGTTCCTGGCACATACTAGGTGCTTAATAAATGCTTATTTCTCCCTCCCCCCATCTGTAGTTTAATCTATATTTGTAATCCTCGTACTTACCACATGAAGGCTCCAAGTTCATTTTGAGAAATTTCTCATATTTCTGGTTCATAGCCCCATACCAGAAAATCTGGGGAAATCACCACTGGACACCTAGTGCACTACCACCGACTTTCCTGCAAACAATTTGTTCACAAAAATTAGCAAAGGGAAGACAGCGGTTAAAAAATTAGAATTCATTATGGAGCTCAGAAAATAAGTATACATACTATCATATTGTACAGGTAACTAATCACATGTGGTTTTATATGAAAATTGGTTTCACTTAACTGGGTTTTTTTGTTTGTTTCAAGGCAGTGGTGAGCTGGTAAATGTTAAACAACTATCTCTCAAAAAAAAAAACCAAAACTATGTAGAATACACTGCATTGTTAACATTTTCTCCATCACTTTTTTGTTTGCTTTTTAGCCTTATCTTTTATTTTATTTTCTAATTAGATTGTCTTTTGATAGCAAAAAATCTGCCATCTCTTCTCTTCTGTCTCTCCTACCTACCACTCCCCCAACTGAGAATAAAACAAAAATGAAATCTTTATTACAAACATGCATAAGGAAGTAAAATAAATTTCTGCATTGACTGTGACATAAATGTCTATACAGACATCTATAAACCTGTACACATGTACATTTACATGTATACACATACATTTGTTTATGTATATACACACACAAACACATACATAAATGTATGTATGTATGTGCACTCTGACTCTTTCACCTCCTTATCAGAAGGTGAGTAGCATGTGTCATCATTTGGAATTGTGGTTGGTCATTACATAGATCAGAGTTCCTAAGTCTTTCAAAGTTGTTTTTTTAAATAATATTTTTGTCATTGTATAAATTGTTCTCATTCTGTTGCCTTCATTCAGCATCAGTTCATACAAATCTTCCCAGGTTTCTCTGAAAATATCCCCTTCATCATTTCTTATAGCACAATAGTGTTTCATCAATTTATATGCCATAATTTGTTCATCCGTTGCCTCTGAAGGGCAACCCCTCAAACTCCAATACTTTGCCACCTCAAAGAGTTACAAATATTTTTGTAGATCCTTAGTTAGTTTTGTTTAGGACCAATCCCTCCCTTATTCTTGCTATTCAGTCACATCCTATTCTTGGTGACCTTGTCATGATGATTGTGACATCATGATGATTGCGTCCATGAAGTTTTCTTCGCAAAGATACTGTTGTGGTTTGCCATCTCCTTCTCCAGTGTCCCTTACAGCACTCTCCCTCTAATTCTCATTTCTCCCATTTCCCCTTTCCCTCCTATTTCCCTTTTGAGTGAAATATATTTGTGTACCCAACTGTATATGTTGCCCACTCTCTACCCCCAAACTCCCTTCTTGCCTGCATGGATTTCCACTCGCATTCTCTGATTATGTGAGACAATTTTCCATAACTTTTCTTTCTTTTCTTTCTCATTTCAGTATATTTCTCTTCCTCTCCCCTTCCATTTTTCGTTTAAGATCAATAAGCTATACCAGAACTACTCCCAAGCCCTCTAACTGTACTCACTCCCTGAACCCTGATGATGACAGGATTCAAAGGGGACCCACATATCATCTCCCCATATTATATGTGAGTAGTTTTCCTTGTTTAGTACTTAATCATTTTTTGTTTGTGTTTACCTTTTTAATAAAATTTCTTTTAATTCCCCTGTTTGAACTTCAAAATGTCTACACGCTTTGGTCTTTTCTTCAGGAATGCTTGGGAGTCCTCTATTTCATCAAAGATACTGTCAGGATACTATTAGGAGACACTGTTTTCCAGAGCTAAGACCCAGCAAGCAAGCTGTGCCTTGAGGCTTGACAAAACAACAATCCTTTGTGTTCACCCTCTGGATGAATTCAGCCACAGAAAAATCCCAGAACTGTTTCCCAGCAGCACCAGGAGTTTTCTAACTTTGGTCAAGCACCTGCAGTACCCATGTTCTGGTCATGAAGCCTTGCTGTGAATCAAACTTGTCACATTGTTGCCATTACCCCTCATTATCAGGGCTACAACTCACTGCATAATCACTGGTATATGATATAATCACTACGTAATCACTGTAGGCAGGGGGCAGAGATTGGCACATGCATCTAGTTTCTCTCCATTCTTAGGAAGGAAGGCCCCACTTATAAGCCATTTCCCTTACAGACAAATTAAATTTGTTAGGTACCTGACTCTCCTGTGTCTTGCCTGCTCTACTGTTTGGCACTGGCTATCTGCAGGTTAGAGATTAGCCAACTTGATCTGGCTAACATTAAAGTGGTGTCAGAAGTGGGGTTGGACACGGATGGAGCCAGGCCACCAGACTCTACAGTACCAGCAGGAATGGGCTAGGTGTCCCTGGAGATTTCTTTGGAGTCCTATCCCCCCTTGTCTGGTGAGTTCTAGGCTCTTCTCCCTGATCCAATCCTCAAAATTCCACTTTGGAATTTTGCTCACCATTCTTTGTGAGGAAAACTTTTAGGGCCCTTTAGTGATCCAATTCATCTTGGGTCTCTCTGATAAGGATATCCTTTCTGTATGTTTTGTTCCCCTAACCACTGCTCCTGTTTGATCTGTCAGATCCTGCCTTAAGCTATGATAGATCTGACAGACCATAGCAACCTGTAATGATGACTGCTAAATTATATCTGATGAGGGCTCCTTGGTACTTGAATTTTTTTTCTTTCTGGATGCTTGCAGTATGTTTTCTTTGACCTGGAAACTCTAAATTATATATGAAAAATAAGGGGGCAGTTAGGGGGTGCAGTAAATAGAGCACCAGCTCTGGAATCAAGAGGACCCAAATTCAAACCTGGTCTCAGATACTTATCAGCTGCATGAACCCGGCCAAGTCACTGAACCCTGACTGCCTACGAAAAAAAAAGACATGGGGAACTACATAAATGCTAGCGATTATTTTTTAATAATAATAATTATTATTACTGTGTGCTAGGTCATGTAGGTGGGAAGAAGCAGGGGTAGCATTGAAATCTAGATCCTCCAAATCCAAGTCTTTTATACTAAACCATGCTGTTTCCAACTTTTACTTATTATTTCTAATTTTTACTTATTTACTTTACTTCTTCTAACAACCAGCTCAAATCCCAACTCTTCTATGAAGCCTTTCCTGAAAGATCTAGACCCTCAGCTAGATTTTAAGCTCCTTGAAGGCAGAAACTAGTCTTATACTTCTACCCTATGTATCCCTCATAGCACATAAATGTTGAGTACCTGATGTCTTTTCAAAAATTAGGTGTCAGAATGATTAATTGATCCTTAGATAGTACATGTTCCTAAGGATCTGTGGTGTTGAATATCAGACAAGGTACAAAAAAGTTTTCAGTGTGACCATAATTTATTTGCTCTACGTAAATCACTAAACCATACAACCATGGAAATGTAAAAGGTACAAAACACTAAAAAGAAAAAGAGAATAAAATCATCCCAAGCAAACCCCAATCTGACTGTAATCAATTTTCCTAAATGGTCAAGAAAATTAGTGCAGGGGGGCCCAGGCAACAATCTGAAATCTGCCACGATATCCCTAGGATTCCTAGTGGGGAAGAGATTTTATTCACTGATTCATGGAATTTCAGAGTTGAAAGGACCTCAGGGACTACCTTGTTCAATGCATGTCTGAACAGGAAAGGGTTATTCTGACTTCACTTAAAGACCAACTAGGTGAGGAAACTCTAGACTTCCCCTAGACAAAACATTCCACTTTTACATAGCTGCAATTGTTAGGAAGTTTGTCATAGGCTGAAGCCTAAATTATCCTTTCTCCAACTTCCACCCATTGTTCCTAGTTTTGCCCTTTGGGGCCATACAGAACTAGTCTAAAATCTTTTTCCATCCTACAAGCTTTCAAGTACTTGAAGACAGTTATTTGTCTGAAGTCATCCAATTTAACTTCTCTCCTCTAGGCTAAACATTTCCAATTTCTTCAAACAACTGTCACATAATTCACCATTCTGGTTTCCTTTCTTTGGTTCCTCTCTAGTTAATATCCTTTCTAAACTGTGGTGCTAAGATTGGAAGTCAATACTATCCATGTAGACTGACCAGAGCAAAGGATAGCCAGAGAGTTATAGATTGATTAAGTAAGTTAGTTCAGTCAAAAAAAAAAAAAAAAAAAGGGAATTTGAAGGTAACCCCAGGGATCCTACAGATTTTCACTAAAGGAAAAGAACTGATGTGGATTCATAAATATTCTATCTTCTTTCCTGGTATCAATCTGACTTTGAATGGAAACATGTTGGGAATCCCACTTATTTCCCGGCTGCTGTATCTATTCAAACAAGTATCTCTACTTCCCCCTCTCCCCCTCCCTGCCATAGTAACCTGGATTGCAACTAGAGTCTCTGATAGGCCAACTTCTACCTTATCTTAAGTGGTCAAAGACAGTATACCACCAACAGTCTACACTAGCTATGCTGTCTCTTTATGAACTGTTCTCTTCAATAGCCTAGATGAAACAAGAAGAGATGAAGTCTCTGAGAAACAAAAAGTAAGTGCCTTTTTCCAGGCAAGCTGCCTTCAGTGTCTGATGGAGGTAGCCAGGATCCTGAACCCAAAAGCTCTGGAAATAGCAGTGCCCCCTACACTGGCCTAGCCTTGTACCCAGACAGGTCCCACAGCCAGCACTAAGGGAAGCAGTCACTGTGGTAAAAGTGTCTTACTTAAATCACCATGACTGATGATAATAATGATAATTCCTCTTTCAGTATCCCAAACACTTAGTACAGTGCCTAGCACAAAGGAGTAAATAAATATTTATTATTAGTAGAAATAAATATTTATTATTGACAATGGTAATAACAGCTAACATTTATTTAGTGTTTTAAAGATGGCAAAGCGTTTTACAAATACTATCTCATTTGATCCTCAAACAACCGTGGCAGGTGGTGCTATTATCATTTTCATTTTTAAGATGAGGAAACTAAGGCAGACAGAGATTAAGTCAATTGCCCAGGGTCACATAACCAGCAAGTGTCTGAGGATGAATTTAAACTCAAGTCTTTTCGACTCCAAGTCTGACAGTATCTACTATGCCACAAGCTGCTTGCTTCAATACCAAGTGCTGTCACTGACAGTCACTGATCAGTTTACTAAAGTAAGCCTAAGAAATTTGGGAGTGGCAACTTCCCCTAGACTTCTAGTCCTGCTTTTAGTCTAGTCTCTGTAGCTGTTATTCCAGGGAGACTGATCTGGTCGCTACTTCTGTGGGTCCTACAATCACAGATACTGAAGACCTAGAAAAACAACTTCTCTCCACTAAAGTCTTTGGCACTGTCAAATAGTTTGACACTTGAAACTGATACGATGGTATCAGCAGAGATGACATTAAAGAAGATGTATTGTCATTTACTTTGCTGCCTCACTGGGCATTTCCATTTGACTTACAGCTAAGACTTATATAGGTTGTCTCTCTCATATGAATGAGAGTTCCTTCAGAAGAGTGACTGTCTCCTTTTCTCTTTGCATCCCTAGTGTTCATCACAGGGTTTTGCAATAATAAATAACAAATAAATAATAAATGCTTTTTCATTCATTCATTCACTCCTTGGCCTGATCCAGCCATCTCTAGATCATCACTTCAAGTTCTTCCTCACGTTCTAGACTCTGGACCTGAGTTCTTCAACTCTGGGAGGTTTCATTTTGTTTTGTTCTTAAAAATTTCTCCACTTAGAAGATATGTACTTTGGAACCAAGTCTCCAAGGATGAAGGGAGTTATAGCAATGATCTGGAAATTCAAGATATAGCCATTATGTTTGCCTGAACTACCTGTGAGATTGCCTAACCTGGCCTTTAAATATCAAGAATTACTGTCATTTCTAAGTTAATCAGGCTTTGGTCAATCAATTCAGGCTCAGGGTTAACTTTCTAGAATTTTCAGATAACTCCCTGTATACTAGACTTCATAGTGGTTATGGAAATAGACACACATCAGGGAAACCAGGAACTTTTTTTAGTTTCTCTGGGTAATTAGAGAGGGTAACCAGTAAAGAGCTGTGATAAAGTCCTATCCTCAGTCAATCAACATTTATTAAGTGCCTGCCATGTGCCAGCTAGGTGTTAAAAGAGGATAGAATTTGGGACCTGGAGCCAAAAAGACTCATCTTCCTGAGTTCAAATCTGGCCTCAGACACTTCCTAGTTGGGTGACTCTGGGCAAGTCACTTCACCCTGTTTGCCTCAGTTTCCTCATCTGTCAAATGAGCTGTAGAAAGATACCTCCAGTATCTTTGCCAAGAAAAGTTCACCCAGGATCACAAAGTCAGGCTGAAATGACTGAACGTACACCATGTGACAGGCACTGCGCTTGGGGATGCAAAAAAGGTTAAATACGTGAAGGGAGACCGCATGAAAACAACTTATGTATAAATGCAAGATATACCTTTCAACAATATACCAAGAGGATAAATTGGAGGTGATCAGGGAAAGCACTAGGAGTAAGAGGGGTCGGAAGCGACTCCTTATAGATGGTGGGATTTTAGCCGGAACGTGAAGAAAACCAGGAGGCTAGGAAGCGGAAGCGCTGTGAAAATGCCCAGAGTCTGGAGACGGAGTGTCTGGTGTGAGGGAGAGACAGCCAGGAGGGCGGGACTGGGGGCGGGGCAGCGGGTGAATCAGGTGTAACAAAATTGCAAAGGAAGGAAGGGGCGTGGATACAAGCGGTCAAAGACATCGCAACAGAGTATCCAGGGAGGGCTTCGGGATCGGACTGTCCCAGACATTCTGGGACAGCTTTATCTCAGACCCAGTTTAAAATGGGCCAGTCACACTCTACACACAAAGAAAAAGAGAAGGGGAACCCAGGGAATCGAATCTTCTTTTCCTCCCTCCCTGCCCCCCGCACGAGGTCCCGCCCCTTCTCTCCCCACCCCCTCTAAGCTAGGGTCCCGCCGCCCCCGGTCGCTGATTCGCTGCGCGGTCCCCGGGACCGCAGCGTGCACGCCCAGGCCTGGGTCAGCGCGGGGACGAGGTTCTGGGGCAGTCATTGCCCTGGAATGACTCCGCCGCCCTGGCGGGTGAAGGGCAGCGGGGTGGGGGGGAGGAGCGAGGAGCGGGACGCGTGCTGCCGAAGCCCCGCCCCGTCTCCAGCTGCGCGAGCGGCGGTGGCAGCTGATTGGCGGTCGCCGAGGCGGAATGAATGGGGTGACCGTGGGAGCTTGGTGCCGCGCGGGTAGGGGGGAGTGGGGCGGGAGATAGGAGGCCCAGGAAAATAACGGGGGAGGAGGAGGAAGGGAGAGGACGTGGCGAGAAGGGGGCGAGCAGGCGCGCGGGCCGTCTGGAGACCCCTCCCCCACAGAGTCCGAGCAGGCTAGCGCGCCTGCGCGGCGGGCGGCTAGCGGTTTAACGGTCTCCGCGCCAGACTGGTCCGGGGGAGACTGGCAGGGAACGAGAGAGGGCTGGCTCCCTGTTTTTTCTGGGTGGCACTGTGGTCTCTCCCAGCGCCTCCCCTACCCCCACAAAAAAGAAACGCACAAAACAAAGCAAAAATAAACCCAAACCGCTCACTCTCGGGGCAGTGAGGCTGCTGGGCACCCAGCAGGGGGTTGTTGGACTCCTCAAGGTTCACCCAAGCTATGAGAGCACCCTTGGCTGACGTTAAGAAAGCTACTGAACGTAGATGATGGGTCGGTTCCTGTCCGTAGAATGGTGATGAACATGCAGCACCTACTGCAAGCATTTATAATAATGGATGCATTGAATAATAATAAATTAAATCCTAATAAAAGCGTTAAGCGGTGAACTTGGAGTCTGGAGGACCTGAATTAAAATCCCGCCACTGAAAGCCCCCACTTGAACCGTGTGTGCGTGACGAACCCCTTTGGAAATCCGATGAAGTCTACTCGCTCTTCCATCAAATTAAATACGTAGGATTAAAAAATTCACTCATGTTAAGGACCTGGAGTTACAAAGACAAGTCTTTCTTCCCGAAAAGCTTAATTTTACCGGGAGAATATGACATCTGCACAGGATAGGTTTATCTTTATATCTGTTGTGAACTGTCGATTTATACCAGTTTTGCCATAATCCTTTAGGGCTTTCCCAATCATTTTGGCTAAACAGCGAGTTGTTACTGAACAGCGAATGCTCCCAACAGCTGGGATCTCTGAGTTTGTCAAACATTAGGCTACTGTGCTCGTTTTCTTCTGTATATTGTGTGCCTAACTCCACTGATGAAGCTCGCCGTTTCTTACCCAGTACTGAAGTGCTTTAATGATTACAACTTTATTGTAGATTTGAGGTCTGGTGCTGCTAGCCCCGCTTCCCATGTTTTGTTTTGTTTTTTTAACCGCTTCCCTTGGTACTCTTGACCTTTTGTTCCTATAGATGAATTTTGTTGTTTTTTTTTTCTAGCTTCATAAAATGAATTCTTTGAGTATTATTCGGCTATTGTATACAAAGTAATTGGGAAAGGCACTAAGAATTAAGGTTTCAGTGGAGCACTCATTTGAACTGCCTGCCATTGAAAGGAGGGGAGTTCCATGAACTAGGGATTCTAACCTCCTCCGGTTAGCATGGGGATCAAAGAAGATAATTTATGTAAATCAATGGGCAAACTAATTAGGACTGTCCCAGAAAAACAAATGAATCATTGCCATAACCAGCCCCCCAAATTGTCAATTACTAGATGGGTTAACCTGCCTTAAAGTTTTTAAAAATTCAGTTTTCAGTTCCAAATTCCATACACACCTAAGCATTGAGAAGGCAAGAATAACAAACTCCATTATAGTTATGCAAAACAAATACTTACATTAGCTATGCCCTAAAAAAATAAGAAAAAAGAAAATATTTGTACAGAGTCCATCAGTGCTCTATTTGGAGGTAGCTATAGTTTCCTCAACTGTAAAATAGGGATAACAGCACCTACCTTGATATTTGTAAAGCTTTTTAGCACACTGCGTGGTACAAAGTATGTGTTCCTCCTTCGTTGCCGAAGAAGACCATGCCATCAGAGAAATAACGACATGACTTGCACTTGACTTTGTTTTGAGTGAGGGAGGGTTGTGCAGGTCACCAGCCTCACTTCTCCAGAGCCATCTGAATCCTGTGACCAGATATTCATCAGGATGACAGGAGATGGCCCAGGAGGAGGCAATTGGGGTTAAGTGACTTGCCCAAGGTCACACAGCCAGTGAGTGTCAAGTGTCTGAGGTGGTATTTGAACTCAGGTCCTCCTGACTCCTGCCCTGGTGCTCTATCCACTGCACCACCTAGGTGCCCAGAAGGTGCTTAGCACATAGTACTTGCTTTGCAAGTGTTCATTGATTTCATTTCTACTGAAGGCTGGAGTCAAGGAAAAGTAAAAATGGCTCTGAGAATAACCAAAGTAGACCATATATAAATGCTTATTGGCTTCCTTTCCAACCCTTTCTGAAATCAGTCCCTCCCTTACTTCTTAGAGCACAATAGTATTACATCACATATATGTACCACAATTGATTCACTTGGTCCCCAATTGCCAGGCACCCCCTTAGTTTCCAGTTCTTTGCCACTAGGAAAAGACCTGCTATAAATACTATTGTGAATATAGGTCTTCTTTCTTTGAACTCTTTGAGGCATAGATCTAGCAGTGGTATTGTTGGGTCAAACTTGGTACACAGTTTAGTGAAGTTTTTGAGCCTAGTTCCAAATAACTTCCCAGAATGACTGAACCTAGTTTACAGCTCCACCACCAGTGCATAAATGTACTTGTTTTTTCCCCCCAGTCTCTCCGGCATTTGTCATTTTCCTTTTTGTTAACTAATTTGTTATGATATCACCTATTTATGTCTACACCATATATCCATTTTTATCTTCATGTATAGGGTGAGATGTTGATCTAGAGCAGGTTCCCCACCCTGATCTATACCTACTTTCCACCAGAACAATTTACAGTTTTCCCAATAGTTTTAGTCAGATAGTGAGTTCTTGCCTCAAAAGCCTGGGATCTTTGAGTTTATCAAACATTAGGGTACCGTGCACATTTTCTTCTGTATATTGTGTGCCTAATCTATTCCACCAATCAATCAGTTTCTTATCTAGTACTAAATTGTTTTGGTGTTACAGCTTTACAATTTTGGAATGTAGTTTGAGATCTAGTACCAATAGGCCCCCATGCTTCCCCACTGATTCTCTTGATATTTTTGACCCTTTGTTCCTCTAGATGATTTTCACTATTTTTTTCTAGCTCTATAAAAATAGTTCTTTGGTAATGTCATTTTTATAATATCAGCTCAGCCTACTCATGAGCAATTAATATATCTCCAGCTATTTAGATGTCTTTATTTGTATGAAGGGTGTAATTGTGTTCATACAGTTCCTGTGCTTGTCTTGGCAGGTAGATTCCTGAGTATTTTATAAGGTTCATAATTATTCTAAATGTAATTTCTCTTTTCCTATCACTTCCTCCCAGATTTTGTTGCCATTATGCAGAAATTCTAATAATTTGTACAGTTTTATTTTATGTCCTATAACGTTGCTGAAGTTGTTGATTCTTTTGATTAGTCTTTCAGTTGCCTCTCTAGGGTTCTTAAAATCAGGGGTATCAAACATGCAGCCCACAAGCCTGAGTGTAATTTCAACCAGATTAAAATGTTATTGGGAAATATATAATAAAATAAATAGAAAGATACTAAAAAGACAAGGTGATAATGAGGCATATTGATTACTTCTTAAAACTAAGCTAATATGTGGCCTGCAGGGAACCATATAGATTAGTGGTCTCAATTTCAATTTTGAGTTGGACACCATTGTTCTAAGTACATGATGTCATCTTCAAAGAGTGAGTTTTGTTTCCTCTTTGCCTATGTTTATACCTTTAGTTTCTTGTTCTTGTTTTATTACCATCGCTCTCATTTCTAGTACAATACTCAATAGTAATGATACTGTGAATCTCCTGGCTTTACCCTTGATCTCAGTGGAAAGGCTTATAGATTATTCCCATTACAGATAATGTTTACTCTTGGGTTTAGTTGGATACTGCTTATCATTTTAAGGAAAGCTCCACTTATTCCTGTGCTTTTGAGTGTTTTTTAGCAGGAATAGGTGTTATACTTTGTCAAAAGTTTTTTCATCATCTTTTGAAATAATCACACAATTTTTGTTGGTTTAGGTATTCATATGTCAATTGTATTTATAGTTTTCCTAACATTGAGCTAATCCTAAACATTGAGCCTAAACATTGAGCTCAGCCTGGTTTTAGTGCATGATCCTTGTGATATATTGCTATGATCTTCTTGTAATTATTTTATTTAAAATTTTTGCATCAATAATCATTAGGGAAATTGATCTGTAGTTTTCTTTGTTTTGACTCTCCCTAGTTTAGATATTAAGATGATGTTTGTAATATAGAAGGAATTTGATAGGACTCCTTAATTTTTTAAAATAGCTGGTATTGTTATTAGAATTTGGTATTTGAATTACTTTAAGTGTTTGGTAGATTTCACTTGCAGATCTGTGTGGTTCTGTATTTTTCCCCCTTTGAGAATTCATTTATGGCTTGTTCAGTTTCTTTTTCTAGGATAGTTACTGAAGTATTCTATTTCCTCTTCCACTGATTTGAGCAATTTATATTTTTGTAAATATTCTTCCATTTCATTTATATTGTCAGTTTTCTTGGCTATGGTTTGACAAAATAGCTCCTATTAATTATTTTCGCTTCTCTTCCATTGATTGTAAATTCACTTTTCTTCATTTTTACACTGGGTAATTTTTGTTTTCTTTTTCTTAGTCAAATTATCTAAAAGCTTATCTTTTTAAAAAAACTCTTAGTTTCAGTTTATTTATTCATTTTTTTACCTTTTCATTTTGTTACTCTCCTTTGGTTTTCAGGATTTCTATTTTGGTGTTTAATTAGGGAGGAGGTTAATTTGTTGGTTTTCTTGGTGTGTGTGTGTATTGTTTTTTAGTTGTGCATCTAGTTTGTTGCTTTATTCTTCCTGTTTTATTGATTAAAGAGTTTAGAGATATTATTTATTACTAATTACTATGTTAGCTATCTTATTTGACCCTTACCACAAGCCTACGAGGCAGGTAGTTATTATCCCTATTTCACTGATGAGGAAACTGAGGCAAACTGAAGGTAAGTTGCTTGCCCAGTATCAAATAGCTAGTGTCTGAGCTAGGATTTGAACTTAGGTCTTCCCGATTCCAAGCTCTTTAATATTGACATTAATTATCTATGGTATTTTTTAGCAAAATGTAATTTCCCTTGTCTCTTTTAATTTAGTCAATATTTGCTTTTGCTTGCTACCTCTGCCTTTTTTACTTCCCCTCATTCCAATGTAGCCCTTTATTTTAACTTTGTGTATTTTTCTGCTTCAAGTGTATTTCTTGTAAACAATTTATTTTTGGATTCCAGTTTCTAATCCATTCTACTACCTCTTCAGTCTAATGAGTGAGTTCATCTTTCTATCCCATTCCCATTAATGGTTGTGATTGCTAACTGTATATTCCCTCTATCCCATTCTCTTATACCTATTCTTTATCTCCTGTCTCCTCTTTAAGGATCTGCTTTGCTTCTGACTAATGTCTATTTTTACCTACCCTCCCTCTTATTCTCTCCCTTTCACTTAATCCCTCCTATTTATCTGCTGGTAATACTATATCCACTCCACTTGTGTGAAATAATTTTCCCTATTCTTCTTCTCCCTCTCCCCTTTTCCTAGAGCATTCCTTTTCCCCACTCATCCCATTCTTTTGAGATGATCCAAACACAATAGAATCACAACTAGGCTTTCTGTATAATTAGACCTCTATGGCCCCTGGTGATGATAAACTTCTGAGATGCTTATATACATATTATTTACTCAGATAAGAAGGTAAACAGACAAAGTATTACCAGGAGGCAGATTCTTCAAGATGGTGGAGTCATAGGAAGCAATACAATGAGCTCCTCTTCACAAACTCCTCTTAAAGGATCTAGAAAATGCACCAGACTGAATTATGATATGGAATCCAGAAAAAGTCTCAGTGCTTCCTTTGTTGGGCCCAGCCTGGCATAAGGAGACATGTAAGAAAGTCTGCTGACACTGGAGACAAGTCATGCTCAGGTGTCCACTACATGTGGAGCACTCCAGTGCCCAGGGAGAGGATGTGCACAAGGGAAAGAATAGGTCTTAGACCCATACCAGGATACCCCTCCTTCCAAATCCACACTGGGCACTGCTACTGGGCCAAGTACCAACTGGCAGCTTTGTCAGCCACTATCCAGTCCCTGATCACAGATCTATACCCATTGGGGGAACCTGAATAGGAAAGTATACAGACAAAGGAGAAAGTTCAGAAGCCAGTAGAAGTAGTAGCAACAACAGCACTAGTAGTGTGTCTCAGACCTGAGGCAGAAAGCAGCATCTTTTAACATCTAGCCCATCCTGCAGAGAAATAACCAGGACAGAAATCCCAGACCAAAAGGAGCTCTATCTGAGACAACAAAGTTTTCCAGGTGGCTGACAGGGGCAGAGTCCAGCAGCAGTATACTCTTGTTAAGACCAAAACCCAGGTCACGAACTTGCAGAGCTCAGACTTTGTACTGGATCAGACCACTTTGATAATCCTGGAAACTTGGAGGTCCTCACCCTGTCCCTGAGACCTGGAATAACGTATGACCTCAAGAAAGCAGCAACAGGACTTTTTTCTGGAAGTGCCATAGAGCCTGGCTCTTAACATTAAATCCAAAGTCAGGAAGAATGTTTGCCCCAAACAAAACAAAAACAGAACGCCACCATAAGGAGCTGGTATGGTGGCAGGGACACTCAAGACACAAACAGGAAAATGACTCCAAAACATCAACTAGCATTGCACCAGGAAAGCAACAACAGCAACAAACTCAACCAGAATTCCTGGAAGAAATGAATCAAGCATTTTGGTCTTTTTTAAAGAGATTAAAAATAGTTTTATAAATGGAAAAGAGCACTTGAGGAAAAAAACTGGAAAATAAATGAGACCTATGAAAGAAAGAATCTGGAAGGGAATTAAGGGTCATTGAATATCTCATTGAATATCCATGTTTTCCCCTGAAGGATTATACTCAGTTTTGCTGGGTAGTTGATTCGTGGTTGTAATTCTAGCTCCTTTCCCCTCCAGAATATTATACTATAAGCCTACAATCCTTTAATGTAGAAGCTGCTAAATTTTGGTGTTATCCTGTGACTCCATGACTCTTGAATTGTGTCTTTCTTGCTGCTTGAAATATTTTCACCTTGATCTTTGAACTCTGGAATTTGGCTATAATATTCCAGGCAGTTTTCCTTTTGGGATCTCTTTCAGGAGGTGATCAGTGATATTTTTCCTTTTCTATTTTACCCTCTGGTTCCAGACTATCAGGGCAGTTTTCCTTTATAATTTCTTTAAAGATGATGTCTAGGCTCTTTTTTAAATCACTGCTTTCAGGTAGTGCAATAATTTTTGAATTCTCTCTCTTGCATCTGTTTTCCAGGTCAATTGTTTTCCAGTGAGATATTTCACATTGTCTTCAATCTTTTCATTCTTTTGATTTTGTTTTATTTTTTCTTGATTTCTCATAAAGTCATTAACTTCCATTTGCTCCATTTTAATTTTTAAGGAATTTAAGGAATTATTTTCCTCAATTGGATATGGAAATCTGTTTTACCCTGCAGGAAGGCAAGGGGGAAGGGAATAGGAGAGGGAAGATAATAGAAGGGACAAAAAATTGGGGAAAGGGATAATCAGAAGCAAACACTATTGTAGGGGGACAGGTCAAGGGAGAATTTCTTCTTTTGGACCTCCTTTTCCATTAGGCCATTTCTGCTTTTTAAGGCATTCTTCTCATTGACATTTTGGACCTCTTTTACCATTTGGCATAGTCTGTTTTTTAGGTATTATTTTCCTCAGTATTGCGTTTCCTTTACCAAGACATTGACTCATTTTTCATGATTTTCTTGCATTTTCTTGCTCTCATTCCTCTTTCCAATTTTTCCTCTACCTCTCTTACTTATTTGCAAAATACTTTTTGTACTCTTCCGTGGCCTGAGGCCAATTCATACATGTTTAATACACTATTTTCAGTTCTTAACATTCACTTCCAAAAGGTTTTGAATTCAAAAATTTCTACCCTTCTCTCCCCTCCCCCCACCCCAGGACAGCATGCACCCCATCCACCCCTTCCTCCAGTCTGTCCTTCCTTCCATTACTCACCCTTCTTCCATCCTCCTTCCCCTCTATTTTCCTGTAGGGCAGAATAGATTTCTATACTCCATTGTCTATATAGCTTAATTTCCAGTTGCATGCCAAAACAATTTTTAACATTCATTCTTAAAGCTTTGAGTTCCATATTCTCTCCGTCCCTTCCCCACCCACGCTCATTGAGAAAACAAACAATTCTGTATAGGTCATACATGTGTAACAATGCAAAGCACTTGCATAATAGATATGTTGAAAAGACTAACCACATTTCCCTCTGTCCTATCCTGCCCTTTATTTATTCCATTCTCTCCCGTGACCTGTCCTCCCACAATAGTGTTTGCTTCTGATTATCCCTTTCCCCAATTTTTTGTCCCTTCTATTATCTTCCCTCTCCTATTCCCTTCCCCCTTGCCTTCCTGCAGGGTAAAATAGATTTCAATATCCAATTCAGTGTGTGTTATTCCCTCCTTAAACCAAATCCCATGAGAGTAAGGCTCAATTATTTCCTTTTATTTCCCCCCTCTTCCCCTCCATTGTAAAGGCTTTTTCTTCCCTCTTTTATGTGAGGTAATTTGCTACATTCTACCTCTCCCTTTCTCTTACTCCTAGCACAAATTTTATTTCTTTAGGTATTCTCCCTTCATATTCAGCTCACCCTGTGCCCTCTGTTTCTCTCTCTCTCTCTCTCTATATATATAATATACATGCACACATGTACATATACATACCTATACATATATAATATACACATACATACCCATACCCACCTACATATGTTTGTGTGTGTGTGTGTGTGTGTGTGTGTGTGTGTGTGTGTATTCCCTCTAACTACTCTAATACTAAAAAAGGCCTCATGAGTTACAAATAGCATCTTTCCATGTAGGAATGTAAACAGTGCAACTTTTATGAGTTCCTTAAGGCTTCTCTTTCCTGTTTACTTTTTCATATTTCTCTTGATTCTTGTATTTGAAAGTCAAATTCTCTTTTCAGATCTGGTCTTTTCAACACGAATGCTTGAAAGTCCTTTATTTCATTGAAATTCTATTCTTTCCTCTGAAGTATTATAGTCAGTTTTACTGTGTAGATGATTCTTGATTTTAATCCTATCTCCTTTGACCTCGGAAATATCATATTCCAAGGCCTTTGATCCCTTAGGGTAGAAGCAGCTCAATCTTGTGTTATGCTGATTGCATTTCCATAATACTTGAATTGTTTCTTTCTGGCTGCTTGTAATATTTTCTCCTTGACCTGGTAACGCTGGAATTTGGCTTCAATATTCCTAGGAGTATTCCTTTTGGGATCTCTTTTAGGAGGTGATTGGTCAGTGAATTCTTTCTATTTCTATTTTACCCTCTGGTTCTAGAATATCAGGGCAGTTTTCCTTGATAATTTCTTGGAAGATGACATGTCTAGGCTCTTTTTTTTTTTTACAGGTCAGTTGTTTTTCCAGTGAGATATTTCACATCGTCTTCTATTTTTTTCATCCTTTTGGTTTGGTTTTGTAATTTCTTGGTTTCTCATAAAGTCATTAGCTTCCATCTGCTCCATTAATTTTTAAAGAACTATTTTCTTCAGTGAGCTTTTGAACTTCCTTTTCCTTTTGATCCATTCTGCTTTTTAAAGCATTCTTCTCCTTACTGGCTTTTTGGACCTCTTTTGCCATTTGGGTTAAGTCTATTTTTAAAGGTGTTATTTTCTTCAGCATTTTTTGGATCTCCTTTAGCAAGCTATTGACTTGCTTTTCATGATTTTCTTGCATTGCTCTCGTTTCTTTTCCCAGTTTTTCCTCCACCTTTCTTACTTGATTTTCACAATCCTTTTTGATCTCTTCCATGGCCTGAGATCATTGCATTTTTTTTTTTTTGGAGGTTTTGGATGTAGAAGCCTTGATTTTGATGTCTTTGTCTGATGGTATGCTTTGTTATTCCTCATTCAAAAGGATGGAAGAAAATACCTTTTCACCAAAAAAGTAACCTTCTTATAGTCTTATTTTTTTTCCCTTTTTGGGGCATTTTCCCAGTTACTTGACTTCTGAGTCCTTTGTCAAGTGGAAGGTATACTCTAGAGACCTGTAAGTTCTCAATTTCTCCAAGGTGGCACAGTCAAGGTAGAGGAGTTAACTCTTCTCTTGGCATGCACTCTTGTCTATGAGCAACCACAAGCACTCTGTTCTACCCAGGATCTGCAAGCAGGGTTCCCTCTCCACCATCACCACCAGCTCCACCATGCCAGAGCTCCTCCATACCCCAGGACCACCACTAAGGGCTGAGATCCAGACCAGCCACTTGATTCCCCCAGGGTCTTTAGATTGAGGGCTCCAAAAGGGGATGTTCCTGCAGTGACTTCTGCTGCCCTGGGACCTGGGCTTGGGCCAGACTCATGTTCCCCTCTCACCCAGGTGAAAGAGGTTTCTTAATGACCTTTGAAGCTGTCTTTGGTGTTGGTGCAGTGAGAAATCTGGGAACCACAGTTGCTAATCGTGATTCTGCACCCTGAAGCCTGCTCTAGTCTTGTCCATGCCAGCCATATGGTCAAAGCTGGGCTGCATTCCACATTCTGCATTCTGAGCCTGGTGCAAATGTATAGACCTTTCCTGTCTGCCTTCCAGGCTGTCTTGGGCTAGAAATTTCTTTCACTTTGTTGTTTTGTGACTTCTGCTGCTCTAGAATTTGTTTACAGTCATTTTTACAGGTATCTTATGGCCTATGGGGTACAGCTAGACCATGTCCATCCTTCTACTCTGTCATCTTGACTTAGCCCCTCCCAATCATATTTTTATTGAAGGCTTTGGATGTAGGAGCTTTGACTTTGTTGTCTTCTTCTGAGTGTGTTTTTATCTTTTTTGTCATCATAGTAACTTTCTATAGTCAAGAGATTTTTTTTCTGTTCTTTGCTCATTTTCCCAGTCTATTACTTGACTTTTAACTCTTTGTTTAAGTAGGGCTCTGCTTCCAGGGTAGAGGGCACACTGTCTCAAGCTTTAGGAGTTTTCTGCAGCTGCTTTTAGAGCTACTTCTAGGGACCTGTGAATTTTTAGTTCTTCCATGGTGGTATTGCTGGGGTTTGGGATCTGGACCCCTGTCTTGAACTTTCCCATGAATTTCAAGAACTCAGCCCCTGATCCCAGATCCCTGGCATTTGCCTGAGGCATCAGACTCAACCCAGCATAATCCTTTCAGTTGTCCTTTTATTGTGACCCCTGACCCAACCCCTTCATTCTCTGTTACCTCTGACCCAGCCCTTGAATTTTCCCAAATAGGTCAGTCACCTATGCCCCTACCCAAGACTTCTGGCCCAACCTAGCCTACACTGATTACTTAATTAGCTCAATTACTTAATTACTCAACACTCTTTAATTCCACCCACACCCCTTTTCTCTGCATACCCCAGACTGTTTACCACTCCTTAATTCCATCCAGATCTCCTCACAATCTTTTTGCTATCAAAATCAAAAGTTTAGACTCAGAAGAGTCTAGCTCACTTGTATTGATGTCACAAATAAACTCACTACTTAGACTGGAAGGCTTGAGTGGTCCAGTTCTTTCAAGGCAGACCTATACTCCGTACACATGCATTTCGGAATTCCCAGCACCCCTAGACCACAACAGTATAACCTAAAGAGAGGTGTTTATTCCTCTCCTGGTCTGTACTCTGGTCTGTGAGCAGCCACAAGCACTCTTTTCTTCTTTGGAACTGTGAGGCTTTGTGGCTACAAGCTTTGCTATACCAGTGCTCCTCCTTGCCCTGGGACTGCCACTCAGGACCGTGACTTGGGTTGAAGTGTGGGCAAAGCAGCATTGTCTTGCTTCAGTGCTAGCAAAAAGACCTCTGTAACCTCCTTCTGACTAGCTGTTCAGCCCTCTTTACCATCTGTGAGCTGAGAGCTCCAGGAACAGCTGCTGCCACTGCTGATTCAGTCACGCCCAAGCCTACTCCTGGTTTGCTGGGACTGGGGCTGCGCTGGCCTGGCCTGCACTATGCTCCATTCTCACTCAAGTGTGACAGATCTTTCCTGCTGACCTTATAAGTTGTTTTTGGCATCTATGGGCTGAGAGGTCTGGAAGCCACCACTGCTGCCAGTGCTTCAGTCACCCCAAGGTTTGCTCCTAGTTTGCTGGCAGCTTGCACTGGACTGTGCTCCTCTCTCACCCTGGGACAAGACTTTTCCTGCCATGTTGTTTTGGGCTGGAAATTTGTTTCACTCCTTCTTTTTGTGGGTTCTGTTGCTCTAGAATTTGTTTGGAGTTGTTTTTTTTTAAGGTATTTGGAGGGGTTTGGGAAGGAATTCAGGGAGTCCTTGTTTTTACTCTGCCCTCTTGGCTCCACTTCCCAAAGGTGTTTTTTTTTTTTTTTAAGGATGAGGAAGATAGGGCATATTTATAGGCAGCTGGGGGGAAGCCAGTAAATAAAAGACTCAAGATTATTTAAAAAATGGGAATGATACTGGGGGCAATCCAATGGAAATAACAGGAGGAGATGGGATCAGGGCTACATGAGGAGAGGCTGTTTTGCCAAGCAGAAGAGTCACTTCATCAGGGACCTGAGTGAAAGCAGAGGTGGGATAATGTCAGAGGGATTAAAGATGAAGAGGAAAGAGCAAATAGCTCATATTGCATTCCTGTTAAAGAATGAGACCAAGTCCTCATCAAAGAGTTGAGTGATCAAGTCTTATGGGAAGCTTGAAAAGAAGATGTTTGGATCAGCTGTTGTGAGGAGTGGAATAGTAATATTGCCTTGTGAGGACCCAGTTGAGATGAGTTATCATAAACTTTTAGGGAAACACAGCAGTTTGATCAAGTTCCATTCTACATCAGGTGAATAGGATCAAAGGAAAAGGTGGGAATAATACTGGTTGAATTTGGCAAGTTGTGATGGATGAGAGGACAAGAACGCATAAGATTAAAGAGCAGAGGACAGAGCAGAGTTAAGCCAGTTTATTAAGGGTTTAAGATTGGGAAGAGAGAACAGAATTGCCAGAGCAGTGCTGATAGCCTGGGATCGTTCTGAGGTTGAGAGATTGGAGATCATGGTGAAGATGAAGATTTAGGAGGAGTGAGACATAGGAAGAGATAAAAAGATAAAAGATTAAGATCAGATAAAGGAAATCCAGAGTTCTTGATCATTCTGGAAGCACAATACCATTCATACCTGTGCAAAGCTGAAGTAAAGCGGGAGGAGTAAGACATGGGAGTTGAGTAGACTTAACTTGGAAGTCAGGATCTCTGAGAGAGTATTACTATGTATGTTGAAGTCTCCTCAGATGAAGGAAGGACTCGTGGTGGAGTGAGGCGTTGAGCCAGCTATTAAATTCACTGAGAAAGGAAGGAGAATTTTCCAGGAATCAGTAGGTAACAACTACAAGAATTTTGATTGAGTGATAAAGCTGGATTTACTGAACTTCAAAGGAGGAGAGGCTGCTATAGAATGGAATAGTGACAACAGAGATCAAGGAGTATTCTGACCGTACCATGATGATCAATGAAGGGAAAGGAGAGGATGAGTGAAAACAAAACTAGGGCTGGAGAGGGTGACAAGGGAAGCGACGTCAGCAGGGGAAGCCAGATCTCAATGAGTGCAAAAGATGAGAGAAAAAAAGATTAAGATGAAATCTCTCTGGAAAATGAGAGGGTTGGACTAGATTACTTTGAAGGTCTCTTCTAATTCTAAATCTACAATTTTATTATTGGTAAATCTTTTAGTTTTTAGTCTATTTGTTTACAGACCATGGAATTTTCAGGGAGTTATAAAAGGACAGTGAATTGACCAATTGACAAAGGGTCAATTTAGGACCAGTTATGATGAATCTTTACATTATTCTAGCATTTTGAAGTGCTTTCCACATCTCCTGTTGTGATATGAAAAAACTTTGGAGGTGGGTCAGAAGTTAATCATTAAGTCAAATAATTAATCATAAAATAATCATTTTTCATATGAGTCAAGTGAAGCGCAAGGGGTATTAAAATTTGCTGAAGGTCACAAGGGTCTGGGCAGGTGTCTGGACATCCAACAGCTCTCTCACCATACCCTGACAGTTAAATTAGACCCAGCCCTTGACAAATTGTGATTTAGCTGGTTAGTCTTTGACAGCTCCTCTAGGCACCACTCTCATAGAGAATTCTAATAATAAATTTGCAATTTTAACAGGTCCCCAGTGCCTTAATCCAAAAGACTAACTAATGTAGAAATTTGGGAAAAAAGAAAAGCTATTTATATGAATAAAGAAGTTTGTCTGAGCCACTCAAATCCCATCACATAGAAAGCAGCCTATTCTTATTACAAGTACAATTAGCCCTAGCTCCTGTTTTAAAATTTGGCAAAGATAATTCTACTGGTTTGCTCTATGGCTTTGAAACATGGAACGCAACAATTTCTGAAGAATTAAGAATGGATAGTATACCAAAGACAATGAATGAATTGGTGCATGGTGGGTGTGAAGAGGCTGCAACATAAAACCAATGAAGAATTTTTTTAAAAAAATTTAGTTCAATCTTATTTTTAGTTCCAAATTCCTTACCGCCTATCTTTCCTCCTGCTCAATGAGAAAGCAAGAAAAAAATCAAAATAAATTCCTACATTAGCTATGTTCTCCCTTCCCCCCAAAATATATACTTCAATCAGCACACTGAGTTTTATCACTTGTATTTGGAGATGGATAGCATGTTTTATCATTAGTGCCCTAGAAAATTGTGATTGGTTCCTTTGTGTTGAGCAGAGTTCCCAAGTCTTTCATAGTTGTTTGCCCTTAGAGTATTGTTGTTATTGTATAAATTGTTCTGGTTATGCTTCTTTTACTGTGCATCAATTAATATATCTTCCTAGGTCTTTCTGAAACCATCCCCTTCATCATTTCTTATAGCATAAAAGAATTCCATCATATTCACATACCATAATTTGTTCACCCCATTCTCTAGTTGTTGGGCACCCAAAAATTCCAATTCTTTGTCAGCACAAAAAGAGCTTCTATAAATATTCTTTTACATATGGATCTTTTACGTCTTTCTTTGATCTCTTTAGATTATAGGCCTAGTAGTGGTAATAGTAGATCAAAGGCTATGTTACTGTTCAATGGCTTTTTGGGCATAGTTCCCAATTGCTTTCCAAAATGATTTAGACCAATTCACAGCACCACAACAGTACATTAATGTATCTGTTTTCCCACAGTCCCTGTAGCATGTCATTTTCTTTTTTTTATCAACTTTGCCAGTCTGATGGGTATGAAGTGGTATCTCAGAACTGCTTTAATGTGCATTTCTCCAATTTTTACTGATTCTGAACATGTCATCCTCTGAAAACTACCTATTCATATCTTTCTGACCATCTGCCAATTGGGGAACAGCTCTTATTCATATAAATTTGAATCAGTTCTCTATATATCTTAGAAATGAGACTTTTATCTAAGAAATTTGCTACAAAGACTTCCCCCCAATTTCTTACTTATTTTATATACATATAAGTTTATGCGAAAAGCTTATATGTTTCATATAATCAAAATGATCCATTTTACCTCCTTTGAACTTATCTGTTGTTTAGTTATGAATTCTTCCCTTAGGATGATCTGTGGTGAATTGATGAGATGATGAAGACAAGAGGTACATAGATAGGATGGGCTGGTACGGATGGGTCCATCATTAAAGGTAACATGAATAACAGATCCATTCGTGTTTTTGAGAGTACTTTCATTGGAAGATAATGGAGATGTGGTTTTGTACTTCTTAGGGAAATTAGTATGAAAAGAATATAAGGCTTAGAAGCTATGATGTTGGGATATCATTATGAAAAGCTATGTAGATTTTACATTGTTTCCTGTGGGGGTGTAAACTAACTTTATTTCACTGTTTGCACCTGTGATTCAATCATAGTAACTTGGAAGTATTGATAATATCCCAGTAGAGTACGCAGATAAAATTATATTACACTCCCAATCTCTCTTTTGTAATAAAACATAAGACACAGATGTCTTGACTTTAGATACTGATTTAGCGGTGAATGAATATACATAAAATAATATTTGTACAGCACTTGACAGTTTTAAGAAGTGCATTCACATACATTATCAGAGAGGCAACATGCTGTAATGGAACTCAATACTAGATTTGATATCAGGATCTTCATTCCAGGAAGTCACTTAATTCCTTTGCTTTTTAAAAAATTTATTTATTTTCAGTTTTCAATATTCACTTCACAAAATTTTGAATTTCAAAATTTCTCCCCATCTCCCCCTTCCCCCCCACCCCAGGACAGTGTGTATTCTGATTACCCTTTCTTCCAATCACCCCTCCCTTCTATCAACATCCCCCTTATCCATTTCTCTTCTATTTTCCTGTAGGGCAAGATAGATTTCTATATCTCATTGCCTATGTATCTTATTCTTACATGTAAAAACAATTTTTAATATTCATTTTTAAAGCTTGAGTTCCACATTTTATCCCTTCCCCCCTCCCCATCCACCCTCATTGAGAAGGCAAGTAATTCAATATAGATTATACATGTGTAGTCATGCAAAACACTTCCATAAGAGTTATGTTGTGAAAGACTAACTATATTTCCCTCTATTCTGTCCCACACTCCATTTATTTTATTCTCTCCTTTGACCTGTCCCTCTACCAAAGTGTTTGCTTCTGATTACCCATTACCCCAATCTGCTGTCCCTTATCTCTTATTCCCTTCCTCACTGCTTTCCTGTAGGGTAAGCTAAACTTCCACACACAATTGAGTGTGTATGTTACGCCTTCCTGAAGCCAAATTCAATGAAAGGAAGGCTCATTTATCCCTTCTCATCTTTCCCTTCTTCCCCACCATTGTAAAAGCTCTTTCTTTCCACTTTTATGTGAGATGATTTACTACATCCTACCTCTCCCTTTCTCCTTCTCCTGTTACATTCCTCTCAACCCTGAATTTTCTTTTTTAGATATCATCCCTTCATATTCAGCTCACTCTGTGCCCTCTGTTTCTCTCTCTCCATATACATATTTATACATATATATGTATATACATACATACATATACACATACACACATATTATATATGTCTCATGGGTTACAAATATCCTTTACATGTAGGAATGTAAATAGTTCAACTTTAACAAGTCCCTTACAGTTTCTTTTTCCTTTTCATGCTTCTCTTGATTCTTGTTTTTGAAAGTCAAATTTTCCTTCAGTTCTAGTTTTTCAACAAGAATGCTTGGAAGTGCTCTATTTAACTGAAGTTCCATTTTTCCCCCTGAAGTATTATACTGAGTTTTGCTGGGTAGGTGATTCATGATTTTAATCCTATCTCCTTTGACCTCTGGAATATCATATTCCAAGCCCTCTGATCCCTTAGTGTAGAAGCTGCTAAATCTCATGTTATCCTGATTGTGTTTCAATAACATTTGAACAATTTCTTTCTGGCTGCTTGTAATATTTTCTCCTTAACCTGGGAACTCTGGAATTTGAGTATAATAGTTCTAGGAGTTTTCCTTTTGGGATCTTTTTCAGGAGGTGATTGGTACAGTTTTTCCATTTCTATTTTACTCTCTGGTTCTAGACTGTCAGGGCAGTATTCCTTGGTAATTTCTTGGAAGATTATGTCTAGGCACTTTTTTTAATCATGGCTTTCAGGTAATCCAATAATTTTTAAATTATTTCTCCTGGATCCATTTTCCAGGCCAGTTGTTTTTCCAATGAGATATTTCACAATATCTTCTACTTTTTCATTCATTTGGTTTTGTTTTATAATTTCTTGATTTCTCATAAAGTCATTAGCTTCCAGGTGCTCCATTCTAATTTTAAAGGATTTATTTTCTTCAGTGAGCTTTAGAACCTCTTTTGCCATTTGTACTAATCTATTTTTAAGGTGTTATTTTCTTCAGCCTTTTTAGAGGTTTCCTTTAGCAACCTGTTGACTCGTTTTTCATAATTTTCTTGCATCACTCTCATTTCTCTTCCCAATTTTTCCTCTGTTTTTCTTACTTGATTTTCAAAATCCTTTTTGAGCTCTTCCATGGTCTGAGATCAATTCATATTTTCCTTGGGCTTTGGGTGCAGGAGTTTTGCCTTTGTTGTCTTCTTCTGGTTTTTTATATTTTGATCTTGCTTATCACCAATGACATAAGAAAATACCTCTCACCAAGAAAGTAAGAATTTACAGTTTGTTTCTTTTTCTGTTTACTCATTTTCCAGCCAGTTACTTCACTTCTGAGCTCTTTGTTAAGTGGAGGACTCCAGAAACAGCCTCCACTTCATCAATGGCTACCACCACTCTGGAACTGGGGCTGGGGCTCAGACCATGGTCACCGCTCAGCCAGGTGAGAGACCCTTCCCATTGACCTTTGAAGCTGTCTTTGGTGTTTGTGTGTTGAGAAGTCTAGAAACCACAGCAGCTTCCGGCATTGCAGTCCCCTAAGGCCTGCTCCAGTTCTGCCCATGCTGGCACAGCCCATGCCAAACTGTGCTCCACTTCTAGCCCAGTGCAATAGACTCTTCCTGTTGACCTTCTAGATTGTCTTGGGCTAGATACTTGTTTCAGCCTGTCATTTTGTGGCTTCTGCTGATTTAGAATTTATTTAGTCATTTTTTTACAGTGTTTTTGAGGGGTATGAGGAGAGAGGTCAAGTAGGTCCCTGCTTCTATTCTACCATCTTGGCTCTAATCCCCCTGAACTTATTTTTTTAACCATCATTTAATTTCTTAATTCCTCTTAATTTTCTTAATTTCTCTGGGTCTTTTACTTCTGTGAAACAGATGGGATGGCAAACTAGATAATCTCTAAGGCCCCTTCAGCTGTAAATGCTATGATTTGTTTTCATTCTCATGTAGCTACCCTTTAAAATAGGTAGAGTAGGTATAAAACACCTTGAGATCAGGTCCTGGCTTATTTATTTTTGTCTTTGTATTTTGTCTCCCAACTCTCAGGCTCCTTAGCTATTTCCTTGCACTTAATGAGCAAAAGAGTTTTATAAATGATTGCTGAATGTTTGAATGAATTTTATAGATGATGAACCACATTCAGATGACAGTAACTAGCTCAACACTTTTTTTGACTCCAAGTTAGAGTATGTATGTATGTGTGTGTGTGTGTGTGTGTGTGTGTGTGTGTGTGTGTGGTGTGTGCAGGCATGTATGACAAAACCACTAA
Organism: Bettongia penicillata ogilbyi; assembly: GCA_023548195.1. Classification (NCBI taxonomy): domain Eukaryota; kingdom Metazoa; phylum Chordata; class Mammalia; order Diprotodontia; family Potoroidae; genus Bettongia; species Bettongia penicillata. Next base: position 2,573,407 of record JAJHZJ010000518.1, on the reverse strand, counting down.
AAAGGACATGTTATTTTCCTCAGGTACATTAAGGAAGACCAGAATATGAGACAAATGAGGAAAATATTATATATAGATGAATAATATAGATTTGATTAATCAACAATGTGATATAACAAATAATATTTTACTCACCATAAAAATGATTGGAATGCTTTGTGGTTTCAAATAGATTGTGATTATTAAAAATAAAATGAGGAAACAGCCTCTTGTAACAGAAAAGAGTGTTGAATTAAGAGACAACATGGGTTCAAATCCTAATTCAGCACTTACTAGTCAAATGACATTGGGCAACTCACCTAATTTTTCTCAGCCTCAGGTTCCTAATTCATAAAATGAGAATAAAAATATTTTTGATTATCTACCTTACCAGATTACTCTGAAAAAAAGTAACAGGGCATAAATGACAGGATTTAAAGCAGGAAAAAACTGTAAAGATATATACTCTTATTGCCTCATTTTACGGAAGAGAAAATTGAGACCAGAGATAGAGATTTGCTCAAGGTCACGCTGGCAGTAAGAAAGCTGAGTTTGGATTTCAACCCAGGACTTCTGACTACAAATCCATATCTCTTGAAAACTACCAAGAGCGATGTTACTGGGAGTTACTTGATATATATGGTATGATAGCATTTGGAATATCATTTCATTTGAAATATCATTTCACAGCTGAGAAAGAAGTCATTTTAATAGGTTAAATAACAAAAGAGATGGTAGGTAATAGTATAATACTATCAGACTAAAAGATCAACTTATTTATCAGGTTCAAATGTGATGAACTGGTCTTGGGATATGTCTACTTGGAACAGAATTATGCAGTGGGTAGAAATACCCTTTTGTTGCAATCTCCTTTACATATGATTCAGTTGTATCTCCATTTTTAAAAATTGCATTTGACCTAGTGCTACTCTTCAACTACCTATTCCAGCTTAATCTCCTTGGAACTAGATTTCAACATCAGTGACATGAGGGGGTTGGACAAGATGATCTCTATTTTCTTTTCTAGTTATGTACAGTGTTCTATGGCTTATCATCTAGATGTGTTCTTTTTGGGCATCATTCCAAAATTAATTTAGATTGCTCAGCCTGAAGCAAGAATTAAAGATTGTGAAAATACATGCTAGCAATTTCTGACATATAGCAGCATGTATAGAATTTATGGTGAACAAGAGATAAGCCTTTTAAAATTTGGAATTGTGAATTGATGTACGTATGTAGGATGTCACTTGACATGCAATGACTAATCACTTGATCCTTAGTTTTAGAGAGTTCATTTTATAAATGATAGAACTGGGACGCTAGCATTTGATATACTATACTGGTTACAGAAATAATATAAATAAAAGCATTTCCATGTAAACAGAACACATTTTACCTTAAAAAAACTATTATTTTTTAAAAACAAAAATGTGCAAAGAACATGCACTTTTTTGTCATTAATATGATCTTTATAAAGGGAGTAATGCGTCATTTTACAGCAAGCCTTTTTTACACCTAAAGAACTGCCTTTAAATTTTCTTATCCAATGTTTCTGTATCAATACAATCTCTTTTTATTTAAGTTTATACACAGCAAAGTGTTTACTTACAAGTATTCGTAGAAAATTCTGTAGTGAACATGTATTTTTTTAAGAGAAAAAGTATTTTTATATTTTTTTTTAGCTTACTAAAACCCAGCATGATAAGCTGGTTATATGTCAAAGCTAAAATCTTATCAGTCAGTAAAAAAGGGAAAATGTAGACTCCAAATTAATGGTTATGACAGACATATGTGTAAGTATATTTATGTATAGTTTAGCTGGCAAAAAAATTAATAGGATGAGAAGTTAGAGACCTGGGTTCTAGCCTTGACCCTGCCAATAGCTATGGAATGTGGAACAAGGCATAAGATCATAAATTTGGAGGGAAAAAGGAAATTTTAGATAACTTGTTTGAGTTTGTAACCTATGGTCTATGAACCCCTGTAGTGCCAATGCTATAATCGCAACACCTATGGTGGCCATGAGTATGTTGGTGCAGTTCTGAATTGCGAAATACAACAGACTCTCCACATGGAAGACAGAACCAAAACATTTATTCAGGCACCAGAAAGCCAAATCCAATGTAGTAACAAAAAAATCTATACACAGTAACAATGGAGGGGGCACCATCATCCCCAAGCCTTCTCTCTGTTTGTTCGGTTTCCAACAAACCAGCTCCCTTAAACATAATCACAAACAAGCTCTCCCACTTATGCTAGCCATTTGCCTGTTTTCTCTCTCCCTTATTTCTGACTGCTCTAACCAATTTCCTCTCAACTCTGCCTGAGCTCAGCCTCTTCCTTTTCCATGTGACTTAGACTCATTTGACTCAGACTTCTGTGTGATTTAAGCAAGTCACATGGGCCTATTAATGGATGGGAAGGATCTTCCCATTAAGAATCAAAATTTCATTAACAATAAGAAAAAGTGCATTATCAATATAACCCCAAGGGACAGCACTGTGGTAAATAATAACTACTTCTGGGCGGAAAATGTATCCATGACACACTTTTAAGTTTCATCTACATTACTGACATTTTCTCTATCACTTAAGTCTCAACAATTAGAACTATAAACCATGACTTGTAGTCAATATCTGAGGTAGAAATGTGAACATTGAAAATTTAATAATCAGCTAGTCAATACGAGCTGACTCCAGTATAGCTCTGAGTCTGTGGGAAGATTTTAAAGGATCTGTGAATTTATTTTAAAATATTTAGACAACTGTATTTCAGTATAATTGGTTTCCTTTTTCATTGTATGTATTTTATTTTATGCATTTAAAAGCATTCTGCTTAGAGATCCTAGGCTCCACCAGACTATTCAAAGGGTACATGACACCCCAGGGCCTAGTCAAATCTTATTTTACAGGTAAAGAAACTGAAACACAGAAAAGTTATTGATTTGTCCAAGATCCAGTTTCCTAATCTGTAAAAAGGGAATAAGAATACCTGTTTTACTAATCAGGACCATTATGAGAATGAAATGAAATAATGTATGCAAAAGCATATATTATTTGAAAATGTAAAATTATAACTTGAAATTTTTAAAATTATATTTAGAAATAAAGCCCATTTAAAAATAATTGTATTGTTTAATTAAATTCAGTTTTGGATTTGTCATGGTAGGTTCTAGAAAAAAATGCTTAAATTTGGAACTATGTCCAAAGGGCTACAAAAATGTGCTTACCCTTTGACCCAGCAATGGTACTTCTAGGACTGTATCCCCAAGAGATCATAAAAATGGGAAAGGATACCACATGTACAAAAATATTTATAGCAGCACTCTTTGTGGTGGCCAAAAACTGGAAATCAAGGGGATGCCCATCAATTGGGGAATGGCTGAATAAATTATGGTAAATGAATGTAATGGAATATTACTGTGCTATAAGAAATGATGAACAGGAAGACTTCAGAGAGGCCTGGCAAGACTTACATGATCTGATGCTGAGCAAAAGGAGCAGAACCAGGAGAACTTTGTGCACAGCAATGACCACAGTGTGCGGGAGTTTTTTCTGGCAGACTTGGAACTTCATTGAAAAACTTCCCAATGGTCTTCTAAGGCAAAATGCCTTCCACATCCAGAGAAAGAACTATGGAATTCAATTGCAGAATGTAGCAGATCATATTTGTGTGCGTGTGTGTGTGTGTGTGTACGTACGTGTACTGCATTTTGGTTTGTTAGATGATTTCTCCCATTCATTTTAATTCTTCAACACAGCATGAGTATAATGAAAATGTATTTAATAGGAATGTATGTGTAGAACCTATACAAAATTGTATGCTGTCTCAGGGAAGGAGTGGGGAGGTAGGGGGAGGGAGGGGAAAATAATAATCTAAGCTACATGCTAGTCATTGTAGAACACTGAAAATAAATAAAATTAATTTTAAAAAATGCTTAGTACATAAGAAAATTGATTTCTAGGAAAAGCAGAAGAAAAAAAATTATACAATTCTAAACAACAGCCTAATTTCTCTTTTTCTTCCAATCTGTATTCACTGCCTTTCCTCATCTATACCTTTGAAATAGAACATACTTTAGAAAGAGAATTAACATTTTTCAGATTTTAATACTTCAGAGGAGATGTTAGTAGTTATGATAAAATACATTCAATTTTATTTTAAAGGGAAACAGTTCAAATATAGACAATAGTTTTTTTAAATTTATATTTACAAGCATATATTATCTCTATTACCTCTCCCTATTCCCACTCTAATTGAACAACTAAAACAAAACAAAAATAAAAGTTCTCACAATAAACATATAGTCCAGCAAAACAAATTCCCAAGTTGGCTGTCTAAAAATGCATACATAATAGTTAAACTCCTTTTATCAGTCACTTCAACTTTCTCCTGGTGCATTTGAGCAAATTTAAGTATCCAGATCACAGTAAGTGCTTAATAAACTGTTGAACTGAATTTCATTTACTCTCTCTCCCACAACACCTGTATTAGCAAAGACCCTGGCATACACAGGAGGGCCTGCTGTACAGGTTCTTAGATCTGCTTTTCTGAAAGGAAAACAACTTTTGAGGGGTCATCAGTCTACTTTAATCAATCACGTATATCATTCACTTAGTTCAGGGGGAAAAGTCAGCACCCTGAACTTCAGAGAAAATACGAACAGAAATTACAAACAGACCAACAGACAGGGCTTCCAACTGTCTGACCATAGACAATACATACATCATTACCAGAGAGAGAAGTACCAGCATCTGGGTTTTCAAAACCAGAAGGGTTCTTAAAACAGCTGCCCAGAGTCTCATCTGGCTTACAAACCTTCTTCCAAAAAATAAGCCCCAAAACAGAACCTCACCTCAGAGTATATATTCTCTTTTTAGAGCTGGAGGGCACAAGCCTGGTGACCCTGCTTCATTAGAAATTAACAAAAGATGTCTGAGGCCTATTAATGGATAGGGAAGCCCTTTTAACTCTTCCCTCCACCCACATTACATTAACCTTACAACACCATGGTAAAGACTCCAGTGAATTAAATGGGGGAAGAAAAGACCCTACAGTATCAATAAATTATTAATCAGTTGATGCATAGCAAAAAGCTGAATACAGACTCAGCTCTTTCTTGGAAATGACAGGAATATTAGGGAAGAAAGTCAAGTTAAAGTGGCAAAGGAAACCTGATATCTGAAGGTTAAAGGGAACTAGTTCTTGGAGTTTATCTTTTCATGCTATGAGTGAGACCATGCAATACATAGGGGCCTGACATTCAAGATGGAAAAATAATGAACAGGAGAAAGAAAGCAAATGTATATGGCAAGTGACACCTACCCTTGGTCTATAGGAACTTTCCCCACTGACACAGATTTCAACTTTTCTACAACATAATTGGTAAATTCTAGGGAACTGCTTGAGACAAGCAAGGGATTAAGTTTTACTTGTTGAGAATCACAAAGCTAAAAAGTTTCAGAGGTAGCACACCAACTCAGGGTTTTCTAAGGCCAACCTCAGCACTCTATCTGTTATTATACCACAGTAATACTACTACATATAGTGTTACTACTATTATTGTACTATACCACTGTATAATACTACTACATAGGATTACATAGTAATCTTATTTTGCTCCTAATCCTAAATTATTGTGTAATCCAATTTAGTAGTAAACTATTCAGAGGCAGCAAACTAGTTAATCCATTGGCTCTCACATGTACCTTTGACACATACCATATAATTAAGTCAAATAATTCTCATTAATTAGAACAATATTGTAATTAGACTTTCAGTTATTTTCCTTGAATCAACTCCAACAACATAACAAATTTCTCAGTGTGTTAGATCTTTTTCATCATCCCAAGTAATAGTTCTGAATCCTGAAAAAATTTGGATTAGGTGGTATTAATATTCAGGACTATGGGTGAAAACTGACACTGGGGGGAAAGGATTCATGCTAGGAGGCAAAGGAACAGGAAAGGGTTGAACCAGGCCATTGAAAACTATATAATTTAACTATATAGTTTATAGAATTCAATTAAACTAAATTCAGTAAGCATTTTATGCACCTAATCAGCTTCATTTTCCATAATGAAGGAAAATGAGCCATGATGGATAATGATTTGGTTGTGCAAAGGGAAACCTCAGATTAGCAATGCTCTTCCTGAATTCAAATTTGGGAAGAAAGGAATGACAGGGGACCAGCGATGAGGTAAGAGACACAGACTACATACATACACGGACAATAGTTCTCTCAAGTCTTTAATGTTTAATGCACAGTTTACCATAACATATAAGACAATTTCTGAACAGCCACACTGGTTCTAAGACTAACTGATGAACTCAGGATGCTGTCTTTTGATGATCCTTATATTATGTCTTATGTGCTCACCTATGTCAATTTGAAAAATTGATAAGAGGAAGCATTTCAGTTCTGCCTCTTCTTTTGGTTACTTCCTTAGCTTCCATAGGTTCAATGCGATTATTTCTGCAGGGATTTCAAAACATTATATCCAGCTCTAAGGATAATTCCTCTAATCATGTTTATAAATTTTTAAGACACTAAGCCTGTGACTGAAAGCACTTCTACCTACAGAATAAAGGTATGCCCTTGGGGCATTGTTAAATAAGACCTTGTTAAAATGAGAAATGATAACTTGCTAATTCAGACCCAATCACTGATGGGCACAAGATGCCAAAGGGCAAAAAGCCTTAACCTTGCTACTGAACTCTAGTCACATAATTGCCTTCTGCATTTTACCTTGATGTTCCTTGAGGTTTGAGACGTGTAAAATTCAATGTCTAAAACAGACTAATTTCTTAAAAATTTATCCTGTCTCCAAACTTCCCTATTATCTATTGATGGGACCACCATCCTGCCTTACATTTCCAGAACCTTCACTCTCTCAAACTAATCAATTACTACAATTTGTTAATCTCATGGCCACATTTCTTACATTTGTTTTTACAATCCTTTTCCTTAGTTAAGTCATCACCTTTCACTTAGATTATTTCAGTGGCCTCTTAAATGTTTTCCTTGACTCTAGTGTCTACCTTTCCAGTCCTTCACATAGCTGGCAAACTGATATTCCTAAAACATTTCTGAGCATTTGAATCCCCATTGCTTAACACAAAAGAGCTTCAACAGCTTTTCTCAAGGATAATACAAAGAATATTGGTTGGCATTTATTAAAGAGCTCCATAGTTCAGATTATATCTACCTTTCAAGTTAAAATAGACATTATTTCTCCCTGGGCCCCTAGGCCGAGAGACCTCCGTTAGGTTACTGGGCAGAATAGCTTGCCTAGTAACAGTTTCCTTCTGTTGTTAAGCCCCTGTCAAAATGTTATTCCCCTTTGGTTTAATATCTGATAAATTGTTAACAGTCATTTCTTGTTTAGTTCATTTGCATGGTAACCACCAGTGCCCCCCTAATGTTAGACCCCCATTATCAGGTAACCACCTTCTGCTGAGCACCCCCCTTCCTGACAACTACTGTATGTTGAATGACAACCAGTCTTTGATTGACTACCTCTCCTGGCGCTCGTTTTCTGTTAAGGGTCCTGCGCCTAGTAACTCCCTGACAACCTCTTCTGTTTTGGGAGTTCTTGCCTAGTAGTCAGCCTCCCCTCTTACTCTGTCAGAACCCTGTTTGTTGTGGAAACCGCAAGGCTGTACCGAGTAGCACCGAAATGCTTAAAATGCACTCACCCACCTCAGTTCGAGGCTGTCTCTTCTGGGTCTCTACATGAGGCAGCCGCCAGCCTGGCTAATAAATGACGCTCTCAAAATTTTCAATTAATTTTGCCTGTGACCTATTAATTAGGTCCATTTCACAGTCTTATTTCATACTAACTCTCTCCCCCTTCAGGTACTCTCCAGTCAAACTGGTTGGCTAGCTACTTCTTATATGCATATTTCATCACTTTCCTTCATGACTTTGTACAAGTGGTCCCTCAGATCTGGGATGTACTCCCCTATCACCTCTAACTTAGAATTTCTAACTTTCTTCAAAGCACGGTTTATATGCCACATTCTACATGAATTCATTCCTATCCCTATAGTTATTACCATCCTCCTGAAATTACTCTGTCAATTTAAAATTTGCCAACTTTATATTTACTTACACTTACTTCTGTACTCTTTTTAACTCCCTCTCAAGAATGAAAGCTTTTGGGGGGGACAGGGACTGGTTCATTTTTGTCTTTGTATGTCCAGGGCATAGTCCTTAGCACAGAGTAAGGTGCTTTAATACATGTTTTTTTAGTTGAATTCATGCATAAGTTTGCATAGTGCCAATGCGATAGTCACAGTGCCTATGGAAGCTATGATCATGCTGGCACAATTCTGAATCACAAAATACAACTGACTCTTCACAGGGAAGACAGAACCAAAACATTTACTCAAACACCAGAAAGCCAAATCCATCATAGTAACAAAGAAATGCATCATAGTAACCAAGAAGTCAATGCACATTATCAGGCCTTCCCACAAACACACACTCACAATGCCCCCTGCCTGCTTCCTCTGTCCTTCCCAGCTCTGACTAATCTGACCAACTTCCTCTCAGCTCTGCCTCTTCCTGTTCCACCCCTTCAACAAGCTCCTTCCCCCACTTGTGACTTAGGCTCCCATGTGATTTAAGCAGGTCACATGGGCCTATTAATGGATGGGAAAAATCCTCAAATGAAGCAAAAAAATAGTTAACAATACAGCTTGTTACTATGTCAATAAGAATCACCCCTCCCCCCCAGAACACACACACTGTAAATTAAGTACTATCGGATTTGGCTGATGAATTTAGTAGTATTCCTGACTTTTCTTCCTTTTTTTATTGTTGTAAGAGCCAGCTCCTTGGGTGGGACAGGGAAAGGGATACACTTGGAAATGAAGATCATAAAAAACAGAAGTTATCAATAAAAGAAAATTTAAAGAGCACTCTCATCTCTCTACTAAGGATGTCTTGGGTATTCTTTCCACCATGACATAATGAATTTAACGTACATTCCTCAACTACAACAAAAGCAAAAACCTTCTCCAATCATAAGTGGACCCTAAGTCTGGTGGGAGCCAGGGTAAGCAAAATGCAATTACATTGTAGAAATGGCTGTTTACTGCAAAAGAAGTCATGATCCAGAGAGATAACTCTTTGAGACAGCTTTGAGAACAAAGTGGCAGAGAATATAAGATCTGATATAATGAGTGATTTCTGTAGGGAACAAGTTGTGAAGAAACAGACTTTTGGAGAAACTGTAAATTCAAAAAAGGGAGGAAGAAACTTGTACAGCAGAATGTTAGAGCAAAGGCACTGAGGAGGAGCTTAGGACAGTGGCTGTGTGCCCATTTAAAGAAGCCTCTAGGTCTGACAATCCAGGAGGGGCACATGTTGGGCATTTCCAGTGCTTTAGGGGAGAGGAACATCATTCACTCAGCAACCATTTATTAAGCTTCTGCTATGGGGCAAAGCATATGCTTGGCAGAAAGGAAGACCGTCCTGGAGGTGTCAAATGACGCACACACACCACAACTGGTTATGCAAGTAACAAATCTTGCAGTCTATTTCGGTCGCTTTAATTAAGCTAGTTGTGCACAGGGTTAAGCAGGGCTGAATTAGAACAGAATGATAAGGGTCCTATGCCAGCCGGACCTTAGAAACCACCTGGTCCAACCCTACCGTTTTACAAACGAAGAAACCACTGACACCCTCACGAAGCGAAGCTGGAGCCAGGGCTCCAACCCAGGGTCCCTGACTCCAGGTCTACGCGTCTTTCCGACGAAAAGGGGAAACTAGGCATAACGGTAAACGCCTCAATAATCTGTAAGGAGGGGTGCAGACGGAGGGGCGCTCGGAGTCCTGAAGGAGAGCCCTGCTTCCCTGAGGGATGGCGGAAAACGCCCCGGGCCCCACCCGCGCCTACCGAGGCCCCTCGACCCCTCCCCAGCCCTCCTCCCCCACAGAGCCAACTCAGCCGCACCGGACACGGCGTCCTGCAGGGGAACGTCTTCCCCGGGCGGCCCTGCCTTCGGCTGATCTAGAAGCCATTCACAGGACGGGCCTGCTCGGTCCAGGGCAGTAGCACCGTCCGGCATCCTCCGGGCCCGGGGCTCGGAGGGGTTAGGGCCGGGGAGCCTCATGACGGCCACTGCGCAGACTCTTCTGTTCACGCAGGCTTATTGGGAAGAAAGCGGCTCAAACGGACGGGAGACACGTGAACCCGAGCGGACCGGCTCCTCCTCCCCAGCCCCGCGCTCGGGATTCTCAGATTTACGATCAGGAAAGTTCTATTGTCTCGGGATTGGCCCTTGGTGACACATGACATCATAGAGCTTGGTTCATAATTCGGCTTCCCATTCGCCCATCGCGCCATTGTGACGTCACAATCAGCCCACGTTTTATTGTAGGTACCCAACTCCCTCCTCTCGTCTCCTTGGTTCCTCCCTGCTCGGCCCTCCCTCGCACATCCTCTCCGGCTCTAGCGTGACAGCCTCCGAGCGGCTGTCCGCTTCAGCTCAGGCTGCCGCCGAACCGCTGCTGCGTTCCAGAGCTGCTGCCCCTCGGTCGCAGGAGGTAAGCCGTCTGCCTGGGAGACTCCGGCCGTCGGGCTGCCGGCCGGAGTTGGGTCTCCTCGCCCGGGTCTCCGGGCTGGACCGAGCCTCCGAAGGCAGCTGTTCCCGCTTGGCCCCGTGGGCCGGCGGAGCCGGAGCCTTCTCGGGCATGGAGAAGTGCGCCTTTGGGAAGGCGGACGAGCGCGGGGCCGATGCTGGAGGCTCCCCCTCCCGCCCCCGCCCCCGCTGCACACTGCTCCGATCTCGCTCGGAACGCGAAGCTTCAGAGTTTTCCCCCACGGATGCCCATCGCACCTGTTAGGCTGGTGGCGAGGGCTGCCAGCCGGTCTCCTCCGCCCAGCGGATTGCGTGCGGATGCCCTGGGCTCCGCGGAGCCTCGGTGCGGGCGGGATGGGGCTCTCGGCGGGGCTCGGCCGCGCGGCTTGGGAGGGACTCGCCGAGGGTAGGTCGGGAGCGGCCGCGGCGACCCGTTTGGGCGGATTCACCCCTGTGGAGGGAGGGGGACGCCCTGGGTAGGGTTTCCCTGCCGCTGTCACAGGCTCGAGACAAAAAGAAGCCTCGGGCGCCCCCGGGCCGGGAAGGGAGGCGAGCGTTAGTCTCCAGCTCCCTTCGCCCCACGGCCGGCCAAGCGGCCGGGCTTGGGGAGGCTGGGGTCCGTTGGTCGGGGTGTGCCTGTGAGTGCGCGTGCCTGTGCGTGCCGCCCATCCTCCAGCGCCCGGCGGAGAGCTCGCTTTCCCGGGACTGCTTGGGTCTTAGAGAGCCTTTGGATGAGCGGTGAGAGGGGAGGCGGGAACGGCCGAGGCCGCCGCGGTGGGGAGCCCGGCCGCCGGCCCGTCTGCCCCGGTCGGCCCCCGACCTCGGCCCGGAGAGGGGCGGCGCTGGCTGGCTGCGTGTGTGAGCCCGAGCGGACCACCTCCGGGGAGGGAGGAGGCTGGGAAGCCGCGGGAGGGCGAGGGGCTGCGGGGGGAGGAGGCGGGAGGCAGGGGGGGCGGGGGCTCTCGGTTTAACTTCGGAAGGAAACGGCTGGTTTAGCGTTCTCGTCAGTCCCCCGCCCGAAGCCATCCAAACCCTGCTCGCTTCGGCTTTTGGTCTGTCTGGTCCGTGTCGAGCGCGATCGCAAGTTCAGCGAGAACCTCCGCTTCGGGCTGTGCGTTAGCCTCGCCTCCCGCTCGGCCCCGGGTGGCCCAGCCGGACTGGAGTGTGCGTGGTCCGAGCCGGGCCACCCAAGCCGGCGGGTGGAGACGTTCGGCGAGGGCTTCAAGGCGGAGGGCCGAGCCCGGGGCCGGCGGCGGTGGGCAGTAGCGGAGACTTCCCTGGGTGAGTTACAGGAAGGGCTGCAGCATTGCGCCCCGGTCCCTCTACTTCGCAGATGTCCGCTTTCTCCCTGGGTGCTTTCATCATTTAACCAAAAGTTAACATTCCACTCATTTTTCACTGGCCTGTTGTGGAGGAAAAGGTACGAATTAATTTTCTTTTCATGTCTTAAATAGAGCACATTTTAAAAGATCTGGGACTTTTACTTCATTGAATCAGCACAGTGACATTGAAGCTAAAAAAACAACAAAGAAATACCCTAGAGGACATCATGGAGGGTCAAAGTCCAGCCGGACTCTGCCCCGGTCGGACCACTTCGGGATTTTGTGTTCAGTTCTGGGTACCCTAGTTTAGGTGGGACCCTGGCAGGCGGGGTCGTGTTCAGTGGAGAGAGCTAGCAGCATGAGGAAAGTAAATGGAAGCCACAGCAAATAAAAGAAAATCACTGGAAGGAACTGCAGACACTTAGAGAAAAGACTTTGAGGGGACAGGATAGTTAAGGGAGTCATCTTGTAAGGTTGTCATGTAAAAAAGCAATTAGACTCGTTCTACCTGGCCCCAAATGAACTTTAGAAAAATTACCATATCAAACACTATCGGTGATTCTTCAGAGAAGACTACCATGAAAATTCCTACTTCTGGATGTGATCTGACTTCCTTTCTGTTCCTTAGGTATTTGCCTCTTCCTCTCCTGTGTGTGGGGTTTTTGTTTGTTTGATTTTCAGTTTAAAAGATAACTCTGGTTGACAGTTATTGACAAATAATTGTTTGAATTGCGTCTTTTGCTCAAGCAAAACCAAAAAGAAATGCCAAGATAACTGATACTCTTGCAAAATGTGTACCTACAGAACAACATGTGCAAAATGCACAATCTACCGTACAGATGTCACAAACTTTTTCTCCCTCCTTCCCCATTTTCACAAAGATAGAATCCCCAGGCATTAATTTGAGCAGTAGGAATTGAAGGAGGAGAATTAGATGAACTGAATTTTTCAAAACTACTCTTGGAGAGATTCATGATTCAGAGTAAAGGAGGTAGTAGGTTACTCACCTTTCCTCACCTTTGAATCTACTTTGACAGATAAGATTAAAAAGACCTATCTTTATATTTGTCTCTTGGTGTTTGTAGAACACTGACATCTTCTCTAGTATTGACAACACTGGACTAGGAAGATACTTCAATTTCTAATTACAGTTATGTCACCAACTGTTCTCTGAGGATGGTCACTTCACTCTGCTGGGTCATTTTCTTCTTATGTAAAAAGAAGAGGTTGGACCACTTATCTCTTAAGTCTCTCTACTGTCTCTATCTGGTGTTTGTTCAGGCCCTGTTTTCTCTCGTCATATACCCTTTTGCCTACTAACCTGAATTAGGCAAAGTAGAAGTGTTTCTACTTCTTTCCTTGCAACTTGTGTGGTATTGAGGGTAGATAAAATTTCACCCATCAACCTCAAAACATGAAACTTTGTGGTTATCTATGGTTCTTTATTCTTTGTGTTTTAATATTCACTCCAAATGAAGTTCTCCCTTTTGGGTAGTTTGAATGTCTTCATTTTCCCAAACAGATCTTTTAGCTAGATCCTGTCAGTGACTAAATCTTTTTTTTTTTTTTTTTTTGTCTCCAGTGCTTCTAACATTATTATTTTCTTGCCTGCTGTTTTGGCCTCATGCTTCTTAGGTGTGTTGCCATTTTTTTCCATCTTTTACCTAAAACTTCTTCCATCACATTATCTAGGAATACCCAGTCTTTGTGTGCTCCTGGAAACATGTCTCCTCACTGAGAGAAACCACAGGGTCTCTCTGTACAACTGGTACTGGAAACAGAGTCCCCAGCATCCAGCTTTCACTTAAAAAACACCTGAAGTCTTTGAGTTCCTCAGGAGGGAACCCTTAGTACTTTTGGATAGTTGTATTGTTAAGTTTTGATTTGTAGGTAGGAAACTTGGGTTCAAGTTCTATTTCCCCCACACTATTTTGTGACCATGAGAAAGCTACTTAACCTGTCAGCTTCATTTTGCTTTGGTGTGAAATGAGAGTAATTAATATGTTCATCACCTTACCTCATAGGGTAGTGGTAAGGAAATCCCTTTTTCAGACCTTAAAAGGTTATGTAAATCTGCGTTGTCCATTATTCTTTATTAAATCAAACCCAAATATGCATGCCTTCTTGAAGTTTTCATCTAGTGCACCTTGTTCTTTAATCTGGTGCCAGGCAAACTATGTTTAAGACGTTTTCTATGGTAATAGCTCTTTAAGAGCCTCAGTGTAATTTATCATGGGGGCAGCTAGGTGGTACAGTGGATAGAGAGCAATGACTCTGGAGTCAGGAAGACCTGAGTTGAAATTGGGCCTCAGACACATATTAGTTGTATGACCCATGGCAAGTCACTTAACCCTGTTTGCCTTAGTTTCTTCATCTGTATGATAAACCAGGAGGAGGAAATGGCAAACCACTCCAGTGTCTTTGCCAAGAAAACCCCAAATGGGGTCATGGAGAGTCAGGCACAACTGAAAAGTGACTCAAGAAGTTATGTTCTTCCTGAATCTTTTCTTTCTCATTTCCTTCAGCTCATATTTCTGTCAAGGTTTCCGTTTTCTGCACGCTTGTCAGCACCCTGTCTAAACTGTGTCAAGAACTGAACGCAAAATTCCAGATATCGTCTGACCAGGACAGAGTACAGTGGTTCATCTTCTGTGAGCTCAATACTATACTTCACTTAATGTAACTTAAAGTTGCTTTAGTTTTTTTCAGCTTCAGCCAATCAGTGAGCATTAAGCACCCACAACGTGCCAGACGTTGATGATTCCATATATAAAAAATGAAAGAGTGTCACAGTGTTGAATCATTGACTTTGCAGTCCACTAAAACCATAACTTCTCCAGAGGTACCTTATACTTGTGATGTTGATTTTTTTAAAGAGCCCTGGGTGTAAGACTTTATATTTATGTCATTAAATTTCATGTTATATTCAGCCTATCATTCCAACCTGTTAAAATCTTTTTGGATCCTGACTTTGTCTTCCAATGTATAAGGTATCCCTCCCAGCATCACATCCTTAATTTCCAATTCCCTCTCCGAACACCACCATGCTGCTTCATTCAGTGCTACATTCCTTTTAAAATATAACTTTCTATGTTTGGAACATCCTTTATCTATCCTTAACCATTTTCTTCTCTGTCTCCCTCAAATCACTTCCCGTATGTCATATATTTTCTAAATAATATACTATGATCAAATGAATCAGCAAAGTTCATATATATTGTTCACAATATTAACCTCTTAGAAAAGTTTCCACTTAGTTTTTTGTTGTTGTTTTTAGATTTTGTGTGCATGTCTATAGTTGATCATTCCTCTCCTTAGAAGTAGGTTTTTGTAAACTTATGTCATGACAAAAAATAAGAACATTACTTTACTGTTTATTAATCATAGTAAATTTATCACTTTGTCAGTTGATTTAGACCACATTTCTCTATATCTGACTTGAATAAAATCTAAATTTGTTTTATGGTCTGTGTTATTCAATATATATCCTACATATGCTTAATTTATCATTTTTACATGAACATCTCAATCACTGAGTTTGCTTTGGTCTCTGCAGGCATGGGACCTTTGAGGTATGTGACTTTTTTTATCTTGTCAGGCAGAATGTCATACATAGATTCATTGAACACAAATTTTCTTCCTGTGTGTAAGATGTTGAAATAAGTGTTAAGGGACCTTCAGATAAATATATGACAAATCTTGCCCTCAAAGAACTTACTTTCTAAAAGAAGAGACAATACTTACACAAAAATAACTAACACAAAGATAGAAAATACACATTGTAGTAGGAGAGGTTAAAATCAAGGACTATAGGATATCAGTAGTAAGATTTCTTTTAGCTAGGAAGATCAGGAAAGGGCTTTGAGTGAATATTATAATTATTTTTAATAAAAATACTTCATTGAAAAGGGTGGCATTAACGAGGTAGTATTTTAATTGGGGAGGAGAGGAGGGGAGGCTTCTTAGGTTGAGGGAGAACTGTGTAACTGTAGCAGGGAGAAAGGCAAGCACAGAGTATGTTCAGGAAGGATTTAGTCTGGTTATAGGTTGAGTTTATGTTAAGTGAAGCGTAGAGGTGACATAAAGCAAGTGCCACTTGAATTCTACACTAAGACACTTGGCCTTTATTTGAAAGACATTGAAAGTTTTTGAGCTGGAGATTGACTTGACCCCATTGCATATCCTTTTTGGGAAGTTTAATTATACAGTGAAGTATGAAATAAACGGGAGGATAGGGGATGGAGAGGTGGTGGAGACTAGGGAAGCAGTAGCACCATGGTGTAGTAGGAAGATCAGTCAGGAAGACCCTTGTGTTCAAATCCAGCTCTTAGCATTTACCAGGCAATTTACTTAAACTCTGCGCTTCGGTTTCCACATCTTCCTCCCCCTCCCCCTTTTCTAGCTTTTTTTGCATGTTGTCTTCTCCCGTTAAATTGTTAGCTCCTTGAGGACAGGCTTTTTCATATTTGTATCGCCAGTGCTTAACGCAGTACCTGACACAAAATAGGTCCTTAGAAAATGTGAATATTATCTAATTAAATGGGAGGGGAGTATGGATATACATTTTGTGAAGGATAGATTGTATGGGGAAAGACTTTGAGGTAGGGAAACCAATTAGGAATCTGTTGCAATGGTATCGGTAAAAGATGTTGAGGCCCTGAACTGCAGTGGTATATATGAGGAGAAAGAAGCGGATAGGTCCAAGAGATGGAGGTAGAAATGACAAGATTTGACCATTAAATGAATCCATGGAGAGAGAATCACGGTTCAAGCGTGACACTGAGATTATGAACCTCAGTGATTAGAGAGAGAGATGGTTTTTGTTGTTGAGTTGTTTCGGTCATGTCTAACTCATTAAGGCTCTTGGCAAAGATACTGGAGGGGTATGCCATTTTCTTCAGTTCATTTTACAAATGAAGAATCAGGCAAACAGGGTTAAGTGACTTGTCCAGGGTCACACAGCTAGTAAGTGTCTGAGGCCAGAGTTGAACTCAGGAAGATGAGTCTTCCTGATTCTATCCACCGTGCCACCTAGCTGTCCCAGAAGATGGTAATGCCCTTAATAGAAAGGTTTGGGGAAAAAGGTTTGGAAAAGTTGAATTTGTTATGATGGTCTTGCTATAAAGAAGACTTAATCATATTCTACCTCAGACGCTTATTTAGCTGTGTGACCCTAAGCGATTCACTTATCCTGTCAGCCTCAGTTTGCTTCATCTATCTATTGAGGATAGTAATAGTACTTACCTCAAAAGGTTGTGAGGATCAAGTAGATGTGAAGTTTTTTGTAAACCTCAAAGTGCTATATAAATGCTAGTTTTTATTACTTAAATGTTGTGATGATGGGATATTTGGTTCAGAATGTCTAGTAGGCAGTTGTTGCAACTAGGGCCAGAAATACAGGTCTAAGATTCCTTAGTTTAGAAAAAAATAATTAAACTCATGTGAACTGATGTGATTACTAAGAAAGAGAAGGGGAAAAAGGGGCCCAGGACAAAGCCTTGGGTTATATAGCTAGATGGCATGTTATAGATGATGATCTGTCTTTTGCAATATTCCAGGCTATGACAATGAAAGCCTTGAACTGGGGTTGGAACACAGAGAATGGAATGTTACAGTGATGCCAAGGATATTATGAGAAAATAATCCACAGGATTTGGCTGCTGATTGGTTGGAAGAGTAAAAGGGGGGAGGGGGGCGATGACAAGGGGAAGAATATTCAGATTTTGAGCCTGATTAAGAGGATGATGGTGCCATTAACAGATACACAGAGATCAGAGAGAAGTTTGGTTGGGCTCGTAAGAGGTTGCAAGTATCATGTGATGATTATCATTTTGAATTGGGTGGATCTGAGTTGTTGGATGGATAATCCAGATATAAATGTCCAGCATGCTGGAAATACAAGTTTAAAATTCAAAGATAGGTATGAGCTATCAATTTTTTCCTCCTTCACTGTCCAGTAGTCCTCTTCATCCTGTCTCTATTGCCTTTATTCTATGACTTGTATTTTTTCTTTTCTGTCATTATAATCTTTAAGATCATAGTTAATTTTTTCTGTGGATTCCTAATGTTTGAGTTGGAAGAATTCCACAAAGCCTCTTTTCTTTGCTTTGTTTTCTTCCACCCTTAGAGCTGTCTTTTCTCTTTGACACATCCTCTGCCCTGGACCCGGTTGCCAGGGGAAATTTTCTTTCTAAATTAAAAGAAAAAAGTTGCTTGTTCAAACAATTCTGTAATTTGACTCACCCTTAGAAAAATCAATAGAATGTTAGAATTGAAAAGCACCTTTCATATCATCTTTTCTAAACCCACTCTCCCTCCTCCCACCCCAGTAAATAGAGAAGTTAAACATCTATTAAAATGTAAGACCTTTCAGACTAATTTCAGTTTTATCATTGTATACCTACTGCTTAGCACTCAGGGATTTCTTTGTACCCTGTAATGCAAAATAAACGTTAATTGAAGTCACAGGTATCTTGATTTTCTTCTAGGTAATAAAATAATCATAAGAATTTATCTTTAAAAATAGTATTTTATATAACATGTAAAGTATAGGGTCTGGTCTCAAGCTCCCAAGTCACACTCAGACTACTAGGTTGCATCCATAGAATACACATGGTTTGCTGTGTTTTCTTTTGAAATTCTTGGGGTAACCCCATTTGAGAACTCCTTTGGACTCAGGTGGGTTAAAGTTAAAATGTGGGTAGCCTACAGAACAGGCACCTAACATAGAAGTAAGAACAAGCCTTACATACCTATCCCTGACTGCAAAGTCTGTCGTGTCCCCCCGACCCTCCGGTCCTGTTTCCCCTTCCACTATAGGTCTTGCAGGGCCATTAAAATGAGTTTTTACCCCTCCCAGGGGAGAAGTCAATATTCATGAATTTACTGAGGGGGAGTACTCTGGGCTAGGCTTAACCTTTACTCTACTTAGCTGACTTTTAGCCCCAAACAGGACAAAACCAGTTACATCCCGTTTTACCCAGTTTTTCTGCTGGCTGTTACTCCAAATTTATGGATACAAAAAACACTTCCGTTATATCTCACCTTGAGAGTCTGAGGGTAGTTTTCATAGAAGCCCCCATTCAGTGTGTTTCCTTGGTATCATTTGATCAATTATCCTGCCAGTATCCGTTTGGCCAATTGATCATTCCTCAGTATCAGTCAGTTACCTTTTAATTAGCTAATTAATTAGTTTTTACAAAGGGGTGTTTGCTTAGAAAGTATAGCAAAGACAGGTCCAGAAATATCTCTGCAAGCCAAGGCACACTCTCCTCTATACACTAACATGGTCCCTGGGCTCACACTTAAAGTGGTTTCTAACAGACATGCCCACCAAGTTCACTTTTGAGTGTAGACAAAAGTATCTTGGCTTCTGGGTCAGTTCACTTCTGAAATAGGTAGAGCTCCATGCCACCATTTCACTGTGCTCAGCTGCTATGGCTACATACAGATTCTACCATGGATACCAATTGTTAGACCTTTGGTGGCTCTTCTGATTTGTTGAAACTCACAAAAATCTGGTTAATTCTATTTTTAGCTAAAATCAAGAAAGAATAAGCACAACAGAGACACATTTCAGTCTTGCGTTCACAGCCACATGGTGACAGACTGAGAAAGAGGCCAAGCTCCATCCTTAGGCCAGATGCCCACAAGAGTTCTTGCCTTGTTCACTGCTGGAGAATGTTCTTTAGAGACTTTTGAATGCATACTCAGTTCTGACTCAGTATCACCACATTAAGATTTGTACTTGGGTATAGGGAAAACAGAGCTTAAGGCCCTCTCACTTCTTATTTCCAGAAGCAGACTCAGCAGCTCTCCTTGTGGAATGTGGACAAGTAGATGTTATGAGCTGCTATAAGCCCCAGTTCCAAGTCCCCCATCCCCTCATGTCATTTGACTTGGTTTTAGCCTTTGACATTCAATGGAGAAGACACAGTTGTTATGGAGGATGTCTGAGAAAGTGCCATGGCAGCTGGTGTTACATTCTGTGTTGCCATCCTTTTCCAAAGCAGTTCGTTGTTTCTGCCTCAGGATGTATAGTGGGACCAAAGGGTTCTAGATTAGATTGGTAGGTAAGACATGGGTAGAGTGCAGCCTTTCTTTCTGCTAACAAAAGGCAAATTCAAAATTTCACAGATTGTTAGTTGTAAATAGTGATTGTATTGTTTTTTTTAAATAACTTTCAGAGAATACACTTACTTATACTTTGTTGGTGTGTTTGTACTAGTCATCTAGGTTAAAAGTAAAACTCATTTTAAAAAATTAAGCAAAAAAAGAAACTTATTGCTGGAAATAGAAGTAACAGTAATAGACTGTTACTAACAGGCTTTTTTCAGAGGAAATTTTCTGTCCCAGTGAAGTACGTTGTACATGAAAATGAAAAAGATCTGACCTAAATCGAAGTTTCCATTCCCTGGTAGAAATACCACCTGACTAGCCTCTAAATGTTATCTTTCCCAAGCTGTTCCACTCCTACCGAACTATGGCATGTTCCCACTGTGGGAACATTTTTAGTTGATTTGTGTCTATTTGTTTTTATAATTACATGGGCCTTGTATCAAAAAGTATCTGACTGATACATTTTTAGAAACATTAACTAGCCAACCAAATTCCATGCCTCTTCTATTTGAGCTTCGGCTGGTTTCGTTAAAGAGAATAGCTGGTGCTGCTAGAGAGGAATGTCATTAAACACAGTAGAGGCCTTTGCTCTTGTTTTTTGTCAGTCCTCCGTGGCTGAGATTTAGGGGATGTATTTAATCGTTTTTCAGTTGTGTCGACTCTTCATGATGCCTTTGGGGATTTTCTTGGCAAAGATACTGGAGTGTTTTGCCATTTCCTTCTTTAGCTCATTTTACAGATGAAGTAACTGAGGCAAATAGGTTAAGTGACTTTGCCCAGGGTCACACAGATTAAGGGGGATGATGGGCATCTCCTTTTAGAGTGATGCATAAACCCTAAAGGAAAGAATCTTAGCTTTCTAAAACAAAGTTATAGTTATGGATCTATCTTTGGAATGAAATTCCACCCACCCAGTCTAGCATAATATCAATCACTTTCTCCCTACCTTCATGAATTTGCCCTTCCTTCCCTTGCCTTCACTCTCAGCAATACTATCTTATAAAAAAACTGGTCCTTGTTATCATAAGATTATAGATTAGTAAGGAACCTTATTGTTCAGTTAGTGCAATCCCTTGATATTACAGATGGGGAAACTGAGGTTCGGAATGGTAAAAATGATTTGTCCAAGAACACACAGTTTTTGAGTACCAGAGCTGGTATTCAAAACCACTTCTTCCAACTCTAGATCTGGTGTTCTTTTCACTCTACAATTCCAGAAATTATTCCTGTGAAGTGATTGTTATGAAATTCTTCTTCCCCAATGAGTAGTTCTCAGGATACCAAATTTAGTAATTATTCATTTGCTTCCCTAGGGTGTAGTAGCTGTCTGGTGTGTATATCCCTATGGGTAGTGTTCAGGGCACCTCTGCTCCTTTCTTTGGCACTCTTTGCCTTGCTCTACTATAGAACTTACTTTAACTTTTGAAGGAAAATTTGTGGACAACCACCTTCTGTTTATTTTAATTGATCTCAGCTTTTTGTAAATCTGAATTTAATACCAATGGTTTCTCAGCTTTGCTCCATGTATTTTTAGTGAGTCTTTATTTAGACTGGAAGCTTTGTGAAGGTAGGGCAGTTCTTAATGGTATGTTCCTATCATGGCAACCTGTTAAATTGCTCGAGTAGCAGTATGGTCTAGTAGTAGAAAGAGTTGGAAAAACCTCAGTTCAAGTATGAAGTCTATCACCTTGTGTTTGCTTTTACCATTTAACCTTTCTGAGTCTCAGTTTTCCTTTCTCTGTAAAATGAGGATAATATGTTTTGGTAAGGTTCTTGAGGATGTAATGAGATCATGATCATGTATATAATAAGTGTTTTATAAGTGCAGAGTATTAAATAATGATGGTGATAATATAATAATCCCCTTAAGTAGCTTTTTTAAGCAGTTGAGCTGAATTCTGCTTTGAAAGCTTTGTACCCAATTTGCCTTAAGAGTGGCACATTGGTCCTGCTCTGCAGATGGGACAAGTCATGTTGACTGAGCAAGAGATAATTGATGGAGACTTGCATGTGGGGGAGCACTGTAGACATTTAGAGGAAATCTGTTGGGTGGATCTTTTGTGGAGGAATTCCTAGATAATGAGGAAGAGTGGCACAGGATGAGGTGACCCGGATGGATTGAGACTTGTACTGTAGGAGGGACCCCTCAAATTGAAGACCACACATATCCATGGAAGTATTTAAATATGTGCATGCAAATTTAAAGTCTTTTCTAGTTTCTTCCCCAACTCTTATACCAATACCTCAGAAAGGTTGTTTGATTTGTAAGTGTTCTACTTGTAAAATTTTTGGCTGTAGAACACTCTCTGAAGAGGAGGCTGACAGTATTGTTAAGACACATAGAGTGTATTCACTCAAAACTGATTGCATAATTTACTGCATATTTAATAATGACCTAATTTTTTTTAATTAAAATGTATTTTATCCAATTATCAGGCATTTTTTCCCCTCCCTTTTCCCTTCATAGAACATCTGCTACATGCTATGCACTGTATACTAAGCACTTTAACAAAGCCTTTATAACAGATATGTATAATCGAACAGAAGAAATTCCCATAATCGTTATGTCTAAAAATGTATGTCCCATTCTTTGTATTAATCATTGCCTCTCTGACAGGAAGTGGGCAGCATTCACCTGTCCCCTGGAATCAAGGTTGGTAATTACTTTGTCAGAGTTTAAGTATTTCAAAATCATTTTACAGTGTTGATGTCATATAAATTGTTTTCCTGGTTAGCTCCATTTCTTACAAAGCTTCCTAGGTTTCTCAGGAAACCATCCTTTTTTATTATTTTTCTTCCAGCACGTTAGTGTTCTGTTATATTTTATGAATGTGCCATAATTTTTTCAGCTATTCCTTAGTTGATACATATCCCCTTAGTTTCCAGGTCTTTACAAAGAGTTACCATAAATACTTTTCTTATATCCGCACACCTGAAGAAGGTAAGAGTATTGTTAAGATGGCCAGACTAGTTACCAAAAAAATTGATTTCATAATTCACTAGGCAGGTTTTCTGTGAATTTTAACATCCGACTAGCTGTTATAACAGTTCTTGTTAAAATTTTAAGACAGATGATTATATCAGCATTTGACCTTCTTTTAAGAATCACGCAGCTCTATGGGATGTTTAAACTTGCTCTGTAAAAAGAAAATCAGCATCTATATTTGAATAGTATTTAGGAAGTGAGATTGAGTTTGAAAAACAAAGTGACTTGGTGCCCTCAGCTTAATACAATTAAATTTTTC
Source organism: Bettongia penicillata ogilbyi (assembly GCA_023548195.1). NCBI lineage: Eukaryota > Metazoa > Chordata > Mammalia > Diprotodontia > Potoroidae > Bettongia > Bettongia penicillata. The sequence goes on along the minus strand of JAJHZJ010000518.1, from coordinate 2,550,153 downwards.
TCTCTGCCCCCTCAAGGTATGAAATTAAATAATCTAATATTTCTTTTAGGGAAATTTAAATGTAACTTACATTTGGGGTTGCATTTGTTTAAAGTGTTTTAGGTTGCTTCTATTTTCACTCTTGAGCTAGAGGAACTTGACTAATTTAATTGCATATTCAAGTAATCTCATCAGGCTGTAATCAGCTAAGACTTAATAAGTGATTTAGGCATAGCATAAAATGTTGATTAAAAGCCTTTGGCGTATCTGACTCTCCCAGTTATTATCTATAGTTTGTTCATTTTAAAGATTCTAAATGACTTTAAAAAAAAAGCCTAGCTCTCTCCAGTCTGGAAATAATCTATCTACCTTAAAAAGGGAAGCCATTTTGGGTCAGATTTCACTGTAGACAAGAATGCCTTTTACTGTTACATATTTTAGCCTTGAAGATGCATCTGTACTGCCATAGTAGATTCCTAATCTCAGAACCTCTAATTTAGCATTTTGAGATACTAAAGGCCAAGAAATTCCATTTATATAGCACTTTACCTTCAATTTGATCACTTCCTCTTTGCCTCCCAAGAGGATACAGTTTGGTATAGGCTCAGCTGCCTAAGAGAATAACTAGGTGACTCAGTGGATAGAGTGCCTGACCTGGAGTCAAGATCATGAAACTTTGGAGTTCAAGTCCAGCCTCAGACACTTATTATCAGTGTGACCCTCAGCAAGTCACTTAACCCTGTTTGCCTCAGTTTCTTCATCTATAAAATGAACTGGAGAAAGAAATGGCAAAACACTCCAGTATCTACCAAGAAAACCCCAAATGTTTTCACAGACTCCAACATGACTGAAATGACTGAACAACAGCTACCTAGAAGGAATTTATTATTTTATGTAATAACCTCCCAATTAATTTCTTGACCTTAAGTATGTCCCATCTCCAATCTATCCTGTATATAAAATACTTGGTTTTCTTGTTTTGTTTTAATTTTTTTTCATTAACTAGTATTTATTTTCTTTCTCTCCCACTTTCCCCCCTCCTCTACATTTGAAAAAAAAGAAAAACAAAACCCTTGTGACAAATATGCATAGCCAAATACAACAAACCCTCACTATGGCCATGTCCGAAAAAATGCATGTCTCATTCTTCATATTTCGTCCATCATCTCCCTGTCACAGGAGATGGGTAGGGTCCTTCATCATCATACCTCTGGTATCTCGATTGGTCATTGTGTTGATTAGAGTTCTCAAGTTATTCAGAGTTATTCATTTTTACAGTGTTACTGTGATTTCAAAATTAATTTTCCTAAATCGCAGGTCTGACTACATCACTCCAGTAACTCACTCAGCTGTGAGTCCTTACTACATACAGGGTCAAATATAAACTCTTTCATTTGGCATGCAAGCCTTTCATGATTTGGTTCCAGACTACTTTTCCAGGCTTATTATGTATTATTCCTCTTTACATATTCAACCAAACTGGCCTTCTTGCTGTTCTGCATACAAGTGCAATCTTTGGGTTTTTTTCCAACTTCCTATACCTTGAAAGATAAAGATTTACACAGGAGATAGTAGGAAATGACTTGGAACAAAGAAAGCATGTTTAAGAATTTTAATGCCACTGTTTAGGGAATGGGCAGCAGTCCAGTTTGATTAGAATGTAGGATATATAAAGATGATATAATATTAATGTGACCTACTTTTAAAAAAATTGGTAATAATTAGAACTTAGTTTTATTTACATCCATGACTATTAACATGTGGTAAGAATATCTGTGGTAGAAAAGTTTACTGAACTGGAATCAGCAGTTTTGTTTCTGTGCTGTTCAGTCATTTTTCAGTCTTGTCCCACTCTTTGTGACCCCATTGGGTTTTTGTTTTTTTTTTTTTTTTTAAACCAAAGACACTGAAGTGGTTTGCTATCAAACAGGGTTAAGTGACTTGGCCAGGGTTCACACGGATAGTAAAAATCTGAAGCTAGATTTGAACTCAGGAAGATGAGTGAACCTTCCTGCTGCAGGTCTGGCATGCTATCCACTGTGTGTCACTTAGGTTTAAATCCTGCTCATTTTAATAGTGATGTTGGTAAGTCCCAAGAAAATACTCTGTGGGCTTCAGTTTCACTGAAACGAGGGATTTGGAGCAAATGATTTCTGTGTTCCCTTTTAGCTCTAGATTCTATGAGAAAGGGCATAAGAATTATATCATTAAAAGAGCCTTTGCCTGTTGTCACATTTGTTATTAAAAATAAACACCATATTGACGTGTTTTATTTGTTTTAATCTGTTTTTCCTTAGAATAACTACGTTGTGAAAAGAACTGTTTAATCAGCTTCCTGTAACCTTCAGTATGAGTATATTTGTAACAAATTAAAACAGCATTTCCTTTTTTCTTTGTTTTAATTACATTTTAAAAACTTAATAAGCATTTATTTTTTTCTCTTCATTTCCTAACTCCTCCCTTTTTTTCCCAAAAAAACTAAACCTTTGTAAAATATGCACTTAAACAAAGCAAATACCCTCATTTGCTGCATCAAAAAAACGTATTCTGCATATTGAGACATTTACTTGTATGTCATCATCAGTCCTGTGGAAACATCGCGGTGGTTGGTTATTGCATTGATCAATTTTTTTTTGTCTTTCCAAATTTTGTTTTTATTGCATAATAAACTGTATTATAATCTCTCAGTTCTTCTCACTTCATTCTATATCAGGTTTTGATGAAACTCACCATTTCTTATGGTTCAATAGGTGTTCTAGTCATAATATACAAAAACGTTGCCTTTTCATAGACAGTAACCTTTGCTATTAAATTTACCACCTTTTTCACCGTTTAATCACTAATTCTGCTACTTCCTCCTACCACTGATGGGATTATATATATGGTATCCCAGGACTTTCCTCCATACAAAGGTATCTGCCATGTATAATTTAAGAGCCTCATCTTTTTAGAGTTAGAAAGAAACTTCAGCAGGGACCTGGGCCACTCCTTTTGTATAGAGGATGAAATTGAGGACGTTGGTCACAACATTATCGAAAGCGGAGCTTCATTTAGAACAAGGCTTCTTAAACTTTTTCCACTTGGGACCCGACCCACTGTTTAAGAAGTACTAATTAGAACACTGGCCTCCTGATTCCTGGTAGATTGGTCTTTCTTCTGTGTTCTTTTTGCTAATCCTATAGGGTTTTATTTAAAAAAAAGAAGGAAAAGCTAATGAAGAACATTGCAAAGGAAAAATATTCAGAAATGAGAAAAGTGAATATTAAAAAAATATTTAAAAAAATTAAAAAACACAGTACAGTGAGACTAGTATGTGGTTTCTGGAGTCTGTACTCCTCAGAAACATTATAATAATCATCTGATACAATAAAGTAAAATACAATAAAAGTTTCTACTTTTCTTTCCTGTCTTATCCAACTAAGCTCTGTCTCCTTTTCTGCCCTCTGACTATATTGATTAAAGGTAGGCAAACCTTGCTTTAAAGCGGATTAAAATGTACGTGGATTTGGAAATGGGTAAAAGCCTATGATCACCATATAAGATGATTATCTTTTAACTTGGTCCACCCATCAGCTTCTGTGTTTCCTTGAACTGTGTGCTGACCTAGAATTTAGAATGTTAATGCGTTCTTTCTTGCTATCAAAAGGTTTCCCTCGTGAGATAGTCTGTTTCTCTGTAATCATTTTTAGCACTAAAAAGTCAAATAAGAGTGTTTCTCAGAAAGGAAAAATGCAGATGTTTGCTTGGTACCAGTAGCCGGATACTGTGTTATTTGGTTTTTCATTACTTCACAAAATATATGAAACTCAAAAGAAGTGTCACTGTTTTAAAGTAAGGCCTGCTTTCCTGGGTGATGAGAAACACTCCTGGAAAGGTGAAATGTCTCTCTTTTTGTGAATTAGTGTATGTCCTCTCGCCATTTGAGAGACTAGGAGAAAGAAGCTTACATTCTTATACCATGACATGACCTCTGTTAGTGGGATGTAATTGTTGATATATTTAAGGTGCTTTTTTACATTGACACCTATAGACACCTGAGGGGGTGGGGAGTGGGAAATGGGATCTAATAGGTCGTGGGGGGGGGGGGGGGGGGGAGTTTGTCCATGCACTTTTTTTGTTCACATCTTTGTCACTTTCCAATGATCCCCTTGAATCAAACCTCTCATACCCCACCCCAGGCAGATCCCTCTTTTGTAACTAGGAAGAGCAATTAAAACAAATTGATGCTTCCAGCAGTGTGTTTGAGGGGAGTCATGTTCAGCCTATTTTCTGAAATCAGGATTGATCTACAAAGTGATCATAGTTGCAGGGTCTTTCAGTGTTTTCCTTTGTTCTGTAAGAAGCAGTTTGGGGGTTTTTCACTGGCTCCAGTGCATGTCTATTACCACATTTCTACCACTGAGCTTGAAGTCTGAGAGTCCCAAGTAAACATTTTGTAAGAGAGAGATGAAGAGACCACAGAAAAGTTCAGTTTGAAAAGAGACCCATTTTTTTTCCCAGAATGATATCTGGGATTTTACGTGGATGAAGTGAGGCCAGAGAGGTATGGTGACTGGCTGTAGAAGCTCAGAAAATAAGAAAGAGGCCTAGGTATAACAGAGTAATGGAGTAAAGAAATTTTGTTTTTTCATTTAAATATATTTTTTATTTTATCATGAACTTGACAGGTATTTTAAAAAGTGAATATTTAAACTTTTAAAGAATGGGAAAAGAACTATATGTAAAAACTGAGTTTTTATGTAGTCTGCGTTTTACAGTATATATTAAATTTAACAGAACTGTTTCTGTTTGTCACTGTCTCCTTCTAAGCTGCTTTCTAACCAAAAGGATAACTTTATCAAAAAAGGTAGAACCAACTGTTAAAGCTAGCTGGCAAAGGGATCTGTAGCAGCTAAATCAACCATAGTTGAAAGAGTGGATCTAGAGCCAGAGAGAGCGCTTCCAGAGGCTATAATCCTTCTTCCCATACAGAACAAATGGAGGACCACTAAAGAGGCTGAATATTGGGTAACTAGGTGGTGCGAGTGGATAGAGTGCCAGACCTGAAGCTAGGAAGACTTACCTTCCTGAATTCAGATCTGGCCTCAGGTGCTTACTGTCTGTGTGACCCTGGATAAGTCACTTCACCCTGCTTGCCTCAGTTCCTCATCTGTAAAATGAGCTGGAGAAGAAATGGCAAACCACTCTAGAATATTTGCCAAGAAAACCCTCAGGTCATGAACAGTCAGGCGCTACTGAGTAACAACAAAGACTGAAATGTTGCTGGGTGGGGAAGAATCTTTGGCGACTAGGTTGGCAAGGGTCTTCTGGGGAGGGCAGGGAGAGGCAAGTTTTAGAAAGGTGATTCCAAGTTCCTTATAACCTGAAGTTTAAGAGAATGAGACTTGGTATGTAGAGTGGGGGAAATGGTAATGTGGTAATAGCTGTCTTCCTGCGGCCGAGAGGGAGGGAGACATGAGAGTAGAGTTCTCTTAGGAGATCAGGATTAAGACTAAGATTAACTCTTAACAATTTTGAAACTTTTCAAAATACATTTTTGCTCCTTTTAGAGAAACTTTTATAGATTTTCATTTACTTCCTATTAGTAATAGCATCCAAAGGGAGAGCCATGTGGGGGAGGGAAGGGAGAAAGGCAAAGAAGGGGGGAACATACCCAACCTACGGTTTAGCACTGTGCCTGTCACTTCATAAATGCTTGTGGACTTTGAACCTTAGAAGGAATGAATAAAAAAAAAATAGGACTTTTTTAGGTCGAATTTCATTTATCTAAATATAAATAGTTGTACGTCTCATTGTATTTCTGTTCAATATTGTTGATAGTCTTTTATCTCCCATATAAAAGAAAGCCATGGGCCAAGCTTCTATGGTAAAGGAACCCTGGTTCCTATGTGTAATGCAGGGAAAATCCAAAGGAAGGGGCCATCACATGGTCAAGCTTTGGCCCTTTCCAATGGAAGAGAAGCATGGATTCTTTTAATCTAGTAGCCTCTGATTTCACATTGGCTTCTACTTTGCTGTTATTTTTACTACATTGTTTCTCCTTTTAAATTGGCCTTCCATCAGTGAGCCATGACTAGACTCAGTGGGACTCCTGTCATTGAAGCTAGTCTTAGAGGAAAGTTGAATGGAAGGCCCGAGTTCTCATCATTAATTCTGGCAACTTTACCAACCTCTGATGGAAAATGTTAATACTAAGAAAAAGGGAATGCATATGATGGGATCAAAGAAGAGAATGTATATAAAGTGCTTTTCCTAATCGTCCTTAATTTAGGTGCCCTCTTGATTATCTACCCTCTGTTATCTCTAATTTATTCTGTATGTATATTGTATTGTATATTGTATATAATTGTTTTCATATTGGGGCAGATGTAGGTGGTTCAGTTGGATGGAACACCAAATTTGGCCTAAGACACTTGCTGGCTGTGTAACCCTGGACAAATCATTTACCCTCTCGTCTCAGTGTCTTCCTCTGGTTGTTGTGAGAATCAAATGAGATAACTGTGAAAGTGCTTAGCATGGTGCCTGGCACGCTGTGCCATGGCACGTATTTTGTGGTTGTCATCATCCCCCTCACCCCATTAGTGTGTGCTTCTTGAAATCAAGGACTGTCTTTTGCCTTTCTTTGTATACCCAGCATATAGCATATTGCCCAGCATGTAATAAGTGCCTACTGACTGACTTTGTAAACCCTAAGTCATTATATAAATATCAGTTGTTATTATTATTGAATGTTACTTTATAATTGAATAGGGACTAAGTATCATTTATAATTGAATATTGAATTTATTAGTTGTTGAATACTGACCATTTAAAAGGAATTTGGAAAGATGCCTTATACTCTGGTATTGTGAGTTACCTTGCAGAAATAATCATAGAAACTCTCACTTGGTAAAAATGTGATACTAAGATGGGAGGAGGGGGATGGAAAATGTAAAGGTGGCATTTTGTTATGACAGGTTGCAGTCAGGAAAAAAATGAACTTAGGTCAGACTTGTTCAACTCTGCATTTCTAAATAGCTTGCAGTGTTTGAGTTGAGAGGATTTTGGTGGATGATAAGGAAAAAAGTTCTTGTGGCTGTGTTGCAGAAAACTCTCTTCTCCGTGCTTGTTTTTAAAGACTGGGTTGAACTGTGATAATTATGTCTGAAAAAGAATGTATTTGTCATCCCCCTTGGGAATGGAGAGAGGGAGGAGAAGGAGATGGAAAGGGAGGGGTAGGGAGGAAGGGAAGGAGGGAGGGAGAGAAAGGAGGAAGAGAGAAGGAGAAGGGGGGAGAGAGACAGGGAGGGAGGGAGAGAGAGAGAGAGAGAGATGCATGGCAGTACTGTGGTTAGAGACCAAGAGACCTTTGGACCGAATTCTTGAGTCAGCAGAATACTGTGAAGTTGAACACATTCTTCTTTGGTTAATCACAGTAAAGTTCTTGTAGATCCAGGGTTCTTAACCTTGTTTGTATCATGGATCCCTTTGGCAGTCTGATGAAAACTATGGACCTCTTCTCAGAAGAATGTTTTTAAATGCCTGAAGTAAAATACTTAGGGTTACAAAGGAAACATTATTTTGAAATACAGTTATCAAAATGTTTTGTTTTTTTAAAAAAAAAGACAAGTTCATGGACTCTAGGTTAAGAACTCCCTTTCTAAAGGACACTGGCAATTTGGGATGTGTGTATTTGTATGTGCCTGTTTTTTGTGGTTTCCTTAATTTAACCTACTGAGTATTTGTTTTAACTCCTGGTATTTTAAGTAAGCTGGAATGATTTGGCACTTTGTATCAAACTCTATAATGTTTTTGCCTTGCTTTTTAGTAAGGAACTTTTCTTAAGCATAAATTTTCATCTGCTTTTAGCTAACTAATCTTTCGATAAAATATTTAACTATGATGACTGTCTTCCTTGATCTCTTTATCTCTAGTGGATCCTAGGTCCTCCTTTACATCTCTCAATTTACCATCTTTTTGTACCGCCTACTACATCACTTTTGTTTTTCATTCTTGCCAGTTGACTTTTCAAACATTTTTTTTAAGTTGCATATTCTCATTTGGTTCATTATTACAGTATGCTATTTAATTGTTGAGAAACAGCTGGAAGAAGGGCTAGGGAGTTGGCCCTAGAGTCAAGAAGGTCCTGGGTTTTAGGCCTTCCTTCTGACACATCATCTGTAGTCACCTAGTTTTTGTTCTGTTGAATACCATTTATGTGTTTACATTTCACTATACACACACACACACATATTGGTATATTTTCCTTTTACCTTATGCTCAGTAGCTTTTTCAGGGTGTGACATTTACCACCCATGTGACTGTGGGCAAATCAGTTCATCTCCCTGAGCCATAGGTTTGGATGGAGTCCCTGGTAGCTTCAGATTCATGATTCTGTATGTAAGCTAAGGGTCTGTAGAATCTGTCACATAAAAATGAGGAAAATAATGTAACCCATTTCCAAGGTGATTTTTTTTTTTGTCCTTTAGAATGCTTGTTTTGAAAGGAGTTGGGCTATTGTGACCTCAAGATGCTGAGATTCTGTGTTCTATGATAGAGCTCTGCAAAGTTAGAATAAATCTCCAGTGATCAACTTATACTCTGGAATCACGTTTTATTTTATTCATTATCTATTATAAATGGCACTGAACATCAGGACAGCTGATTTTAAGCTTGCTCTGAAACATTTTCAGTTAGACAAAACAATTTTAACACATTGGTCATCATAACTTTTAATCATTCCCTAGGTCTTCTTCAGTAGTTTTGCTTTTTGCCTTTCTTTATGCCACTGTCACTTCCCAGGTCCTTCCTTCCCTCCCTCCCAGTATTCCCTTGTAATAAAGAAAAAAAAGGTTAAGCAAAACAAACCACAAGAGCAGCTGCATTTGAGAGTTTATGCGAGATTCTCTATCCGTAGTTATACCCCTCTCTCCTAAGAAGAAAGTGTGTTTATCATTGGTTGTTGAATTTAATCTTGATTCTGATGTCTTTGGGCGTGATTTTTATTCTCTTCTTATGGTCCATTGTTCTCTTGGTGTTTTCTTTTCTACATCAGTTCATACAATTCTCCCTCAAATTCTCTGAATGCTTCGTTGGTTTTTCTTTTTGATGCGGTAATATTCCATTACATTTATATACTGTTATTTTTTAGTCATTTTCCAGTTGACAGGCACTTACTAGATTTTCATAAATGTTTCAGTATTTCAGGATCTTTCTTTGATTTTCTTGGGGGTAGATTCCAGTAGTGGGATTATTCAATCAATGGGAATGAACAGTTTAGTAATTTTTATGCATAATTCCAATTTGTACCATCATGGTTAAAATAGTTTACAGCTCACTGACTGTATATTACTTCCCACAACCCCTTTCAACACTGATCTTTCCATCTTTTGTCATGTTTGCCAATTTGCTAGGTGTGAGGCAAAACCTCTGATTTGCTTTAATTTGCATTTCCCAAAATATTTTTAAAAGTATTTATTTTTATTTTTAGTATTATTAGGGTACTTAGTAGCCTGATAGAACTGTTTTCTTACTATTAATTAGGCAATACTGCTTCCTTGAAAGTCTGAAACCACTTAGATCTGGCTGCCAGTGAGTCAAGGTCTTCTGATCTGCTGTTTGAGAACTCAATGTTACAGAGTCAGGGGCCTTCGAAGTAGGTTAGGAGTTACAGAAGAGCCAACTAAATTCAGGGGAGAGCCCTGAGACCATATCAGCCTCTCCTTTACTCCTCTCTAAGCTAGGGACTTATGTAAAGTGGCATAAGATGACTCATGGAGAATTTAAAGTCTGTGTGCAGATAAATCCATTAAGTTGAATAATTAACACAGATAAATAAGAGTTGACTGTTGAAGGAAATTGAAATAAAAAATTTGATTGAATAGAACATGTTAAAGCCAAAAGATTTTTTTGATCTCTTCAAAGCTCTTTCCCTAAGAGACTTGAACTGACTGGGCCGCCTTAGATATTTTCCCTAAAAGAGGTTAGCCCACGATGAGCTTCAAACTTAGGAAGTTAGTGGGGGTGTTTTCCTGTTATTGTTGAAGCTGCCACCATCTTCCCAGTCACTCAGATTTGACACCTCGGTATCACCCTGTGCTTTTCACCCGCCATGCATAATCTTATCAATTCTACTTTTGTAACCTACCTTGTTTTCCCTCCTTTGTTTGCTCTTTGTTTACTTCATACTTGCTCCGATGCTGCCACCAGCCTGCCTAGAGCAGTGCCCAGTGATAGATCTCCCTGACTCAGGCCTTTCCCTTCTCCAGTCCATCCTCCACTGTCATCAAATTGATACTGCTAAAGTGCAAGTCTGACCACATCACTCCCCTACTCATTCAGTCCAGGAGCAAATATCAAGTCCTCTGGCATTCAGAGCTCTTAGTAACCAGGTCTCTAGTACTCTTCTGTCTTTCCCAGCCTTCTTACACCCCTGCTCTACAGTCCAGTGACGTTGGACTCCTTTGCTGTTCCTCAAGCACAACACTCCATTTCTTGATTCTGCATTTTCACTAGGTCTCTCCCAGGCCTGGAATTCTCTCCCTCATCATCTTCAGTGCTTTGCTGGCTTCCTTTAAGTTGCAGTGAAATCTCACCTTCTACAAGATTCCTTTCCTGATGTCCTTTAATACTACTGCCTTCTCTCTGAGATCATCTCCAATTTGTCCTGTCTGTGTCTTGTTTTATGTAGTTGTTTACTTGTCTCCTGTTAGACTGAGATCCTTGAATGAGGGGCTGGCTTTTACCTTGCTTTGTATCCCCAGGGTTTAGCACTTAGTAGGTGGTTAATGGCCTATCTATTGACTGAATGAAAAAAGTGCTCTGCACATACAACAGTAACCAACAGTAGCTAGCATTTTTGTAGTTCTTTGAGGCTTGCAAAGCACTTTACAAATATCTTATTTGATCCTCAGCCTTGGAAGGGTATTGTTATCCCACTTTGTAGATGAGGAACTGGAAGCAGGCAGATGTTAAGTGACTTGCCTAAGGTTCTATAGTGACTGGGGCTGGATTTGAACTCAGTTCCTGACTCCTCCAGGTGTTCCATCTCTTGTGCCATGTACAAGGAGAGCTGTGATATGCTGAGGTAAAAGGATTGGGTGTAAGAAATCTGGTCCTGAAAATCTGTACTTGACCAGTGAAAGGTAGGCAGTGAATCCTTTCCTAAAAGCCGCAAATTCAGCATGGTATGGATCAAATTTATTAGGCCACCTCATTGTCTTGTTTCTGAGTAGTCATATAAATAGCCCTCACAGTGTAATACAGAACAGCTGTCTTGGGTTTATATTAGTGGTTATGATAAATTTTCACTGAAGGCCATGGTAGCCTTGATTCACTTTTAATATATATCTTATTCAGTGCCATGTTTCATTCTCTTAAAAAACTTGGTTGATGTTGCTGACTTTTTTTTTAAGAATTGGTTTTTAAAAGTACATCTTGGTGACTTTTGTCTTTACATCATAATCATTTTATTCTAATTGCCCCTTCCCCACATTGAGCTCTCTCCCTTAAGACAAAAAAAGGTTTTAAAAGGTTTGATATATAGTGACCTTCTTAAGTAATGTATGTGCTTTCTGTCATAGAACTCAGCCAGGAAGGAGGAGGGATCTATGTTCTGCTTATCTGGGTCCTTCAGTGGTTTTTCAGTTTTACTCAGCCTGATTCTGAATTTTTAATATAATCATGGAGCCAGGTTTTGCTTTTCAAATGTTTTACATTTTCATAATGAGAGTGAGGTAGAACGAGGCAGCGAAAAAACCAAATTATTAATTTACCAGCCAACCAAAACTGTTGACCATCTGTCTCTTAGAGGTCTGTTTTCTCTTTCAAGACTCATAGAATGTAGAAGATATAAACCCCAAACTCTCAAGTGATTTCCAAATCTAAAAGTAAGGGCCAGAATTAAAAATTCTTAATTAGAAAACATTCATGTGATAAAATATAAAGTACATTCCCGTTCATGTGACTAGAAGTAAAGAACCCTGGGACTGTGGATTATCAAAAACTCCACATAGGGTTGTTCATGCTTTTAGAACCTTTGCTTCTGTGTATTGAGGGAGGAGATAGCAGCACACCCTTAATTTTCTCTGTGTAGGTACTCACAGAAACTCAGTCTTCCAGTGTGGATCAACAGCTGTTCTGCAGTTTATGACTTGCTAAAGCTGTTATGACCAGTCTTGTGTCTGGTATTTGACTTAATCCAGGTCGTTCATGATTCCAAAACTGCCTCTTGTTTCTGTACATACTTGGTGAAATACTTCAAAAAGTGCCCTTTCTTTGTCCTTGTTCTCTCTTGTCCCACTTTGTTCATTATGGATGGATACCTTCTCCACTCCCTTACAGATCACCCTCTCTGCTTTTCAGGTTCCAGTTATGTTGTCTCTTTCCATGTTAGAATGTAAGATCTTTGAAGACCTGGTTTGTCTTTCTTTTTACGTATAGTTGTATTCCCAGTGTTTGGCACACAGTAAACACTCAATAAATACTTGTTGACTTGCCTTCTGTAATCTAGGGAAATCAAAGCTTGGTATTTTCAGCACTGTTTTTCACTTGCTAAAGTAGGTAACCAGAATAATGCTATAATTGTAGTGACAGCATAGCACTCAACATTTTCAAAAGAAAGGTGGATGAATGTCCTTGCTGGTGAATGGGACTCAACTGGCATGTAAAACAGGAACATTTCCTTCACCTGATGAATTTTCACCTTTCCAAAATAGATGTCTGAGTGCACACTCCTCTTTAAAATCTGCCTTTTGAGTAACAGAAAGCCCATGGCTCATTACACATCTCCTGGTGGTACCTTATACTTGTGATCATTTGGTCATAGGAAATGTTCAACATAGGAAATGTTAAACACGTGACATTGTGGGGGACTATTTCCGGTGTGATCTCAGGGAAGTCAGTTAACTTTCTGGAGCTTTGGTTTCTACAACTTTCAAATGACTGGTTGGATTCAGTGACCTTTGAAGTCCTTTCTGGCTCTGACTGATGGTATTAATAAGACAGGATGTTTGGTAGAGTCTAGCATATAGGTGAGTATATATACCTCAGACACTAGAGTTATCTAAGGCCTACAAATCACCTTCATCCTCTAATCCTATTTTTTCCTCTTGGGGAGTATGATGCAGTGGAATGAATTGATTTGGAGTCAGAAAATGACATTTAACTGTGGGTGATCTTGAGCAAGTTACATAACCTCATTGGGCCTCAGGATTCTCAGATGTTAAAATGAGGGGAGGGGGTTGGACCAAATGACCTTTTAAGGCCCCTTCTCATAACTTGGATCATACATAGCAGGGATCATATTCCAGGAAAACAGCCTTCCATTGGGTGACTGTGGTGCTCACATCTAGACTCATGCCTGTCGTTGGGATGCTAGGCTCTAACTTAACTTGGTTATTGCCACTATAGGAAGCATAAGCCCCAAAGAAAAGCCAGACATTCCAGACCAGCCCCCAAGCTTGAATTGAATCATTATAAACTTTAAGAGGGCAGCTAGGTGGTACAGTGGATAAAGTGCTGGGCTTGGAATCAGAAAAATTCATCTTCCTGAGTTCAAATCTGACCTCAGATACTTATTAGCTGGGTGACCCCGGGCAATTCATTTATTTAATCCTGTTTACCTCAGTTTCCTCATCTGTAAAATGAACTGGAGAAGGAATGGCAAAGCACTTCAGTCAGTATCTTTGCCAAGAAAACCCCAAATGTCATGAAGAGTCAGACACGACTGAACAACCACCAGCTCAAGATGTCTGGTTTGGGGTCACAGGTTACAAGAGCAGAAGCCCTTAGTCTGGATTCCCTCACCGGTTAGCTTTAGGGCAGTTAGCCTACTTTGCTTAATTTTCTTCTGGATTTATCTTGTTCAGCCTTAGAATTGATGATCTCTCAGTTCTGGTTATGTTTTCTTTGAATGCTATCCATCATCCTGCAGAAGCTGCTTCTTTAGCCTTCAAATCTATCCCTAGATTTAAGCTATTAGAGGGAAGAAACTGTCTTACCTAAACTTGGTATCCCCCCAGCACCTAGAATTGTGCTGTGCGCATGATCAGTTCTTTATAATTAATAGATGATGTTGAAATGAATTGGAGTGACTGGTAGGAGTCTGGGGCCAGCTCTTCCTTTAACATCTACTCAAAGGTTTTATAATTAAAAAAAACAAAACAGACCTTCTCAGACTATTTCGATAGCCACATCTGAAAAGAAACATAGAGAAACTCCCAACTAGTCACAGAATTCGTTGTTTGGTTGTTCGATTGTGTCCAAATCTTCCATGGGGTTTTCTTGGCAAAGATACTAGGACAGTTTACCATTACCTTATCATAAAACTCAAATGATTGGATTTACTTTGTTGGTTAGGCTTACTCATAGTGTGGTAATCAGTAGCTCATTGTCAATCTGATTGTGTATATTTTTTATTGATATTGCAGAGATCATCGCTGATATTTATTTGATATCTAGATGAATGATATATAAAATGGGGAGCTGATGTCATGCTGAATAAGTTTGCAAATGACACCAAGTTTGATGGATGTGCTGATGCGTAGGTGTGTTTAAAATGACCACATTCTTGTCACATCCTTTTGGGCAGAACACTCCAACCAGATCAATCCACCTAATAATAATAAGGTTCGGATAATGAAAACTGACCTTTATATAGCACATTTTACCTCATAACAAAAGACTCCAGTGAGATGATGCATAATGATTATCGTCATTCCTTTACCAATTAGAGCAGCCGTCTGAGCCCCGGTAAATGCCTTAACCTCTTAGAGCCCATCTGTAAAATGGAGATACTACCTAACAGATTATTATGAAGATCCGATGAGATGATATATATCAAGCTCTATGGAAGTGGGAGATATTACTTCAAATATTCTAGATATAGGTGGGATTTGAATTCAGATCTTCCTAATTATTAAGTTCAGCATTCAATCCACTACCACTCTGATTCCCCTCTTATAAATCATAATAGACAACATGGTATGAAGGCAAGACCGCTGATTTTCTGTTTGGGTTTGAATCAATCGTAGCTCTGCCCCTTAGAAGTATGATCGTACAAGTATAGCCTTGGTCAAGTCCCATCACCTCTGCACCAAGAGCACCTTTCATCTGCAAAAGACTGGGTGGGATTGGATGAACCTTGAGGTTTTTTCCTACGTGCTGGCCTCTGGTTAACTTCCTGCACGAGATTTTCACAGAAGAAGGAAGCCTTGCTGAAATGCAGGTATATTCACAGAAAAACTACCTTCTTTTCCTAAGGATGTAACACTAATAGCTTTGGATTTCAAGAGACCTTGAGCTTGATGCCCAGCTCTGACACGTATAATACTGCCCTTGTGATTTGGACAAGTCACTTGATCTATGCTGGCTTCAGTCTCCTCCTCTGTAAATGAAGCAGTTGCACTTGGCCATTCTCATTAAGTTGGTCTGGTTTACATTGTGTAAATACACCAGAAAGTTATAAAATGAGTCCATTCAGTGAGGGGGAAAAATAAGTCTAACCATTCTTTTGTGTTATAGATATGTGAGGAGGCAGCGTAAATCAGGAAGACTTGACTTTGAGTTGTCTGCCTGACATGTATTAGTTGAAGATGTTTCAGGTCCCTTTACCTCTCGCTATCTCCAGACTAAGAAAAAAAACAGTACAAAACAGTTCATTTGTGTACAGAGTTTTTGTCCCCTGAGAGGCAAAAATCTGTTCCAGACTTCTGAAGATGTTCAGAGTAATTCCTTGGTTGAATTACTTTGCATTTTTGAATTGTTTGTTTTTGTGCTGTATTCCCAGTATCTGGTTTCTCATTCATAGATATTCAGATAGTGTTGAATTGCCTTTTTCCATTTTTTAAACATAGATCTTACAATTACCTTTTTGAATAGTTTAGTACTTTTTCATTCAGGTCAGAGAATAAACATTTATATAGTACCGACTGTATTAGGAACTGTGCTAAGTGCTTTTACAAATATTCTCATTTGATCCCATAACAATCCTGTGAGGTAGAAGCTGTTATTATTCCAATTTTACAGTTGGGTAAACTGAGACAGATCGAGGCTAAGTGACTTGCCCAGGGTCACACAGCTGGTTAGTGTTTGAGACTGTATTTGAACTCAGGTCTTCCTGACTCCAGGTCCAGAGCTTTAACCATTGTGGAACCAGGGTTTTAATCACTGTGCCACTTAGCTGCCGCAAAATTCACTCACAGCCTCTCTAAAGGACAGTGTTATGATCTTGCAGTAAAATTCTATCAAATACATGGTATCATACATGATACCATAAATGAAGGGTTAAAAAGGCTAATCATAAGAATGTAAACTGAAAAGCAGAGATTATTTTATTTTTTTTTTATCTTTGTTTTCCCAGGACCTTGAACAAGTCCTAGAACCTAGTAGGTGCTTAAAAAATAAATGTTTGTTGTAAATAATGATGTAAGGTCTGTTTGAGGGCCAGTGTGTGTGATATAGGGTAGAAGGCTGGCCTAAAGGACACCACTGTTCAAGTCTCACTTTGCATATGTACTGGCTGTGTGACCCTGGGCAAGTCATTTACCCTCTTAGTGCTTGAGAAGATGCTAAACTTGTATTGGTAGAGGGAACTTCCTCATCTGGGAGTTCCCTATACTAATGAAATCATAGCTCCAGTCCCTGTCTCAGACTTGCCCCACATTTTAGTGATATTCTTGCCAGTGTTGGCATGAATTGTTGGCCTTCTTGCCTACACTGCATTTACCTTTGGTGATTGTGATTTCAGTGGGTGCTGTCTGGTTCCAAATTGAAGTTATCTCTTAGTCCCCTTTGTTTATTATAAGTGTAGCGATCATACAAAGGGGCTTAGGAATAGGATTCCATATTTATTCCCTATGACAGTCATATCACTATGAACAAGTCAAACTGTTTTTCTAACTGGTCACTCAGTGTCCCCTCTTGGGATCAGAAAAAATCAGGTTCTTTTCTGCTGCTTACCTGAGGCTAATAACTGTTGAACTTAAATTTGTCTGACTAACGCATTAATGGAATCTTCTAGTTTCTACAAAATGGAGTGCACAAGTTAACATTTCTATTACTACTAAGTGGAGGTAAGGATCTTCTTATTTGAAGCAGGTATGTCTTAAATATCAAATAAAATGGTTTTGTAAAAAAGACAATTTAATATAGCTATCTAACTGAACTCAGTGGTGTTCCACTTGGCTTATTTGGTTCTAGTATTTGCTGTTTGTGCTTATTTGGAAATAAATCAGCTATTTAGGCACAAGGAAAGAACAAGTAGCACAATTATAAAATATGCTTCTGTTTCTAATTGTTCTCAGGCATAATTCTTTGTTTAAGTAATGATTTAGGACCTGAGTTCAAAAGCTGCTTCTATTCCCTGTGTGACCTTAGGTATGTCACTTAACCTCTGAGTCTTTCCTCATACATAAAATGAAGGGATTGAACTAGATGGGCTCTGAGGTTCCTTTTAGCACAAAATCTGTGATCCTGTAATTAAATGATTAGAAATGTTCATCTTTAAGCCTGCCATCTGGGTGTGTCTCTAGGTGAAATATAGGCACATTTCCATTAACCTGATGAAGGAAGAACCTGCTACCTAAGTATGACCCTAAACCAACAAACTGGTATGTTGAGACTAGAAGTATAGATAAAAATAGTTCTGCTGACCTTCTTTGCTATAGATGTCCATTGACTGTGGACTATAAGAAATTATATACACATACAAACACACACACATAGTACCTGCCCTGCTAATGTGTGTCTGTGAATATAAATTTAGTGTTTCTGTTTATTTTCTAGAAAATAAAGGATTCTGTAATTGCATTAGTCAGACAAATATAGTATATTGCCTGATCTGAGGTCCCTTTCATATCTCCAGCTATGATCCTGTGATCCCATGTGTATGAAATAGAATATACTAGAAATTCAGATTGAGAACAACTTGTAATGGACTCTGGGTAAACAGACACACAAGACCCTGTTGTCCTAGGAGCTTATGTCCTTCCATAGTGAGCACATGAAGATAACAAGGGGATCCAGAATGCCTGCACAGAAAAGGCAGCAGTTGAGCAGAACCTGGAAGAAGGAGAAAGATTCTGAGATTCAGAGGTAAGGCTCTGAGGATGGCTTGTGCAAGTGTACAGGCACAGTGGAATGCCAGATGTAAGGCATTCACTCAACATCTAGTTGTCCAATTTGAATGGGACAAAGAATGTAAGCAGTGTGCTCTCAGCCCAGGAAAGTTGGCGGGAGCCTTAAAGAACAGGCTGAAGGAAACACTGAATGGTTTGGACAGGGGAATGACATGTTCAGAGCTATATCTTAGGAAAATTATTTTTTCACTCGTGTGAAGATGATAGATTGTAGAGAGGAGATACTAGACCCTAAGAGACCCAACTGGGAAGCTATTATACTTTACACTCATTGAGGCCAAAAGTATAAGGGTTGGCTGTGTAAGTAGAGAAAAAGAGATAGTACAAAACATTTTATAGAGAGAGACTTGGCAACTGGGGTGAGGGAGAAGGAAGAGGCGAGAATGATTCAGAGGTTGAAAACAACCCAGGTGCTTGGGATATTATGGTGACAGTGCTGCTAATGCCTTTGACAGAAATAGGGAAGTTTGGAGGAGTTACTGCTATAGGGGGAAACATGCAATTGGACATGTTTTATTTTAATTTTTTAAAAAAATTTATTTTTCTCTAAAGCAAAAACTGTCTATACATAGGGTTCTCACTTTACATAATTCACATTATGCAAATTTGACTATATATAAAGAATTCTGAAAGAAATCCATATTCCAAAAACAACGCCTATGTTAACTTTACTGTCCTCTGCTCATTCCCCTCAGTTTCACTCTCAGTGACCTCTCAAATCCCCCCAACCAAAAAAATAACCCCAAAAAACTCCAAGAGAAAGCAGAACAGACACACAGAGATCCCTGATCAGGGGCTTGGCTCCTCCCTGAGAGAGAGAGAGACCTTTGCTGTTCCTTCCCTCCCCCCCAACTCCCTCTATCTCTGTATGTCTTCAGTCAGTCTGTCCCACTGCCCCATGTCATCAGTCTTTTCCTATCTCTGTCCATGTCCACTCTTGCTTCTTTGTACACAGTTCTCACATGTCCTTGAACTGTGTGTTGGCTCCCTCCTTCCATTCCCTCCCTCTTTTTCTCATGACAGCATATTATCATTGTGTTAAAATTTACTTAGGGTCCACTTAAGTAAAGTGAGAACTGCCTATGTGTGTATATTATATACACATATATGTATATAATATACATACACACAGATGAACTCGTACATGAAACTGCAGTCCTTTTTAATGTACAATTTGCTTTGAACATAATTGAGTTTGAAATGTTAGTGGGACATCTAGAAGGAGATACCCAGCAGACACTTGGCATTTTAGGATTAGAGGCTTGCGAGAGTCTAGTGATAGGTATATAAATTTGGAAGTCGTCTGCATAGAGATAAGTGAACCTGCTTCTCCAAATTTCCCTATTTCTGCCAAAAGTATTATCACTGTATCATCTCAGTCCCACTCAGTGCATTTAGGACAAGAGCATCCACATTCTTTTGATGATGAGTGACCTATTTAGTGTAGAGACATTGTAATTTGCAAAATAATACGGCTCCCTAAAGTCTGTACTTCATACAGAGCCCATCTGGCCTAGTGCTTGCTCAGGCTCATAATGGAGGGCAGAAAACATCCCTACACAAGTGCGGTCTTATATTTAACCTAGCTTATGTTTTGAGCTACCTCAGAGTCTGAGCGACTTGCTTGCTCAGTTACCCAGCTCCTGTTTGTCAGGGGCAGGATGTCAGAAGCCTTGGTATTCATGATGCCAAATCCTGCTGCTTATTTACTACCCCTCTCTTTTCTCCACATGACATGTTACAGGTTGGTTATTGGGATTCAGGGGCAGTTTTGATAAACAGGAAAATCTGACATAGGATCAGAGATTTAGAGCTGAAGGGAGACCTTAAGGACCATCAAATCCCAACCCTCTCATTTTACACATGAGTAAACTGTGTCTGAAGGCATGTTGGAGAGGCCATCATTCTGAGACTGAGGAACATGGTAGTCAAAGCCAGCCAGTGTTTAGTTTGCACTTTAGAAGAGTCCTGCCTACCACACGCATACCTACAAGAGGGTTGTGGAGTCATAATACTTGTTGAAGGAGTTTACAAAAAGGTCAACAAATTTCATTCTGTTTAAGCATTCTAGCTACTTGCAGGAAAAGGAAGAAAAAGTGACTTCAGTATTGCATGGGACAGAGACCTCTAATCTTTCATGGTCAGAACCTTTCCTGGGATTTGTCTCTGAGCTGTTGATCCAAAATCCCATTCCAGACAGAGTCACAAATGTCTTGGTCTTTTGGAGTGGTTCCAGATGTACTTTGAAGTCTAGCATCAGCATAAATGAGACAAGTTTTACATGGGGGTAGATCTGTGGGGTATTCTCTCCACTGTTAATGAGAAGAAACACTGTGAGCTGCTCTCTAAACCTTTAACTAAAATCACAGAGTCCAGTGCTGATTTGGTTAGAACAGTGCTTTTTTAATTTCTTTCTATCCTCGGTGAAATAAGATGAAATGTTAAGAGGACTTTCACAGAAAAGTAATATTTTTTCATTTTCATTTTTCAAAAAAGCAAACTTGTTTTTATTTGGAATCCAAATAACCACAAAATTAGAAGTACCAGGCTTTCTCCCCACCCTACTAGTTTCTACTTTCATTTTGTCTCCTTATAGCATTGCTGCACACACACACACACACACACACACACACGTACACACACGTGTTCTACCTTCATCAGTGTTCCTTCCTTCCCCCCTCCCTGGTTCTAGTCAGTGTTCTATCATTTTGTCTGATCACCAGGGGTTTACCCCCCACTATGTACTGTTTTCATTTTATCTATTTTTTACCTGGAACTCTGACTTCATTATTCTGGGAAGTGCCTAGGGTCAGCAATCATTTGTGATTTTAGAGAATTGTAATTATCCTAAACTTCCATCAGAGCAGTTAAGTGATCAGGTCTTGAACCTAGTCTTCCTGATTGCAAGGCTGTCCTGACTCCATCATACCATTCCAGTTTTATAAGAGAGAGCAGTGACAAGTAAATTAAGTGATATGGAAAATTTAATTAAGCCAGCCACTTTCAGGGCATGTCATAGGAGGGGACAGTCTAGTCTCACCACATTGTTCTGTACATAAATGGAATTGACACTTGGTGATAACCATAATGGCACACATTTCTTTTAAGCATTTATTCCCAAACTTCCAAAGGGGTTCCATGGCACACACAAAAAAGTCGTGGAACCTGCTCTCTCTAGTGTTTTGAGGGGTACCACACACTTTCCTCACAACAAATCTATAAAGTAGATAATACAAATATTATTACACCCTGTTAGGCTCATAAATCAAATAATTTGCCCAGGGGCATACAGCTCTAAAGGTCTATGCTACCTGCAGTGCCGCTGCTTGATCCTCAGATAAAGACTACATTAGGTGCAATGTGGTTGGTACCAGTGTTTTCTGTTTTATTCTTTTCCAGTTCTCTGACGCTTGGTGATCTGTGTTTGGTATCTATGGCAATGTTCAGCTGACACGAGTGCAACAACTGCATTGTCCCTTTAGGGTCCTGTCAGTTCACAGTACTTTTATGTAAATAAAATAATTGAAATCAGTTGGCAAGGGATGCAAGCTATATGCCTCTGTCATAGATGAATATTTTGATGCCTGAAAGGAATAAGAAAAGACCTTTGGTTCAATAAAAACTGCTCAAGCTCCATGTGAAAACAGCGCTTCTTTATGCACATATTTTATCAGTTTTGCTTTGTTAATTTAACCAGTTGGAGGAGCAGTAACTCTACCCAAGAACCAGAGGATAGCTGATCGACTTTAGCCACCCTTCCCACTGTACACTTATTTCACAAAAGGCCGGTGAGCAAACAAGTAGAATATCAGAACAGTAGGTAAAGCTGGAATTCTAGGAAGCCGTACAGATCCGTTTCATTGATAGGATACACCAGAATTTTAGGGGACTCTGCAAAATGGGAGCGAGAAGAAAACTCAGCTCATTTGGGAGGAGAATGATCTCAGCCATTAAGTGCTTAGTACTCTGAGAATGTAGGCCCTGGTCATCCAAGGGTATATTGAGCTTCAGGCTTTTCCCCACATTTTTACAGTTCCAGATAAATGTTCACCAGCTAAAGTTCCTCTCCCCACCCCGCCCTTTACTCCCTCTTGTCTCATCTCTTTCCTCTCCTCTGTCCCTGAAGTCTCTCTGCCAATCAGTGGTCATATATTCTTACTATGAACAGCAGCACAGGGCTGCCTCGGGGTTATCCTTTAGGGGAACATCCCTTTCAGCTCTAAATTGTTCCGTATGTACCTACAGCACTTTAAAGTGGTCTTAACCTTACAAAAATTTACTAATTCCTCAACACTTTGAATTAAAAATCTTTTATTCTATGGATATTTTAAACTTTTTATTGTCTTAAAATAACAAATGTTTTATGAATACTATACATATATACACACATATTTATATAGCTAGATAACCATGCAGATTATTTCAGAAGAATAGAATTTAGAGACAAGGACATGAAGGAAAGAAAAAAATATATATTTAGGGAAAAAAGCTGCTGTTTGGGAGTTTTCCTTTAACCCAAGGCTTTCATTCCTTATGGACCCAGTCATCAGTCATCAGAGTAATTGAAACAAACAGCAAAAATGAGAGCTACTTGAATGTCCCTTCAGTATTTGAAGCATTTTTGCATTGCTGAGACCATGATAAAATTCAGATAACAGTTCATAGGCCCTTCCTCATCTAAACTTGGGAAACTCATAAAGCATAAGGGTTTTTAGAGTTTCTAGCGACTTCAGTTGAAGACAAAATCCTGATGTTCTGGGATCGTGATCCAAGATAGGGTCATCATAGGTAACTGTCCATCTTCCCTGGCTCCCCACCCCTGAGTAGGGCAGCTTTTTTTTCTCATCGTCCAGTTGTCAGTTTCAAGGGCCTGTTAGAGCACATCTGCCCACTTGAGGACGGCCCCTGTTCTCGTCTAACATTATTGCTGTTTTAAAATAAAGCTGGTTGAGTTTTTCATCCCAGGGTGCATTCCCCTTCAAGGTTAACCTTTCATATATTCTGTATTTATCTTGTAAGTTTGCTGTTCAAGGACATCTCCACCATTAGACTGTGAATTTCTTCAATGTTTTTACTTTAATATCCTCTTTGAGTTTCATGACAACTCTGGGAGGGAGGGAGGTGCTGTCATTATCCCCATGTTGTAGTCAAGGAAATTGAGGCAGACAGAGAATAAGTGACTTGCTCATGTTCACACAGCTAGTGTCTAAGGCCAGATTTAAACTTTGGTCTTCCTGACTCTAAACCCAGGACTCTATCCACTGTGCCAGCTAGCTCTCTCTGTGTGTGTATGTTGTATATATATATGTATACATGTATATGTATGTGTGCATATACACATATGTAGACACACAGATGCATGTATATGTGCTACATATATGTATATAATACAAACAACCTTGGCTATTTTCAGACAAAATAAGAAACATGTATAATCGGATGCTTTTTCTTTTGTTCATGGTGGGCATAAGAATGAAAAGATGGATATTCCCTTACTGTTTTTTGTTGTTTGCTGTTATTTCATCTGTACAGAAAACTCCTCTTGCAGAAACACCCTTGACAGAGGCAGATTTGACCTGCTTTGTAACTTCTGCTCTTTGAGAGTTGCTGAGAGGTGAAATGATTTACCCAGTTACGCAGTGTGTTAAGAAGAGGAACTTAGAGCCCAGGCCTTCTTGATTTGAGGTCAGCAGTGTAACTACTCTGCTAAAGCTGCCTCTCTTTTCTCTTTTTAAAGGGATATTGTAAAATTCATTGCAAATCCTATCCCCATCACGATGAAGTGTATGTACTCTAACATAAATTCAACCAGTATATTTAAGTTCCAACCAGTGACCCAAAACAATAAAGGCTTAGTGATCTCTTTTAATGAAATTTTCTAGTATATATAATTCAGTATTATCATTTTTTTTAAGAAAAAGAATAGTTATTAAGGGAGGAAATGTACAGGTTTTTAGAGAACAGGTAAATTCAGTTTTTGAATATGTGGAGGGCCCTGAGAGGAAAAATCTAGTAGGCTGTACTAGATTCCTGGAGCTATGATAGGTAGAGATGGGTGTAGAGATGAAAGATTTCGGAGTCTTCCAAAATCATTACGAGTGATAATTGATACCATGGAAGTGGACAAGATCACCAGTATAGAGTAAAAAGAGCCAGAGGATCAAGGATATAACCTTGTGATTGGCATCTTTTAACATGATATAACCAAAAAAAATAAATAAATAAAAATTTTTAAAAATGTTTCTTTTCAAGTTACAGTGTAAATATATGCATATTTGGGCCTTTTGTGATAAGCAATGTCTGAAAGAAATGATGAATAGAATTCATAGCTTAAGGAATGTTTTGTCTTTGACATCCTCCGACCTCCAATTACCTTGTACCTCTTTCCTTCCCAAGCCAAAATCCTAGTGTCAGGAATCTTTCTGTCAGACTTTTTGATTTCAGAACCTCTTTACACTCTTTAAAAATTATTGAAGACTCCAAAGAGCTTATGTTTATATGGGTAATATTAGTATTTATCATATTAGAAATGAAAATTGATAAAAATTTTAGGACTTATCAATTCATTTAAAATAATAAATTCATGTTAACATAAAGAACATATTTTAATTAAAAAAACTTTACACAAAAATTAGTGAGAAAAGTAGCATTGTTTTACATATTTTTGCAAATATCTTTCATGTCTGGCTTAACAGAAGACAGCTGAGTTTTCAGCTGCTTCTACATTGTTGTGATATACTCTTTTGGTTGAAGTTTGTGAAGATAATTCAGCCTCACACAGATACAGTTAGAAAAGGGAGGAAGGGGGGTGGTATATAATACTAAGGTATTAATACAAATAGTTTTGACCTTGATGACTCTCAGTTGTCTTTGAACCACTCTTTGAATACTCTTGTTCTTCTCCATCAGGGTAAGGAATGGTCAGAAATAACAGATATCTCACACAATTTTAGGCAGCAGTAGTAACCACTGAATGTGTATCTGGTGCATCTGTGGAGCACTATCTTGAGGACTCAGGGAAGTAAACACTTGATATTTTTATTTTTTTAATGAATAAGCATGCATTTTCTTTCCCTCTCATTCTTCCCAATTGGGGGAAAAATTAAAGCTCTTAAAAGATTTGCATAGTAAAGCAAACATGTCTCCTCATTCTGCCTTGTTGGTCCTCTGCAATCTTGGTTGGCTCTTGCATTGATCGGAGTTCTTAAGTCTTTCTTTACACTGTTGTTACTGTATAAATTGTTCTTCCCATCTCCCTGCCTCAGTTCATTAGAAAAAAAAGTTGGATACTTTTATATCAAAAACCTGCCTCAGTTCATTAGAAAAAAAAGTTGGATACTTTTATATCAAAAACTTAAATGGCATGCAAGGAAGAGAGCCCTCGGAAGTACTTTCTGACCTTGAGTTGAGAGAAGGCAGGGAACTGTTTGAGAATAGGCAGCATGGTCTCCACAGGACTCTTGTCAAAGGACGCCTTTTATACAATATAGTAGAAAGTAGGCATAGCCAGACTTGCTGCTGATCAAAGCAGCATGTGATCTTACAAAATCTGAAAGCCCCAAAACATTCATAACTTTTATGTTCATTCATTCTTGATGGGCAAATAGGTGAAACATGTGGTACAAAGTAGAAACCTATTTTAACCTTTATGATGATAGCATCTAGTCCTACATAAGGACATTGTTTACATATTCTGATTCTGTGATCTCCAAATGAAATATGTTTGCTCTACTATGAAGGAAGTACAAGAGATCCTTTGGGGTGTGAGAAAGTATTAGAACTTCAAATTGGATTTATTTATCAGTTGTTTTGAAAAGGAAAAAAAAATTCTCTATTATTTAATCAGATTGAGAATAACACTTTTCTTCAGACACGTGTGTCATGAGGCGTAAGTTTCCCAGCAGAGGGGAGCTGACACATGCTCTCCTCACTTGTTCATTTGCTGTTACCATATTAAATTCTCTGATTTAATGATTTAACAGATTATGTTTATAGTTTTAACTCAACTAACCCTCACAAAATGGACCAGTGGCTTCAAAAGATGCCTGCAAAGAGGCTGAATCTTGGAGACAAGACTAATAATGCAGCCATGAGTGAATA
Source organism: Bettongia penicillata ogilbyi (assembly GCA_023548195.1). NCBI lineage: Eukaryota > Metazoa > Chordata > Mammalia > Diprotodontia > Potoroidae > Bettongia > Bettongia penicillata. Next base: position 2,523,958 of record JAJHZJ010000518.1, on the reverse strand, counting down.
ATAAGAAAAATATCCAAACAGCACTCATCCAAATTCAAGGTCTCTGCCAGCCGTGATTCCCTGTAGAAACAGTTTGGCAAGGAGACAGCAAAAAAAAAAAAAAAAAAATACCAAGGTTATTTGACATGCATTTAAATCCACTGTCATTGATTTTGAGTCCCATCCTAAGTGTATAGGAGAGATTAGGTAATGATAGTATGAATTGGTTACAATTGCTCTGATCTAGTTGTTGTTTTGAACTTGACAAATCAAACAGTAGAAGCATTCCCATATGTGTTGTAGGACAGAAGTTGATGTTCCTGTGTGAAGCTAGCAAGACATTTAAAAATTTGGTATATCACCCCTAAAGATTCATGTCTGCACACAAAAAAAGGACTGACTGGGCTTATAACTTCATTGCTATAGGAAATACTCAGGTGAGGAAGTTCCCTCTATCATTAATCCAGGTGTGAGGCACCTTCTTTGCAACTTTCTAGTTACCTAGGGCATTTTACAAGTTGCAACTTTCTGGTTACCTAGAGCATTTCACAAGTAAGTGACTTGCCTAGGGTTTCACAAGACAGTTTGTCTGAGGTAGGACTTGAATCCAAGGCTTTCAACCTTGACCAACTCTTTTATGCAGTTAATAATAAGCTTTAATAATAATAATAAGCTTTAAAACAAACCTGAGCAACAAATTTTATAACCTGTTTAAAACCTTCCAAATGAAGACTTTTCAGAGGACTTTGAATCTATTTCTTAAAATGCATTTAAATGCACCACCTTCTGATTAGTTTGCAAGAACAACTGATCGACATCAGGGAAGATGGAAATGTACTAGCTGAATTTCAACAAAAGCTGTTGGATAGGATTGAAAAAGGAGTATCAATTTTTAGTAAGTGCAGCCAGTGAGGCACTTCTTCCAGCATCTTTGTGAGAGATCCTTTTCAGCTGAGACAGCCATGAAAACCAAGTGTTAAAATAAATGAAACTTCAAATCACACTTTCCAATGGCATATTCAGTCACAATGCCTGCAATAAAAATACTTTAAATAATACTTTTCATGAGGGCAAAAAGATTTTTTTACCTTAATAAAACTGAATTACTATTCCTATGTTGCTTATTTTATCTTTAGATCACCTTTTTTGTTTCTATTTTTGGTATGTGTTTTATAATATACATAATCTGTCAGCATTGCAGTATATATATATATATATAATTTATAAATATTCATGTAGTAGGAATGAATACATGTTCACAAACTTATTTTCGTTCACAGTGTATGGTCATAAAATTTTGGAGACCCCTGTTTTAACTAACAGCCCATACCGATTCTCTTTGCCAATATATATTTAAGCCAGGATGTTAACAAAATTTCTCTGCAGTTGTGTGTGTGTTCAGTATCCTGTTATTCATCAGGTGGCATGTATTTGACATGGAGGATATTCTTCTGGTACAGTGCAAAGACATTTAGTAATCCTTTGTTTCAATGTTGTTGTTTTTTTAATGTTGGTATTATTCGATAGGTTCATAGGATTTAGAGCTAAAAAAGTTGTAAGAAATCCATTTAGTAATGCATGATTCTCATTCGTTTTAATTTTATTTTTAAATGTAAAAAAAAATTGCATTAGCTACTACTAGTACAAAGAACTACATTTGCTTAGTAATCATTTGCATTTAAATGAATTTTGGTGCATAAATTATCATAGTACTATTTCATTTGCTCCCAGAATAACTTCATCAAGAACAGGTCTTGCCAAGACTAATCTTGTTTCTTTTTCTGACAGGATCACTCAACTGCTGGATGAGGAGGCAATAATGTGGATGTGGTGTGATATAAATTCTAGCAAAGTTTTTGATAAAGTGTCTCATCCTCTTCTTGTGGAGAGGATAGAGAGAGTTATATGGGTTCAGAACTGGTTGGATATGTAGATTCAAGAAGTAAATGTTGATGATTCAAAGTCACCACCACAACAGGAGGTCTCCAATAGAGCACCCCAGAGATCTGGGTTTGGCCCTATGATGCTGAGCATTTTGACAGCACAGAAGTTGTTGTGCTCCTCAATTTCCAGATGACATCAAACTGTAAGGGATGCCCAACACACTGGATGACACAATTAGGATCCAAAATGACCTTGGCATACTGCAATATTGAAAGCATTAATAGGAATTTTATCAGTGTGATCTGCTTTGTGCTAGAGGCACTGTGGTGGGAGATGTAAGGATGAAGAATGAAATAAAAGCTTACATTCTAAAGGGGAAGGTGAAATTCAGTAGGAATAATAGACTTGAGTAAAAAATTCACCTTCACAAGTCCAAGATGGAGGAAGGCATGGTTAGACTGCAGTTGTCCTGAATAGAATCTGGGGTTTTTAGTGGTTTAGGGGTGTGTTGATGGACTTTTTGTATTCCTTATATTTAGGGATAGGAACTTGACCTGTTATTTCACTGATAGAAAGAATTCCCAGATGAGGAAGTTACAATACAGTCATTACTTTCTCTGTAATTTATAGTCTTAGAAAATTGTCTACAGCATTGAAAGACGACTTACCCAAGATCACGCAGCCTTGTGTCAACTCTATCCAGCAAGCCTTGCAGCTTCTCTCCTTTCATAACTTTTAAAATTACATTACAGTTTTCCATTATAGTCATATATCACTATTTAGTCATTCCCCTACTGTTGGACATTTATGTCTCCTCCCTCCCCTCCACCCTTTTTTTGATAAACACATTTAATGCTTCTATGAAAAGCTTTTATAGAAAACTTTCTTCTTTTTATAACATTTAGGTACATCCCCATCAAGGATATTATTGGATCAGAGGGTATGATTATATTTGTAACTTTTATACTACAAATTAGTACCTTCATAAACTCCTGAGGGAAGGGGACTATTTCATTTTGTCTCTTTATCCCTGACCCGATAGACAGTTTTTCCTGCATCAGGCTATGACCCCCTTGAGAATAGGGCCTGAACTATCACCTTGCGTTTCTTCATATCCTCAGCACTTAACTGAGTACCTATCATGTTGACTGACGGACTGACTAGTAGGTGCTTGATAAATACTTACTGATTAATTCTTAATATATTTTTATTTTTTATAAGATTTGGTCCCAGAAGGGAAGCACAATATCTTAGGAGTGCTGGTCCTGGAACCTGTAAAATGAGTTCAAATCCTGCCTCAGATACTTATTAGTTGTATAATGATGGGTTGGCATTTCTCTTAACCTCAAGCACCTGTTTAAGACTTAACTACTAAGTTAAAGGAGGATTAAGATCTTTGCAGGATTCCAATGTTTTGATAGGGGAGCTAAGTTAACTGGGACTTTGGTCTGTGATTTTGGGTTCAAGTGCCTGGGAGTCCTTAGTGTCAGTTTTCTTCATCTGCGTTTTTATTAAAATGGAGTTCTGCCTATATTGGAAAATGGATACTCAGAGAAAAGAGACACCCTACCTTTTTCTCTCCTTCTCATAAAACTTACTCTTGGTGACAGATATTGTGCAGAGGTCCAAAGAAAAGGGAAATACGTTTAAATTGCCTTACTACAGTGAGGGCCCAGTTGAGATTATGTAACATAAATTTTTAGTGGACCCAGGCAACACAGTTTCTTGATTAGTTCCATTAAGCACAATGAAAATAAAAGTGAAGAGACGGAGGGGTAATCCAAGGTTGAGATTTTGTAGGGCATGGTCAGCCATAGCATAAGGGAGCAATAGACCCAGGTCTAGATGTTAGTGTAGAGGGGAACTGGTTTAATGAAGGGTTGAGATTGGAGAAGGAAGGAAAAAGCAGTCAACAAGAGTAATGGCCTGGGAAAGAATTAAAGAGGAGAGGGTTCGTAGGTGACCATGAGACTGAAGAACTCGGGATAAGTGTTAAGGATTGTAAAGCAGAAGGAAAGATAGAATGATTAGAAGATTTTCATGAGATTATAAGATTATAGTAAGATTAAGGAATTTCAGAATTCTTGAAATGAAAGTGATATACTTACAGTTGATGGCAGGACCAAGATCGTCAGAATTCATAGATTGAAAATTGGAAGAGGCCTTAAAGAACTTCTAACCCACCTGAGGGTACTGAGAACTCAGATAAGTGTCACATCCCAACACCACCCCACCACCACCCCCATTCCCCTGGCAAAGGTCTTTTAACCAATTCTGTGGCACCATTCTGCTTTCAAGCATAGACTATAGATAGCAGGCAAAAGTAGAGTAAATAAGGGAGTAACTGAACGTTAAATCTGTTCTCAGGTGTGGAGATCAGTTTTTTACCTATCATATTCAGCTTGTAACAATCGTGAAGAAAGTTGTGAAACATGTTAATTATAATTAGTCAGCCTAAACAAGGAGACACTGGTTATTTTGTTTTGTTTTTTAATATAGCTCACATTTAAATCCTCAAAATCCCTGTGAGATAGGTGCTGTTATCATTCTTATATTGTAAGTGATGAAACTGATAATCAGAAAGGTTAAGTAATTTACCCAGGGTTACACAATTGAAGCAGCGTTAGAATTCAGGACTTCCAGATTTCAAACTGAGTACTTCATCCACTTATTTCACTGCCCCTAACACACTATTTGCTGTACCATTGTTTTATTTTGAAACTTGATTCATAGTAGCTATGTGGTCAGCATGCAGTACAATATTCAGTTCAAAATTCCACCTATAGCAGTAGCATTGCAGCAGTGATCTTCAAAATCAAGTCAGCATCCTTGTGATCTCTCCTCCTGCCTCTCAATTATGATAAACCTGTATTAGTGGATTTCAGTTATCATCTACCATTTGCTCTCTGTAACTCAGGATAAGAGAATGGAGTGGTGTAAGGCTCCACGGTTCTTTTTTTTCCCCATTAAATATTTCACAATTACATGTAAAAATGTTTAACATTCATTTTTTTTTTAATTTTGAGTTTCAAATTCTATCCCTTCCTCCAACTCTTCCCCCTTCCTTGAGAAGACAAGCAATTTAATATTTATTATACATGTGAAGTCATGCAAAACATTTCTATATTAGTTGTTGGGGAAAAGACAGACAAAAAATAGAAAAAGTTCTTAAAAAGTATGCTTCTCTTCACACTCAGGGTTCATCAGTTCTCTTTCTGGAAGTGGGGGAAGCTAGGTGATGCAGTGGATAGAGCACCAGTGCAGGAGTCAGGAGAACCTGAGTTCAAATCTCACCTCAGACACTTGACACTCACTAGCTCTGTGACCTTGGGCAAGGCACTTAACCTCAGTTGCCTCATCCTAGGTCATCTCCAGTCATCCTGATGAAAATCTGATCACTGGATTCAGATGGCTCTGGAGGAGAAGTGAGGCTGGTGACCTGAACAACCCTCCCTCACTCAAAACAAAGTCAAGTGCAAGTCATATCATTATTTCTCTGATGGCATGGTCTTCTTCAGCAGCGAAAGATGAACACACACTCTGGAGGTGGAGAGTATTTTTCATCATGGGTCCTTTGGAATTATCTTGGGTCATTGTCTTGATCAGCATAGCTAAATCTTATCAGAATTGGTTATCCTTACAATATTGTTGTTTCTGTGTACACTGCTCTCCTGCTTTTGTTTACTTCACCTGGCATTAAGTTCACATAAGTCTTTCCAGGTTCTTGTGAAACCATCCTGCTTGTCATTTCTTTCAACACAATAGCATTCCATCACAATCATGTGCCATTCCCCATGGCATTCCCTCTATTTCCAATTCTTTGCCACCACAAAAAGAGCTGCTGTAAATATTTTTGAACAAATGGATCCTTTTCCCTTTTCTTTGATCTCTTTGTGATATTGCTGGGTCAAGAGGTATGCAAGGTTTTATAGCCCTTTGGATGTAGTTCCTAGTCAGTTCTCCAGAAGGGACTAGTTTACAACTCCACCAGCAATGCCTTAGTGTGCCAGTTTTTCCACATCCTCTCTAACATTTGTCATTTCCTTTTCTGTCATGATATGTCCTAATAGGAAGTTGGTACCTTCTCCAAGAGAAGAGAAGTGAACTTTCTTCAGAGACACAACAGAACTTGCAGTCAAAATACATGAACTTAAATCTTGGCTCTGCTTACTGGTTGTGTTGTATTGGACAAGTCACTTCACTTTGTTGCCCCTTTTTGAAAATGTTTTGTTGATGCCTCTTTTTCATGCTGTCTGCTGGAGAAAGTTCTCTTTATGTTCAGAATGTATGATTCCACATCTCCATAACACTTGGTTAGTTCTTTTAATAACCTTCAGTGTTTCTCCATTTTTTTCCCTTAATAGTTTTTTAGCATCATTCTTGTCATCATCTTGTTGACTTGTTGACTTTTTTGTTTTAACATCATTGTCTCTTCCAAATCTCTCCTAGAGAAATGCATGGCCCTTGTGAATGGATGTTACATTTCACATGTCCAGAACCCTTTCCATTAAAACTGCTTGGCCTAAGTGCTTACTAGTTCTTTTGTCTTGATTTTTTATTTCATCTTTGTACTCAGCCACAGCAGATGTGTGTTGGGTGACCTGCTACGTAAATAACACTGGTGTGATCTAAGAAGTTTTAAGACTGACTCCCTAAGTGACGCAGACCATTAATGTAACAAGGAGCCCCTGAGGTGTGGGGGAAGCTCTCTTGATGAAAGTGGGGAAAGGAAAAGAGGAGAAGGTGAGATGAAAGACAGGAGCAGTGAGAGCAATCTGGAGCACAAGATATGCTAGAGACCTGCTGGAGATCTGGTAGCAAGAAGGAAGTTTAGAGCAGGAAGCGATCTTGTAGGTCATTTCCTTTATTTTACAGAGGGGAAGACAGAGGCTCAGGGAGGGCATATAGGTAGTCAGTTTCAGAGTTGGGATTATGTTGCAGGTCCTCTTGACTCCAAATCAGGTTTAGGAAACAAATGTTTTGTTTATTTTAAACAACCAACAGTCAGGGAGTTCTTCTGTACTTTGCAATCTATATTTTAATCTTTATAGCAAAGTAAATATGTTAGTGTTTTGATTGGGAAAGAGGGAGCAGAGCTTTTTTTTTTTTAAATTCATGAAACTCAATCTGAAAAGGAGGGAAGGGTCCTGGTTATGATGGATGAAGTTCTTTATTTTGGTTCTTTAGAACAGATTTTTGTTACAAAAACCATGAATTGCTTTGGTGGTTGGTTGGTTTGTTTAACTCATATATTTAATGTCTGGTGCTATGTTTTGGGTAGAGTAATATATCAGAGAACTAGTCTCAGAGTCTGGACAGCCTGGGCTCTAAACCCCTCCAACACATACAGACTGTGTGAACCTTGGCAAGTCATTAGTACTCGCAACAGTTGGTAGGAGATGGAGCTCTCTCTCTCTCTCTCTCTCTCTCTCTCTCTCTCTCTCTCTCTCTCTCTCTCTCTCTCTCTCTCTCTCTCTCTCATATATATATATATATATATATATATATATATATATATATATATATATATATATATATGTATGTATGTATGTATGTATGTATGTATAGGTGTCCATTCAGCCATAAGAACATCCTCATCTCTCCTTATTTGAAATGAGAAGACTCAAGGTCAAGGTTCTGACATGACACTGTGTAACTAGCCTGTACTCAAAGGGAAAGAAATAGAAGTGAAATTCTCAAGGAGGAACGGTTCAGTATCAGGGTCCCAACAAGGTGTGGTGCTAGACCAAGAAAAGTGCACTTTCGAATACTTGTCCTTGGTGCTTTTTCACAAGCGTACCCACTTCTCCTTGAGTCTCTTCCGCTGGAGAGTTTCTGTTCCCACCCACCCTCCACTTTCATTTTCTTCTCAATCCAAGGTTCTTAGCCTCTCTGTAACCATCTGATGAAGCCTGGAGACACCATCTCAGACAATGTTTTTAATGCATACTCTAAGGTTTAGGATTACAAAAGGAAACCCTTGCTCTGTGAGTAAGGGACCCCTGCTGTTCTTCCTGAGGGCAGCCCTCTGGGCCTGAAAGGGCCTCCCTCTCCCCATCTCAGCCTCTTAGCTTCTCCGACTTCATTCAGATCTAAGTTAAGAAGTTTTACCTGGTCTTGCCCTTATCCTGTATATAGCTTGTTTATACATAGGTGATTGTATTTTATCTTTCTTATTAGACCTGAACCTCTTGAGAGCAGGGATTGATTTTTGCATCCCTTTCTTTGTATCCCCAGTGCTCAACATAGCACCTAATATGCAGTAGGTGCTTAATAAAAGCTAGTTGACTATATGGAAATCATTTATCAAAATATTTTAAAAACAAGTTTACAGAACCCAGGTTAAGAAACCTTGTTTGATAGCAGCATTTAGCAGTGGACATGCTTCTATGAGAAAAGGCATTCTGACTTGCAGGTAAACTAACATGAATCTTTATCATCGTTATCAACAGCCCTACATTTTAGCTGTTATAAATACATGACCTTAGTGCTGATCTGTAGAAGGGTGTTTTAATGTTCTACTGGAATTTGAAAGTCCTGTAGTCCATTTAACTGTGACAACAACAGATTGATATTGATTCATAAAGATGACCCCAAATGAGTTGTTGTGGTGGTTAAACCGTGAATAGGCCCACGTGGTGATCTGATTATTATTTTTTAAAGGAAGTCTCTCCAGCTTCCCCATCTTCAAATCCATCCATCTCACTAGGTCAAGTAGATGGTATCAGAAAGCTTATTGTAAAGATTTGTGGTTCAGTTGTTTCAGTTGTGTTCAATTCTTCATGACTCCATTTGGAGTTTTTTGGGCAGAGGTACGTACTTGGAGGGGTTTGCCATTTCCTTCTCCAGCTCATTTTACAGATTAGAAATTGAAACAGATTCTTAAGTGATTTGCCTAGGGTCACACAGCTAGGAAGTATCTGAGACCACTTTTAAACTCAGGTCTGCTTGACCCCGATCCACCACTCTATCCACCTGACCACGTAGTTACCCCCCATCAAGGATTTAGTCTCTGTTTGATATATAAATCTCAAAGAAGAAAAGTAGTACTTATAAACTGTCAGCCATTTACACTTTAGTATGAATGAGTTTCACACCCTCCCTCCTCTACCCCCCCCAGCCTTCCCCCAAAATGAAAGAACAATAAATTTCTGTCTAGCCTTGATGGCAACTGTGAAGCTGGAAGCATGAAAACAAATTTCACCCACTTCACAGTTTTATGTAGGACCAGGAGTGACAGTTGTACTCTGAATTCTTACTATTTTCCTAGTAGCAGAGATGGGCTTGCACAGACCTGTCCTGGCTCATTCACTCATTGTTTCTCAAGCCCAGTAGCATATGTATGTTTTCAAGAGGCCTCCTTAGGGTGTGTAGCTTGTGGCCTGGGAATATAGTAATGACCCACAGAGAGATCAAACCTGTAATCCTGGCTTTATTTGCGCTGTTCTCTAGCCTAAGGCCAGGGGGAGGGTTTCATAATGCAGCCATCAAAATACAGCCCTTCTTCCACATACCCATCCAAGGTCTTTAATACCTGAGCGCATACACACACACACACACACACACACACACACACACACACCACAGCCTTTCATTATATATATATTTGTATATGGCTCATGTCCCCTACCAGACTCCATAAACTCGGTGACTCAGGGCCCAAGTATCAGGCCGATTCTTTATGTGTCCCTTTTAGTACTTGGCACAAGTACCTTGCACACACTGGGTACTAAGGAAATAATTGTTTGCATTGAATTGTGCTCTGTCATTTAACTAACCGTATAAAATGAATGATACCTTTTATTTTTGAACATCAGAGTAGAATGTGGTTAATTCTCTCTCCCCCTCTCCCCTGCACACACCCTGCCCTGGTAGCTGCTGTTTCTAACTGAAAACACTGTTTTAAATTCAGGAACCTGTGTTGGGACTACAGAGTCGAAGCAGTGTTTAATTTTTGTGGCATCGTTGGCAGCAGAGTTAAAGAATGTTCCTGTGCCTACTTGAGACAAAAGCAGACTGTTTTTAAAGGGAATGAATTTGAATGAGAAGGAAGAAAACCCGAGAGAAATTTCATCCCTATTTCTCCCTCCTTCCCCATACCACCTTCCCTTCTGGTTGTAGGATCAAATCAGATCAACTCAACTCATTTTTAGCTTCACTGTGTGAGATACAAAAGTAACAAAACAGGTTATGATAAGGAAGGCAGTGTGGGCTTTTTTGGAGAGGTCTGTTCTGAAAGCAGTACAGATGATTCTGCCTGCCCTGTGGGAAAGGGAGGTTTCTCCTTAGAACAACTTAATAAAGTCTTGTCAGGAGGAACTAAGTGACTCCAGAAAATTTCTTTCACTGGTTTGTTCCTCTTCTTCTTTTCCTCCTCCTCTACCAACAATAATAATAATAGTAACCAGCATTTTATAGTACTTTAATGTTTGTAAAGTAGGACCACATGAAGTGAAATGCAGCAGTATCCTCCTCCTTTAACTGTTCACCTATCATAAAAATGACTCTATGGCAGGCTTTCTTCACCTTTAATATTTTGATAACTATTTCAGCACAATAGGTTTCCTTTGTTATTCTATGCATTTTGTTTTATACATCTGAAAACATTATGAGAAGAGGTCCTTGGCTTCACAAAACTGCCAAAGTCTGTCTATCTGTGTGACAGATAAAACAGGTAGTAACTGAGTGATTGTTGACTGACGTAAGATCCCAGTCTCCTTTCATGGGCTGGCTGACCTTTTTTATGCCTTTTTTCTTGTTCATTATAAAACATCTTACTGATACCTTCTGATTCTGTATCACCTTTATTCACAAATATGTCTCACCTAATCTAGTGAGACTTCTTTTGAAACAAAGATTTTAAAAAAGGGGAGGAGGAGGCAAAAAAAAACCCAGTCCAGCAAAACAAGCCAGCTCATCAGCCAAGTCTAACGGTATATACAGTATTCCTCATCCTTCCTACCTCTCCAGGAAGAAAGGGAGAGATGCATTTTCTCAACTTCTTGGAGCTAGGCTAAGGTCATTATAATACAGGGAGTAGTGTCTGAATCATTTAATGATATCAGGGTTTCTTACTGGCTGCTTTCTAATCTGTTTTCCTAAGTCTTTTGCAGGGAGAAAAGAACTTTGGTGCTTATTGGGCATTTTCAAGGAAGGTGAGCTAGCAAGAGGCTTGTTGTGTCTTTTCTCCTCAGACATGTCACAACGGTCTTTGATGCTGGATCAGAGTGAAAGCAGTTGTGTCTTTGCACAGAAATGACTCACCTGGTAACATAGTGCCAGGAGAAACTGAACAAGGAGATAGATGGATTTTCCCACATCAGTCTTTGAACTTTTTTTTTTTTTTTTTTTTTTTTTGCCATTTTGTGTTCTGTTGGCATTACAGTATTTCCATGATTCTCCGTTTCATGGTAGTGTGGTTTAGTCTTTCAGTTTTTTTCCTTTGGACTTACAGTAACATTTGATGTATGATGACCTGTTGGTCTGTTATTGAATCCATTTATTAGAACATAACAGTATAAATTCAGCTTGTTCGATCATAGACGTAGAGCCAAAAGGCAACCCAGAGGTCATCCAGCACAACCTCCTCATTTAACAGATGAGGAAACAGAAGCCCAAAGAGATTCAGTGACTTAACAAAGTGGTAGGTGAGCAATTGAATTCAGGCTTCCTGACCCCAGATCCAGGTACTTTTTCCATGGCACATGCGGTATTACCCTGACCAGCATGGTTCTATGCACTGTGATAAATAGTACTGTGGTAATACAGCAAAACCTATGAACTCAGCCTGTTGCCCAAGGTGTAGATCGAATAATGATGATAATGATCAGATCTAGTGCTTAAGTACTATGGGTTATCAACCCTTTCACAGTTATTTGGTAAATTGGGGAGGAGAAGGGAAGAACAAGAGAAAGCAGGCTCTCTGAACTGTAGAGACAAGAAAGCTTTATCTGTTGCGGGTAGCCCTCAGGAGGACACCAGCCTCTTTGCCATGTTGGGATTCCCCATAAAGAAGGAAGAAACAGCATCTGGGCTAAAGTTGTACAGCTGATCCTCTTGAAAGGTGGGAGAGAGTGAACCCTTGGTAAAATCTCTTTGTAGAGAACTATTTTGACAGAGAGAGAGAGAGAATGCCTGTGAGTGTGTGGTCTTTTATTTTGAGATTTTCTCTGAATTGAAGTAACCCTGGGTTGCATGCATCCCTGGGGAAGGCTTCAGCATTAGATTGTATTCCAGTCACATGGAGGAGTTTGTTGGAAGGTTAGCAGGAACTATGGGATGATACCTTGGGAGCCTTCTCTGTGGGTGTGCCAAAGGGAAAGGGTATGCTGTTCTACAGAGGACACAAGCTCCTGAGAGTGATACCAATATTATCAAGACTATTCTCCCCTCACCCTGTTTTCCCTGATATTCTGATGGAATTTATCCAGAAAAAGGAGGTGAGGAGAGAAAAGGATATTACTTCAAGCATGGTGAAACAACTCAAGGCACACCCAACCCACCGCTGAGAGGCAGAGGCAGTGTGGTATAGTAGATAGGGTACTGGATTTGAACTACCTCAAACACTAGTTGTGTGATGTTGGCACGATAACATTTCCTGGCTCTTAGTAGGTGCTGGATAAATGCTTATTGAATTGAATTGATGTTCATCGGAGTATCAAAAATCTACTACATGCAATAAAAATGTAATATGAATTAAACAGAATTAATCCATCCCTTATTGCCTGTATGGCCAGTATATTGGATAAATCCTCAGGAAGTCTTGAAAGACAGGGACAAGGATCCCATAGGATGAGAAGGCAAGGATACATTGCACTATGAAAGGAAATAACCACCACATGAACTCATGGGGCATGATTTTAGCTAGTAATATGGATGCTAATTATGCCATTGGCATGCTAGGCTCATGCCACCATTGAAGCAGGATTCGCCTGTAACATAGATACCAATCATGTTATTGTTGTAGCAGTACAATTCCCATTTGCTTGGAACAAAGTAGGAAATATCCGAATTTCTTCCCTTAAGTTGTTCAGATGGAAGTGCCTACAGCTTTCTGTAACAGTCTTCAGTATGCCTCTCAAGTGCTCGAGTAATTTCAGGATAATTGCATATTCTTTTCATTTTCAATCTCAGACTGATGAAGAAGCTGTGAGCTAGTTTCTGAAGGATCTAGAATATTACTAGTATCTCAACATTATCTGAATTCTAAAACCTAAGAGTAAAGCACTTGAATATTTGAAAAGCACTTTATATCCCTTGTCTTACTTGATCCTCACAGTAAGCCTGTGAGGTAAGGTAGATATTAGCCTCCCCATTTTACAGAAGAGGCACTAAGGCATTTGCCCAAGTCCCACAGCTAGCATATGTTCTCAGGCATTTATGAAGTGCCTACTTTATGCTGGATACTAGAGATGGATAAGAATCAAGTCCCCTAGCTCAGAGCCCTTCTATTTCCTTAAGGGAGACACACATACATGTATGTATGGGTATATATGCAACTATGTGGTACGGTGGATAAGAGTACTAGACCTGGAGTCAGGAAGACCTGTCTTCCTAAGTTCAAATCCAGCTCCAGACACTTCCTAGCTGTGTGACCCTGGGCAAATCACTGAACTTTGTCTCAGTTTCCTCGACTGTAAAAATGAACTGGAGAAGGAAATGGCAACCCACTTCAGTATCTCTGCCAAGAGAACCCCAAATGGAGTCACAAAGAGGCTACTGAAAAAGTGACTGAACAGCAACAAGGTTTTTGTGAAGACATGGCACCAACAGCTAAGAATGTCAGGAAAGGTTTCATGTAGGAGATATTTGAACTGAATTTTTGTTGTAATTTTTTTTTAAAATAATAATTTGACAGTCAACCTACTTTTAATATCTCCATGTACGAAGGACAGAAAAACAGAATTGCATATGAAATCATGATCTACCAAGAATAGCTTACTGGATTTTTTAAAGTATATGTTAGTTTTAACATGGTAATATCAGCCCTGCCCTTCTTGTCTGTCCCAATTCTGAGTCTTCTATTCTCTGTAATTTTTTCTGTTTTATTGACACAGCACTTAGCATACGTAGTACCTGGCACATAGTAGGCACTTTATAAATGTTTATTGAAAGAATTAAATGATACTTAAAAAAAAAGTCACCAATTATTCTCTCTGACATCTATTTCTCCTCCCCCAATAAATCTGAGCCAAATTTTGACAAGAACTAGGAGTTCCAAAAGGCAGAGATGAGAGGGTAGTACAAATGTCTAACCCAGCATTCTCCTGATGCCAAGGCCATCCCTCTTTGATCTATAGGATACTGCCTCCCTAATAATACAAGTGCATCCCATCTTAAAGAATCATAGGTTAGGAGTTGTAAGGGATCTTAAATGCCACATTATTAAATTTCCTCATTTTTTCCACTGAGGAAACTAGCTTCAGTTAAAGTGGTCTGGCAAAGTCACACAAGCTGAAATTTGAACTTGTGGATTTGTGATTCCAGATCCTTATTTTTTTTTTCACTGTCTAAGTCCGCTTCTGAGAAGTTATATAAATTAAATTTTTGAAATTCAGGTTCTAGTCTAATATCCTAGGTGAGCCATCTAAAACTGGATCAGTTATTAAAGAGCTAAGGCTTCTTTGAAAGGAGCAAGTTTTCTTTTGCCCAGTAGGGTTTGAGCAGTATTTATGTAATGCAGTGGGTATGATTTGACACCTGTTCCAGTCCCTATCATGGACCAGAACCATTGTTGAAACTCCATGAGTGTGAGATGTTGGTTAGATGGTGGTGTAGGGCTTATTATTGAAGAAGATAGAAAGGGGATGACTTGCCTTTATGTCATTGTTGAAAGGGAAGTAACAGCCCTTTTGCAGGAGGGCTAGCAGTGGAGTGGTTAGGATGCTAGGGGCCTGCCAGTTCTTCCTGGTTTCTTCTCCTTTGCACAAACATCACAATTCCCCCTTTTAAAAAACCGATCATTTTTAGTTTTTCATCACCTCCATTTTTCAATGTCTCTCTACCCTTCCTCACCTATTCTACCAACCCTTATAACAGAAAAAGGGGGGAAAGTAGTCAAAACTAGCAAACACATCCACTGTATCCAACAGTATATGCAGTGTTCCACACCCATAAGAAATATTCTCCTATCGCCTCAAAATCAAATTTAGCAGTTCTAATTTCACAGCGTTTTGTTTCTTTTTTCTTTAATTTTACTGTATTTAGTTATCAGGCTTTTATCAGTTTTTCTCCTTCACAACTCCTTTCCCTCACAGAGAGAGAAAAAGAGCAGATTCCTGTATTGGCCATGTCTAAAACTGTGTGACCCTATCACCTCTATGTCAGCATTCATCATCATTAGTACTCCAGAATTACGGTTGTCATTGCACCGATCACATTTCCTGAGCCTTTCAAAATTGTTCGTTTTTACCATGTGAGTGTTTTGGTATCATTTTTTTCCTGGTTCTACTTATTTCAGTCTGTATCAGTTCATATGAATCTTCCAAGGTTTCTCTTAAAGTCATTTTCTTCATTTCTTACAGCAGACACGAGTATTCTCTTAAATTCATGCGTCATAATTTGTTCAGTCATTCCTCGATTGATGAGCATTTCCTTGGTTTTCCATTATCTCTGGATCAAAAAAATCACAGTATTCAATTATTTTGAGCAACATCTCTGTGGATAATTTGTGAATTGGTGATTTTAAATGATTAGAACCAAATATTGATATTAAATGGACTTGAAGTCAGCCTGTAGGGTTGTCTTGAAGAGACAGTAAAATCCTAGATTCAGAGCACAAAGAAAACTTAGTCTAGGCAAACCAGGGCCTTCAATTTATAAGCTGAAGGAAAAGAGGCATAGCAATGCTAAGTTACTTGCCCAGGGTCACACAAGGGATTACTCCAAGGTTTCATGTTTAGGCTTATTCTGTTCAACATTTTTTACCATTGACTTGACTGAAGGCATAAATAGCATCCTCAGCACATTTTCGCTGCTATATAAAACATTGAAGCAACATCTGGCATGCTGGATAACTAAATCAGGATCTAAAAAATACGGACAGGTTAAACCAGAAAGCTGACTCATGAGATGAAATTTAATTGGAATAAATGTAATTTTTTAAAAAAAGTAAACTGCAGAAGTTCAGGACAAGGGAGGCAGACCTATCTTGACGATTTGGTGGAGCCAGAATCAGTCATCCAGAAAAAAAAAAAGCAGCAACCTGGAACTAGGATCCTATAAACAGAGAGGATTGGGACACAGATCAGGATCTGAGGAGAACCAGACACAGCAAACAGGAAGCCAGGTCAGACACTCAGGAGCTTAGAGTTTGCTAGACCCAAGTCAAGAACGCTCGAAACCGGAGCAGGAAGGGACAAGAAAAGGGAGGCATCGTAGATTATAGCAAGGTAGAATTCAGGGCAAACAGGAAGAGTTCATCCCCTAGTAAAGTATCAGCCTTGGTTTTTTTGGGGGGAAACTCCCCAAAAAATAGTGCACAGCACATAATAGGTTCTTAATGGATGCTTGCTCGATTGAGAGAATACAGTGAATGGACCATCCTTTGGTCTGGCTGTGAATTACTGTTCACACAACATCTGTATACACAGAGAAGACATGAAAAATGGGGGTTGTACATAAAACCACAAATCCTCTAAATAAGGTTTATTACTTAAGCAGAAAAGGGGACACAAAGACAGGAATAATAAATACATCACAATTCACACATAAACCAACCGTCCCTCTTCCACACCCCTTTCACTATCTGGGTGAAACCATGGGAGGAACACATAAGTGAGGAAAACCCACAATATGTAACTTTCTTTTTTTTTTTTTCTTAAATATATTTTATTTATTTTATTAAATAGTTCCTAATTACTTTTTTTATTTTCACATTCACTCAAAACAAATTTTGAGTTCCAAGTACTCTCCTTCCCTTCTGCTCCTCCCCCACCCCTTGAGAAGGGGCAAGCAAATGTGACAATAATTTTATATATATGTGTGTATATATACATATACACATACACACACATACACCCCCACATAAATTTATATTTATGTATATGTGTGTGTATATATTTGTACATACACACACATGCACAAACACATCTTTTCAAAGTTGTCCTGTTTGTTTCATTTTGGCGTTCCTTCGGTTTTTTCTATGCGTTTTTGACAATACATCGCTGACCTTTTTGGGGGGCAGCAGCCCTGTCCCTAGCTTTATTATCCTTATCTGATTCCCCCGCAATTTAAAAAAAAGACTATCCACTATCCTTGTAACATCCATGATCAGACAAAAGACAAACTCCTGCATTGCCTTGTCCCAAAGCAGTCATCTCCCTGACTCTCACTAAGTTGTTCAGGGAGGTGGTTAGCGTGCTTCATCATTCAGACCTCTGGAACCATGGTGGCTGACCCTTCTGCTCCCGGTTTTCTTACACACTAGCCAGTGTAGTGTAAATTGTGCACCCCAGAGCTACAAAATAATTCTTGTTTGTTCTCTGCGTAATTTTCAGAGTGGTAAGCAGAAGAGATTAGTCAAGTGGGGTGGGTAAGTGCTGAAGCTCATTAGAGAAAGGTTATCTGTTCCTGCCGGCTCCTTGTTATCCTTACCTCCTGGCAGTCCTGTCAGTAGTTTTTGTTTAATGCAACAGTCCCTGAGAGGCTGAAAAACTTTGAGTAGTGTGATCATATTTAAAAAATCATGAAGTTGTGTGTATGCGTCTATGTGGGAGAGATTGCTTCCTGCCCTTCTCTCTTCCTCCTTCCCCTCCTTCATTTTGTCAAGTTTTGAGTTCCAAGTTGTTTCCCTCACCCCCCCACCCTGCATTAAAGAAGACGTGTGTGTGTGTGTGTGTGTGTGTGTGTGTGTGTGTAACCATACAATACGTATTAACATATAGCAGTTCTCTCTCGAGGCTGGATAGCATTTTTCTTTATAAGTCCCTCATAGTTGATCTGAATTGTCATATTACTCAGAGGAGCTTTGTTATTCACAGTAACTTTGAACAATATTGCTGTTACTATAACAGTGTTCTCTTGACTCTGCTCATTTCCTTCTGTGTTATTTCATGCAAGTCTTTACATATTTTTCTAAAATCATTCTCTCATCATTTCTTACAGCATAGTGGTGTTCCAGATTGATTTACTTTAAGAAATAAAATAAAATGGACAGTTTGAGAGGAAAAAGTGAATGAATAAGAACAATTCATGTTAGGAGAACATCGTAGAGAAAAGCAACCTTGAAAACCTTGAAAATTCTGATCAGTGTTATCTCTCATAAGTTGAGAGGATTACAGAGGAAACAGTACATAACCAGTGTGGGAATTTGTTTTTCTGGACCATGCATATTTGTATATTTTATAATTTGTATATTTCTTGTAATAATTGTTCAGTGAAGGAAGCAGTGGGAGTAGTGAATAAATTCTTGCTAAGATAAGTAAATAGATACATTTATTTTTACAAAGAAAGCTTTGGTCTTTGTTACAAAAGTCCCATTTTTTGGATTTGTTTCTTTTCTGTTCTCTTGCTAATCATGTTTCCGGCTCGAAATGATTGCTTATTCTTATCTCCCTCTCTCCAATGACATTTTAACTTCAGGAAAAGAGTTCTTGAGGAACTGAGAAAATTTAGGAAACTGGCATTTTAATTGTCAGGATTGTATCCTTTTGGCATCTACAGTAGAACTGTATTTAAGTTGCTTTTGTAGATTTTTATTTAATACGTTGAAGAGATTATCTGACTAAGGTAGGAAATTTGTTTTGTTTTTAGATTAAATGCTTTACAATTCTCCCAATAGGGCATACTTTTAGGAGAGAAAAGGCATTTTAAATGAAGAATAATTAATGTCTATTTTGTTTCTCTTAATAGATTAGAAAATGGAAGCCTTTGATGCATCACTTAATAGTTATATGCAGACATGGCTTGGACCAAGAGGTAAGGTTTTAAAATTTTTGTTTCCTTCTTAGAACCACTTGTATAGCTATGTTTAAGGAATCATTTGGATAGTAGGACTTGCTCCAGCCTGAAAAAGGCAGGTTCATTTCTGTGTTTTGGATCAAACTGTGGTCATGAGCTTTTGGAAATCCCTGTAATTTAACAAGTTATATAGTATTACATAGTTGTCAGAGGAGGGAGGAAGCCACAGCAATTCCTGACTTTAGCTAAAAATCAAGGTTATGGCACCCGCCTCATACCCTCCCGGGGATTGTTGAGTTCTAGGTTCAAGCCAATGACTTTTTAATATTACCGAATGCCCTGGCCAGGTAGGAGTCCTATATAGGCAGAGGCTGACACGCCAAGAGTTTAAGTGAAGACTTTGCCCACTTTTCTTCTTCTTTCCCCATTTTATTTTTTAAAATAACCCTCCTTTTTTAAAATCATGGGAAAGGTAAATGTGTGTATAGAATGTGACCTCATTCTCTCTTACTCTTTTCCTGTACCTAGTGTTTTATTTGCATATATGAATGTATATATTTATGAGTACATGAATTCAGATATACATATATGTGTGTGTGTGTAAATATGCTTTCTAGCAATTATACATATAAACATAAACAACCCCCCCCTCCACCCACCCACCCTTTTTTTTTAACAAGAGAAGCCATTTCTATTGGTAAGGCATGTTCCTGATTTTTGAGTGACGGTCTTATTAAAAATTTCTTAGGAATCAGATCAGATCTAGATTTGAGAAGGACCTCAAAGATCATCTAATCCAGCCCCCCACATTTTACATCCAAGGCAATTAAGTGAATTGCCCAAGGACACATAGGTAATAGAGGGAGTCAGAGTCAGAACTAATATTCATTCCTTCTGTTGTGTCATACTGAATATTTTCTTGGTCTCCCCCCACCCCACCCCCACACACCTTTTGGGGAACCTTATCAAAATAACTTAAGTAGAGGAGAAAATACAATTTCATTTAAGGGGAAAAAACCTTCACTTTGCAATTTGGCATCTCAAATTTAAATTAGGTCTTCCTTTGAGCTGTAGAAAAGAAAGGAATAGCTGTGAAGTGATTAAACAAGCTTCCAACTCAGGAAAGGACCTCAAATATCATTAATAAACAATTGGAACAACTGTTTTTCATCTCAAGGCAAATCTCATCACCTTTTGAATTTATTTTGTCTGTCTTGAACACAAGAACATGCATAAAACTAACTTGACATTTAACCTTAAAGAATGTCTGTCAAGGAAGGAAGGTTGGTTTTCCTGATCATGGCATTGTGACAGCACGACTGCCTCCTCTTCTACACATTCAGCTCACCAAATTAGATTGTTAGTTTAAAGGATTTCAGAGTTGGAAGGAACCTTAGAGAAGATCCAGTCCTCATTTAATTGATCAGAAAACTGAGGCCTATAGAAGGGAAAGTGATTTGGCTAAGGCCATACCTCGAGCCTGTATCAAAATGCAGGTCTTCAGACATCAGTAGAGGGCCTTTCCCATCAAGCCAGGTTGTTCTCTCTGCCTCTCTCCATCTTCTCTTTTTTATTGCTTTCAGTCATTCAGTTCTGCCCATTTTAAATATTCTACTTATTTTGCTGCTGTTAAATCTCTTGTGTTTCTTTTCTGAGTGTTTTCACAATAGCTGCTTCTCACCTACCTTAGGGTAACCACATCATTAACCTAGCAGCCCCTTCCCCTCTTGGACTTGACTTTGCTAGCCACACAGTCAGAGAGAGAGTGATCAACTTCCGATTTCCAAAGGCTATTTTTTTGATTTTGGTTTTGTCTTCCTTCCCTACATGCAGTTCTAAAGACCTAGTTTAATTGTAGTATTTGGCCCTCTCTTAATTTACTCAAAAATTCTTTGGAGAAGAATGTTTATTTTGGATGGATTATTTCTCTTAGCAACAAGTTTAAATAAAATCTCCGTTCCCACATGTTTCAGGAAGTTTATTGTCTACAAAACTTGTTGGAAATTCACCGGGGAAAGTAACACCTGCAAGGTGTTATTTTTGTTTGCTTGTTTTTATTGAGATAGCCTTCTCCTAAAAGGATTAGTTGAAAAAAAGGGTCAGAAATATTTCTTTCTGAAGAAATATTTGATGTATTTCCACTATTTTAATATCCATACTGTTTGTTTCCATTCACTAAATATTTTTCTTTTTTTTTATTCTATTTCAGATTCCCGTGTAAAAGGGTGGTTTCTTCTGGATAACTATATACCTACTTTTGTCTTCTCTGTCTTATACTTATTAATCGTATGGCTAGGACCAAAATACATGCAGAATAAACAGCCAGTCTCCTGCAGGGGCATTCTAGTGGTTTATAACCTTGGACTTACGCTGCTGTCTCTGTATATGTTTTATGAGGTAGGAGATGGGTTGAGATTTTATATTTGTTTCTGACTTTTACTCTTGACTCCCTCCTGTCTGTCTACATATTGCTGACCTGAAAATGATAAAAGGAAGCAGAGAGAAGGGGTCATGCTAATGAAATATCTATTTTCACTGGTTTTATCCAAATTCCCAAGATGTTTTTATAAAACTTTGCTTTCAGTATTGCTTTTTGTATTATTATTTTAATGGAAATGGAAACAGATATATCACATTTTTAAGGTTTAGCATCTTACAACGAATTGCTCCAAGAGTTTTTGTAATGCCAGCAAAATTCAGGGGGACATTTAGGCCAAGCATGAGATAAAGGGGGGGATGCTGAGCATCTTATTAATCATAATAAGCACCAAATAAGTTATTGTTACTTGCTAGTTCCGTTTTGATGGGGTTTTAGGGTTGGGTTTTTTCTTGTTTGTTTTTTATGGATGTAAAGGGATTATGGGGAGGAGGAGATGTTTTTTGGTTTGGCTTGTTTTGGTGAATGTGAGCATACTCTTACCTTGAACAGATAAAAGTAAATAATTTGTGATTTGATTATTAAGATTGATATCCTTTTTTAAAGTGTAGAAAAAAGCGTGGTTTTAGGATTTGCATTCATGGGCTATGTGGACAGAGTTCAGATCAGATCAGGTGGTTTCTAAGACAATGCTACAGCTTAATGAAAAGGACAAGTCCAATCTAAACCTACCTTATTTCTCCCATTCCCTGGTTTTGTGGAATGTACCTATATACCTCTGAGCCCCAGGGGCTAGATAATTTGCTGTCTGTGACTCCTAGGACACAAGTAAATAAAGAATCTTCTACCCTCTGGGAAGCCTGCAGAGCTCTGCCCTCTATAGGTTTATGAAAGACTGGTCCCCAGCCACTATTTTGCAATGGAGAATGCATTCAAAGCGTCCATTCCTCACATTTACATCATTTTTCATCTCCTTTGCATTGTAGTATGATATTAACTCTTGAAGTTAAGCGTTTGAAGGAGAGAGTTGGAGCTTATATGAGATTTATGCTGGTGGAAAATGGAAATCTCTATAATTCATCTAAGTTGAGTAGATAAAATCCTTCCCCTAGATAGAGACATCTCTTATTGAGCCCCAGTGTAAAAGATTCTGTTTAATTAAGAAATCACATTCTTCCACAGATGTTTTCACAGACCAGTCTAACCTGTGTGGTTGGATTGTGAATAGATATGTTGTTGTTGTTTTTTAAAGAACTACTACATAGAATAGATTTCTTTACTAAAACAGCTAAGTTTAATCAAACACTAAGTAGATATAACAAAGCTATTAACTATACAGTCACAAGCAACTAAAGTATTATAAATGACAGATTATTTTAAATTAAAAGACAGAGAAGTGTCTTTATTTTATTATATACTCTCATTTTGTTGGTATCTGTTATAACCTCATATAAATAACCTTAAATTGCAATTTAATATGAGCTGTTAATAATCATGTAAAGCCCTCACCTTTTTTTTTGCCTTTTTTCCTTTTCCTGTTCTAGAACAAAGGAAGTTTAATTAGCCTCCGTGATGGATGTTGGAGGATTGGAGGCAGGGGCTATTCCCAGAAATGAAGTTCAGGGACTTCTGGCCTCAACAGTGTGTGCAGAACATTGATCAGTGTACAAGGGACTTAACAACAGTACAGTCAGATTCCTTTGAGTAAATGCTTTATTTTTCCCATTTACATTTGTAGATGATAGAGCCCTCATAAGGAAACTTTTGTTTATATAATTCAAAAGAGAGTGTTTTGTTCTTTGTCTGTACAACAACATTCTGCAACTTTTAAAAATATGTAGCCAGATTAACAAACAAAAAAACCAAGATGTTATTTGGCATACTTATTTTTCCTTAGTATAAAATTTAGATTTTTTTTCTCTTTTTATAAATTGAGCATTTTTTATATTTTGCCAATATATTTTAGAAGAGGCTTCAGATCTTAATTTCAATCAGTAACAAATTGATACAATAAATATAAGGTGACAGGCAGGTAAAAATGTGTTTGACTCAAAACTTTCTAGCTCTCCAGCATTTTTCTTAGTACAGAATCTCAAAGTTTGGAAGAGACTCCAGAGAAGAACTAGTTCAACTCATACCTGAAAAGGGTCCCTTTGTAACACACCCAACAAGTGTTCATCCATCCAGCTTTTGCTTATAGCTTTTGTTAGAGACAAGCCAGTATCTGCCAGACCAGCCCATTCTATATTTGGGTGGCCATAAATGTGAGGAAGTTCTTCCTTAACATCAGCTAAAGTTTGTTTCTGCAACTTCTCTAGCTCTTGGCCCCAGAAGGCAAGAAGAATAAGTCTGATCCTTTTTCCACATGACTGGCCTTCAGATCCTTGAGGACGGCTCTCCTGTCAGGGGTTCTTAACCCAGTATCTATGGACCTCCAAAGATGTAGTCTGAAAAAATTTCAGGGAATCCATGAATGGGAAAAAATATGTATGTATGTATTTGTGTTTTTGCTACTCTCTAACTGAAATTTAGCATTTCCTTCAGTTACGAACCTAGTGAACAAAATTATTCCAAGAAAGGGGTCCCTAAATTTCATCAGATTGCCTCAGGAGGTCCATGATATAAAAAAAAGCTTAAGGACCCCTGACTCAAGTGTTATCTTCTAAACCTCTCAAGTTCCTTCCACAGACCCTCATATGGCATTATCAGAATCGAGTTCACCCTTGTGATTGCCCTTCTGGAAAACATACAGCTTATCCATTCCTTCTTGTTGGTGTTGTTTTTTTATTTCATCCTCTATTTAGCAGGTATACTGCTACTATAAAGAGGAAAGGGAATTGTGTATAAACTGCTGCCTGAGTGACCCTGAGGCATTCTAGTACCCATATGACCAGAAGTAGATTTTTTCCTCCTGTGCCCTGCTAAGTAATACTTAGAAGCACTTCAAATATCTTGGAATCTTAAGAATTAGAAGGTTCTTCAGATTCTAGTCTGATCCATAATGGTGAAAGAATCCCCTGGACACCATAATTTTCTTGCTGTTGGTTTTCTGAAAGTTTTTTTCTTACCTTTTGTCAAATAAGGCCATTTATCCCTCCTTTGCTCTTCTTATCCTTCATTTTGAAAATTGGGGAAGAAGGTAGAAGGTTAGGACTTAGGTGAAGTGAGAAAACCACACTATATTATAGTCTTGTTCAGTTTTGTATAGTGCATGAGGGAGGAGGGATCAGGGATGCACTCAGATAAAAGAGAATAGGTACCAGAACAAGGAGAAAGTACTTCAATAAATACAGTAGGCTGTGTTCTCTTTAAGTGGATTTGAGGTCAAGCACTGATATTCCTGGTTTAGAATCGATGTTGGTGTGCCAGGTGAATTTGATGTCTGATTCTACTTGATCCTGGAAACACCTTGCAGTCACCAAATCACTTTCCGGGCTATGTTAGTCATTGTAAGGTTAAGGTCTGTATTTTTCTGTTGACCAGTAAGGGACAGAGAAGACTTGTCTTACCTTCTTGCTAACCTTTCCTGAAAATTTTTTGTTTTCTTAATTCTTTGTTAAGAAGTCATACCAGACTTGAGGAGTTCGAAGTTAATCAGCTTTCAGTCAGTGTAAAGGAAGTATATGGAAGGAA
Organism: Bettongia penicillata ogilbyi; assembly: GCA_023548195.1. NCBI lineage: Eukaryota > Metazoa > Chordata > Mammalia > Diprotodontia > Potoroidae > Bettongia > Bettongia penicillata. The sequence goes on along the minus strand of JAJHZJ010000518.1, from coordinate 2,499,186 downwards.
AGAAGGATAAAGTAGTCTAGGGAGACCCAAGACTCAGTTACCAAGAGAAAGGAGTAGGGGGTAAGAAAAGGGAAAAAAATACTAAAATTACATTTGAAGACCATGAAATTGAATTTTTAAATGTAGATTATAACCTAGTTCATTATGTAGGTGTGGTTTTGCCAATACAATTATTACCAAATGAAAGAGGCAATAGAACCAAAGAAGCTGGAAGTTATAGTAAATTTGGAATTTAGAAAAGTATCTTAGAGGTTACCTAATCCATCCCCAACATTTTAAAGATGAGGAAATAAGAGATTTAACAGATGGGTCATACAGTTATAGTAAATGGTAGGGCCCCTTGCTCTGTCACCTCAAAATCTGGTGTTCTTTCCCTTGCCTCAACTTAAAAACCACTGCTTCCAGGTGGATGTTGTCTGTTATTTTTGTATCTGTTCCTGGGAGAAAAAAAATTAGCATCTATCATTTTATGCCTATCAGTGCGTAGATCCAGTAAAATTTTATCTAAACTGAATTAACCTGAAGTCAGTCTGGAGGGGAAATTGGGACTTCAGGTTAAGGTACAATATAATTTGCAAGATATTTGTATTTAGGAATACTTTCTTTGTAACCATTTCCCCCGTAGTGCTTCTGAACTGAATTATTCTGGCAAGAGTATATGGAGTAGCCAGGAGGGGAAAACATACACACAAGTACCTGAACCCCATTTTTACTTTATCTGGAACTCTTGTTCCAAAGAATTCATGAATTAAAAGCACCAAAATATGTGTGTTCTCTTACTATTAGATACCAAGTAATTGTTAAATAGCATCATTTACCATCTTAGTGCCAGGTCCTACAGATACAAATATAACTGGAACAGTCCCTGCCTTCAAAAACCTTCATTCTCTTAATTTTTTGCCACTGGGGCTAAAGAGTTTAACATTTGGAGGAAGGTGGCTTGTCCCAGCTTGGTTAATACAAAATATGTATAAAATTATTTCCGGCGGCACCATCAAAGAGGGGAATTAGGAAACTCTTTCTTGAGGAGAGAATGGACCTTAGATGACCCTTAGCTGTTTATGAGTAGAGGTAGAAAGAACGTTACAGATATGTTGGGTGGGGAGTCAGGCTTTGCAAAGGCATAAAAGTAGGAATGGAATTATTTGCATGAGAAAAACAGCAAGTTTAAGTCAGTTTGGCTGGAAGGTGGAGGATTGTGAGGGCTGTAATTTCCAAACAAATGGTGTCAGTATTTTTTCCAGAAAAAAAGTTTTGCCTTTCAAAATGTCAAAAAAAATCACAATTTATTTTAAATGGAAGGGTTTGAGCACATGTGTATATCAAATGATATTCCTTTGTGGCTTTTTTTTTTTTTTGAAGATTTGTGAAGTGATTTTGTGTATTGTCAAACAAGAAAGTAATCAGAACATTTGATGGTATGCGTATTTAAAGGGCTCATTGGCCAGTTAAATCTATCTGTGTTCTCTGAACTCTCGAGGACATACAGGGATATTAATAGCATCCCATTAGTACTTGCACAAAAGCTCTTTGAGACCAAGCTGACAGGCCATCCTTTTTATGGCACGTTTTGAAAGTATGATAGAATTGAACCACAGTGGCTTGGGAAGCTTACTGCTCTCTAAATTGACTTGTTGGTTTTCTGGCCTTCCCTTTCGGTGTTCTTAAAATAGCAGCAGCAATTTTAGGAAATTCAGATTTTTAAGTATTTGAAGGATTTGACATGTGATGCATTTCTTGCATACATCACTGCTTACTTTGCTCTTGCAGAAACTTGTATGTACCAAATGTACAGGGTTCAGCACAGTTCCCTTTGTCCTCCCAACTCCTTGAAAGGCAGATGTTCAGGCCTCTCCCATTCTTACTGGTGCAGAGATTGCATGACTGCCAGATGCATGTGTTATAGAGGGATTCTATGTTCAGGTATGGGTTGGGTCCTGGTGGTCTCTAAAATCCCTGGATTTTATTGATTTGGATTATTGGATTTCATAAGACATAACTTTAGAGGTTGAAGGGACCTTAAAAATAACCTAGTCCAACCTCATCCTTTTATAGAAAAAAAAACTGAACACCCCAGAAGGATAGGGACTCACCTAAGGTCACACAGAGAGATAGTGGCACAAGTAGGGTTATAGTGGGTTATCGTTCAGGTCCTCTAAATCCAAATTCATTGCTCTTTGACCACGCTATACTACCTCTGGTTTTTTGGGGTTTTTTTAATATAAATTTATTTATTTAACTTTTTACATTCATTTTCACAAAATTTTGGGTTCCAAATTTCTCTCCCCTTTTATCCCCTCCCCCCACCCCAATACACCAAGCATTCTAATTTTCCCTATCACCAATCTGCCCTCTCTTCTATCATCCCTCCCTTCTCTTGTCCCCATCTTCTCTTTTGTCCTGTAGGGCCAGATGACTTTCTATTCCATATTAACTGTATTTCTTATTTCCTAGTAGCAACAACAATACTCAACAGTTGTTCCTAAAACTTTGAATTCCAAATTCTCCCCATCCCTCCCTCCCCACCCATTCCCTTTGGGAAGGCAGGCAATTCAATATAGGCCATATCTGTGTAGTTTTGCAAATGACTTCAATAACAGTCCTGTTGTGTAAGATTAACTGAATTTCCCTTCATCCTATTCTGCCCCCCATTGTTTCTATTCTGTCTTTTGATCCTGTCCCTCCCCGAGTGTTGACTTCAAATTGCTCCCTTCTCCCATTGCCCTCCCTTCCATCATCCCTCCCTCCCTGCTTATTTCCTTCTCCCCCACTTTCCTGTACTGTAAGACAGGTTTTCATAGCAAAATGAGTGTGCATTTTACTCCTTCCTTTAGTCGAATGTGATGAGGGTAAACTTCATGTTTTTTTCTCAGCTCTCCTCTTTTCCCTCCACTAAAAAGTCTCCTGCTTGCCTCTTGAATGAGAGATAATTTACCCCATTCCATTTCACCCTCTCTCCTCCCACTACATTTCTCTCTCACCATTTATCTTAATTTCTTTTAAGATATGGTCCCATCCTATTCAATTCACTCTGTGCTCTCTGTCTCTGTGTGTGCATGCTTGTGTGTATGTGTGTGTGCATGCATGCATGTACGTGTGTGTGTGTGTGTGTGTGTGTGGTCCCACCAACTACCCAGATACTGAAAAGTTTTAAGAGTTACAAATATTGTCTTTCCATGTAGGAATGTAAACAGTTCACCTTTGGTAAGTCCCTTATGACTTCTCTTTGCTGTTTACTTTTTCATGCTTCTTCTCATTCTTGTGTTTGAAAGTCAAATTTTCTTTTCAGCTCTGGTCTTTTCATCAAGAATGCTTGAAAGTCCTCTGTTTCATTGAAAGACCATATTTTCCCCTGAAGTATTATACTCAGTTTTGCTGGGTAGGTGATTCTTGGTTTGAGTCCTAGTTCCTTTGACTTCTGGAATATCCTATTCCATGCCCTTCGATCCCTTAATGTAGAAGCTGCTAGATCTTGAGTTATCCTGATTGTATTTCCATAATACTGGAATTGTTTCTTTCTAGCTGCTTGCAATATTTTCTCCTTGAGCTGGGAGTTCTGGAATTTGGCCACAATGTTCCTAGGAGTTTCTCTTTTTGGATCTCTTTCAGGTGGTGATTGATGGATTCCTTCAGTACTTATTTTGCCCTCTGGTTCTAGAATGTCAGGGCAGTTTTCCTTGATAATTTCATGAAAGATGATGTCTAGGCTCTTTTTTTGATCATGGCTTTCAGGTAGTCCCATAATTTTTAAATTGTCTCTCCTGAATCTATTTTCCAGGTCAGTTGTTTTTCCCATGAGATATTTCACATTCTCTTCCATTTTTTCATTCTTTTGATTTTGTTTCATGATTTCTTGGTTTCTCATAAAGTCATTAGCCTCCATCTGTTCCATTCTAATCTTGAGAGAACTATTTTCTTCAGTGAGCTTTTGAACCTCTTTTTCCATTCGGCTAATTTTGCTTTTGAAAGCATTCTTCTCCTCATTGGCTTTTTGAACCTCTTTTGCCAGTTGAGTGAGCCTATTTTTCAAGGTGTTATTTTCTTCAGCATTTTTTTGGGTCTCCTTTACCAAGGTATTGACCCGTTTTTCATGCTTTTCTTGCATCTCTCTCATTTCTCTTCCCAGTTTTTTCCTCCACCTATCTAACTTGATTTTCAAAATCCTTTTTGAGCTCTTCCATGGCCCGAGCCCACCAGACATCCACCTCGGATGTCTGGGATATAGAGGCCCTGACCTCCACGTCTTTCCCTGATGGCAAGCATTGTTCCTCCCCATCAGAAATGAAAGGATGAAACATCATCTGTTCCCCAAGAAAGTAGTTTTCTATGATCTTATTTTTCTTCCCTTTTCTGGGCATTTTCCCAGCCAGTTACTTAACTTCTGAGATTCCTCTCCACCCCCACCTAGATCTGCCCAGCTAGTGTTTGGGGTCTGAGATTCAAATGCTGCTCCCCAGCCTCAGGGCTTTCAGAGGCAGGTGGGTCTGCTATTCAATGTGAGCTTAAGTTCTGGTGCTCAGGTGGGGGCAGGGCTGTCTCCCAGGCTCAGTTCCCTCAGGGGCTTTATGCAGAGACCTTTGGTAATGGCCCTGAGCTCCTGCCTGCTGCTCTGGGAGTTCCGGGCTGCTGCTGCCTCTGCCGCTTCCTCTGCCTCTGCCTCCTGAGGGGGCCCGAGCCACGGAGACACCCCACTCCCCTCTTGGCTAGCCCAAACATCTCTCTCACTGACCTGTGGCACCTGTGGGTGGAGGGACCTTCGTGGCCACCGGAGATTCCATCCCTGAAGCCTGCTTGGATCTGCTCCTCTGGGACCGTGCGGCCGAGGCAGCTCAGGGGTGGGCTCTGCTGTCTGGAGCACGACGGACCCCTGTGGACGGCTTTCCAGGGCTCTCTGGAACGGAAATCTCTTCCACTGCGTTGGTGTGTGGCTTGCAGTACTCCAGAATTTGTGGGGAGTTCTTTTTACAGGAAATTTATGGGCTGTGGATTCGGAGCTAGCATACGTGAGTCTTTCTACTCCGCCATCTTGGCTTCTCCCCCTACCTCTGGTTTTTTAAAAGAAAAAATTACATTTCGAAAAATGTATTTATTACACTTATTGACTCATTTCTCACTTAATAGATGTGGAAGTGGAGGGTACAGAAAGGTTTTAAAGGTCAGAGGATGGTAATATGTCTTGTAAAGGCTCCGCAGAGGTGGCGTGGTCCTGTGGGGAAAGTAGTGGAGTTGAAGTCAGAAGACTTGGGTTTGAATTCTGACTGTCATTCAATAAGTATGATTGTAGGCAAGTCACTTAACATCTCTTGGATCTCAGATTACTCATTTGTAAAATGAAGGTATTAAATTAGAGGATCTCTAAGATCTCTTCTAGCTCTAAATATGTGGTTTCTCTTGTCCCTTACAATACCAACCTGTATCTTTAATCTTCAGTCCTTCCTTTACCTTGAAAGTCCAGCAAGTTCATTCAGCCTTAGCTTTTTAAAATATAACTCATTGTGATTAATGAAGTTGAGGTTCTTCTCTCAGTTTCTTCATTAAGAGATTTTTAGGAGAAAAGTAGGAAGGATAAAGGGAAAATGAGTGCATTGAGCTCCTGAGTTTGGGTAAGGAGAAAAGGTTCTATCAGAAAGAGGAGAGTCAGTAACTAAATATACATATTTCATATTTTAGATCTGCTGTCTCTTTCCCTCCAACCTTTCCAGTCTTCTTATACCTTACTCCCTGTCAAGTACTCTCTGGTCGAGTGACACTGGCCTCTTGGCTGTCCCACAAACTAGATACTCCATCTCCACTTTGGGCACTTTCTGTGACTGATCCCCATGCCTAGATGCTGTCCCTCCTCAACTTTCTTGGCTTCCTTTAAGTCCTCTCTAAAACTCTCTTTTACAATCTCTCTTAATTTTAGTGTTTTTTCACTGTTAACTATTTCCTACTTGTAGTGCGTATAACTTACATTGTATATATTTGTCTTCTCCATTAGATTGTGCAAGGTCCCTGTGGACAAGCACTCTTTTTTGCCTCTTTCTGTATCCCCTGTGCTTAGCACAGTGCCTGGCATAGTAGGCATCTAAGACATGTTTATTGATATCAGTATACTGAGAGAAATTCAAGAGCATCTCCAAACTCAGTCACTTATTTATCTATGTTACTTTGAAAGATGAGAGAAAATAGGTAGAGTCCCTCTCAATCACTTGTTTATCTGTTACTTTTAACTACAAGGGAGAAGAGGTGGAGAGGATCCCTCTGTTTTTGGCAGAGGGATATAATTAATAGTAACTGTAGTAACCACCACTTCACACCCTCTGTAAACCAGGAAGTCCTAAAGAGAACTGTTCACTCTTGGTAAGCAAACTCAGGGAACTAGGAGGCCCTTAGAGACCCAAGTATTGCAACCTGACTTTGGTGAGGTATCAAAATGCCACACATACCTGATTCAGGTTGGGTCTAGAAGACTTGCTGTTCCTTTGGGCCTGGTTCTAAGGGCTTCTCAGACATACAAAACCAGGTCCCTCAAATCACTTTCAATTATGTCTCAAAGGGGTTCCCGGCAACAGAAAACGAATACTCCCTTGGGCCAGTGGTATAAAAGGACACTAATGGGCATCCTTGTATGCCTTGTACAAGTTACAGTTGTAATTCAAAACTTCACACTCCCCCAGGGTTAGTTTGCTTTAAAGAACTGATAAGTAGCCCCAAGTAAAGTATCTGCTAAAGGTACTGGTGGTACTTCCGGTGTTGGGCAGCATGGGTAAAGATGTTTGTAAGGGCATGTTTTATAGAAAAAACTGAGACCAGCTCTAGAGCTGTCCAGACAAGCCTAAGGACTGAGGATCTGAGTTTCAAGTTTACCTAGAGATCAGGGAGTCAACTGACCTACGTTACCTTTTCTGGCCTGCCATTAATGGCCTTTTAAATTTATTTGCAAATCACTTCCTCTTCCTACATCTTGGTTTCCTCATCTGTAAAATGGGAGTGGATTGGACTAGCTAAGACCCCTTCTAAGTCTGTACTTATAGAAATCATGGAAAGGAACGATACCGTGGTAGTTTGTCAGCTCTGTATTGCTGTCACTACATCTCTACTTCTCATTCATAGTTCTCTTCTAATCCTTACAGCACACATCTCCAGAATGCAGAGGCCACAGGACAAAAGCCTGCCTGCCCATTCAGTGCTTAGTAGCAGTGGTGATGAGGCTCAAAGACTTTGTCCTACCCTACAATGTTTATTCCCCTCGGTCACTCTGAGTTCTTAAAATGACCTTGCTTTCCTAGGATGTTTTTTTGTTTTTTGGTAATATTCCAAGAAGTTCTGTGTATTATTTTTAAGTGCCTGTAACCTTCAAGCTTGGAAAACCCATTTGATTTGTTCAGATGCCAAGCAAAGACTCTTAAGACAGAGTGAATACCCAAATACTTAATGATTTCATTTGTGGAGAAATGAAATGTTAGCTTTAAAATGCCCAGATCTCATCATAGCAGATGTTTGAACGGCAAGATTGACTTCTATTCGTCAGACTGGTCACAGGCCAGCTGTTGTCAGGGGTGCAGTACTTGTCCTGAAAATACCAGGATTCATTAGACGGTCATTGGCGATTTAATATGACACATCAAAAGAGAAAAGATGTATGCCAGGTTTAATTATAGGCCCATCACATCCACTAGTACCAATTAAAGCAGGCTTTATTCGACAAAATTGGTACCTATTGACATATGGCTGAAAATAATCTTGGTTCATTGGAAGGAAAGAGTGCATAACAATCTCTAGCTTTATTTATTTGTTTGTTTTTGGAATCAGTTCTGCAACCCCAGGAAACCACCCCGACGTAAGGAGGGAGCTGTTCCAACTGGTTTGGGAGCACAATGGTGCTTTGGCCCTACTCCCTGAAAAACCAAGGTTATAGAATCCTCTCACAGTTTCTGTGTAGTCAGAGAGGTTCTGAGGAAGGTGAGAAATTACGCCATGGAGTCCAGACCACCCACCCTGCAAAGGAACACTATGTTTATATTCACTGTAAAGAAACTAAAAGGACAGTCTGAATTTGGGTAACCTCATTGCATATGAGGAGACTTACAGTACCTGAAGGCCAGTAATCCTCTCATCTCTGCTGCTAAAGCTGTTGTCTGAAGCTGAATTTGAACTCGGGTCTTCCTGACTCCAAGCCCACTGACTCCCTAGCTGCTTCTTCAACTGCTCATTCAGCTAACACCTGGTGCAAAAAAAACCCTGCCTGCTCTTAAGCAGTTTACATTCTACAGTATGTACTCAGAGAAGTGAAATCTACGTAATCTGACAAAGGCAAGTCCAAGGTGATTAGGAAAGCCTTCCTGTCAGAGGTTGTCCATCTACCCTTCTGTGGATGAGATGAGAGCTTGGACAAGTCTCTTAAACTCCCCCTTCCCCAGGGCTTTAGTTTCAGCACTTGTTAAAAATGAAGGAGTTGAACTAGATGACCTCCAACGGTCTTTTTCCAGCAGTAGATTTGTGATGTGAGTGAGTGTGTGTGTGTGTGTGTGTGTGTGTGTGTGTGTGTGTGTGTTTGTGTGAGTGATACTTGCATATGCACTGATTTGTAGCTATCATTAAGTATTTCGTGGTTCATATCCTGAAAGCAGATTTTTCAAACAAATCTTGAAGATCTCTCTGTCTTGAAGAAGCTAGAAGTCACGTATCTTAGTGGCAAATTCCCTAACTGGCTTACCTAATGATCTAGGCTGGTTTTAATCACTTCCCAGATAGTTTGTTTTGTCCATTGGCAAAGGAGTGATGGCATACGACCGGGAGGCTGCCTCACAGAAAATAGGAGTTTTTCTTTGGAGGAAATTTATAGTTTCTTTAGCCACTTGGAAGGGTAGGCCAAGTATAAATGTTAAGCAGTGGTGTAGTATTTAAACTAATACTATAGTTTGCAGGCTCTGTTCCTTTCTTTGTCCTTTGTCTTTATTTGGTAAATAACAGTGTTTCTCCTACTCTCCAAGATATGTCTGTCTATCTGTATCTATGTTTATACCTATCTACATATACATATAAACAGACAGATAGATAGATTATCAGGGAAAGCTAGGTGCTCTCAATATCTCCTTAATCTTACACAATATATAGTAATTAATGCTTAATAAAATTCTTGTTGAGTGAACTTCCTGTTAGTCATTTTTGTTGTCAGCAAAAAAAGTAAGAATGGAGCAGCTCTGCTTTCTCAGTTATCATTGCCTTGCCCATAGTAGGGCAGATCATGTTCCTATCTTTTTTTTGTAATCTAATTTCTTCTGAATATGGGGATACCCATGTAGAGTCATTATTTTTCAGTGAGAACTATAAGTAAAATACATGTCCATACATTAAGATCTTCAGACCTTTTTGCATAAACTGAATTTAGCCATTTTGAGGTTTTTACATTTTATTACCAGTTCTTTTTTTTTCTTTTTTTTTGCATTTTGTCCCTTATAAAATTAACAAGTATCTCACATAATGGTGTTCTTTTTCATTGTAGGTTTCCTCTATGTAGTAGCTTACTGGGGGGGAAAACAGGCCATTTTTCTCCTTTTGAGGCAACTGGTGGTACAGGGGGTAGATTTGGGTTTAAATCTAGCCTCATATGCTGCTTAGCTGTATGACCCTGGACAAGTCACTTGACCTTTGTGTGCCTCAGTATCTTCATCTGTAAAATGAGGAGGGTGTCATAATAGCACCCACCTACCAGAGTTGTGAGAATCAAATAAGGTAACAGTTATAAAGCACTTAGCACAGTACCTGGCATATAGGAAGTACCATATGAAAACAACTGGCATTATTATTCTTCCCCAGCTGTTCTATTTTTATTTTAACTCTTTTTGATTGGATTTGCAAGACATCAAGCAGGTGCATTCTTATCAGCCTTTGTAAGACTACCTGTCATCCCTGAATTTTCAGCTGTCCTGCACAGATTAGATGTCCCATTCTCAGAAACCTCCTTCTTAGCCCTCTGCTGACTTCCTACAGCAGTTTTCTGGTCTGCAGCTTTTGCTATCAATGAACAGCAGAGAGGAAAACACAGCCCATACTGTGGTTTTAAGTTTCTGGCCCAAGATCTCATAAGCTCTTTCTTTCGCTCAGTATCACCAGAAATTGGGAGTCGTCCTCTATTTTGACAAGCCTTGGGAAGTTCCTTGTTTACATCTTGGATTACATACCCTAGGAAGAAAAGAAGCCTCTCTTGTAGTTTTCAGGTCTGAAAACAAAGGATTCAGTCACCCCTGGTGAGAGCCCTCTTCTTCCTCTACTCACTGCTAGACAATCAGTCTCCCACTTGATAGCTCCTGTGGCTGTACCTTGGAGAACAAAGAACTTTGTCCTCCCAAGAACATTCAGCTTCCTCTGGGAAGAGACTCACATTGGTTTTTACCTTCAGGCATACAGTTGTTCCGATTATCTCCCTCTATCAGAGGATATCCTTCCACTCTCCAACTTGACTATTTTTTTTTTCCTTTTGAAGTCCCACTAAGGATTTTAACTTGTTTTTAGTAAAACTGATTTACAATGCAAGCAAACCTTCCAAATCCTATTTCACATAGCTTGTATTCTTCTTGTGGGTTGTTTTAGTCATGTCCCATTCTTTGTGACTCCATTTGGGATTTTCTTTGAAAGGATACTGGAGTGGTTTGCCATTTAGGAAACTGAGGTACACAGGGTGAAGTGACTTGCCGAAGGTCACGCAGCTAGTAAGTGTGTGAGGCCAGATCTTAACTCAGAAAGATGTCTTCTTGACTCCTTTGCCACCTAACTTCCCAGCCTTGTATTCAGTTTATCTCCATTTCTGGTTCATCACAGAACCTAGAGGCATCTAGGTGGTACTGTAGATAAAAATCTATCAGGAAGACCTGAGTTCAAGTTCAGCCTCAGACGCTTAATTCCCTGTGTGACTAAGCAACTCTGCCATTCTGCTGTTACCCATCTATAAAATGGGTCTCCTACCTCCCTAAGTGGTTGTGAGGTGAGGATGAAATGAAATAATTTTAATAAAGCATTTTGCAAACCATAAACACTGTCTAAATGCTAGCTGTCATTACCACCACTACCACCAACACTACTAAAATATTAGCCCCGTCACCTTGTCCAGCTCTTTTTTATAGTAGAGGAAACAGACCTGGGGAAGTCAAATAATGGATTCAGACTACTTAGGGGCAGAACTGGGTCAAGAAGTCATATCTTCTGACTCTTAGTCCTATATTCCTCCATGTACACCATAATGCCTCCTTTAAAAAAATAATAATAATCTTTGGTCATACAACCGTGTTATTAGTTCTTGCTACTCTTTTATAGCATAGATGCTCAACTAGAGGGAGATCTGAGAGCAAAAATCAGCTACCTGGTGGCCTCTCTTTAAATTTTAAGTTGTTTTAAAACAACTTGCATTCAAACACTGTCTTTGACATCTGCTGGTTGTATGACCTTTGAGTGCCTTAGGAAACTCTAAGGCTCCACGTCATAAACCAAGCTACTCTATGGAGGCGAATCTTCTCACTGGGGAACTCTCCCTACATTAGCGAAATCACAGGTATAGACTACCGTGCACTACTGTATTAAAGGCATTTCAAAAGAGATTCAGAAGGGAGAAAGACCTTGCCCCTTCCTGATTCCCTCTAAAACATCCAGTGCCTTCCTTCTGTTGATTATCTCTAATTTATCCTGTAAATATCTTTCTTTGTGTAGATAGCTGTTTTCATATTGGTTCCCTCTTGGACTGTGAGCTCCTTGAGAGTAAGGACTTTCTTTTGCCCTTCTTTGTGTTGATAGCACCAGTAATAGGCACTAAATAAATATTTGTCAACTATTGATTGATAGGGATAAAATAGCAAAAAAACCAAAACCAAACCCCAAACCCCACCATAATATATGATAGAACATGGTGGAGTCAGGCTCTGTTGTAAGTACGGTGCATGTCCTGGCACTGCACATGCCCCCATGTTGGGATCTAGTTTCTGGGGTCTCGAGTGCAGTGCCTGGTGTGCTCCAGTTTCGTTTCATCATCTATGAAATAGGAATAAGATCTTCAGCATCTGCCGTATGGAGTTGTGATGTCAGCTGAGATCATGTTTGTAAAATGTTTGCCAATCTTATAAAACTGTCAGCTACTAATATTACTATTATTACTCATGGACGCATGGGCTATTTGTTTTTTGTTTTTTTCTTTTAGTTAGTAACAGGAGTATGGGAAGGAGAATACAATTTCTTCTGTCAGGACACTCGCAGTGGAGGACAAGCAGATATGAAGGTAATTTATCATTTTGTCGTTGTTTTCAGCCTTTCACTGTTTGGAAACTCCATTCGAATCCTGGCCCTTCCCCACCTATCCCACTCTACCCTTTTCAGCTGTTCTTACTAAGCTGGTGCCTTCCTTCTGAAATGACCGCCATTTACATTGTAAATATTTTGTGTGTACATTTTGTTTTGTCTCCTCTTTAGAATGTGAAGCACCTTTTAGTACTGTGGAGTGCATTCCTACCTTCTTTGTACTCCCAAGGCTTCAGCACTTATTGATGTTAATTGTTTTTTTTTTTTAAGTCATATCCAACTCTCTCATGACTCCATTTGGGGTTTTTCCCCCAAAGATACTAGAATAATTTGCTATCTCCTTCTTCAGCTCATTTTACAGCTGAGGATACTGAGGCAGACATGGTGAAGTGACTTACCCAGGGTCACACAAGTGTCTGAAATCAGATTTGAACTCTGGTCTTACTTATTCCAGGTCTGGCACCCTATCTACTTAGTTGCTCCTGTAAGCACTTATTAAATGCTTTTGGACTAATTGACATTCAGTAGGGATGATGACTATGTGGTAGGTGAATGATGCCAAGATTTTTAGTAGAATACACTTTAGCCCTTGAGGCTGTGGAGGGACTGGTTCACTTCTGTTTTTTTATCTCCAGAAGCTTAGCATCATGCTTGGCACAGTTATTTAGTTAATGCTGGTTGATAGATTGATTTCCAGGTTAATTTGTTTTCCTAGCAGATGGAGTTGACATAGAGTCAAGACTATGGCTGTGAAATGCTTGGCAAGTCCCTAAATTCTGTAGTGCCCTGGGCAATTCTCTAAGACTCTTAAGTTGTGGACCAACCTGCCTTAGCCAAGGGAATTTCTTCCCTGAGAATTCCCTACATTGCTGAAATCACAGGTGTGAGCTGCTGAGCACCAGTTAACAGCAAGGACTCCACAGACACAGGAGGGCCCACTGCACAGGTTCTTAGATCTGCTTTTCTAAAAGGAAAGCAACTTTTGAGGGGCCAACAATCACTTTAATTAATAAGCACATTTATCATTCACTTAGTTCAGGGGAAAAAGTCAGTATCCTGAACTTCAGAGAAAATACAAACAAAGAAATAAAGATCAGCCAACAGAAAGGGCTTCCAACTGCCTGACAATAAGTAATATATAGTTACCAGAAAGAGAAGTAGCAACTTTGGGTTTTCAGAGGGGCATGGGCCCCCTTCCTCCTTAGCTACTCTGCGTCTTATCTAGTCAAACACTTCCAGTGTTTGGCAGGCCCATTAATGGGTGGGGAAGCTCTTTAACTCTTTAACATAATTAACATTACAGCACCTACTGTATAAAGAGAGTTATGGGAAGGGACATAAAAGGTGCCTTCAAGGAGCTTCCATAAGACAAGTGAAAATAACCTTATGATATGAGATAGAATGCACTGCGTCCATAGATGTTGGCCAAAGCTTTATGGATGAGATGGCATTTGAACTGAACTTGGGTTTTATTTTATTTTACTTTTTATAGTCTGTCTCTCTTCAGAGAGTGTAGGCTTCTTGGGGGCAAGGACTGTTTCATTTCTTTCTTTGGCCTAGCAGTGTCTGGTGCTATTAAATAGGCACTTAGTAAATGCTTATTGATTGGAAGATGAGTTAGACTGGCAGAGCTCAAGGTGTGGAGAGGGGGACATTCAAAATGGACAGAAACCTAAGTTAAGATGTAATCAGATTATGGGAGGCCTTCACTGCTCATCAGCAATGTGGACTTCATTGGGTAGTTGTCAAGGTGCCCCACCTCCCCTCTTACAAGAAATCAGCTCCAAGTACCTTTATTTTTGTTTAATACCTTCTTCTTCGAACTCCTGAAACAGATGATCAGGCCTTCTTTTTTCTCTGCCTCATTTCATTCCCTGAAATACAATGAATCTCTTTTTGTACTGATTAATATGAGTGCTTTCAAAGGGAATCCAAACGCCCATACTTTTCAGTTATTAATGGATGTTGGTGGCCCCATTTAAATATCTTCCTCTTGTCATTTCTTGCTTTTCCTACCATGTTTTTAAAGTTATAAGCACTAGAGAACTTACTTTGTAGCTAGAACTTCAACTTTGGAAATGATTTCACCTCTTTAAAATCACCAAAGGTTATCTGATCCAACCTCTTACCCAGTGCAGGAATTCCCCTCCTGTCCTATAGAGTAGTAATTCTGTTCAACCTCTACGGAGGGCCAGGGAACTCAGTACAACATAAGGCAACGAGGTGTGCTTTTGGGATTGCTCAAATGATTTAAACTTTTTTTTTTCCCTTGTTTGTCCACTGAGCCCAGAACTGTTTCTTTATAACTTTTGTCTATTGGTCCTCAGACTGTCCCCTCAAGCCACAAAGGAAAGCCTAATTCTAATATATCTTACATACAGTCATTTTTTCAAACATTGCAGTTTTGGGATACCTTTCTACTCTTAAATTATTCAGGATCCTAAAAAAGCTTTTATTTATGTGGGTTATATCACTATTTGCAATATTAGAAGTTGAAGCATAATTTTAAAATATATTTATTTGATTCATTTAAAAATAATAAACCAACATTTTAAAATGAAAAGTAACTTTTCTAAGACCAAAAAAAAGTAGTGAGAAGAGTAGCATTGTTTTACATATTTTTGCAAATTTCTTTAATGCGTAGTATAATAGAAAACAGCTGGATTCTCATCAGTTTTTGCATTCAGCTTATCACAACATTGTTTTTTTTGAAGTTTATGAAGACAGTATGACCTCCCACAGATATATAGTTGGACAAATGAGGAATATTTTAATAGTCAAATAATCTTAATATTGTGAAATATTTGGTCTTGTAGACTTCCTCCTGAAAGGGTCTTAGGAACTACCACCACCCCTTCCCCCAGGAACCTGCAGGGTGCACTCTGAGGACTACCGATAATAGGACAGAGAACCGGATTTGCCATCAGAGGACCTGGGTTCCAATCCTGAGTCTACCACTTATAGATCATCTGTGAGAGGTGCAAATCACTGCTCCTCTCAGTTTCCTGTGGAATGAGGCGGGGTCAGTCTGGGTGCCCTCTGATCTCCCTAATGTATATGCCTGCAATCTTTACCCAGAGCAGAGCTGTCCTCTGGAGCCATCAACTTCTTTGTTCTGGGCATTAGGCTCTTATTGCAATTTAAGGCTTGTTGGTTGGGTGGTTTGGTCTGGTTCTGGTAGCTGTCATGCTTTGTTGATGGTGTTTACTCCCTTTCACATGAACATCTATTGAGTCTGGTCACCTTGCTCCAGTAATTCTTCAGTTGTTCCCCTCCTCTGAACCCAGGGCTTTAAAGCCACAGTGAAATGTATTGGAGTCCTTTGTGTCTTTGTTAGATATTAACAGATGCTCTAGATGATTTCTGAGGACTAAAGAGAAATTCATGGTGTTATAAAAATCAGAGGGCAGTTTTAAGTGAAAAATTCAAAGCTAAAACTAAACTAAGAAATCAGCTAAATAAAAGCTAAGAAACTCAGGATATCCCCAAAATCATAAACTTTAGCTTATAACGCACTGTGACTTTTGGGACCGTCTGTATGTCCACAACAGGACAGCTTTGGAAATACACTCCAAAACCAGACTTTAATCCTTTTTCTTCTTTTCCTGTCCTTTCTTGTCCTAGAGGCAGCTAGATGGTACAGAGGTCAGAAGTCTTATTGTGGCTCAATCGTTTCCAGCTATGTCTGACCCTTCATGATACCATTTGGGGTTTTCTTGGCAAAGACACTGAGTGGTTCACTGTCTTCTTCTCTAGCTTATTTTACAGTTAAGGAAACTGAGGTGAACAGAATTAAATTACTTACCCAGAGTAACATACCTAGTAATTGTCCGAAAGATGAGTCTTCTTGACTCTAGGCCCAGCATTCTATCCATTGCCTAGATTCTCAGTCAGGTAGACCTGCGTTCAAATCTAGCCTCAGACAGTTGCTTGTTGTGTTAGCCTGGACAAGTCACTTAACCTCTACCTGCCTTAGTTCCCTCATCTGTACAATGTGGATAATAATAATAATACGTACCTCTCCAGGGTAGCTGCGAGAATCAAATGAGTTAATATTTGTAAAGCACTTTACAAACCTTAAAGCTCTATGTAAATGAAGGGTGTTTATTATGGCTATTGTCTTACTCCCATTAGATCATCCGGGTCCTCTGGTGGTACTACTTCTCCAAACTCATTGAGTTCATGGACACCTTCTTCTTTATTTTACGGAAGAACAACCATCAGATCACTGTCCTGCATGTGTACCACCACGCCTCCATGCTGAATATCTGGTGGTTCGTCATGAACTGGGTGCCCTGTGGTCACTGTAAGTATCATTCAGACTGAAGTGACTTTATCAGATGCATGTGAAAAAATGCAGGCTGAATCTTGGGGCCCTGAGTGGTGATTGTCTCTGCCTCTTTAAAACGACTGTGACTCAAGAAATTGGACTTTGTTGTCTTATCTGTATAAGGAAGGTTTGTGTAGCCTGGGGAGAGAGGGTGATATCAGACTCTACTTTTTTTTTTCTCCCTCTTACAATAATTATTTGGCAAATTAACATAATGGGATGAATAGGAGAAGGTGCCCCAGTGGGCACCCTAGTGATATTTTAAAATACTGGGGGACCAATGACAATGGGAACTCATGAGAGGTACAGTCTTACCCCTAAGTCAACTAGCTAGCTGTATACTTGCTGTCTGGGATCTCCCAACCGTCTTACTTCTCCTCCTCTTTCCCCTTCTGCTTAAGCCCCTCACACCTTCTTTAAAATGATTTGATGGATTTTCTTTCCCTCCTCTCCAATTTCTATTTGGGTTTCTCTTAAAGGAGTAGGCCAAGCAGCACAGTGGAAACAGCACTAAGTTTGAAGTTAAAGCAGCTGGATTCAAATCCTGTCTCTCACAATTACTACTTTCCACCATTAAATCTAAGATCCTATGAGTCTAAGTCAGTGGACCTCAGTTTCTCTCTCTGTTCACCTAATTGGACTAGATGTCCTTCAAGGTCCCTTCCACGCCTAAATCTATGCTCCTATGAGCTTGTGTCACCTGGACCTAAGTTTCTGTCTGTCAAATGAGAACATTTAGACTAGACACTCACCATAGTCCCTTCGTCCTCTAGGCTAGTTTAGCTGTAGCATAGTGAGTAGAGCACTGGACTTGGAGACAAGATGAGTTCAAATCCTGTCCTTGGCACTTGGCAAGCAGTGTGACCTTAAGCAAATCACTTAAGCTCTATTAGCCTTTGTTTCCTCATCTGTAAAATGGAACAATAACATCTATCTCACTGGATTGTCTTGTGGATTAAATGAAATCGCATGTATTAAGTGCTTTGCAGACCTTACAGCACTATATATAAATGCTGTTGTTGTTATTATCATATAGTTTTTTCACCCTACTCACATATATTGATATAATCTGTTTCATTTTCTTTTAGCATGTGTATAGTTTTTGTTTCTGAAAAAACTTGAAAACTGGAAATGAAATATCTAAGGAGAGTCTCCTGTTTTTAAATGGCAGGCTGGGGAGCCTTTCGCTGCCTTTATTTGTGAGAACTTCTAATTCTCACTCTTCAGAATGTCACTTTTGAGCTCAGCCAGTTCTCTTAGTGCAGAATAGCTATTCCTCATGATAGGATTCTCAGTAGGCAAAAAGGTTTAACAAATGGCTTCAATTAAAATTCCTGCCCCACCAACCCTCCTGGATTTTGACGTGTACCTTCTGGCCCATTCAGTCTGGCCAATTTCTTTAGGCTTCGTTTTTCATAGGACCTTTAGCCTTAGAGCTTCAAGGGGCTTTAGAGGTCATCCAGGCCTAGCCTCTCTTTTTACAGACATGGAAACTGAGGCCCAGGATTAGGATTGAACTTGGGTCCCCTGACTCTAAATTCATTGCCTTTCCACTATGCCATACTGTCTCCTTTCCATAAAGGAAATCCTTTGATAGTGCTACACTTTGATTAAATGTACTTACTTAGACTTCAAAGAGACAGTGTTCATTAATAGCAACTTGCATTTCTCCAGCAATTCAGGGTTGGCAAAGCTAGCCCATGGCAACAACCGCATGGAGTAGGTCATTGAAAAGTTATCCCCATTTTTCAGTTAAGGACACTGAGGCTTTGAGAGGTTACCTTGATTTGCCCCAGTCATACTTGTATTCTGACTCAAAAAAATAATATTACTTGGAGATCACCCACCCGGTTGGTAGCAGGGCTGGGACTAGAATTGAGGTCTCTCAGCTCTTAAGTTTATTGTTGCTTCCGCTCTGCCAAGGCAGATTTTTGTACATAATTTAACTGCTTTAAATTCCCAATTGCAATAACACCATCTTGCATATTTTTCAAAGAAATTCTGTGTGTTACTGCATTTAATTCTTTCAGAAACTCAGGAAAGTACAGGGTCTGGCCTGTATGACTCTTTCCATTTGCTACGTGAAGATGCTGAGGCATAATGAGTTTGTGACTTTCCCAGAGTTAGTTTGTGGGTAAGATCAGATCTCAGATCTTGTTCCCTGATGTTTAGAGGCCTCGTGCTCTTTCCACCAGTTCAGTCACACATTTATACATTTCCTGAGCATTGTGAACTTTTTAACCTGTGAGGTGACAACCATGGTGACGCATCTTTCCCTCTTCTCTCCCTCCCCTCCAATCTCTACAGCTTACTTTGGTGCCACCCTCAACAGTTTCATTCATGTCCTCATGTATTCTTACTACGGTCTGTCTGCTGTTCCAGCCATGCGCCCATATTTGTGGTGGAAGAAGTACATCACTCAGGGACAGCTGGTGAGTGATTTTGGCCTCTTCTAGATGTGGCTTCCTCTGAAAGGCGCAGGCTGTCTTGCTCTTCTTTTCTGTGCCATTGGGGGCAGGGGCAGGGTGGGGCAGCATCCAAGGTGTGGAGGCTTAGGCTTCAGCTTCCTCCTCTGTAAAATGAGGGGGTTGGACTCCCTAACCTTTTAAAATCCCTGCCAGCTCTGAATGTATGATCCTTTTATCTAAGCTCCATGCCTATGCAGAGAAGGAAGGAATGCTCCAATTCCAGAACATTTCTTGTGAGTCAGACAGCTGAGAACTTGTCTGTTCGGCCTGAAAGTAGGAGAGCTAAATGGCTCTTCAATCAGCAAATGTTTCTGTGGAGGATGTGATGTTGGCCACAGCAGCCCTTCGTCATATGCTGACCCTGCTCCCAAATTTGGGAACAAAATAAAACCCTCCACACACCTGGTTGAGGCTGATTGCTGCTTCTTCCTTATCGTACCTTCCCCAAAGAGTTGCTTAGTGATCATCACCACCCTGGTCTCCTTAGACACCCCCATAAATTGATGTATTGTATTATTGCAGTGGCTTACGAGAAACTCACCTTCTCTGGGAATGCAATCCTTCCAAATAGAGGTTAGCTGTGTAATACCTGTGGTGGTTAGACATCTGAGAGTCTGAGTATTTATATAAGGAGCCAGGAGAGGCGAGGTGTGTGGCCTCTCCAGACTCTCACATAGTCTTAAATCCTTTTCCCCATCTGGCTCCAGCGTACCTTCTCAGGCTCACCGTACTTGACTTCACTCCTCAAGCACCTCCACTCCAGCCGAATGTGCCTCTTCATTCTTTCCCATACCAGACATTCCATCTTTTATCTCCTCACCTTTACTTATACTTTCCCATGACTGGAGTGCACTCCTTTTAGGATCCCGGCCTCCTTCAGAGTTCAGTTTAAGGGTCACCTCTCTCCTAATCCGAGTTCTTTCCTGATCCCTCCAGCTGTTAGGGAGGGGTGGAAAAGACTTCATGCTCACATATTCTGTTTTAAATGATATCCCTGACCTCAAGTAGCCAACAGTGTAGAAGAGGGAAAACATGTGCCATCTGTAATGATTCATAACATTACTCAAGTGCCTGGAGGTGAAACAAGAAAGAAACGATAGCAATGTGCTTTAAATAAGCTAAGCTAATAAAGAGTTCTCCAGATAATCTTTGTCGTTGTTAAAAGACTTTTCTTAGATAGAATTTTTATTCAGAGTAGGCCTTCATCACAGGCTGCCTTAGTTTCTCAGTTCTTTTCCGTGGTGTGCAGCACCTACTTCGTGTTAGGCACTATGTGAAATACGAAGACAAAAAATGTG
Organism: Bettongia penicillata ogilbyi; assembly: GCA_023548195.1. Lineage (NCBI taxonomy): Eukaryota > Metazoa > Chordata > Mammalia > Diprotodontia > Potoroidae > Bettongia > Bettongia penicillata. Next base: position 2,478,823 of record JAJHZJ010000518.1, on the reverse strand, counting down.
CATCAGTACAGGATATCTGAGGGGCCCCAACCCAGAGTGCCTCATCCTCTCCCCGATCATTTTGTCTGTGTTTAGATACTCAGCGTGTGTACATGTGTTCTTCCCTGACAGAATGTAAGCGCCTTGAGGGCCCGGATGGTGTGGCTTTGATCTTGTGCTCTCCGCACCAGGCACAGAGTGGGCTGGTCCTTTACCGATGTTTGTTTTTAGTTGTTTGATAACCTGAAGAGAAAAGACAGACTTGGTTGTGCAGTGTCACCCAGAAGAGCCACGATCAGGATGGCCGGCTACCTAGTTCACAGAATCCTAATGATCCACTGGAGACTCCGTTTAGTGAGGAGGAGAGGCCTGCCCCTAATTTCTCTCTCTTTATTTTCAGGGCTATTCTCAGTAGATTGACTTGTATATTATTTTTTAAATAATCTTCAGCAAAAACAACCTCTTCTCAGATCTCAAGCAGTGAACTGCACTCCTACATTGTTATTAATTTGACAGAATATAAACTCTCTGTAGCAGCAACATGCTGTCGCCAACATTTTAACTTTTGTCTGAGAGCTGCTTTGTGTGGTTTGCCTTTGTTTTATTTATCAGAAGTGGTACATGGATTTAACTTAACTTCCCTCCCTGTAAAATTTTCAAACCAGACAGTGCCTTTTCCCAAAAGAGAGAAACAAGTATGAGAAATCAGCAACTTTGTATGATTTGTTCTTCACATTTCCTGATCACATTTGTACCCTTCCTCCTTCCCTTAAAAAAAACCCTAAACCTACTCATATTGTACTCATTAATTCAGCAAGCATTCATTCCTCTCCTACTATAAACTAAGGGCCAGGTCCCTCGGAGGGTTGTTGTGAGAATCAAGTCAAATGTGTATACACATACATACATCATTCATACAGAGGGGCGTATGTATGTAAACATATATATGCCACATAATTGTATATATATGTGTGTGTGTACACGGTGTATGTATAGTATGCACACACCACTCTGCAAACCTCCATGTAAATGTTAGTTTATTATTTTTGCTGCTACTTCTTTTATTACCATTGTTACTAGTGGCTGCTGTGGGTACACAGATTCAAAATAAAAGGCAGCCCCTGCCCTGAAGGAGTTGACATATTCTCTCAAGTTACAAAGCCTTAGAAGATTTGCTCCATTTGTCCATGCATTTAGAAAGGCTTTTTTCATTGGCAGTTATGCTCACATTATGTTCTCGATCATGTTGTGATGAAGTCGTGGTGCTCACTCTTTCTGCACTTGCCCTCTCTTCCCAACAGCTCCAGTTTGTGTTGACAATCATTCAGACTAGCTGTGGTGTTGTGTGGCCTTGTGCGTTCCCTCTGGGCTGGTTATACTTCCAAATTGGCTACATGATTTCATTGATTACCCTCTTCACAAATTTCTACATTCAGGTAAAATCACTTTAAAAAAAACCCAACAACTTGTATCGGTTGTAATTTTTGATAGCATATCCAGGGTTATTGGAAAGACTCAGTCCTCCAATGCCATTTGAATCTAAATGTTTTATAGGGAGCTCACCTGAGAATCCATATTAGAAACTTTTAAAAAACCTATTTCGTAAGGTTATGTAGTGATTGGCTTATAAGTGAGCACTCCTTTCTGAACCTCTCCTTTATAGGATATGTAGTGATTTCCACCCCAGGCTTAAGTTCTCGCACTCCAGAGCTCACTAATGGAAGATTTTCACATGTTCTCAGGGATTAATAGGAAATGATCCTTTAATATGTGCACCCTAATGAAGTCTCAAATTTAGTTGTATATAGCCTTTACTGTGCTCTCGCTTAAAGATAACAAAAGATGATGAGGCAGTCTCATGCAGTGGATAGAGAGCTAGCCTCATAGTTGAGAAAGCCTGGGTTCAAGCCCTGCCTCTGACATAGCTGCGGGATGCTGGACAAGTCACTCAGTGTCCTGAGCAGTCATCTAAGACTTTTAAAGTTGTAGAGCAGGACAGATCCACCCTGATAAAGGGAGTTTGCTCATTGTGCATTTCCTGTACCAAATCTCTGATCCTGCAAGATTCCTTTGATAGAGATATCACAGGTATTTGGGGGTCAGATTTATGATTCATTGATACAGGGAACTTGCAGTAAAGAAAAGAACTTTTACCAGTGCAGCTCAGTACCTGCAGTATGGGCTGTGGGCAGCTAGGTGGCTCAGTGGATAGCGTACCTGGTCCGAAGGCAGGAGGACTCATCTTCCTGAATTTAAGTGCAGCCTCAGACACTCACTAGTGTGACCCTGGGCAAGTGACTTGACTCTTGTGACTGTTTGCCTCAGTTTCTCATCTGTAAAATGAGCTGAAGGAAATGGCAAATCATTCCAGTATGTTGGTCATGAAAACCCCAAATGGGGTCACAGAGGGTCAGACCAGACTAAAACAACAGCTACCACCTGCTTTGTAACTCACAGTCTTAGAGAACTACTTATTGTGCTAAGCAATTATATTATTATCAATGTTTTATAGCTAGGAAACCTGAGGTTCGGAGGGTAGTGACTTGCCCATGGTCACTCGTATAGATATTAGAGACATAGTTTGAAACCCAGATCTTCCATGACCCAAAGCCTCGAACCTTCTCTACATCACCACCCTGCCCCGCAGCGTTCTTATTTTCCCATTCATCTCGATACTTGAAGGAGAGCGTGATAACAGGTCTCCTTATTGGCTAATTTATTTAAGGCCAGCATGTATTGTTATGATCAGTATTAAGCCTTGACAGATGGATGAGCAAATGAAACTCGTAGAATTTCATGTTTGATTATTGACCTCAAAGACCTTTTTACAACACCACCTAAGAAGAAAAGAAACTAGGGCCCTCCCCTCCCCAAAAAATGGATTTTTATATCGGTGTGTCTAATGTCAGGTGGTTTACATGCTAGAAAGTAGCCCTACCCACCCTCCTACTCTCCCATGTGGTCATTTTGGCCACCCCATTAAAATGTCATTTACCTTTGTGCTCCTCAGACTTACAACAAGAAGGCGTCTGCCCGGAGGAAAGACTATCAAAATGGGTCCATGGCTGTGCTGAACGGGCATACAAACAGCTTTTCTCCTCTTGAAAACAATGTGAAACCCAGAAAACAAAGGAAGGATTGAAGACCAAACATTTAGAAACCCCAGACAACAAAATCATCTGATTGTAAGCACAGTGTGACTTGTGCACTGATACTCCTAACAGCTACTGTACTATTCCTGCCTGCAATAGTGTGATTTATGTAGGACTTAACCAGTGCAAACTAGAAAAATTGTATAAAGATTATTAAAGTAGGCATAAGACTTTTTAACAATTCTGGGCTCTTACTGACCCTGCTCTAGACTATGGAAGGGAGTATTATTATAGTAAATGACACTGCTGTTGCCTTATTAGTCAATATGATAGGTGCTGAATTGTGATTCACAATTTCCAAACACTGTAATCCAGTCTCATTTTTTTTTTTACTGTAGATCATGCATGTGATTGTAAATGTAAATTTGTATGTTGTTTTAGTAGAGATAAACACACATGCCTTAAAAGTTTAACAGAAAAAAAAAGCAGGGCCCAAAGCTTTTCAGTTTAAAATTAAGGTTATGTTTTGGTTTTGTTTTTAAATTTGATTTTCTTAATCTGTTCCATTTAGAAAGATCAAAGACCACAATTCATGAGATGAATAAGATCTGAAGCATCACTTTAAGTGGTTTGTCAAGTTTCAGTGAAGTCAGCAATGGCGCCTCCAGTTTTATAATATTGGCTTTCTTTAAGCAGGCCTAGATTTGAATGGAGCAATCAGTTTAACTTTTTAACAGATCATATTTTTTTATTTTGCGTGCCGCTATTAATGTAAGAAAATAAAAATAAAAATGTGCGCTAGAGCAACCATGACAGGAGATAGATATATGTATATGTTATATATATATATATATAGACACACATCTGTGTCTATATGTATATATAGCTTGTCTTTAAGGTTTAAAGAAGAGTGTATGGTGGACTGACTTTTTAATTTCTCAACTCCAAATTGCTAAGTAGCTTTTATACAGGGGAACAATGGTGGTTTTGTTTCACACATCCCAGGTAGGATATACACCTTTCCAAAAAGACAACTGAGTACTTTAGACCTAATACAGTCCTACAGATGTTCTATGATTGGTTGGCAGGGGTCATATGTAGATTGGTTTGTGTACTTCAGATGCAATGTTTTTTTTAATGTGCCTAGATTACTGAAAGGAAAAGAAAAGAACACTTTCCCAAACACTTTTTTTTAAAGGTAAAATTTAAACAGATAGCTACAGTAGAAGAGAGAACTGAGAAATTTGGAGATGATTGTTTCGTGTCTTATATATCACCTGTAATTTTTCTGCTTGGTATCTAAAAATTTGTTTAGAATTGCTTATTTAAAAAAAATGATATACTGCTTACCATAAAATCTTGTCTTGCACTCGAGTGGAGAAACAGACAAGAGCTATTGTATATGTCCTTTAAAGTGTTGGAACTTAGCCTATAAATAAATACCTTATTCACTGAGCAGCAATTACATTTAACCACTCATGCAGTATATCTTAGAGAATCATTGATCTAAATGTATAGACTCTTGGTTTGATATTTATGTAAATATCAGTTTACCATGCTTTAATTTTGCACATCCATATCTTAGGAGAACTAATAAGTTCTCTTATTAGTCTTGTGGGTTTTCTTTACTTGTTTTGAAGAAGTCATGGCATCTGTTTACATTTACCTTATCAAAACTAGTGAGTGTATGTGTGTGTATGTGTATGTCTTCATTCCTAGGTACCAGTTTGCAAAAGTCTTTACATATTTCAGTACAGAAGCTATAATACTCAATAGTGCTAAGTGTGCTAGAAATAAATCCTTAGCTCATCTGGATATACCCACATTCTTAAACAATGTCAAAACATTAATCATTAAAACATTTTTGATTATCTGTGCTTGGACTCTTTGGTGTTTGTGCGCTTTCAAATGGTGGAGGATGTTCCACATCTTTCCACACCAGCTGTACTAATCAGTGGGTGCCAGGGCCACAAGAGGTGCTGGCATCTCTGGAATGCACAGGACATTTTGGGGGGACAGGGCAAGAGTTAATTGAAAGGAGGTATAAGAGTGCGTGCTACATGGGGTAGACTGGACAATTAATAGTGGACAGAGAGGACAGAACTTAGGATTTCCTATTTTACTTGTTTTCTTTGACAAGGAGAGAGATCTTTGGACTGGGAAGGCTAAAGTGGTTAACAGTGTGTTGAAATCCAAGATAAGTGAGGCAGAAAGAGGTAAAAATTACAAAAAAGCAGGCTTTGGTTCAATCTAAGAAAACACTTCCTTGCAATTAAGAGTCCAAAGGCAGAACAGACTGCCTCACGGTAGAGAGATAACTAAGATGGGAAGACCAAGGAATTATAAGACCCCAGTCTGTTCCCTAGGGCACTAACATTTAGAGGGTATAAAAAGTGGTTTTTTATTTAATAAATTACACAATATTAAAATTGGCTATATTTACATGTTAGCAGTATATGAACATCTTCAGCAACATAGAAACAACTGAGTTTAGCATCTCATATAGCAAAAATTATTCAAAATAGGAAGTTTCCAAAGGGAATACTTCCTCTTTTTGCCCCTGTTGCGCTGTACCCTGGCTCCAACCTGTTGAGTCCTTTCCCAGGAAGTAGCCTCCTCAGAAAATACTGCTTGGTATCCTGATGTCTCCGTTGGACTGCTGCACTAGGCTCTCCCTTCCTGTTCAAACTAACTTGTATTAATTTCACATCATGAATTACAAAGTTTACTATAGAGGAAGCTTTTGGCCACATGCCCTGGGAGCCAAAATTACAAGTTATATCACAGTAGGTAGTGAGTTCCTTATGCCTGGAGGCCTTCTAGGAGAAACTGGTTATCTCTCTTTGTCAGAGAGATGAAGAGCATTCTTGGTCGGGCCAAGACTGAAGTAAGGTAACCCCTAGGGATCCCTTCCATTTCTGAGATTTGTGCTTCTGTGACTAAAATCAGCTATCACCCAATCAAAGAAAGCCTTAGATTTTATACAAGAGCTGGTAGCGGGTAGGTCCTAGTCCTCTCATGTAAAAAAGTAAAAATTCAGATCAAGATTAAACCAAGACTTGGGATAAAATGAACTAATATCTCGAAGCAACTAGAAGGCTATGCAAGAGGCAATGCTGTGCTTGCTTCTGAATCCTCAACTAAGAGTAGGCATCTATACATGATAGTGCTTAGGTGTGTCAGACACCATGCTACAGCTATCTCATTTGACCCTTGCAACAACCTGAGAGATAGGTGCAATTATTATTCTTATTTTACAGATAAGGAAACTGAGTCAAACAGATTCAGTAAATGACTTGTCCAGGTCACAGAACGTGGTGTCTGAGGAAGAGTTATAAAAGGAATGTGGTTGTTTGCTCCAGTGGCATTATGGAAAATCAAGAATGCAAGCTTGATATCAGAGTACACTGAGCCCTGTAATTTTTTATTTCTTTTCCTTTTAATTTAATAAAAATCTATTTTTCTCTCTTTCCCCCTTGCATTGGAAAGAAAAAAAAAGCCTTGGAATAAATAATGAATAGTGAAATATTTATTTCCAAAATCAGTGGAACCTATGAGACCATTTATCTGAGCATCTTCTTGAGTAAATTCTGTTCAGTTTTTTCCATTTTTCATGTACTCTTTCTGGAGACTGCTTAGAAAGAAGAGTACAGTAGTCTTATACTCCATGTTTTTAACCAAAGTTTCCCCTCTAATATGATCTTTTGCTTTTGGGATCAAAAATGACAATGTCATTCACTAAAGAAGATTGCTAACCATCTCTACACCATGCTACAGGCTCCAGCAGGTGAAATTTTGCCTTATGTTACCCAGATCCAGGCCTTTATACTCCTTTCTGATCATGATGATTATGTACTTCTCACTTTTTCCAGCTCCCCTTTCTGTTAAGAATATAAACTTGTGTTAGAATGTAAACTTGTTGCTTGCTAGAATTTGTGTGCTCAGAGCTTAGCGCAGTGCCTACACATAGCACTTTGTAATATATTTTATCTATCATCTGTCCATTCATCTGTCTTTGTCTTACTATTCATCTAGCTGTATTGACTCATGGCTTCCTATCTACTATATCTATCTCTTCCTTTCTATCCATCTACCTATATCTGTCTATCTCATCTCACTCTTATCTACCCACCTTATCTTGGAATAACAGTGCAGTGGATAGAACACTAGCTGTGACTGAAGTCAGAGAACCTGGGCTTAAATCCCACCTGATGTTTACCATCTGTGGGACATTGGACAGATCACTATAACCTCCCTAGCATTTGTTTTGTTCATCTGCAAAATGAGGGATTTAAGAAAATCCCTGTCTTTTTATAAAAATACAGGATTTTACATTAATTGATAGATGACCTCTGAGCGCCTTTCCAGCTGTAGTCCTGTTTAACCTATAAATGATACTAGGTTTTGCACCATTCTTAATTATACCATGTAACTGTCCAGATTGATTTCATTTGCTGTCTTAAAACTGACAAATTATTGCATACAAGAATGGCAGCAGCTAATGTATTCAGTCCTTCCCAAGGACAAGCACCCATTCTGTCAAAGGCATGGAGCCCTGGAATTTGGAGATGTGCCATTTCCCTAAGATAGAACTTTCCCATTTCAGATTGACAACCTTCCACTCAGTCAATAAGCTTGCTGTGAGCCAAGTACTGTGCCAAGTTCTGAGTGTACAGAGAAAGACAAAAATGCAAACTACTCTCTCTCTCTGTCTCTCCATATATATGTAGGTATATAGAGATATGCACATACACATATAGTGTGTGTATGTGTATATATACCTACATATATACACATTTTATCTATAATATATACACATACATATTTTGTCTTTATATTGTGGACACATATATACACGTATATTTTGTGTGTATATAGGTATCTATGTATGTGTATATACGTATATATACATTTACACTCACATATACATGCACACAGATAGCACCGACACAATATTCACAGCGCCTACAGGAGCCATGAATATCCTGGTGCAATTCAGAATCATGAAATACAACAGACTCTCCACATGGAAGACAGAACTGAAACACTTAATTCAGACACCAAATAGCCGAATCCATCGTAGTAACAGACATCTATACACAGTAACACGCAAATGTTTCATATATGTGTGTGTATTATATACACATACACACGTATACACACATTTTATCTATATATTATATACATTATCTATTACACACACACACACACACACATATATATATATATATATGATAAATTGGAGGTAATCAATACTAAGAAGGCATTAACCTTAAGGCAGGACAGGAAAAACCTGGTATAAAGTGGGATTTCCTCCGGAACTAAAAGGAAATCAGGAGCTGAGATGGAGTGAACAGAACTGCCAGTGAAAAGGCAGAGTTGGAAATACAACATCTTGTGAGAGGAACAGGAAGGACGATGTTGTCACTGGATTGCAGAAAATATGGGGGGTGAATAAAGTGTAAAAAACTGGAAAAATATGAGGGTACCAAGTTGTGAAGTGCTTCCAAGGCCATACAGGAGTTTATATTTAATCTTGGAAGTAATGGGAAACCCTGGAGTTTATTGAAATAGGTGCCTGTTTCTATCAGTTAAATATTAATTGCTTACTAGGTTCCAGGCACTGAGAACAGGTACAAAGAATGAAGCAATCCCTACTCATAAGCAGCTAATGTGCCTTTCTGGTGAAGAGGTCTACACAGAGAACCTCTAATGCATATCACAGACCCTTGGGAAGAGACAATGATGGTGTGTCTTGCTGGCACCCAGTTCATGCTACTTGGCGTCTTGTTATACAGTACAGCAGGCCTAGGGCCTGACAAGTTTGGGTTAAATCTACAAAAAAAGCCAAGGCCAAAAGTCAGACTCTTCCATTGCCAAATTCAAAGCAAATATCCAAAAAGAAAAAGAGCTAGTTCCCAAGCACAGATCTTTCTCCTGCTAAGAGAATAGGTCAAGGATGTAATCTCTAAGCAAATCTGCCTGAAGAACCAGATGGTAACAGAAATGGTGTATATTTTATTAGTTTCAGGCTTCCTGCAGAAATCTCAACACCTACATACTGGACTTCATGTTCCTATGGCAGCTAAGTGATACAGTGGAGTCCAATCCACCCTCTGACACTGTGTGACTCTGACTTGGGCCTCAGTTTCCTCATTTGTAAAGTAAGGATGATGATATCACCTTCCTCCCAGGGTTGTTAGAATAAAATGAGATGATATTTGTAAAGCACTTTACTAATTTTAAAGCACTATATTTAAAGACTAATGAGCATCTAGGTGGCACAGTGGATAGAGCTCCAGTCCTACAGTCAGGAAAACATCTTCCTCATGGCCTCAGAAACTTAACTAGCCGTGTGAACCTCGGCAAATCACTTCACCCTGTTTGCCTCAGTTTCCTCATCTGTAAAATGAGCTAGAGAAGGAAATGGCGAACTACCGCAGTATCTTTGCCAAGAAAACCCCAAATGAGGTCACTGAGAGTCAGATATGACTAAAACAACTGAACAACGAATTTGTAAAGTACTTTGCAAACTATAATGCAATGCTAGTTACTGTTATTATGTGGAAACACTTCCCTTTAGAAACTATGAAGTTAGGGTCATGAGACAAGTGAAATATTTACATATAATCGTTTCTAACATGGAATATATTTTATGTGCATGTGCTTGGTCTCCCCCCTACCTCGTGCTCCTCTCTCCCTTTCTCCTTCTCTTTCTTCTCTCCATATATATGTACATAATATATACATAAGTATGTATACATTCTTACAATGTATATATACGAAGAGATACACATGGATACAAAATCTTTTTTGCATGTAAATATGCCTTTATATATTGCTCTAAGATCCAGCTGGAGTCAGTTATTAGGAAATAACTTATCAAATTCATCAATCACAGGTTGTTTTGAGACTTGTATTAACAATTGTTATCGCTACTTGTTTAAACTGAGGTTTATTATAGTTATCAACTGTTAGCAACAGAGACCTTCCTTAAGTTACTCAAACTCAGATCTATGTACCTTTTAAACTCGGCAGCTGGGGACTAGCCTCACCCCAGGATTTTATGTGTCGGTTCACAAATAAATCCTTACAACAGTTATCCAATCTCAGGGTCTTAACCTAACAAATGATTCTCTCTTGCCTGACCTCTAGGTTTGGGTTTATATTTCAAGGTCTCTTTTAGCTTTTGGAGTCTGTGATTACACTCAAGACTGGAAACAGCCACATTTTGCTTATTTTAACTATTCCCTTTTAGGGACATTCTTCCAGAGCTAAATAATATACTCTGCATGCTGACATGTTTTAGCATACACGTACTATGCTTATTTGTCATCAGCAAGCATTTATCAAATGTTTACCGTGAGCCAAGCTTTGGATTTCAACAAACTTTTCAAAATATTCATTGTATTGATATCTTCTGGTTTTGACTACTTTTCCATATGTGTTCTTCAATCCTGTGCTGCCACAAAAAAAGACCACTGAGTCACCTCATTTTTTTTTACTCCTTTTCTCATTTATTTCAATTACCCTATCACTGAATAAATCTGAAAGTGCTCCCTCTTAGAGAACGAAGGACAGCAACCATACCATCACCTCCTTTAGAAACATGTTGGAAAAACTGGTATACAAATAGTATCCTTGGGGGGAAATTAAAAATGGTTATTTTTCTTTTTTTTTTTTATAAAGGTGTATCTAATACTTGTGCTTGGAAAAAAGGCAAGTTAGCAATTTTAGACAGGAGCATGACCACGTTGTGAGAGCCAGTGTGGGAAGATCCCTGGACTTGAATTAAGAACACCTGAGTTCAAATTCTCATTCTAACATTTATTTACTCTGTGACCAGAGCAAGTCTTTTAACCCAAATCTCAATGTCCACATCTGCCAAATGGGAATAATAGTTACCCATGCTGTCTCCTGAGGTTATCCTCTGTAAAGTGCACCACAAACCTTAAAGCACTATAGAAATGAGTTTTTTGTTTTTTTACTATGAATCATTAATATTTTCTGTGCCACAACAGAATTTGCACTGGATCAAGATTGGCCCTTTGCTTTGGAGGTAGAGGTGGGGAGATGGATGTTAAGTAGGCTACTTCTTGTTTTTCATAGTCCTTATCGATTTCACTTTATTTTTAAAAATGGGATAGATTGATTAGGTCTAGAGTGGTTGGAATGTGGTCTTCATCTAAATTAGATCAGAAGACTAAAAATAACCTCAAGGTCTCTAACACGCCCTAGGCATCAGACATAAAGCCAGTATGTAATCTGTATATATAAATGTATGTGTGTATATACACACACATATATGTGTATATACATATGTGCACACATATATGTGTATGTGTTTGTATATAGGAGCAGCTAGGTGGTGCAGTGGCTAGAGTTCTGGGCCTGGAGTCAGAAAGACTTATCTTCTTAGCTCAAATCTGGCTTCAGACACTTCCTAGTTGTGTGACCCTGGACGAGTCAATTAACCCTGTTTGCCTCAGTTTCCTCATCTGTAAAATGAGCTGAAGAAGGAAATAAATTTGGCAACAAAACGCCAAATAGGTTCATGAAGTATTGGGCATGATGGAAATGACTAAACAACATTAGAAAAATATAAATATGTGTGTGTGTGTGTGCGTATATAATGTGCGTGTAGGTTCACATGCATGGTGTGTATACATGTATATCATGTCCCCAAAGTCTTCATTAAATTTTAGCTATTAAAATGTCATGCACACACATGTATATGTATATCACCTTCAGCACCAAAAATAAAATTCTCTGTCATTTAAAATCTTTTATAACCTGGCCTCTGCCCCTTCCAGGTCTTAAATCTTATACCGTGACCACTGGCTGACTATTGCTGTTACTCATGCAAAACACTCCATCTCCAGACTCCAGGCATTTGCACTTGCTGTCCCCCCATGCCTAGAAGGTTCTCCCTCCTTGTCTCTGCCTCTTGGCTTCCCTGGTTTCCTTCACGTCCCCACTAATATCCCACTTTCTACAGGAGGTAATTAATTTTTAATTCTAGTTGCCTTCCCTCTTTTGGTTATTCCCTATTTATCTTATATATACTTGTTTCCACATAGTTGTTTGCATGTTGTCTCTGCCATTAAACTTGAGATCAGGTACTGTCTTTTGCCTTTCTTTGTATCTCCAGTGCTTAGCATAGTGCCTGGAAAAAAATGTATTTATATAGTAGATGCTTAATAAATGCTTTATGACTGACTGTGTATTTATATATAGCATATACATACACACATATGTGCAGACACACACTGCTTATGTATATGCACATGCATGTACACATGTAAACAATATACCTATCCATGCATATACACATGTATATACAGAGACTACACATGTACACACATGCACATGCATGTCTACATATAAATACAATATGTGTATACAGCTGCACCTCTGTATACATACATTCCTTGCACATGCATATGTGCACACATATACATGTATGTACGTGCACAAGCCTTTGGGGGCCTTTCACAGGTGTTTGCTGAAGACCTGGGGGCAGGGAAAGAGTGAAAGAAGGCCCAAAGTGTGGGATAAAGGTGAAAGTGAAGCTTTAGTAGCTGAAAATTCAGGAGGAGAGAGGATCAAAGACTGTGAACTAAAACAGACCTTGCTAAAGGGTCCGGTCCCTTTATTTTATAGAGATCAAAACAGAAGTTGACAAAGAGGAAATGATTTCTGCAAGATCAAGTAAGTAGCAGAACCATTTCTCTAGCTATGTGACATTTCCAGAGATGAGAACCAAGGTTCTCATTTTTTTCATGGATTAAAGAAAAAAAGTCATTTATTAAGCACTTAATATCTCTCCAAAGGGAAATACCATATTAAATCCTAGGATAACAAATACCAGCCACAAGGTCATTCTCTGTTCTCAAATAGTTTAAATTCTAGGAACGGAAGACCTGAGGACAGTGGAGTAGTGGTCAAGGAGGGCTGTTCAGGGCTGGGAAGCCAAGGGGATTGTGATTGAAGTCATGGGACGATTGATTGACAAGTCCTTCCCAGGAATGTTAATATTGATTTGAATACTGTTTCCAATTCTTACTAATTCTGAGAATCGTTCTCTATCCATGACACCACATAGTCTAACAACCCCAAAATAAGTACCTATGTGCCTTGAATCACAAAATTCTATGACTTTAAAATGTATATAAATATATAATAATAATATGTGTATATATGTGTGTATATATATGTATGTATGTATGTATGCATGTATATATAGTTTTGCCTTTGACACGTACTGGTTGTATATGTGATCCTGAATAATTCAGTTATGCCCTGAGGGTCTTGGACAACCCTTTAATTCCGTAAAGGAGGGAGAAGGAAAGGAGCAAGCAAACACTCATTAATCACTTACTACGTGTCCAGGCGCTTTGCTATTATTATCGTTGGTGTTCATCTTTTCTTCTTGAAACAAAATCCAGTGACATGACAAGGTAGATGCCTTGACTTGCCCATGAACTGTATTTAAGTGAAGCCCAGCCCTCATAAAGGCATCATCAGCTCTTTATAAATATCTCGTTTAATTCTCACAATGACTGTGAGGTAGGTGCTACAATTATGCTCATTTGACGCTGGAAATTGAGAAAGATGAGTTGAGTGAATTGCCCAGAGTCGCAGAATTTGTAAATGCCTGAAGGTGGATTCGAGCTCATCTCTTTCTGCCTCCAGCCCTAGTTTTCTATCCACTCTGCTACCTAGAACTCTAGAACTCTAAGTGGCCAAATGCCTTTTTTATATTGGTTGAGAGAGTTTCTCATCCCATTAAAATCATCATCTTAAAAAAAAATAAAAATAAGGGTAATATTAGAAAGTTTAGTCATCAACTAAGTGAAATGTACAAGTATACAAGTCATTCCCCAATTGATAAATGGTCAAAGGATATGAACAGGCAGTTTCAGAGGAAGAAATTAAAGCTATCTATAGTCATATGAAAAAATGCTCTAAATCACTATTGATTAGAGAGATGCAAACAAAAACAACTCTGAGGTGCCACATCACACCTATCAGATTGGCTAACATGACAGAACAGGAAGATGACAAATATTGGAGAAGTTATGGGAGAGTTGGAACACATTCATTATTGGTGGAGCTGTGAGCTGTATCCAACCATTCTGGAGAGCAGGTTGGAACTATGCCCAAAGGGCTACAAAAATGTGCATACCCTTTGACCCAGCAATATCACTTCTACGACTGCATCCCCAAGAGATCATAAAAATGGGAAAGGGTCCCACATGTACAAAAATATTTATAGCAGTTCTCTTTGCAGTTGCCCCAAACTGGAAATCAAGGGGATGCCCATCAATTGGGGAATCACTGAATAAATTGTGGTGTATGAATGTAATGGAATACTATTGTGCTATAAGAAATGATGAACAGGAAGACTTCAGAGAGGCTTGCAAAGACTTAAATGACCTGATGCTGAGTGAAAGGAGCACAACCAGGAGAACTTTGCACGCAGCAAGGACCACAGTCTATGAGGAATTTTGCTGGTACATTTAGTACTTCATTGCAATGCAAGGACTTAAATAATTCCCAGTGGTCTCCCAAGGCAAAATACCTTCCACATCCAGGGAAAGAACTATAGAATTCATTCACAGAATGTAGCAGATCATTTTCTTTTGTATTATGTTTTGGTTTGTTTTATGATTTCTCCTATTCATTTTAATTCTTCTATGCAACATGACTAAGATGAAAATGTATTTAATAGGAATGTATGTGTACCACCTATATAAAACTGTATGCTGTCTCAGGGAGGGAGTGCGGAGGTAGTGAGTGAGGGAGGGAAGGGAAAAATCTAAGATATATGGAAGTGATTGTAGAACACTGAAAACAAATAAAATTTTAAAAAAAATTTTAGTCATTACTTACTCTACCCTTAGCAATTACCTGCCCTACCTATCCTTAGGCCCAGCTGTGCTGAAAAAAACACATCCCCATAAAGAGTCAACACCAAACCAACATTGCTCAAAAATTAATGAGCTTCCCATTCTCCTCTGTACTTAATTTATCAGTACTCCTATGCTATAACATGCTGACTTCAAAGGGAAGGCTAAAATAATTTAAGGTGAAGGACAGTACTAGGAAAATTGTTATTTTTAGAATCCTAGAGCAAATGAAATTTCGCAAGAAGACTCCCAGATTGGGTTTTAATGGACTTAATCACCTTCCAGCATCTCAACCTCTTCATATAGGAATGATAAATGACAACTTTTAAGAAATTATAGAACAATGGTCCTTGGTGGGGAGTAAACTCAAGAAACATTAACATGATCTCTAATGTGGAGAATTTTTAAAATTCCACAAGCCACAAGCTCATAAAAGGTCCACTTACCACTTCCAATGTCAGAGACTATAAACATTTTACTGTTGGTCAAGATATCAGCTAAGAAACTGGCACATCAACTAGCAAATCCACTAGAATGTAAACTCTTTGGGGGCAGGAGCTTTTTATTTATTTTCATTTTTCTCCGTTGTATCTTCAGGGCTTTGTACATAGTACTTCAACTAACAAATCTGTGCTGAACTGAATTGTTAAATACCTAAATGAAAATGCCTCTCTGGCAATGGTAGATAAATAAACCTAATTTGATGGTTTTGTTTCTAATTTTTTTTTCAAGCATTGAAGAGAAAACTAGAAAATAGCAATTCAAAAGCTAGTGCTAGGCAAAAAACATTGAAGAATGAGACTTGGCTGGTTGTATATTTGAGCAGTCATTCTGAACATAAAATCCTCAGCTGGTGCCAGTAATACATGATATTCAATGAAACAGCATTGCAATGGACAGTTCAATTGGAGTAACCCTAAAAATACCCTAAATGAATAATCAAATGATGTTACAGTGATGTTTCATGACTTTGTAAGGAAGTGAGAAGGAAATAGAATAAATAAACATTAGCATAGCACTATGCTAAGTAGACTGGGGATAAAAATAAGAAAAAAAGTCTTTGGCCTAATGGAGGAAGAAAACACACAAAAGAAAGTTGAAATGAGATGATGGGAGAGAAGAAAGTATATAGCTTGTGGGCATGATGATGGTGGAGTCAAAACCAGGCAGTGCAGCTCGAAGGAAATGAAGAGTTGGCTGGGCTTCTGAACTGTCTTTAAAGATAAGGGTATGGGGGGGAGGAGCCAAGATGGCGGAGTAGAAAGACTCACGTATGCTAGCTCTGAATCCACAGCCCATAAATTTCCTGTAAAAAGAACTCCCCACAAATTCTGGAGTACTGCAAGCCGCGCACCAACGCAGTGGAAGAGATTTCCGTTCCAGAGAGCCCTGGAAAGCCGTCCACAGGGGTCCGTCGTGCTCCAGACAGCGGAGCCCACCCCTGAGCTGCCTCGGCCGCGGGGTCCCAGAGGAGCAGATCCAAGCAGGCTTCAGGGACGGAATCTCTGGTGGCCACGAAGTTCCCTCCACCAACAGGTGCTACAGGTCAGTGAGAGAGACTTCTGGGTTGGCCAAGAGGGGAGCGGGGTGTCTCCATGGCTTGGGCCCCCTCAGGAGTCAGCAGCAGAGGCAGCGGCAGAGGAAGCAGCAGAGGCAGCAGCAGCCCGGGATTCCCGGAGCAGCAGGTAGAAGCTCAGGGCCATTACCAAAGGTCTCTGCATAAAGCCCCTGAGGGAACTGAGCCTGGAGGCGGCCCTGCCCCCACCTGAGCACCAGAACTTAAGCTCACATTGAATAGCAGCCCCACCTGCCTCTGAAAGCCCTGAGGCTGGGGAGCAGCATTTGAATCTCAGACCCCAAGCACTAGCTGGGCAGATCTAGGTGGGGGTGGAGAGGAATCTCAAAAGTCAAGTAACTGGCTGGGAAAATGCCCAGAAAAAGGAAGCAAAATAAGACCATAGAGAGCTACTTTCTTGGGGAAGAGATGTTCCTTCCTCCCTTCATTTCTGATGAGGAAGTACAATGCTTGCCATCAGGGAAAGATGTGGAGGTCAGGGCCTCTATATCCCAGACATCCGAGGTGGATGTCCTGTGGGCTCAGGCCATGGAAGAGCTCAAAAAGGATTTTGAAAATCAAGTTAGATAGATGGAGGAAAAACTGGGAAGAGAAATGAGAGAGATGCAAGAAAAGCATGAAAAACAGGTCAATACCTTGGTAAAGGAGACCCAAAAAAATGCTGAAGAAAATAACACCTTGAAAAATAGGCTAACTCAATTGGCAAAAGAGGTTCAAAAAGCCAATGAGGAGAAGAATGCTTTCAAAAGCAGAATTAGCCAAATAGAAAAAGAGGTTCAAAAGCTCACTGAAGAAAATAGTTCTCTCAAGATTAGAATGGAACAGATGGAGTCTAATGACTTTATGAGAAACCAAGAAATCACAAAACAAAACCAAAAGAATGAAAAAATGGAAGAGAATGTGAAATATCTCATGGGAAAAACAACTGACCTGGAAAATAGATCCAGGAGAGACAATTTAAAAATTATGGGACTACCTGAAAGCCATGATCAAAAAAAGAGCCTAGACATCATCTTTCATGAAATTATCAAGGAAAACTGCCCTGACATTCTAGAACCAGAGGGCAAAATAAATATTGAAGGAATCCATTGATCACCACCTGAAAGAGATCTAAAAAGAGAAACTCCTAGGAACACTGTGGCCAAATTCCAGAGTTCCCAGGTCAAGGAGAAAATATTGCAAGCAGCTAGAAAGAAACAATTCCAGTATTGTGGAAATACAATCAGGATAACTCAAGATCTAGCAGCTTCTACATTAAGGGATCGAAGGGCGTGGAATAGGATATTCCAGAAGGCAAAGGAACTAGGACTCAAACCAAGAATCACCTACCCAGCTAAACTGAGTATAATACTTCAAGGGAAAATATGGTCTTTCAATGAAACAGAGGACTTTCAAGCATTCTTGATGAAAAGACCAGAGCTGAAAAGAGAATTTGACTTTCAAACACAAGAATGAGAAGAAGCATGAAAAAGTAAACAGCAAAGAGAAGTCAGAAGGGACTTACCAAAGGTGAACTGTTTACATTCCTACATGGAAAGACAATATTTGTAACTCTTAAAACTTTTCAGTATCTGGGTAGTTGGTGGGACCACACACACACATACACACACATGTACACACGTGCATGCACACACACATACACACATGCACGCACACACAGAGACAGAGAGCACAGAGTGAATTGAATAGGATGGAATCATATCTTAAAAGAAATTAAGATAAATGGTGAGAGAGAAATGTAGTGGGAGGAGAGAGGGTGAAATGGAATGGGGTAAATTATCTCTCATTCAAGAGGCAAGCAGGAGACTTTTTAGTGGAGGGAAAAAGAGGAGAGCTGAGAAAAAAACATGAAGTTTACCCTCATCACATTCGACTAAAGGAAGAAGTAAAATGCACACTCATTTTGCTATGAAAACCTGTCTTACAGTACAGGAAAGTGGGGGAGAAGGAGATAAGCGGGAGGGGGTGATGATGGAAGGGAGCACAATGGGAGAAGGGAGCAATTTGAAGTCAACACTCGGGGAGGGACAGGATCAAAAGACAGAATAGAAACAATGGGGGGCAGAATAGGATGGAGGGAAATTCAGTTAATCTTACATAACAGGACTGTTATCGAAGTCATTTGCAAAACTACACAGATAGGGCCTATATTGAATTGCCTGCCTTCCCAAAGGGAATGGGTGGGGAGGGAGGGATGGGGAGAATTTGGAACTTAAAGTTTTAGGAACAACTGTTGAGTATTGTTGTTGCTACTAGGAAATAAGAAATACAGTTAATAGGGAATAGAAAGTCATCTGGCCCTACAGGACAAAAGAGATGATGGGGACAAGAGAAGGGAGGGATGATAGAAGAGAGGGCAGATTGGTGATAGGGAAAATTGGAATGCTCGGTGTATTGGGGTGGGGGAAGGGATAAAAAGGGAGAAAATTTGGAACCCAAAATTTTGTGAAAATGAATGTAAAAAGTTAAATAAATAAATTTATATTAAAATAAGGGTATGGGAAAAGTTTTCTGCTTACTGTCCAATCCTCCAATCATAGGGGCAGAGACTACAGAGCCTACTGATTAGGTCTGAGTACCAAAGCCGAAGCAATTTCTATGATGATGCATTTCCTGGTGATGAGTTTATCCTGGAAATAGGAAAACCTGTTATTAAGTGAGATAATATGTATGAAACCTTTTGCAAAAAAAGCACAAAAGTGCCATTTATTATTGTTATCATTAAGGCTAATGACAACTATCTATTCATTTAAAAATATTTATTTAGAATCTATTAGAATAAGAAATGGAAGTAGCATCAGACTGGTAGTGAGAAGACTTGGATTCAAATCCTTGTTCTACCTTTTACTAGCTCAGTGTTGTTGGGCAAATCATTTCATCTCTCTGGGTTTCCATTTCCTCATCTGTAAAATGAGATACAAGGTTTTGGAGAGAAATATTATATATGGCACGGTTAAAAAAATTTATTTGGAGCAGCTAAATGGTGGAATGAATAGAGCATTAGCCCTGAAGTCAAGAGGACTTGAGTTTAAATCTGGCCTTAAACACTGACGAACTGTGTGACCCTGGGCAAGTCACTTAACTCTGATTTCCTCAGAAAAAAATTATTTTACTTTGGCAGCTAGGTGATTAAGTAGATAGAGCACTGACGCTTAAAGTAGAAAGGCTATGAATTTAAATCCAGGTTCAGATGTTTTCTAGGTGTGTGACCCTGGGGAAGTCATTTAATCTCTGCCTTAATTTCTTTACCTATAAAATGGCGATTTATTAGCACCTGACTTCCAGGATTGTCCGTGAAGACAGCAACAGCAGTTAACATTTATATAACACCTACTCTGTGCCAATTACTGTGCTAAGCACTTTACAGATATTACCTCATTTGATTCTCACAACAACCCTTCGATGTGGGTGTTTATTAATTGCTCATGGGATTTCATGGAGTGTAAATTCAATATGAGTCAGCAGTGTGAGAAGGAGGACAAAGAAATAACATAATTTGGTTGTTATTGATCAGTCTTTCAATTGTTTCTTGACTCTTTGTGATCCCATATGGGGTTTTCTTGGCAAAGATACTGGAGTAGTTTGCCCTGTCCTTCTCCAGCTCATTTTACAGATGAGGAAACTGAGACTCACAGGAATAAGTGACTTGCCCAGAGTCACATAGCTATTAAGTGCCTGAAGTCAGATTTGAACTTACGTCCTCCTAACATCAGAACTAATGCTGTATTCACTGTGTAATCTGGATGGATGGATGGATGGATGGATTTGGTTTTTTAAAATGACTTCAAAGGCAAGTGCTACAGCTGTTATTATCAGGAAGGACTTCATGGAGAGGTCATTTTGCTTTGGCCTTGAAGAAAGAACATATTTTCAGTAGGCAGTGATGAAAAGATAGAACGTGATAAAAGAGGATTGAATTTGGAATCAGAACATGGAAAGACATTATACCAGATTTAAATGAGACATCTGAGTGTATCTAGTCCAACCTATACCTAAATGAGAATCACCTGCATCACATACCTGACCAATTGTCATCCAGCCTTTGCTTGAAGATGTCTGGTGATGAGGCACCCACTACCTCACAAAGAAGCCCCATTCCACTTCTAAATATCTCTTACTGTTAAAAAAAAAAAAACCAACAACTTTTTTTTCCTTGCATCAAGCCTAAATTTATCTCTGCAAATCATGGCTCCTAATTCTGTCCTCTGGCCCAAGAAGAGCAAATATAGTCCTGTTCCATAGTGAAATCCATCACACACTTGGAGATAGCTATCATTCTTTGTTCCACCCTCAGAGTCTTGTTTTCTCCAAGTTAAACATTCTTAATTCCTTTTCCCTAATAACTAATCACAGGGTGAGATCTCAACATCCTTGGCCATTCTGGCTACTTTTATCTGGACCTTCAAAAGTCGATTAATACTCTTTCTAAAATGTTGCCCCAACATGAATGCAATGTGTGGCAATACAGTGCACGATAACCACATAATGCAAGATTGTATACCATTCTTGCTCTTCTTATGTGCATGCTCTAGAGCATGCACTCCTTAAAGTGTGGCAATATTTGAGATGTTGTCTCTCCATATTGTATACTGAGACTCTGACAACATCTCTGGGAGAATGCAGTTATCCAAGCCCTAATTCCCAGCTCTCCGCCTTCAGCCTCACTACTCACAACAGCTACAAAAACATCTGGCTCTCCTGCTCTCCACCTCCCCCAATTTCAGACTTAAGCATCTGACCCTTTTCTTCCCACAAACCAAGCTTTTCCCATCATTTACAAGGACATCAAAGGTCCCAGTTGTGATGTACCTATTAGTATTTTGGTTATGTATGGAGACCCCAGGACTTCAGGGATAAAGTCTGTCCTCTACCTGATCATGCATGGATGAAAGAGACTCTGCCTTTAAGGTAATTCCAGAGTACACAGGCTGGTTTGTGTCAGGAACTAATTCATAATTTGTTTTTCAGTCTTTTCAGTCATGTCCAAATCTGTGACCTCATTTTGGGTGGTCTTGGCAAAGACATGGAATTGGTTTGCTATTTCCTTCTCCAGCTCATTTTATAGATGAGGAAGCTAAGGCAAATAGGGTGAAGTGACTTGTCCAGGGTCACACAGCTAGTCAGTGTCTGAGGCCAGATTTGAACTCAGGAAGATAAGTCTTCTTGACTCCAGACCTGGCACTCTATTCACTGCACCACCTAGCTGCCCTTACATTTTAAAATTTACAATGCAGCAGCAATATCATTACTAGGTCTATAAGGCAAAAAGATCATGAAAAAGATCCCACATGTACAAAAATATTTATAGCAGCTCTTTTTGCGGTGATCAAAAATTTGAAATTGAAGGGATGCCCATCAATTAAGGAATGACTGAACAAGTTGTGGTATATGAATGCAATGGAATACTATTGTGCTATAAGAAATGATCAGCAGACAAATTTCAGAAAAACCTGGAAAGACTTACGTGAACTGATGCTGAATGAAGTGAGCAGAACCAGGAGAACACTGTACACAGTAACAGCCACAGTGTGCAATGATTGTCTTTGAGAAATTTTAGCTCTTCTGAGTAATAGAATGATCTAAAACAACTCCAAAAGACTCATGATGTAAAATGCCATCCACATCCAGAGAAAGAACTATGGAGTCTGAATGCAGATCAAAGCACACTATTTTCTGTTTTATTCTTTCTTGTGGTTTTTCCCTTTTGTTCAGATTCTTCTTTCATGACATGACCAATGTGGAAGGAAATAAATTCAATATAATTGGATATATATAGCCTCTTATCAGATTGCATACTATCTTGGGGATGAAGGAAGAAAAGGAAGGAGTGAGAAAAAAATTTTGGAATTCAAAATCTCATAAAAGTGAATATTGAAAACTATCTTTACATGTAAAACAATAAAATACTATTAAGGAAAAATAAAAAAAAATAAATCTATAATGCAGGTCACCTTACCCCCAACATCTGTAGTAAAGAAGAAAAGACCAGAGAGTTGGATCAGCCAAGAGCCGTCTTCTCACTCCCTCTTCTCCCAAAGCCCCACTTGCTAAAATCTTTTCTACCCAGCATCTCACTATATTCATAGGATCAAAAGATCAAAATTTGTGGAAAGGACATCAGAGGCCACCTAGTCCAACCCTCTTATTTTACAAAGGAAGAACTAAGGCCAAAGAAGGTTAAGTGACTTACCCAAAGTCACACAGCTATTCAGCATCAGAGATGAGATTTGAACTCATATTCTGTAACTCTGGAGTTGTACCCCATTGTACCATTCTACAAGAAATAATATAACTTCTACTGAGTACCAACATAGAATCATCCAACAGCTTCCCTCCATTTTGGAAATGAAATTCAGAACTCAGTTAATTACATTACAAAATAATATTCTTTGTAAAAAAAAAAAAAAGCTTCTGAGGAAAAGAATTAAAGTAGAACACAAGCTCCTTGAGGGTAGGGATGTTTTCATTTTTGTCTTTATATTGCTCGACACCTAACAGAGTGCCTGGAATTTAGTAGGAGCTCAATAAATGTTCGTTGAATTTGAAAAAAAAAGCATCTTTGTCAAATATCTCTAATAAAGTTCTTCCCTGATGTATGGAGATAACAGTTTTTGAAGGTTATGGGAGAAAAGGGAGAGGTTTCGAGCTCTGGGACATTTTACCAAGATGGAAAGGCATAAAGGTCTTGAATTAAGTTTTCTGTTTGTTTCTTTTTTCATTGTAATTCTTTTTTTTAGTTTTATTTATTTTATTTTTAATTTGTGAAATGAAATGTTTTTCCATACCATAGTATAATAAAAAAAAATTATTGCACATGAAACTGCTAATCTATTATGTATAATTTGCTGTTCCTTTTAAATACACGAAAAAGTGATCATGTAAATTTTGTTTTTTCCTCCCTTCCCCTACTGAAGAGATGGCTACCATGACACAAATATATATGTATATATATGTAAAAATCATTCTACATATACTTCTATTTATCATTTCTTTCTCTGGATGCAGATAGCTTCATTCTTAGTATGTCTTTTGTAGTTAATGTGGGTATTTATAATAGTCAAAATAACTTATTTGCACAAAGTTTTTCTTAAAATAATATTGCTGTTACTGTATACAACATTCTTCTGGTTCTGCTCATTTCCCTCTTCATTATTTCGTGCAAGCCGGTATTCATGTTTCTGTAAGGTCATCAAGCTCATCATTTCTTATAGCGTAGTAGTATTCCATCATAATCATGTACCACAACTTGTTCAGTCATTGTTCTTTGTGAGTTTCAAATGAGATAATATGTAATCTACTTTTTGTTATATAAATTTTAGTTATCTTATTATACCTATTATTCTTTATAGTTGTATTCCTAGAACTCAGCAGGGTACTTGGAACATAGTAGGTCCATGACAAATACTTGATGTTTAATAGATTACCTTTCCAATCTTATGTTCTGCTACCCTCCATGTATTCTATGATCTGACTGTGCTATCCCATTTCCTCCTCCTGTTAAAATACATTGCGGCACCCATCTACAGGCTTTTACACTGGTTATTTCTTGTATTTGAAATGTGCTTCTTCTCACTCTTTGATATACAATAGCTGTCTTCTTTTAGATTAGCTCAAATGCTGCTTCTTCCAAGAGGCTTTTTCCGCTACCATCTCCACAGTTTGTTCTCCCACCCCCTCTAAGGCACTGGTGCTCCCCTCTAAGATTACCTTTAATCTCTATATTCATACATACTAAATAGTAACTGTTTCTCTTTTACCCAGGAACCGTGAGTGTCTTCTCCTCCCAGTTTAAGCTTTTGGTTATTTTTTTCTTTTATTAAAAGGGGTCATCCCTTGAGTTGACTACTTAAAGAGGCTTATTCATTGAATGGATGTATCTCACCCAAAGTAAGAATCTGATAAGACCTTAGCCTAAAATGGCCAAGGTTCCACATTGCATCCTGATGAATATCAGGCCACTGGACCCAGATGGCTCAGGAGGAGAAAGTGAGGTTGGTGACCTTGCACAGCCCTCCCTCACGCAAATCAAAGTCAGCTACAAGTCATATCATCATCATGATGTCATGGTCCTCTTTGAGAGCAAAGGACAAACACAACAAAGAGAGCTGCTCTAAACATTTTAGAACATATAGGTTCTTTTCCTTTTTCCCTACTCATCTTTGGAAATAGGCCTAGTAGTGGTATTAAGTTTTAAAAAGAAAAAAAGAAAAGTAAATGTTTATAACTCTCTTCCCACCCCTGGACAACATATCCTTAAATTCCATTTTAATTGGAACAGAAGACAAACAAAAGCAAGGAGCATTTAATCTATTTCAGATCTATTTCAAAATTAATGCTTCTCCTAAAAGGTGACTGCAGCAATCTGAAAACTTATAGTACGAGTATTTAGTCTAGGTCATTTAAATTTTTTCCCTCTTGGCCTCTCTTTTCCTCCCAAATTCCCTTCTCTTTCCTGTTCTGCTCCCCTTTCCATCCCTTCCCTACCCCTAATAGGCTCTTATACTCAGAGTTAGAAGGGACCTTAGTGCTCACTCCACCCACCCACCACCCACCTTCACCTTCCCCCTCTTATTTTACACTTAAGAATAAAAGGACTTCAGTTATCCCTTCCACCACGCAACATTCCCCCTCAAGGATTTGATATATCTCAAGTCAGCATAAAAAATAAATGAGAATTTGGGGGGACTTTTGCTGAAGTTGCAGATGCTATGTAAAAGCCAATAAATGACAGAGAGAAAGTTCAGAAACTCAGAAATGCATAAAATATGTATAGTATTATATAATATCAACACATTTTATCTTTTAATGCCATAATTATTCAGACTTCTTTTCCGTATGAAGGGAGGTCCAAAAAATTTTTACATGAATTTTCCAGATTGGAGGATGAAGGGCAGCTGCGGATCCCTAACCCCTATGATATGGAAGAAATAACTGTAGAGCTGTGACTTCTTTGGTACAAATGAGAAAACTTCTATGAGTTAAAGTTTCAGCATCTTCTCCACAACATATAGTCTTAGAAGGCTATGGGATTGAGAGTTTAAGTGATTTGCCCAGTGTGTCAGAGGCAGTACTTTAACTGAGGTCTTCCTGTTTCCAAGACTGACTCTCTATCCATTATGGAATGTGGTCACAGATTAAGAAACCAGGGTAAATGACCTGCCAGAAGTCAGACAGATAGGTAGAATTTGAACTCGGGTCCTCTGACTCCAAATTCAGTGCTCTTACCATTCTACTATTTTTTTTTTGGCAGCAGTTGGGGTTAAGTGACTTATTCAGGGTCACATAGCTAGTAAAGTATCTGAGGCTGGATTTGAGTCAGGTCCTCCTGACTCCAGAGACAGTGCTCTATCCAGTCTAACCCCTCGCTGTCCTTCTGCCACATTTCTTCTTTCCTTTCCCTCCCCTTTTCTTAACTTCTTCATTGTATTTGAGTTCTTATCTTCAGTTTAGGAAATTGTCTTCCCTGTACTTGGTATCTTGTTCTTTTTCTCAACCTTATCCCTCGATAAGGGGACCCATTTTGCTTTTTTTGGGCCATGACCCTCTAGCCACTGCACGCATTCCTGAGCAGAACGGGAACATTATGGCTACATCTTCCGACCCAATATACTCAAACGCTTTCCCTAGACATTTTGTGATGATATTCTTTAACAAGGACAACAACAAGTTTTACTGAAGTCTTTCTTGCCCACCCTATTGCTACTAAAAACTCCCTTGTAACAAGTAAAGGAACACGCAATTTGAAACCAAGCAAAATCAACTGACGGGAAATAATGAATTTAACAGCATAGGCAACACTCCCCACATGGGATCGTTATTTCTTTCCCAAGAGGAAGTGTGTTTCATCCTCCCTATGGCAGAGATCAGTGATTAACAGCTAATCCTCCTTCAGCCAAAGCAGCTTTGATGTCTCTTCTCCACAGCAGCTCATGGCATGAAGGCAAGGCAGTGATAAATGTATCTGCTCCCTTCCTAGAATTGCTTCTGTTTCCTATTGGAGAGGCATTGTGATACATTGGCTAGAACACTATCAGGTCTGAATGTCACAGGAGCTTCATGCCAGAGACAGAGTGACTTTCTCTTACCAAGAGAGCCTGCTCCTGACCCAGGTTGGTATGGTCTGAGGTCCTAAAATAAGGAAGCAAAAAGGCAGAGATTTTCAACAACTTTTCCTCCCATTCCTCTTTCTCCTCCTTTCCCTTCTCCTCCACATTGAATTGTATATTCTAGCTGAAGATGTCAGTCAACAATACAAAATTAAATAGTTTATGAGATTTTGAACATTTCATTTTCTAATTTTTCGTTGTACTAAATTCTGAGGGGATAACCACCAAAAGAAAAACAACGTAAAGGTCATTTTACAGAAGAGGAAACTGAGGCTTGGAGAATTAAGTGATACACCCAAAGTCATAGAGGTGGGAATGTCCCTTTGTCAGAAGCATAATCTGAACCCAGATCCTCGAACTTCAGAGACCATCCTTCTTCCATCCTACCACACTGACTTCCAGTTCAGAAAAATCCACCAGCAATGGAGTATCTGCCACTATCTCCTTGAATTAATTTATACTTTCTGCCCTTGACAAATAATAATAAAGCTATGTTACATGAATGATTCCTCTGTAATGCTTAGATAAGAACAAGGGAAGGATAATACAGAAGCAGTGGGAAGTAACAAGATTATCTAACAAATGGGGAGGATGAGTCTTTTTGAAAATATGATCACTACCGGCCAACTCCCCACCTCCTCTACAATGAGCATTTCTCCTATCTTTGGCAGAAGACATCCATCTTGCTCTGGAAGGCCAAGGCCAACTGAGAAGGACAAATCCCTGCTTAGGGAATACTTGCCAGGTACAAGAACACAGCCGTATGCTTGACTAAACCCAGCTTTTGACTGAGAAGTACAGAGGCAGCAGAAAATTTTTATCAATTGGGTTGCTTACCAAGGTCTGTGGCAAGATTTCAAATCTGGCATCTTCTGAAACAAGAGAGTAAGCCTTGTTGCTAAATATTTTGATCACCGTGCCATCTGGAGGTCTGAGTAACTCCAAGCCTGGTGCTCAGACTTTCTCCCATAGGAGGCTGACTGCTGTCTTTTCACAGAAAAATAACTGATGGGTTGTATTACTGGCCTACCTGGAAGGTTTTATTAGCAAAAAAAAGGTCCACGATTAAGATAAAATTTGTAAAATTTTACTCTCATACTGCTGGACTCTGCTTTTCCTCTCCTTTAGGTGTCTTCATTCCATCTTTTTCCTGCTTTCAAGGGATCTCAAGCAATCACTTGTTTTGTTGTGGTTCGGTCTTTCCAGGTGAGTCTGACCCTTCCTGACTCCATTTGGGGTTTTCTTGGCAGAGATACAAGACAGATTTGTCATTTCCTTCTGCAGGTTGTTTTATAGATGAGGAAACTGAAGCAAACAGGGTTAAGTGATTTGCCTAGGGTCACACAGCTAATAAGTCTCTGAGGACAAATTTGAACTCAGGTCTTCCTGACTCCAGGCATAGCACAGAGGATAGATCACAGCTGCCATTCATTCGTTTGTCCCTAAGTAAATTAAAGTCGTATGACCAATCAAGGAATGAACAAGCATTTATTAAGTACCTAATGTGTTCCAGTCACTGTTAGGAATTGGGGATCCTGCCCTCTAGGGGTTTATACTCTCTTAGGAGAGTAAGTCATATCTGGGTTAGGCACTGGCAACTTAAGTTCAGGGGCAGTACAGGAAGGTCCCCAAATTCCTTGATGGTATCAGATCCTTTTGTGGCCCTTCAAGCCCAAAAGAATCACAGGATCATAGAAGGAGAAAACTGGAAGGGCCCTTGAGGTTTGTTAGTCTAACACTCTCATTTTTACAGATGAGAAAATTAAGAGTGATGGAGATTAAGTGACTTACCCAAGGTCACAGCGGGACTAAATGACAGAGAAGTTGCTGATTTGAATTCAGGTCTTCGGGGTTCACATGCAATACTCTAACATGATGCTTTTCTAGATACCTTCACTACCTTCCTCAAAGATACATTTTAAATCTAATTGTTAAAGAAAAGACTGTATTCCTATTCAAGGAATCTACGATCATGTTGCAGGTAACTCCCTCCAATGGTACAGATTGCCACCCATTGCCACCCATCCATTTCTGACCATTTTGTGGAAAGCATGTTCACAGATATCCCTCTCCCCCTGCCTGCTAGAGACACTGCCCTAATTCCCTTGATATTCAGAGCTATCAATTCGCCTTCATCCTCTGTGTTACTGGCCCATCTTGTTTTTCTTTTAGGTTATACCTATCCAAAAATTAATTCAAGGCATCAGTAAAAAATATCTATATCTATCTATCTCTCTATATCTATATCTATCTATCTATATCTATATCTATATCTATATCTATATATATATCAGATCTGGAATTAGGAGACTAGGGAAATAGTCTGACCTCTTCTAGTAGTGACGTGATCAATGCATAATGAGCTGGGTCACAAATGAGAAGATCCAAGTTCAAATTCGGACTTGAATACTTCCTAGCTGTGACCCTGGGTAAACCATATAACCTCCATCTGCCTCAGTTTCTTTGAATGTAAAAAGGAATAATAATAGCACCTGTCTACCAGAATTGTTGCAAAGACCAAATGAGATAATGATACTTGTAAAGTGCTTAGCACATAGTAGGTGTTTTATAAATATTCCCTCTCTTCTCTTCTATAGACTGGCTGTGTGACCTTGGATTAATCATTTAATCCTTAAACATCACTTTTCTCATTTATAAAATAGGAGAAGGAAGAACTCGATGATTTCTGTGGTCTCTTCCAGTTCTCTGACCGGGTAGGACTATTCGAAATCAATCAATAAATGTTCATCATATGCCCATCACGTGCTGTGCTAGGTTCTGGGAATCCCAAGGTGAGAGTGAAACATCCCTATTGTGTTTGGCATTCAAAGCCCTTCTAACCTAGACCCCTTCGACCTCCCTGGTCTTCTTATACCTTATTCCCCTACTCTACGATCCAATGCCCCTGGCCCCCTGGCTGTATCGTGCTACCTCTCAGCTCTGGGCATTTTCACTGGCTGTCCCCTACACCTGGAATGGTCTCTGTCTTCATCTCTGCCTCCTGACTTCCCTAGCTTCCTTCAGGTCCTATCTTTTGGAGAGAAGTCACTCCTAAATCCTTTTTATCCTAGTGCTTTTCTTTTAATTTTTTTATTTTTTTTATTTATCTGTTATATAGCTTTCTGAACATATTTGTTTGTAATTGTCTCTCCCATTAGACTGTAAGCTCATTGAGAGTAAGAACTATCCTTTGCTTCTTTTTGTATGCCCACTATTTAGAACAGTGTTGGGCACATAGTAGGCATTTTAAATAATATATATTTATTTTTCTGGGAGGCAAAGGAATTAAGCAAGTAGTCCAGGATCACATAGCTAGTAAGTGTCTAAGGCCTGATTTGAACTCAGATCCTCTGTTCTATCCACTGTGTCACATAGGTAGACTTTTAATAAATGTTTATTGATTGACAGCTAGATACATATACATACAAACACAATAGATTGTAAGGTCCTCAAGGATAGGCAGGGATAAACATTTATTCAAACCTAGAAATATGTTAATTTAGAAAGGCCAAGATCTCCCACTGCATCCTGGGCTATCACCAGTTGACTTTTATCTTGCCATTGGATTTTGATGACAATGGATGAGAAAGTAAAGCTGATGACTCTGTGCACCTCTGTCCCAAGACATGACATGATGTCACTGGTCCTCTTTGACAACAAACAACAATGATTTTTTAAAAATTTTTCTCCTTAATAGTATTTTTTTCCAATTACATGTAAACATAATTTTCAACATTCATTTTTGTAAAATTTTGAGTTCCAAGTTTTTCTCCCTCTTTTCCTTCCTTTCTCCCTCCCCAAGACAACAAGCCATCTGATATAGGATAGACACGTACAAATGTCTATTTCCTTATTGGTCATGTTGTGAAAGAAGAATCAGAACAAAAGGGAAAAAAAGGAGAAAGAAAAAACAAACAAAAAAGAGAAAATAGTATGCTTTGATCTGCTTTCAGACTCCATAGTTCTTTCTCTGGATGTGGTTACATTTTTTTATCACAAGTCTTTTGGAACTGTCTTGGATCACTGTAGTGCTGAGAAGAGCTAAGTCTATCATGGTTAATCATCACACAATGTTGTTGCTGCTGTGTACAATGCTCCCCTGGTTCTGTTCACTCACTCAGCATCTTTCCAGGTTTTTCTGAAAGCTACCTGTTCATCATTTTTTATAGCACAATAGTGTTCTATTACATTCTTGTACCACAACTTGTTCAGTCATTCCCCAGTTGGTGGGTGTCCTCTCAGTTTCCAGTTTTTTGCCACCACAAAAAGAGCTGCTGTTAATGTTTTTGAATATGTGGGTCATTTTCCGTTTTTATGATATCTTAGGGATACAGACCTAGAAAACCTATTGCTGGGTCACATTTTTACAGACATTTGACCATAGTTCCAAATTGCTTTCCAGAGTGACTGCATCAGTTCACAACTCCACCAGCAATGCAACTGTGCTCCAATTTTCTCACATCTTCTCTAACATTTTTCATTTTCCTTTTCTGTCATTTCAGCCAACCTGATAAGTGTGAGGTGGTACCTCAGAGAACAACAAACATTTGTTAAGCATCTTCTATCTGCCAGGCACTGTGCCAAGCATTAGGAATACAAAGAAAGGCAAACAGATAATTCAAGAAATTCACAGTCTAATAGCCAGACAATATGCAAATAGCTATATGTGGAGAAACTATATACAGAATAAATTAGAGATAATCAGCAGTGGGAAGGCATTAGAATTAAAGATGTCCCAAAAATCTTTGTGCAGTTTTAAGGTTTTTTTTTCCTTATTAACTTTTTTCAAATTCAATTTTATTTTTATTTTCAGTTCCAAATTCTTCTCCTTCCTCTGGTCCCCCTCTACCCCATTTAGAAAGGCAAGAATTACAATATCATTATATATGTGAAGTCATGTAAAACATGTCATTTTCTGGAAAAAAAGAAAAAGAGGAAAAAATATAGTTCAATCTGCACTCTGAGTCTATCAGTTCTCTTTCTGGAGGTGGATAGCACTTTTTATCATGATACCTTTGGAATCCTGGTGAATCATTATATTGATCAATTACTAAGTCTTTTGCAGTTGATTATCCTTAAAATAGGTGACACAGTGGATAGAATACCCAGCTTGGGCTCAGGAATCTTCCTTAGTTCAAGTCTGGTCTCAGACACTTTTTAACTGTGTGATCTCGGGCAGGTCACTCAACTCTGTTTGCTCAGTTTCTTCATCTATAAAATGAGCTAGAGAAGGAAATGGCAAACCATTCCAGTATTTTTGCCAGAAAAACCCCAAATGGGTGATAAAGAGTCAGATCCTACTGAAACAACCGAACAACAACATCCTTACAACGTTGCTGTTACTGTATAGGCTGTTCTCCAGCTTCTGCTCATCTCACGCAGCATTAGTTCATACAAATCCTCCCAGGTTTTCCTGAAATTATCCCCTTGATCATTTCACATAGCACCTTAGTATTCCATCCCATTCATGTGCCCCACAATTTTAAGATATTAAACCTAACCAAATGTAGTTACACTGCCAGATAAGGAAACTCTCTCTCCTAATGCAAAGTGGTTCTTCTGTAACTTACAGTCTCAAAGAGTTCCCTAGAGAAATGAGAGGTTAAGTGACTTGTTCTGGGTCACATAGCTACTCCTGAAGAAAAAAAAAATGTGAATACTGTACTCAGCATTTTAGGCACAAGTCTGCCAAAAATGATATTATTTATTCTAACATGAAAAATATCCAAGTATTTCTACTTTCCAGATCTCTGAAATAATTCAGTATAGATGACTACCTACTCTTTCTGTGACAGAGAAAGACAGAGAGAGAGAGAAATATCTGAACTGGTATAGTTCTCCCACATCCCTTGATATGTCTTTCTCTACTCCAAGACAATTTGAGATATTGATAGGGATTGTGAAGAAAAAAAATCTCAATATGTAAAAAATACAGTTGGTGGTGGGGGGTCAACATTTCAGAACAGTAGTCCCTACTCAGTTCCTTCTTGGACCACTCTCCTCGAGGATTGGAAACGGTTTCTTCCCTTACCAATATCTTGACCTTGAATGAAAAACAGAACTCTACCCTTTGGTGAATCGCAGCAGGAGTCACTTCTGGTGAGTTAAGTTTGGGAGACAATGATTTTATCTAGACCTGGGGTTAAGTTTGGTGATCATCCCTAGTCCATTTCCCTTTCAGAAGAAGAAGAAGAAAGAGGAGGAGGAGGAGGAAGAGGAGGAGGAGGAGAAGGAAAAGAAGGAGAAGGAGAAAAAGAAGGAGGAAAAGAGTTAGAAGAAGAAAAAGAAGAATTAGAAGAAGAAGAAGGAGAAGGAGGAGAAGAAGAAGAAGAAGAAGAAGAAGGAGGAGGAGAAGAAGAAGAAGGAGAAGAAGGAGAAGGAGGAGAAGAAGAAGAAGAAGAAGAAGAAGAAGAAGAAGAAGAAGAAGAAGAAGAAGGAGAAGGAGAAGGAAAAGGAGGAGAAGGAGAAGGAGGAGGAGAAGAAGGAGAAGGAGAAGAAGAAGAAGGAGAAGAAGAAGGAGAAGAAGGAGAAGGAGAAGGAAAAGGAGGAGAAGAAGAAGGAGGAGGAGAAGAAGAAGAGGAAGAAGAAGAAGAAGGAGAAGAAGAAGGAGGAGAAGAAGGAGAAGGAGAAGGAGAAGGAGGAGGGGGAAGAAGGGAGGCAGGGAGGAGGAAGAGAAGAAGAAGAAGCTTTTGTTTTATCACTTTTTTAAAAAAGGAAAAGTCTGGTAAAGGTCTTGGACTGGAGAAAATGTTACAGCTTAATATTTTTGATCAAACTAAAAAGGTTTTAACATACTTCCACACTAGCATGTGTCAGAGACTTGACCCGAGGTCTGCTTCCCCTATGCCACACTGCCTGTTGGCACATACAAGATAACTTGGTGGGGTAGGACAGTCAGAAGGGATGGCACCAACAGGCTTAGGGAATCAGGAAAGGCTCTATGGAGAAGGGAATATTGGAGCTGAGCCTGGAAAGACTAGAAGTACATGTTCAAGAATTTCTTACTGACAGAAGTGGCCATCAAAAGTCTGGAGAACACTGGCCTTCACAAGGGAATTCCTCCATCCGTGTGGCTTTTCCTTTGTGAGCAATGAGGCTGAACTCCTCTGAATTACTACAATCACTGCTATTTGTGACTTTTAGTTGTCTTTTTTGCTATTGTTTGGTCATTTCTCAGTCATGTCTCACTTTTCATGACCCCATTTGGAATTTTCTTGGCAAAGATGATGGAGTGGTTTACTATTTCCTTCTCCAGTTCGTTGTACAGATAAGGAAACTGAGGCAAAGAGAGTTAAGTGACTTGCCCAAGGTCACACATCTAGGAAGTGTCTGAGACCAGAATTGAGTTCAGGTCTTCCTGACTCCAGGGCGGGTGCTTTATCCACTGCACAACCTAACTGCTTGTATTTAATAAGGCAAGTCATTAAGAAAATGGCACTTGATTTGTTGAAATCTATTTTACCATCATCTTTTAAAGAATATTTCTATTCTGTAGGTAGTACTAAATTTTTCTCTTCATCAAGTACCGAAGGATCTTATGCTGTAACCAGAAACTCTCAGAATTTCCAGCAATCTGAGCCTAGACAATAACATGAATGCATCTTTGTCTTTTTCAGACACATCTCATAAAAGTAAGCTGAGGGTTGACTATACCAGAAATGTTTCCATAATATTCTGGGGTTTTCTTAAAAAATGTAGACCCATAAGGTTGGAACTGGTTTCTAAAAATCATTAAGATTAATCCCCAGCTGCAAGGAAGTCTTCACCTTTTACCCAGAAAGAGTAGGTAGCCATCTACACTGAATTATTTCAGAGATCTGGGAAGCTATCCTGACCTCCAAATTACCTTTCCCTTCCCAACTCTATGATTCCTAGAATTCACAGTTAGAGATTAATTTGTTTGATTAAAAAGGCATCAACAAGTAATCTCCAAGTATAAAAACACTAAGCCTTTTCGGTCCTTTAAACCTTTGTGTGACTTAATTTATGAAGTTCTTTTCTAAGAGCAGGTTTCAACAGGGATACAAGGGGGTTAACGCCAAAGGCCTTTAGTGTAGAAAAGATTGCCATAAAAGATAGAGGCTTCTAAATATAGTTCTCAGAGGCTACCTGAGGACAAATTTCAACACTGATTTAAGATAAGCCCTGCAAATATTAATTCATTGTTCTTTTTCATGTTATCATGGGGCTCTTTCTAGTTTCTCATTCAAAATCATATTTTATCCCTTACTACTTTGTCTTTCTCATCTTTGTTTCTCATCTCATCCCTATGAGAGTTGGGGAAGCTGTGCATCATAGAAAGTAAAGCTTGGACTTGGGTGTTGGGAAGGTTTGAGTTCAAATTCTGCCTTAGATACTTATTAGATGTGTGACCTTCATCAAGTTACTTAGCAGATATTTATTAAGAACTGACTATGTGTCAGGCACTGTGCTAAGCCCCGGGGATACAAAGAAGGCAAAAGACAGTCCTTGTCCTGAGAGCTCACAGTCTAAAAGAGAAACATGAAGCAAATAGCTATGTACCAACAAAATATATACAGGATAAATTAGAACTTATCTGCAGAGGGAAAATACTAGAATTAAGAGAGATGAGAAAAAGCTTCCTATAGAAAATGGGATTTTAGCTGGGACTTGAAAGAAACCAGGGATTTAAGGGATAGCATTCCAAGGATAGGGGACAGCTAGGGAAAATGTCTGCAGTGTTCTCGGAATTGCAAGGAGGTCAGTGTCACTGGATTGAAGAGTATGTAAGTGGAGGGAGAAGGGTTTAAAGGGTAAGAATAATGGGGGGCATTAGTTTTATAGTGTGTGTGTGTGTGTGTGTGTGTGCATTTATAAACATTAAAGCTGCTATATAAAAGTGAACGGTTTTCAGCATGGCTTCCTATCCCAGTGGTAAGGAGAGTCACATATCTATGTGACCTTGGTTACTTGACCTCTCTTGGTCAAGTTACTTGGCCCTAATTTCCTCATCTATAAAATAAGTATAATAATATTTATCCTACATATCTCCCAGGGTTGTTGCAATGAATGACTAAAGTTAATGCATGTTTTTAGTGTTCCCTCATGTTCAAGTCTTTGTGACCTCATTTGGGGATTTCTTGACAAAGATACTAGGGTAGTTTGCTATTTTCTTTGCCAGCTCATTTTTACAGATGAGGAAACTGAAGCAAACAGGGTTAGGTAACTTGTCCAGGGTCATATAGCTAGTAAGTGTCTGAGGCTGGATTTGAACTTGCAAAGATGAGACTTCCTGACTCCAGTCTGGTACTCTCCACTGCACCACCTAACTTCCCATGTATTGCATGCTATGTAAATTGTCATGTAGCATAGTACTATCATATGTCTTTTATTAGTGAAACCCTCTTTGTGAAACAGAAATTGTGGCACCAACCTCACAGGGCTATTATGAGGATCAAATGATTGCAACTTGCCCCATTAGGTTTTTGATACATTGCAAATCAGCATAAGAAATTAAATGAGATTTTTTTGGGGGGAGTTTTGCAGAAACCACAGATAACATGCAAAGGCCAGAAGACAACACAGAAAATGTTCAGAAACTCAAAAATGCATAAAATATATGTACAATATTATATAATATCAATATATATTTATCCTTTGATACCATAATGATCCAGACTTCTCTGGTGTGAAGGGAAGGTTAAAAAATTTTATACAGATGTTCCAGATCACAGGAGACACTATACCTCTAACCCCCATGATGTAGAAGGGATAACTACATATAGTACACATAGCACATATAATACTAAGCATATAGTACACATAGTGCTTTGCAAAAACTAAAGCATTACATAAATCCTGGTTCTTATTACTACTTACTTACTACTACCAGTACCACTACCACCACTATTACTACCACCACCACCACCACCACCACCACCACTACTACTACCACTACTACTACTACTACTGTTACACGTACCACTACCACTACCACTGCCAACACCACTATTACTACTACTACTACTACCACTACTACTACTACTATTACTGCTGCTGCTACTACTACTACAGCTACTACTACTGCTACTGAGGAAATGGAGGTACAGAGAGAATGCAGTATTTGTCCAAGGATGAGGATATCTGATATCTGATTTGTCATTAAGGCTGCTTAAGATTTCCTGACTCAACCTCTGGGCACTTGCCAGACTGGGAAGATAATTTGTTGGTGAATGACGAAATATTAAAGTTACTGAAAATATGAGTTGTGTTCATTAGCTCAATTGCTCACACTAGGTTCGCTTCTCTTTTTCCTGCATGAGTTTGTATCTTTGTTTCTGACACGAGGGTGGTAGGTGGTGATCCTATACCCCATAACCTCATTATTTCTTTTTTTTTCCAATCCTGGAGCTCATTCATATCCTATTTCAGTCTGAGGTGCTAGTACTTGTTTTCTAAATTCCTACTTCCCCCTCTAGCCTTAGGGAAGGACACATTCTTGGGAAATTGTTCCAGAAAATAGTACACAATCTTCCTCAGGTTTTTTTTTTTTTAAGGGTTTCCTGTTCTGTACTGTAGGAAGTTAAACATAGGAGAATAAAATAACAAAGGGAAAAAATTTCAGCTTCATAGAAGTCAATCAGTAAATCTTGGTTGCCCGCACTAATATATTGAGAACTGGGACTTAATGAGGCATTTTTGGACCTGGAATGAAGCAGTTCCCATCTGAATCTTCTTTGAGGCACTGTTTAGCTATGTTATCACTGGCAAATTACTTGATCCCTTAGGTCCTCAGTTTCCTCATCTAGAAAATGAGGATTAATTATACTTGTGCGACCTAATTTATGGTGTTATTGTGAGGGAGGGCACTTATGCTTTTTTATAACTGTGAGTATAGTGAAAAGAGCATCTTTGTGGAGCCTGAGCTAAAATACTTCCTCTGATATATGCGTCCTCCCTAGGTGACCTTTGACAAGTCACCTCATCTGTAAAATTAGAGGCTCTGAGGTTCCAATCTACGTGGATAATCTGATTTTTCTTTCTTAGTTTATCGTCTGCTCTGTCCCTCCCCCACAGCTGTTACCTGTTTCCCCTTCTTTTTCTCCCTCCTCCCATTGTCAGGCCAGTCCAACTCTTATGACCTAACTTAGTCTCCTTTTACTTTTTAGGTGGCTATCTCCGGGAAGCTAGGTGGCAGAGTGATAGAGTGCAGGCCCTGGAGTCGGGAATCTACCTGAGTTCAAATCTGACCTCAGACATTTACTATCTGTGTTATCCTAGCAAAGAACCTTGACCCATTTACCTCAGTCACTTCATCTGTAAAATGAGCTGGAGAAAGAAAAGGCAAATATTTGCCAAGAAAATCCCAAATGGGATCACCAAGGGTCAGACATGACTGAACAATAGAATCTCTGGAGTCCTCCTCCTCCTTTCTCCGATACCAGGATGCTTCCCTGTTTTTTCTCCCTGACAAAAGCAGGAGTTCTTGACTATTTTTGCTTCACGGAACTCTTTGGTAATGCTGTGGACCCCTTCTAAGAATGTTTTTCTAAATGAATAAAATAAAATATATATGATTTCAGAGGAAACAGATTATATTGAAAATCAGTTATCAAAATATTTTTTTAAACAAGCTCATTGATCCCAGGTGAAGAAGCCCTCCCAGAGCCCCAGCCCAGGGCAGGAGTTAAAGGAAACCAAGAGACCCAAGCAGAAGCGATTTACATTTCAGATGGTCTTCCAAACTCAGGGTCTGAGTATTAAGTGTCCACCTGATTCACAGAAGGGTCATCCTGGGCCATATTCCCCAGTCTCAGGAGCTAACTCACTTTAAACTTAGATGCTAATGCTAACTTAAGCCAATAGATCTGTCTTATGCACAGGAAAAAAAAAAGTGAGAAGACAAATCCAGAACTCTAAATAGGTCTGTGAGATCTCAGAGAAGCTCCTTTCCTTTGCCAAATCTTGGTATTTCTACTTATATAAATTGAGCTTGACTTTTGCAAAGTATTCTTAGGGAGCCATGCGTGAAAGGCATTAAGCCACAAGGGTGAAATGCATGAGCAAATGGCTTGGCTAACTGATAAAGAACAGCACCCTGACCCCTGAAAGAAAGGGCCAAATGAAGGAAGGAAAATGGAACTCATTTTTCAAAATATGATTTTATAAAATACAATTTAGGTAAATTCAGTTAGCACTTTTTTAATCTACTTGTGTATATTTAGGCCAGACCAGTCATTTCGTTGGTATACAAAGCTACCGGTAAAGCACTCTCTCTAGTAACACAGCTGGGCAGTTTCTCTGCAATTCATAGAGTATGAGAGTTTCCTAAAGCATTGAGAGGTGAAGTGACTTGTTGAGGGGATCACATAGCCAGTGTGTGTCAGAGAAGGAATTTGGACCCAGCTTTTCCTAGCTTTGAAGCTAGATAAGTTACATAATCCACCAAGATTTATTGTGTATTGTACATCAGGTATTGTACTGAGCACTTCAGGTCATAAAATAAAGAGAATCAGTCACTGTTGTCATGGAGTCTACATTCCAATGGAGGAGACAGCTGGTAAATAAACAGGTACATACACGAAGCATACAGGGTGCTCCAAAGTCTTAATACAACCTGAAGTTTTAATAGTCTTTTAAAGCTTTCATGGTGTTCAATCCTTTTTCAGTCAGGTCCAACTCTTTGTGATTCCATTTGGGGTTTTCTTTGCAGTGATATGGGACTGGTTTGCTGTTTCCTTCTCCAGCTCATTTGACAGATGAGGAAATTGAGGCAGAGTTAAGTGACTTGCCTAAGGTCACACAGCTAGTAAGTGTCTGAAGTCAGACTCATCTTCCTGATCCCAGACTCTGTACTCTAGCTGCTCCTAAGCTTTAATAGAGATAATAGATGGAGGGGAACCTTGGAGGAGAAGGCTTTAACAGAATGTGTGTACCAGGAAAGAGATTTTGTAGAAGTTGACATTTCAGAGAGACAGAGGATAGATTGAAAGTCAGATAGATAGATGATAGAGATGATGAAAAGGAAGGAAGGAAGGAAAGAAAGAAAGAAAGAAAGAAAGAAAGAAGAAGAAAGAAAGAAAGAAAAGAAAGAAAGAAAGAAAGAAAGAAAGAAAGAAAAGAAAGAAGAAAGAAAGAAAAGAAAGAAAGAAAGAAAGAAAGAAAGAAAGAAGGAAAGGAAGGAAGGAAGGAAGGAAGGAAGGAAGGAAGGAAGAAAGAAAGAAAGAAAGAAAGAAAGAAAGGAAGGAAGGAAGGAAGGAAGGAAGGAAGGAAGGAAGGAAGAAAGAAAGAAAGAAAGAAAGAAAGAAAGAAAGAAAGAAAGAAAGAAAGAAAAGAAAGAAAGAAAGAAAGAAAGAAAGAAAGAAAGAAAGAAAGGAAAGAAAGAAAGAAAAGTGGAAGGAAGGACAGACTTTTCTCCTTGACTAATGAGCTTTTTCATGTGCAGAATAAAACCATCCCAACAAAACTGACTGACACCCTTCCATTATATCAAGCATGGACCCTTCCTTCTTGATTCATTTTTGTAGTAAGCTATATCTACATGAGGGATGGAAGGTAGGAGGGAAAAGGAGAATATGGGTAAGCTATCAGGCATACCTGTAATGTGGTTCAAATGTTTCCTTACAAGGAAGAATTTTGTCCTTTGTCACACAATGTTAAGTATTTCTTGTCGTGTTTCCTGCTTCAAATAATATTGAGCTTCTTTTGAGTAGGTGGCAGTGGAGGGAGTAGGGATTGGAAAGGTGAAGTTGGGAAAGGAGACTGGAGAAGTGGAGAAAACTGCAGACTGCTCTTTATTTCCCTTCTAAAGCAGCATGATCTAGTTCTACCAGCCGGGGACTGTCACTGGGTCTTCATTTCAAGCTCCAACTCTTGCTACCGCTTAGCTATATGACTTTGGGCAAAGTAACATAATCACCTGTGATTCAATTTCCCCCTCGGTAAAGGCAGTGGGAAAACACAGCAAAAGTCCTTGAAGAACTGTTAGGTCTGCCTTTCTGCCCCTCAGACACAATTGTCTAAAGTAGAGCGAGCACTGGGATTTCAAGTCGGAGGACCCAGTTCCCATCCTCCTTTGCCACTTACTACCTTAGGCAAGTCCCTTAACCTCTCTGGGCCTCAGTTTTCTATGTAAAATGAAGGTACTGCATTAAATGATTTCTGAGGTTCTATGACCGATTCCAAATAAAAGAATATGAATTCAAAGAATGAAGGAAGGAAGGTAAAAGGGAAAGAGAGAAGGAAGGAAGCAAGGAAGGAAGGAAGGGAGGGAGGAAGGAAGGAAGGAAGGAAGGAAGGAAGGAAGGAAGGAAGGAATGGGAGGGAGGGAGGGGAAGGGAAGGAGGAGGAAGGAAGGATTTTATTTCTGTTACAAATGAGGGCTTCTACAGGGATAAATTGCTGAATACTGATAGAAGTGCAAAAAAAATTAGCAAGTATTACATCAAGTGCCTACTGACACACTGTGTCAAGCATTGGAAATGTTAGTAAAAGAATGAAACAAGCTCCACTCTCAAGTAGCTCACATTCTAATGGGGGAAGACAAGTCCATATAGAAATATACACAGCTTAAATATAAAGCAAATAAATGCAAACATATGCAAAATTGTTACCCAACAGTTGCCAGTCTGCTTTGGTCAAGGGAATTTCCATTAAGGAGTTGTTCGCACAAATAAATCACAAATCTTGAGGAAAAACACATAGTAAGTATGAGCAAATAAATATATTATACCCCCAGATTCAAAACATCTATGATTTCTCAGTGTAGGGTATAGAGTTTGACTTAATATAGGCTTAGAACTACGAAGGAGGAAGAAAGAAATGTGCATTCTGGAAAACTGTCCTCTGGGCTTCCTTTTATAGAAAGGGTCCATTTTTTAAAGATTTTTTTGATTATTCATGTATAATGATTGTTTACCATCTTGGGGAGGGTGGGAGTGGAGATAGAATTTGGAACTCGAAACTTTTTTAAAAAAATATTTAAAATTATTTTAAACATGTAATTGAAGAAAAATAAAATATTACATATATTTTTTTAAAAAAGCTTTTATTTGTGACGAGAAATTTGGCTCAGAAATTGCTGCCATTGTTACAAAAAGAAATTCCATGATAGGAAACAAAATCTGGCTCAGACTTCTTGCCACTACCATGATAAGAAAAAGATACTGTCCCAGTCTCTGTTTTGAGCTTCCAAATCTTGTTCCTAGAAGTCAGAAGGTCACACCACACAGCAAAATCAAGGCTTGGAAAGAAGGTATGACTTCTGCTGTGGCCAGCTGTCAGGTGTCCTTATCTCCCCCATTTCTGTTACCTGTTTCTGTTTTATCTTCCCCTCCTACTTCCTGTAAAATCCCTTTTTTCTATGCTGCATATGTCTATGCTTACATTCCAATTATCTTTTGACTGCCTACTTTAGTATTCTAATCGCCTCTGATGAATGTGACATCTCTTTTTCTAATGTTATTTCTAGATGTAGTTCTTTATAGACCTGATCAGCCTTGGCCTCTTTGGCATCAGTGGTTGGAGCACAGACTTATATTATTGTTAACAATGAATGGTTTGCCTTGGATTCAAACAGATCTCATTTGATCATTTTTGCGCTTATGCCCCAGGACTGCTTTTCTCACCCTTTTGTTGACTATGAGGGCCACATCATTTCCTTTAAGGGACTTTTGCCCACAGTGGTATATGTAGTGATCATCTGAATTAAATTCATCCATTCCCATCCATTTAAATTCACTGATGCCCAAGATGTCTACATTTAATCTTTCCATTTGTTGTGTGACTATATCCAATTTACCTTTAGGTTCCTATGCAATATTGATCCTTACAACATTGGATCATCCCCAGATATATCCACAGTTGAGCTTACTTTTGGCTTTGGTCCATTAATAGTGGAGCTGCATGTAATTGTCCTCTGCTGTTCCCTAATAGTGTGTTGGACGCTTTCCAACCTGAGGAGCTTATCTTCCAATGTCATTTCTTTTGTCATTTTGGTATGGTCCTTAGCGTTTTCATGACAAAGATACTGGAGTGGTTTTCCGTTTCCTTCTCTAGTGGATTACCTTTTGTCAGAACTCCTCACTGTGATTTGTCTATTGGGTAACCCTGCACAGCACAGCTCATACTGGGTTATGCAAGTACCATCCATCACGACAAAGCAGTGATCCAAAGTGGGAAACTATTATTGGTGTGCAAGTAAGCAACAGGTCAACTTAATTAATAACAGGCAAGTTTGTCTTTGGAGTACAAAATGAAGCAAGGCAGAGACTAATAGGGCTTTGTCAAAATAACTCGCTGGTCATAACAAACACTCTTTTTCAACAACCCAAAAGACATCTCTACATATGGACATTGCCAGATGGTCAATATAGAAGTCAGATTGATTATATACTTTGCAGCCAAAAGTCTCTATACAAACAATTAAATTAAGACCTGGAGCTTATCAGATTATGAACCTCTGATTGCAAAATTCAGACTTAAATTGAAGTAGGGGAAACCATCAGACCATAATAGGTATGACTTAAATAGCATTCCATGTGAATATGAAGTGGAGATGATGAATAGATTTATGGCAGAGGTTCCCAAACTTATTTGGCCTACTATACCCTTTTCAAAAAAAAAAATTACTCAGCAACCCCCTGGAAATCTACTTTCATTAAATCTTTAACATTTTTTTTGAAATTTGTGTCATTTCAAAAAATATACAAAGTATATTTTTTAAAATGATGCATCTTAAATTTAATAATTTATTGTAAATTTGTGGAGCTTTTTCATGCATTGAAATTTTGATGATTTTATAATGTAAACAAAAAGTATCAGGTTGTAAACAAGTCATTACATGCATGTATTCCTGCTAATGCATACTGGACTTTCCAATAATGCTCATACGCTTGCCTATCAACACTTGCTTATTAAGACCTGTCAACGAACTTGACCACTGATCGATTGTAACTTGCATTTTGAGTGTTTATTTGGAAAATAATGTAATCACTACAACTTTAACTCTGTTACACAACAGATGAAACATGTATGAATGGCCTTTCAAAATTTTCTTCTCTTCTTTCCTTCTGCTTCCACCACCACTTTATTTTTATTTAACAACCCCCCAATTATACCAGAGGCTACTATGGCCACCCTGGATCATTCCAGAACCCCCAAGGGGGCAGTATTACCCACTTTAGGAATCTATGAAAGGATTAGATCTGGT
Source organism: Bettongia penicillata ogilbyi (assembly GCA_023548195.1). NCBI lineage: Eukaryota > Metazoa > Chordata > Mammalia > Diprotodontia > Potoroidae > Bettongia > Bettongia penicillata. The sequence continues at coordinate 2,434,988 of JAJHZJ010000518.1, read as the reverse complement.
AGATAGAGTGCCTGAAGATCTACGAACAGAGGTTCACAGTATTGTACAGGAGGCAAAAATAAAAAAATGTTCCAAACAAAAACAAGAACAAGAAAACAAAATGGTTATCTGATGAAGTTTCACAAATAACTGAGGAAAGAAGGAACATGAAAGGTAACAGAGAAAGGGACATATACCCAATGCAAAATTCCAGAGAATAGCAAGAAGTGATATAAAGGGTTTCTTAAATAAGCAAAGAAAAGAAATATAACAATAGAATGTGAAAGATAAAGATCTCTTCAAGAAAATTAAAGGTATCAAGGAAAAGTTTCATCAAAAATGGGCATGATAAAAGACAAAAATGGTAAGGATTTAACAGAAGAAGAGATTAAAAAGAGGTAACACGAATACATAAAAGAACTATATAAGAAAAATCTTAACACCATTGATAACTACTGATGATGTGGTTACTGACTTAGAGTCAAACTTTATTCTGGAGAATAAAGTCAAGTGGTCCTTTAGGAAGCATTGCTAAAAATAAGGAGGTGATAGAATTCCAGCTGAGTTTTCTAAAACCCTAAAAGATGGTGCTGTTGAAGAGGTGCACCCAATATGCCAGCCAATTTGTAAAACATAACCAGTGGTCACAATTGAAAAGGATTGGTTTTCTTTTCCTTTTTCTTTCTTTTTTTTAATTTATTTAACTTTTTACATTTATTTTCACAAAATTTTGGGTTCCAAATTTTCTCCCCTTTTATCCCCTTCCCCCACCCCAATACACCGAGCAATCTAATTTTCCCTATCTCCAATCTGCCCTCTCTTCTGTCATCCCTCCCTTCTCTTGTCCCCATCTTCTCTTTTGTCCTGTAGGGCCAGATGACTTTCTATTCCTCATTAACTGTGTGTCTTATTTCCTAGTAGCAACAACAATACTAAACAGTTGTTCCTAAAACTTTGAGTTCCAAATTCTCCCTCCCCACCCATTCCCTTTGGGAAGGCAGGCAATTCAATATAGGCCCTATTTGTGTAGTTTTGCAAATGACTTCCATAATAGTCGTGTTGTGTAAGACTAACTGAATTACCCTCCATCCTATCCTGCCCCTCATTGTTTCTATTCTGTCTTTTGATCCTGTCCCTCCCTGAGTGTTTACTTCAAATTGCTCCCTCCTCCCATTGCCCTCCCTTCCATCATCCCTCCCTCCCTGCTTATCTCCTTCTCCCCCACTTTCCTATACTGTAAGATAGGTTTTCATACCAAAATGAGTGTGCATTTTATTCCTTCCTTTAGTCAAATGTGATGAGGATAAACTTCTTGTTTTTTTCCCCTCAGCTCTCCTCTTTTTCCCTCCACTAAAAAATCTCCTGCTTGCCTCTTAAATGACATATAATTTACCCCATTCCATTTCACCCTCTTTCCTTCCCTACCTTTTTCTCTCACCATTTACCTTAATTTCTTTTAAGATATGGTTCCATCCTATTCAATTCACTCTGTGCTCTCTGTCTCTGTATGTGTGTGCATGTGTGTATGTGTGTGTGCGTGCATGCGTGTACATGTGTGTGTGTGGTCCCACCAACTACCCAGATACTGAAAAGTTTTAAGAGTTACAAATATTGTCTTTCCATGTAGGAATGTAAACAGTTCACTTTTGGTAAGTCCCTTATGACTTCTCTTTGCTGTTTACTTTTTCATGCTTCTTCTCATTCTTGTGTTTGAAAGTCAAATTTTCTTTTCAGCTCTGGTCTTTTCATCAAGAATGCTTGAAAGTCCTCTGTTTCGTTGAAAGACCATATTTTCCCCTGAAGTATTATACTCAGTTTTGCTGGGTAGGTGATTCTTGGTTTGAGTCCTAGTTCCTTTGACTTCTGGAATATCCTATTCCATGCCCTTCGATCCCTTAATGTAGAAGCTGCTAGATCTTGAGTTATCCTGATTGTATTTCCACAATACTGGAATTGTTTCTTTCTAGCTACTTGCAAGATTTTCTCCTTGACCTGGGAGTTCTGGAATTTGGCCATAATATTCCTAGGAGTTTCTCTTTTTGGATCTCTTTCAGGTGGTGATTGATGGATTCCTTCAGTACTTATTTTGCCCTCTGGTTGTAGAATGTCAGGGCAGTTTTCCTTGATAATTTCATGGAAGATGATGTCTAGGCTCTTTTTTTGATCATGACTTTCAGGTAGTCCCATAATTTTTAAATTGTCTCTCCTGGATCTACTTTCCAGGACAGTTGTTTTTCCCATGAGATATTTCACATTCTCTTCCATTTTTTCATTCTTTTGGTTTTGTTTGGTGATTTCTTGGTTTCTCAGAAAGTCATTAGCCTCCATCTGTTCCATTCTAATTTTGAGAGAACTATTTTCTTCAGTGAGCTTTTGAACCTCTTTTTCCATTTGGCCAATTCTGCTTTTGAAAGCATTCTTCTCCTCATTGGCTTTTTGAACCTCCTTTGGCAATTGAGTGAGCCTATTTTTCAAGGTGTTATTTTCTTCAGCATTTTTTTGGGTCTCCTTTACCAAGGTATTGACCCGTTTTTCATACTTTTCTTGCATCTCTCTCATTTCTCTTCCCAGTTTTTCCTCCACCTGTCTAACTTGCTTTTCAAAATCTTTTTTGAGCTCTTCCAAGGCCTGAGCCCACCCGACATCCCCCTGGGATGTCTGGGGTACCGAGGCCTCGACCTCCACGTCTTTCCCTGATGGCAAGAATATTTCCTCGTCGTCAGAACTGAATGGCGGGAACATTTGCACCTGGTCAAAAAAGCTCTCTATAGTCTTATTTTTCTTCCCTTTTCTGGGCATTTTCCCAGCTAGTTACTTGACTTCTGAGATTCCTCTCCACCCCTGCCTAGATCTGCCCAGCTAGTGCTTGGGGTCTGAGATTCAAATGGGCTTTCCGTGGCAAGCGTGGCTGCTATTCAATGTGAGCTTTAGTTCTGGTGCTGGGGTGGGGGCAGGGCCGCCTCCCAGGCTCAGCTCCTTCAGGTGGTTTATGCAGAGACTTTCAGTAATGAAGATCCTGCCTACTTGGGGAGTCCTGGGCCACCGCCGCCTCTGCCTCCGCTGCTTCCTGCCCCTGCCTCTGCCACTTCCTCCCAAGGGGGCCCGAGCCACGGAGACACCCCACTCCCCTCTCGTCCAGCCCAGCCGTCTCTCTCACTGATCTGTAGCGTCTGTGGGCGGAGGGACTTTCCCCGGAGATTCCATCCCTGAAGGCTGTTTGGATCTGCTCCTCTGGGGCCACCCAGCCAGGGCAGTGCTGGGGTGGGCTCTACTTTCCGGGGCGCGAGGGACCCTGGGGACTACTCTCCAGGGCTCTCTGGAACGGAAATCTCTTCCACTGTGTTTCTGCACACCCTGCAGTGATCCAGAACTTGTGGGGAGCTCTTCTTACATTAAATCCATGGGCTGTGGGTTCGGAGCTAGCATATGTGAGTCTTTCTACTCCACCATCTTGACTCCACCCTTGAAAAGGATCCGTTTTCATCCCAATCCTATAGAAGGATAATGCCAGGGAATGTTCAAATTACCAAACAACTATGTTCATTTTATGTATCAGCAAGGTTATGCTTATGATTCTGCAAGTTAGGCTTCAGCAATATGTGAACTGAGAATTACCAGTAGAACAGGCTGGTTTTTGAAGAGGCAGAACTAGAGACCAAATTGCCAACATTTGTTGGATTATGGAGAAAGCAAAGGAGTTCTAGAAAAACATCTATACCAAAGCCTTTGACTACATGGATCACAAAATGTGGCAAGTCCTCAAAGAGATAGGAGTACTGGATCATCTTACCTGTCTCCTGAGGAATCGAAAATGGGACAACTGATTAGTTTAAAATTGGCAAAGGAGTACTACAAGGCTGTATGTTGTAACCTGATTTATTTAACTTCTATGAATAGCACATCATGTGCAGTGCCAGGCTGCATGAATCAAAAACTAGAATTAATATTGCCAGGAGAAATATCAACAATCTCAGATACATAAACAATACCACTCTAATGGCAGAAAGTAGATGAATTAAGAAGCCCCTTGATGACGATGAAAGAGGAGAACATAAAAGCTGGCTTAGAACTTAACATAAAAAAAAAAAAACCTAAGATCTTGGCAACTAGCCCCATCATTTCCTGGCAAATAGAGGGAAAAGAAATAGAAACAGTGTAAGATTTTATATTCTTGAGTTCAGAGATAACTGCAGACAGTAATTACAGCCATGCAATTAAAAGATCTTTGCTCCTTGAAAGGAAAGTTTTGGCAAGTCTGGATGGCCTACTAAAAAGCAGAGACATCATCTCACCAACAAAAGTCCATAGTCAAGCAATGTTTTTTCCAGTAGCAATATATGACTGTGAGAGTAGGACTATGAGGAAAACTGAGCACCATAGAAATGACACTTTCAAATTGTGTTGCTGGAGAAGACTTTTGAGAGTCCCTTGGACAGTGAGGTCCAATCAGTCAAGAAATTGATTCAGTCTATTCTCTGGAAGGTAAAGTACTGAAGCTGAAGGTTTAATATTTTGGTCACATAATGAAAAGAGATTCTTTGGGAAAGACCCTGAAAAAATTGAAAGCAAAAGGAAAGGGGGACAGTGGACGATGAAATGGGTAGACAGTATCTTGGAAACAATGAACATGAACCTGAACAGACTTAGATTGTGGAGGGTAGATACAGGACCTGGTGTGCTATGGTATATGGGGTCGTGAAGAGTCGCACATGACTGAAAAATTGAACCATAGCAAAAATATGTATTTACATTCTATATAAGGTTGCCATTGCTGATTCTCTGGGCTCTCTGTTTATACAGATGAGCCTGTGGTCTGAAGATAACCATCTCTGCAACACTGATTCAGGGACTGACAACAATATCCAACAAATGGACACAGATAAGTTCTATCTCAATTCCTCATACCCACAGATAACACAGACTACACCAGATCAAGATCTAATTTTCCAGACCAGTAAACACTCCCAGCCTATACAACATAGGTTTTACCTAGGGAGGTTTAAAGGTAGAAAAGTCAAAATTTGCAGTCCTATTTAGAAAAATCACCAAGGCAAGATAGTGTTTTGTGTACCTGTCTGTCTGTCATTAGTAATTACAGTACTGCCTTGGCTACTCTCCCTATCTAAATTCTTGGGTAGTTCTGGTCTAAGATCAATGTAATTCATGAGTGGTCAAAAAATATCCCTATCAATATAGTATAGTCTTACATAGATGCATGTGAATATGTACATATCTATATATGAGTATGATTATAGATATCTAGGTAAATGTATGTGTATGTACATATGTGTGTATATAGATAATATACACACACATATAAATATATTTGTGCTTAATTGTAGCCTTTGGGGGGAGGTGGGGAAGAAGGGGGAAAGAAAGAATGAGGTAAAAAGTACACAGCAGAGAACAAAAGGAAACTTAGAAGGAAGAAAAGATGGACAGCTCTGAACACAGTGTGTCGTATTTATTATATAGACTTTCTTAAAATGGAGATTTGTTGCTGCTTATTTTGAACCCCCTTTTACATTCTACTGTGCACATGACAATGCTTGTTTTGCTTTTCTTAGTTTGCATTTATGCTTTAGTATTTAAGTTTATAATACGTTTCTTTTTTATTGTTAAGTTTCAGTGCTGAAGTTTAAAATAAATAAAAAAAAAAAACAAACAAGGATCCCTATCACTAATGATATAAATCCAACATAAATCTTAATTTTGATTTAAGTTGTCAGAAATTATTTTAGGGATCACTCAGATTCTGCTAATTCTGATCTGGTTAAATTCTGGGTTATTCTAGTTTGGGGCAACTACCTGTAGATTGTCAAGTTATATTATTCCTGGTCAAATCTATTCATGATATGGGAACTCTGGTGTGGTTAAAGCCTGAAAAGAAATATATTTGATTGTAGTAATAGCTGAAATATAGCATCTTTGACCCCAGTGAGGATCTTTTGAAATGGAGATATTACGTATACCAAAGCTAATTGCTGAAGCTCCATCCCTAACTAAGTTCTCCTTGGTGTCAGTAATTACCAAATTTCTGGTGCTAACCTCACTTTCCCAATAAACAGGAATTTCCACTAACACTTTAATTAAATTTTCAGAGTTTCAGTCATGCCCTATAAGACTTGGATAAAACAGCAAGTCATTTCAGAATCTAGCATTATAATAGATAAGCCTAATAGTAGAGCAGCTGCAGATAAACCCATCAAAAGAAAGTTCTGGGCTAAGGGAAAGGGGAGAGGAAAGAGTCTCTATCTTCTCCCCTCATTCACACAGAGAATGACCCTGCGAACACCATAAGGTTGGATGACCAGGATTTCCCACTAATATCAATAGTGGAGTCCCTAGAACATCAGTGTCTGATGACAGCACCTGCATCAGGAGATAAGGATAGGTAGCCCCAGAACTCTAAGGCCATCTTGGAGATCATCAATAGGGGGAGAGCACTAGAAACAAGGGGTAACCAGGAGATACTTTTTTTAGAAGATGGGATTTTAGGAAACCAGGGAAGTCAGGAAGCAGAAAATAAGGAGGGAGAATATTCTAGGCATGGGTATCAGTCAGTGAAAATGCCCAGTCAGGAGATGGAGTATCTTGCTTGGGGAAGAGTAAGAACCAGTGTCACTAGATTGCAGAGTACCGGAAGGGGAATGAGGTGTAAGAAGCCTAGAGAGGGGGACAGGATATGAAAGGTTTTGGACACCAAGCAGAGAGTTTTATATTTGATGCTGTAAGTAATATGGAGCTCTTGGAGTTTGTGAAATGGGGGCAATGACATTCAGACCTGAGCTTTAAAATAGATTTGATGCTATCCACATTCAGAGAAAGAACTGATGGCGTTTGAATATAGATCAAACATGCTACTTTCACTTTTTTTGATATTTTTCCTTTTATGTTCTGTTTCTTATTTCACAACATGACTAATGTGGAAATATGTTTTACATGTTAGCACCATATCAGATTGCTTGACATCTTGGGGAGGGGAAAGGGAAGGGAGAGAGAAAAATTTAGAACTCCAAATCTTTAAAAAAAAATGAATTTTGAAATTTTTTATATGTAATTGGAAAAAATAAAATACTATTATTTTTTTTTAAAAAAAAAAGATTGATTTAATAGTTGAGTGGAGGATGAATTAGAATAGGGAGAAATCTGAGACAGGGAGACTAACCACTAGGTTATTGTAAAGGTAGTTTCCATTGGTGTGGGTCCAGGAGCAAAAGTGGCAGCCATCCAGTCAGTAAGCAGTGGAGATATGCCTGGGCCTTGGAAGAGCAGGTCCATTGTGGAGTCCACTGAGGCCCAAGGTGAAAGAAAGAAATAGTATGATCAAAGATCATGGGATTATCACGAATCTAGAGCTGGAGGCCATCGGATCCAACCCCCTCTTTGGAAAGAGGAAGTTAAACTGAACATCACATAAACAAGTATCAAAGCCAAGACCTCAACAGGAGGAGTCTGTCTTCTTTACAACAATGACTCAAATCAGATGTCCAATGAAGTCTGTACTTAGCTGAGAGCTTGAACCCTTCTTCACATCCTTTGTACCTGGGTTCTCTGAAGCTTGGATGTATGGCACTATCCATACTCTCCTGTTTCCCAAATAACTTCAGCTGTGTTCAGCAACTAGCTGCTGCTTGGTTTCCTAATTCCAACACCCCATTCCTTACCTGGCCCTTTGTCAAGGATCCTCAGGTTGTTCTTGGGCTCAGTGTAGTAATCCTGGTTTAAAGTACCCACTGATTTCTGATCATAGAGATTATAGGCTAGCTCCCAGGTTCTCTTCTCTGCCCCATATCCTTCCTACCCAAAAAAAATGCTAGAGATGACAGCCCCAGTGCTTTTGCAAGTCTAAAACTTTTGACAAGGAATTCTTCCTACCTAACCACATACATAAAAATTGGCACAGGAGATAGAGTGCCAGGCCTGTGGTCAGGAAGACTTACCTTCTTGAGTTCAAATCTGGCCTCAGACACTTACTAGCTGTATGACCCTGGACAAGTCACTTCACCCAGTTTGCCTCAGTTTCCTCATCTGTAAAATGAGCTGGAGAAGGAAATGGTAAACCTCTCCAGTATCTTTACCAGGAAAACCTCAAATGAGGTCACAAGGAGTAGGACATGAACAACATGATCATGAACAAGAAAACCACGTACATGAGGGTTTTGGATCTACATTCAGATCTGCAGCTAACAATGTATGCATCTGGGACAAATGGCATGAAACGTATACTAAGGCTACTAAAGTAAGCAGGAGTTGAAAAGGTGTCAGGACAGGGAAGAATTCATGCAAGCTTTGGCAATTACAGGGGAAAAAGTGAGGGCCTCTTGGTAGTTTTCTACCTTGACAATTATTCTTGCTGACCAGGCACTAGGCTCAAATGTTTCTAAGTTGTTAAAGTACTTTGATCACTGTCAACACTCTCTAAATCTCAGTGCCCTAGGGCATAGCCCCAAGTCACCTCATCCTAGTTATCGTTCAACCTATGTTCAATTTCCAAAATTTCCTTTTAAAGTCTCTGCTCTATTGTCAACAAGCTCCCTTTCCATCTGCAAACATTATAGCCAACGTTATTTTCACCTCTTCACTTTAATCTCATTCTTCCTCCATACACACTTGGAGTCAGAGGACCTGAGTTCTAAAGCTGGATCTGACCTTTACTACTTGGGTGACCATGAGCAAGTCATTTTAATGCCTCTGGACTTAATTCTTTCATAAAAAGAAGAGGTTAGACAAGGGGATCACTAAAGTACAATCTGTGATCCTATGATACCTGATTCCCTCCAACTTTCTATTCCTGATATGAAATCCTTATCCCTGGGTAATCCTGACCATTTGCTCTTTTCTTGTTTCAGCAAAACAGAGAAAAACAATCCCAAATTGAATTGGTTTCACCACTACAAATAAATAGTACATAATTTCATCTGGGTCCTTACTGTTGCTCAAGAATCGTTCTAACCTATATTTGTCAGCTCCTTATTGTATTTCCCATGGGGATAATTCCAAATCATTTTCTTCTCTCCATCCCCATTGGCAAGAATTAGAGTAGCCTCAACAGTTTGGGTTACCTCTTCTGTACAAACATATATCCAATCTATATCTTCATCCCAAACTCCAGACCCACCTTTCCAACTTTTTAGGACCAGGCTAACCAGTGCATTATCCCACTGGAACCTCACATTAACCTGTAGAAAACCTTGTATTCATAAAATGGAAGCTAAGTAACATGAATTCTCTCTGTTCCCCCTGTCCTGCTTCTCAGAATTTTTCAGGACCCTATCTACTCTTTTCTCTATCTCTCTAGTCATAGAAGAGGCAATTGTATTCTTCATTAAGGACAGTTCCCTACATGAACCCTTCATCTCATCCCTTAGTGCTGTTTAAAATGGGTATCAGTTGTTTGGATAAAGACATAGATGGCATGTTCATCAAATTTAAGAGTGAAAAAATCTTTGAGAAATAACTCATCCTGGACAAAAAGGAAGAGGGGGGAAGACAAAGAAATAAACATTTAAATAGCTTCTACCACATGCCAGGCACTGTGTTATGTGTTTGGTTTTTTTTTTTTTTTTTTTGGTCAATATTACCTCATTCGATCTTTACAGATGGGGGCGCTGGGCAAAAATCAAATAAGACGAAATTCTGTGTAGAAATATAAAGTCTTATACTTGGGTGCAAAAAATCAATTTCACAAGCATAAAATGAAGAAGTTATGGATAGACAGCAATTGTTCTGAAAAAGATCTGGGACTTTTAGTGAACTGAAAACTCAAGATGAGTTAGCAGTGTGATATGGCAGTAAAAAAAAAAGCTAATTTAATATTAGGCTTCATTTAGAGAAACATAACTTCCAAACGTCAGGGTGATAGTACTCTGCCCTCATCAGACGTCATCTGCAAGACTACATTCAATTCTGGTTATCTCAGTTTAAGAAGGATATTAGTGATCTGGAGAACATCCAGAGTAGGGTAACCAGGATGAAGAACATCCTTGAATATGTGAAGAAACTAGGCATGTTCAGCCTGGTAAAAAGACAAGTCTGGGCAACAAGATACCTTTCTTCAAGTATTTAAAGGATGGTCATATGAAAGAGGGAGCAGACTTGTTCCATCTGACCTAAGCGATCAGAACCAGGAACAGTGGGTGGAAGCTGCAAAAAGGCAAATTTTGACTTTTGACGTCAGAAAAAAAAAACCTTGGACAGTCAGAGTTATTCGAAGGTGGAATGGATTGCTCTTAGTTTCGCTTCTTGGAACTCTGAAAGAAGAAACTAACACTTGTTGGTGTGCTATAGTGGAGGTTCTTTTTGGACATAGAATGGACTAGATGACCTCTCAAGTTCAGTCCAACCCTCAGATTCTGTGACCCCGCGATTCTCCAGCACCATATTCTAGCTGTCATCCTCCTGAATCTCCAATATCTGTGGATCCTTGCCATATGTTTACAAAAATATTCGATTCCCCATTCCTAAAAACCAAGAAAAAAAAAACCACCTTTTCCTTGGACCTTTGCTACCCCATGTTGTTATCATCCCATTTATCTCCTTACTTCTTTGCTAAATGTCTTGAAAATCTATCTGCATAAAATACCTCTGTTTTCTCACCTCCCACTCTCCTCAACTCCTTTCACTTTTGCTTCTTTCCCCTTGACTCTACTGAAGCTTCTCTAGGGGAAATCCCAAAATGTTCCATCGTCCTCATTGCCAAACTCAAGGACTTTCCTGACCCTCCCCCAATCTTTGTTCTTCCTGGCATCTTTTGCCACTGCTGATGCATAGGGGAATTCTCACATTAATGATGTGGGATACAGATTACTCCTCCAGATCATACTTTCTTCCATTGACTTCACATTCTGTGGGTTTTACTTCTAACTAACTGCTCTAGCCCTGTCTCTGCCACTAGATCTAGATCTAGATCATAGATCTAGAGCTAGAAAGGGTTTCAGAGGTCACTTTATCCAACATCCTCATTTTACAAATAAAGGAATTGAAATCTAATTAAGTGACTTGCCCAAGGTCATATGGGCTGTAAGCATCAGAAGTAGGATTTGAACCCACATCTTCCGACTACAGAGATACTGTTCCACTTTATAACACTGTCTACCCCTACCTTCTCAATTCCTTAACATGGGCAATCTCACAAAAGCCTAGCCTTGTCCCCTTTTCTTCTGTCTTTACACACCTTCCCTGGGCAACGTCATTCACTTCCATGACTGCGATCACCACCTCTTTGGAGAAGACTTCCATATTTATATTTCCAGTCCTGAGCAGTCTTTAGAGTTTTAGGAAACACATTTCCAACTGTCTAAAAGATATCTGGGGTAGCTAGACCAGACCTGGAGTCAGGAAGATTCATCTTTGAGAGTTCAAATCTGGCCTCAGACAATTACTAACAGTGTGACCCTGGGCAAGTTACTTAACCCGATTTGCCTCAGCTTCCTCATCCATGAAAATAAGAAATAAATGCAAATCACACCAGTACCTTTGCCAAGGAAACACCAAAAGGGGTCGTGAAGTATCAGATACAACTGAAAAATGCCTAAACCAACCACAAACAAAACGTAACCTATCTCCACTTAGGATCCTGGCACTTTCAGCTCATCCTATCCCAAATTAAATTTATTATCTTTACATTTAAATATACTGACTTCTGACTTCATTATTTACCTCTGCAAAAAAAAAATATCATTTATCCTGTATGTTTTATTCTTACCTGCTTTGTTATGTTTAGAGAAGCTAAGTGCAGAAAGCCCAAGAAGGCCTGGGTTTAAAGCCCACATCTGACATTTTCTGGGCTTGTGACTCTGGACAATTCATTTATCATCTCTGAGATTCATGTTTCTAGATCTATAAAACAGATATAATTATCTACTTCACAGGGTTACTGGTAGGATCAAATGAGATAATATAGGAAAACCCTTTTGCAAATCTTAAAATGTGAAATTATATTTGACTCTCCTCAGTGCTACTTCTAATATCTAATCAATTACCAGGCTTTCTACCTCAACAGCATGTCTCTCTTCTGGGCTGTCGTTTCTCTTCCTACTGCCTCCATAACACCTTGCACATTTGGACTGGTCCGAAAGCCCCTTAACATCTTCCACCCATCTTCCACCTCCACCACTCCATCCTTAATGCCACTGCTAGAATAACTTTTCTTATGCAAAGACCTGGTCCTATCATTTCTTTGATAAAATGAAGTCAATAGATTGTCTTTGCCTACCAGGTAGAGTCCAAATTTCTTTATTTGGCATTCAAAGCCTTCCACGAGCTGGTGCCACCTGACCTAGGCTCATAAATTTAGAGATAGAAAAGACCTTAGATGTCATCTAGCCCAACCCTCACAATTTGCAAATGAGGATACCTAAACTCAAAGAAGTTAAGTGTGCTCAAGACAGTGCCTGGCACATAGTATGTGTTTAATAGAAGTTTATTGAGCGATTGATCATACAAAGTCACTCAGGTAGGAAGAGGTAAAACTGAGATTTCAGCCCAGATTCTCTGATTTTTTCATAAATGAATGAATGAGAAAGAAAGGAAGGAAGGATGAAAAAAAAGAAGGAAAGAAAGAAAACAGAAGTCTTTCCTCCACCTTTACTGTCCCTTTTCCAGCTTTATGGCATACGCTTCACTCTTAATGTTCCAGCCAAACCAGATTACTTGCTGCCCCCTAGGTAGAATCTATACTCTCCTGCTTCTTTGTCTACACTTAGACTTTTCCCTATCCTGGCAATCTGCCTGCCCCACCCCACCCTCAAACCCTGCCCCCTTCACTTTCCTACATTTTTTAAAGAGTATTTTTAAATTGTTGATCAAGTTATTTTAAGCTTTAAATATCCCTCTTTCTTTTTTTTTATTTTTTCCTCCAAATTTATCAATTTATTTATTTTCAGTTTTCAGCAATCACTTCCAATCACTTCCAATAAGTTCCAAATTTTCTCCCCTTCCCCAAGATGGCATGCAATCTTATATGGGCTCTACACATAAATTCTTATTAAACACATTTTCACATTCATCATGTTGCACAGAAGAATTAAAAAGAATGGGAAAACACATGAGTAAAACTAAACAAAGCCAAACATAAGGAAAGAGAAAATAGTCAGCTTCATTCTGTGCTCTGATTCCATGGTTCTTTCTCTGGATGTGGATGGCATTTGGCATCATGAGTCCTTTGGAAATGTTTTAGGTCCTTGCATTGCTGTGAAGGACTGTTAACTTCCTACTTTTCTCTAAGTGTCTTTCTCAGATCTAACCTACTATGAGTGAAGTTATATAACATTTTATTTTGCATCTTGGAAAAGTCTTTATCATGTAATACATGTCTAGCAGTTATCTAGGACTGAGTATTATCCCATGTTGTGAATGACTTATTCTATTGTAATGTCTAAGCCGTTATTAATATCTAAACTTAGATAGAGCTGGTCAAATGAGGGAACATATGAGTTATGTCTTTCTTCTTTCTTTTTTCTTCCTTTTTTCCTTTCCTCTCTTCCTTTTCTCTTTCCCTGTTTCCTTCCTGTCTTTTTTCTTTCCTCCCTTTTCCCCTTCTCTCCTTCCCTTTTTCCTTCTGTCCTTATTCCTTTCCTCTCCTTTTGCCTTCCTCCCTTTTCTCCTTCTCTCTCTCCCTTCCTTCTTTCCTTCCTTCCTCCTTTCTTCCTTCTTTCATTCCTTCCTTCTTTCTTTTCTTTCTCCTTTTCTTTCTAAAAATTTTTAAGAGTTGTCAGCATGTTGTTGCTGAAATGTAAAGCTGTAACTCTACATGGACAATGTGTACTTGCAAAATGGGTGTTTCATGAATGTACTCAGATACTATTTTTTTTTCATTGCTGGTCCTATACCAGAAAACATTTTCTTCTCTTGTTCTTGCTTTTTAAAGCTTTTATTTACATGCTTTTTAAAAAAATCTGTTTATGGAGGGGCGGAGCCAAGATGGCGGAGTAGAAGGACGCACATTTACGAGCTCTGAGCCCACAACCCATGGAATTGAGGTAAAAGGAGATCCCCATAAATTCTGAATCTCTGCAGGGGGTGCATAAACATAGGGGAAGAGATTTCCGTTCCACTGAGCCCTGGAGAGCCGTCCCGGGGTCCATCGCACTCCGGAAAGCAGACCCCCACCCCCACCCCTGGCCGCGGCCCCAGAGAAGCTGACCCGAGCAGACTTCAGAGAGGGAAGCTCCGGGGGAAGCTCCGGCAGACGGGAAAGTCCCTCCGCCCACAGAAGCTACAGGTCAGTAAGAAAGAAGGCTGTGATAGGGGAGGGGAGCAGAGCGTCTCCGTGACTCGGGCCCCCTCGGGAGGAAGTGGCGGAGGCAGAGACGGGGGCAGGAAGCGGCAGAGGCAGAGGCGTGGGCAGGCAGCTGAGGCGGCAGCAGCCCGGGACTCAGGAATCCCCCAGCAGCAGGTAGGATCTTCAATACTGAAGGTCTTTCCAACCTGAGGGAGCCGAGCTGGGGAGACGGCCCTGCCCCCAACCTGCTCTACTGCTGAACGCCTCTGAATAAAACCCCCAAGGGAGCTGAGCATAGCAGGCGGGGCCCCCCACCCCGCCCCCACCTGCTCCGTTCCTGAAAGTCTCTGCAGAAAGCCCCTGAGGGACCAACTTAGGAGGCGGCCCTGCCCCCACCCCTGCGCCAGAACTAAAGCTTGCCCTGGGAAAGCGCATTTGAATCTCAGAGGCCAAGCACTAGCTGGGCGGATCCAGGTGGAGGTGGAAAGGAATCTCAGAAGTCAAGTAACTGGCTGGGAAAATGCCTAGAAAGGGGAAGAAAAATAAGACTTTAGAGAGTTTTTTCCAACAAATGCAAATGATCCCGACCTTCGGATCTGATGGCGTGGACGAGAACGTATTTTTCCCATCAGGGAAAGATGTGGAGGGCGGGGCCTCAGTACCCCAGACACCCCAGGGGGGTGTTGGGTGGGCTCAGGCCTTGGAAGAGCTTAAAAAGGATTTTGAAAAGCAAGTTAGACAGGTGGAGGAAAGACTGGGAAGAGAAATGACAAAGATGCAAGAAGAGTATGAAGAAAAGGTCAATATCTTGGTAAAGGAGACCCAAAAAAATGCTGAGGAAATTAACACCTTGAAAAATAGGCTCACTCAATTGGCAAAAGAGGTTCAAAAAGCCAATGAGGAGAAGAATGCATTCAAAAGCAGAATGAGCCAAATGGAAAAAGAGGCTCAAAAGCTCACTGAATTTAATAGTTCTCTCAAAATTAGAATGGAACAGATGGAGTCTAATGACTTTATGAGAAACCAAAAAATCACCAAACAATACCAAAAGAACGAAAAAATGGAAGAGAATGTGAAATATCTAATGGGAAAAACAACTGACCTGGAAAATAGATCAAGGAGAGACAATTTAAAAATTATGGGACTACCGAAAGCCATGATCAAAAAAAGAGCCTAGACATCGTCTTGCATGAAATTATCAAGGAAAATTGCCCTGACATTCTAGGACCAGAGGGCAAAATAAGTGTTGAAAGAATCCATCGATCACCACCTGAAAGAGATCCAAAAAGAGAAACTCCTAGGAACATTGTGGCCAAATTCCAGAACTCCCAGCTCAAGGAAAAAATCCTGCAAGCAGCTAGAAAGAAACAATTCCAGTACTGTGGAAATACAATCAGGATAACTCAAGATCTAGCAGCTTCTACATTAAGGGATCGAAGGGCGTGGAATAGGATATTCCAGAAGGCAAAGGAACTAGGACTGAAACCAAAAATCACCTACCCAGCTAAACTGAGTATAATACTTCAAGGGAAAATATGGTCTTTCAATGAAACAGAGGACTTTCGATCATTCTTAATGAAAAGACCAGAGCTGAAAAGAAAATTTGACTTTCAAACACAAGAATGAGAAGAAGCATGAAAAAGTAAACAGCAAAGAGAAGTATTAAGGGACTTACCAGAAATGAACTGTTTACATTCATACAGGGAAAGACAATATTTCTAACCCTTAAAACTTTTCAGTATCTGGGTAGTTGGTGGGACCACACATACACATGTACACGCATGCACACACATACACACATGCACACACATACAGAGACAGAGAGCACAGAGTGAACTGAATAGGATGGGACCATACCTTAAAAGAAATTAAGGAAAATGGTGAGAGAGAAATGTAGTGAGAGAAAAGAGGGGGAAATGGAAGGGGGTAACTATATGTCATTTAAGAGGCAAGTAGGAGATTTTTTTAGTGGAGGGAAAAAAGAGGAGAGCTGAGGAAAAAAAAAAAAAAACAAACAAGAAGTTTACCCTCATCACATTTGACTAAACGAAGGAGTGAAATGCACACTCATTTTGGTATGAAAACCTATCTTACAGTATAAGAAAGCGGGGGAGAAGGAGATATTGCGGGGGGGGATGATGGAAGGGAGGGCAAAGGGAGGAGGGAGTAATTGAAAGTCAACACTTGGGGAGAGACAGGATCAAAAGACAGAAGAGAAACAATGAGGGGCAGGTTAGGAGGGATGACAATTCAGTTAGTCTTACACAACACGACTATCAGGAAGGTCATTTGCAAAGCTACACAGATGTGGCCTATGGTGAAGTGCCTGCCGTACCAAAGGGAATGGGTGGGGAGGGAGGGATGGGGAGAATTTGGAACTCAAAGTTTTAGGAACAATTGTTTAGTATTGTTGTTGCAACTAGGAAAGAAGACATACAGTTAATGAGGAATAGAAAGTCATCTGGCCCTACAGGAGAAAAAAGAAGATGGAGACAAGGGAAGGGAGGGATGACAGAAGAGAGGACAGATTGGAGATAGGGAAAATTAGATTGCTTGGGGTATTGGGGTGGGGGGAGGGGAGAAAAGGGGAGAAAATTTGGAACCCAAAAATTTGTGAAAATGAATGGAAAAAGCTAAATAAATAAATAAATAAATAAATAAATCAGTCTGTTTATGGCACTATTTGTTTTGAATCCATTTCAAGTTATATATGTGTTTTCTAATTTTAAAAAATAACTTAATTGACTATAAGCTTAGTGAGGACAAGGACTATGTTTATACTTTCTTTCCTTTAGCAGCTAGCATGGTGTACCAATCACAGCAGGTATTCATTAAACATCTATTGAAAGAATGAAAACAAGTAAATTGACCTTCCAATGACAATTCTCAAGACTGACAAGATATGGATCTGCCTTGGGAGTAAGAGTTTCTTTATTGGTGAAATTACAAGCCCTCCCCAATCTACCATCAACCCCAAAAGAAAATGAATAAAGGACCCTTCAAAGACTCTAGAGGTACTTGGTCACTCTGGATCAGTTCTAGAAAATGAACCCGATCTCCCAAGGAGAGATCACAGCCTCAAGGCACACAGATTATTCAAGACACTCCAAGTATTCACTTAGGAATTTCAGTTGCCTTATCTCAGGTATGACTTCATCTATTGACTCTGGTTCTCTTGAGCTGTGTGCCTGACTAGGTCCAAACCTCCGTGACTCTTCAACAACTCCAAATGTCTCCTCAACATCACCTGGCTAGCTATGATAATAGACTTTAGTCACTAAACCACTGACATCCTAAAGAAATTATTCTAGCCCATTGAAGAAGTCAAGATGGACGGGGTCTAGGAAGTGTAGGTCAGCCGCAAGATATCCGGGAGATCTAAGGGGAGGGCAAAAAACACAGATTGGCACTACTATGTATCTCAGAGATTATTAAAAATGGAAAAGGACCCACATGTACAAAAATATTTATAGCAACTCTTTTTGTGATGACCAGGAATTAAAAATTGAGGGGATGCCCTTTAGTAGGGAAGTGATTGAACAAGCTGTGGCATATGAATGTAATGGAATACTATTGTGCTATGAGAAATGATGAACAGACAGACTTCAGAAACACCTGGAAAGGCTTACATAAACTGATACTGAGTGAAGTGAGCAGAACCAGGAGAACACTGTACACAGTAACAGCCACAGTGTGCAGTGATTGTCTTTGAGAGACTTAGCGCTTCCAAGCAGTACAATGATGTGTTCTGAGACAATTCCAAAGACTCATTAAGGAAAATGCTATCCACCTGCAGAGGAAGAACTACAGAGTCTGAATGCAGATCAAAGCCGACTATTTTCTCTGTTTGTTTTTTCTTTCTTGTTGCTTTTCTCTTTTGTTCTGAGTTTTTTACAACATGACTGATATGGAAATATGTTTCATGTGACTGTACGTGTGTAGCCTGTATCAGATTCAAAGGCTGGATTTGAACCCCCAGGTCTTCCTGACGTTAGGCCCAGCATTCTATCCATTGCTCCACCTAGCCATTAAGGCTAGGACAGCTAGGGCAGCTAGGTGATGCAGTGGATAGAGCATCAGTGCAAGAGTCAGGAGGACCTCAGTTAAAGTTTCACCACAGACACTTGACACTCACTAGCTGTGTGACCTTGGGCAAGTTACTTAACTCCAATTGCCTCATCCTGGGTCATCTCCAGTCATCCTGATGTATATCTGGTCACTGGATTCAGATGGCTCTGGAGGAGAAGTGAGGCTGGTGACCTGCACAGCCCTTCCTCACTCAAAACAAAGTCAAGTGCAAGTCATGTCATCATTTCTCTGATGGACAAACATACACATATCAGATTACTTGCCACCTTGGGTAGGGAAAGGAGGGAGAAAAAAGTTTGTAATTCAAAATCTTATAAAAGTGAATGTTGAAAACTATCTTTACATGTAAATGGAAAAAATAAAATACTATCAAGTGGGGGAAAGAAACACAGGTTGGTTTTAAAAGACATCAGGTAGTTAAGGTCTGAGCTTAAAAAGTTCATACGTAATCTGCATTTGACAAGCAAGATGAGCATAACTGCATCTTTAAAGCCTACATATGAGATCATTGATATAGAGCTAGAAGTGGATTTTAGAGATCATCTAGTCCTTCCCTCCCCTACCACCCCATTTCATATAATTTCATTATGCTTACATTTACATGTCATTTCACATGTAACAAGAGTCTAGACTTACTTTAACCAACACACATCTACTTTTGTAAGTGGGCACTGGCTACATCTCCTCTCAGGTTACAAGGGGTACCCTTAATAAACTAGGGGGCATTCTACTGCTATTGACCTGAGACTCCAATTCAGTGTTTCCTCCCCAATATCAATTGCCAGTGGCAGTTATTATCTTCTCAGTTATTTTTTAAAATTTGTTTTCATTAGTAAGTCTCCAGTTATACAAAGATGAGAAAAATAAGGTCCACAGAGGTTTAGTAACTTCCTCAAAATCATAAAGTATCATAGGGGAGATTTAAACTCAGGTTTTCTGACTCCACAAGCACCTCATAAAGTCAACAATACCTTCCTTGTTTATCCAATACATTTCAGCTATGGATAGCTCCCAGGTACTGCTACCATTCCCCCTGTGGAAGACAGCCCTGTTCAAGCAGAGGTAGACTGTTAAATATTTGTCCAAGTCACAAAGAGCCTGAACAAGACTAGAGCCAGGAACTCCAGACTGCGTGTAGGTTAAACATCCAGAATTTTTAATTTCCCAAATGCAATAACATTGTAAAACAAATGACACGGTGCCTGATATACAACAGGCACTTAATAAATACTTGTTCCCTTTCCTTCCCCCCTTTTCAAAATATTTGGCCACTGTATTAGAAGACCTTCATTTAAAACATAATAGTAATAATTAGAAAAGCTCCAACAGGCAACGGGGGTTATTGTACACAAAATATATTTCCATCAAGGTTGGTTGTTCCTTATCTTTCTTCAGAGGGGACACAAACGAATTGGATGAGGATTAAAACTTTTCTGAAACCTGCTGACCACAGGTTTCCTGAAGTGAATGAATTCTGCACCTCCCTAATGTTACCCCAGGCCCCAGAGGGAAGTGAAGCAAAGTCAACACATGTAAACAGGAAGCCAACAAAACCCACATTTTCCATGAAGAGGTACCTTGGAACACCCCCACTTTCTCCATGAAGCCTTCTCTGATTCTCTTGTGCTTCCTCCATCCCTGAAATTATTGAGCCTATATTTTGAATATGTTTATGTGTGTTTATATATCACCACCCTCGATAGAATGTAAACCCTTTGGGGTCAAGGACTGTTTCATTTTTTGTCTGTTTCCTCAGTAACTGCCACATAACAGGGACTTCATAAATTGATTTCATGAATTCAATGAATTCATCAAAATTGACTGATGAATTGAATTCTAAGAGAAACTGGTGGAAATCACAACCAGGGCAGAGCAATTAACTGAGAAGATGAGAAGATGGTGCCAATGGTAGTATCATTATATAAACAAAAGCAGATGTTCTTATGCATGAGCAACACACACACGCACACATATGCTACACAGGATCACCAAGCTAGAAGGGATCTCAGATGCCATCTATTCCATGTTGCTGATGAGAAAACTGAGGGTGTCATCTTCCTGGTTCCTGTTCCCTTCTGGGAGAAAAAAGAGTAGACACAGAAGTTTTGGAGGCTTAGGAATGAGGGAAAGAAAAGAATAAAGAAGAAGATGCATCTGAATACAACCCAGGTCAAGGAGGAAGAGGAAGGTGAGTCATTGACTCAGAGCTCCTTGGATTTGATATGTAGTGTAGATGTTCAATAGGGACATTTGTCATGGCTCTTTTTCCTTCTCATTCTCTATCTCCTTCTATCTCTCTGTCTCCTTTCCTCCTGCGTTCCCTCTCTCTGTCCATCTCAGTTTTTGTCTGTCTGTCTCTGTCTCCCTCTCTCAATCCTGAAAAGAAAATTTTACTGATGTCACTTAGGGAATTTTCTTCCTGGAGTTTTGGTCCAAGTAACCTGCACAATCACAGTACTAATTTGATGTCATAGAATGAGAAGCACAACTAGGTCAGGGCAATTAGAAGTCTGACCTAGGGTGATAAAATCAACCAGTCATTTAATAAATATGTATTAAATGCTTCCTCTGTGCCAGGCACTGTGCTAAGAAATGGGCACACAAAAAGAGGCAAAAGACAATCCTTCCCCTTACAATCTAAAGGAGGAAATAACATGCAAACAAATATATACAAGAAAGTCATTTATAAGAAAGGTAAGAAATGATTAGCAGAGGAAAGGCACTATAAGAGGGGTTTCCTATAGAAGATGGGATTTTAAAATGTAAAAGATATAGATGATAGCACTTTCAGTCCTTCAATAACACAAAACCCCAATAGATCTAGTTAGTAAGAATAGTTTGTTGTTGTGATTGTTTGGGTAGAAGAGTGGGAGAGGATCCAGGCCTCTGTTTCATTGCTTTAGGGAACTTCCAGGAAAGAAACTCCCCCAATTAATGCTCTGCAGTTTATAGTCTTGGAAAGTAGCCTAAAGAAATAAAAGGGTTAAGAGTGTAGTCCAAGGTCACACAGCTGGTACATGTCAAGGGTGTCATTTGAATCTAAGTCAGACTGATTCTGAGGGTGGATCTCTGTCTTTCAATTAGGTAAAATCATAAGCTAAAATAGGTATTTTCCAGATTGCTACTTCCTCCCCTAGGTGGTCACATCACAGGTATGCTCTTACCTGGCCTGCCCTGCACTGTTCCCTTCTGTTATAGCTTGGAAGTGTCTTCAGGTCTCTGCTACACACATTCCACGCCCCCACCATGATACAGGGGTACCTTTTGTTCAATGTTCCCCAGACTCTTTTTTTTTTAAGAAAGATTAGTGGGAGTTGGCTACAACAGTGGCTTCCAGAGCTCTTAGCCCAAAGACTATAAGGGGGTTGGATAACTAATCAAAAGATTACGGGGGATCCTTTACTGGCACTGCATGCAAATGGCTTTGATTGGCAACTCTTTTGCCCATAAGCAATTTGGGGTCACAGCTCCAGGGCAGAGAGGAAGGCTAGCATTTGGGGCTGCAGGAGAGGTGAGGACCTGGTCATAGTTCCAGGGTCAGGAAGAGCAGTAGTACTTGTAACTACAGGAGAACAGGACCCCTTCCTGCGTAAGAACTAGGAGGACAATAATCCATACCCCTCCCAGGATAACATCAACTTGAGCCAAAAAATTTGCTGACTCTTGGAACCAGATCTGAAAACAGCAGCATGAAAAATCAGAGCCTAACTTTAACATAAAGTTCAGAGTCACGCAATAAGCTAGGCAAGTGAGCAAACAGCAAGAAAGAACGTGATTATAAAAAGCTACTATGGTTGCAAGAAAGACCAAGACATAAAGTTGAAAGAAGGCAACAATATGAAAACAGCTCCAAGTAAAGCCTCAAAGAAAATCTGGGAAAAGAAATGAGAGTGATACAAGAAAATAATGAAAAGAAAATTAACAGCTTAGTAAAAGAGACATCAAAAAGTACCGAAGAAAATAAGATCTTAAAAAACAGAATTGACCAAATGATTAAAGAGGCACAAAAGTTCACTAAAGAAATGAACTCTTTCACAAGCAGACTAGGGCCAAATGGAAAAATGGAGTACAAAGTTGCAGTGAAGAAAATAATTCCTTCAAAATTAGAATTGGGCAAATGGAAAACTAATGATTCAAAAGCAAAAATAGTTCCTTCCCTCCAAGGAGTTTTTTTTTCTAGTAGGTAGATAATATAATGCATATAAAATAGATACAAACCCACAAGAACAAAAATATTTATAACTTCTTTTTATAGTGACAAAGAACTGGAAACTAAGGGAGTTCCTATCTATTGGAGAATGGCTGAATAAATTATGGTATGTGAATGTAATGGGATTCTATCACACCATAGGAAATGATTAAAAGAGCAAGTTCAATGAAACCTGGAAAGAATTGTACAAACTGAAGCAAAGTGAAGTAAGTAGAATGAGAACAATTTATACATTAATAACTTTATTATGCAAATAGATAATTTTAAAAGCCTTCAAGAATGTTGACTCAGTGACCAACCCTGATCTTAGGGTCCCATGAGGATGCATGCTACTCACTTCCTGACAGAGAGGCGATGAATTAAGTGGCTAGAATAAGACATATTATTTTGACATGGACAATATGGGAATTTGTTTTGCTTAACTACGTGTATTCTTTATAATAGTTTTGTTTTGTTTTGTTTTTTCATTTTAAAAATGGTTATGGGTCAGGGAGACAGAAAGAAAACAGTTTTTTGTTCATTTTTTTTTTTAAAGTGGATACTAACTAATTTTTGAGAAGGTACTAGAAATGGGAGAATGGGATATAAACTAGGAATGGTCTCATGCAGAAGATAGTGCTTGAGAATGAGTTTTGAAAGTAGCTAGAGATTCTAAGAGTGAAGGAGAGCATTACAGAAAGGGGGGGGGCAGCCAATATTCACTGTGTGTTTGATTGAGTTAATTTGCACATGAATGTGAGGAATTTTCTAGCCATTCCCAAGCTGCAAAGGTGTAAGATGTGGTTAGCACCAGTTCTTTGAAACAAGGTTGATTAACTTGGGTTGATCCAGGGATGAATTTTCTAGCAATGTTATCTCAACGTGGAATGGACAGAGGTAGTGGGGTGGATAGAGACGGGTTCTGAGAAACCTGGGGAAACTTCTATGAAAAATGCAGAATAAGAAATACAACCGAAAGAGCAATTTTTACAATAACATGATACAGACGAACAACTTGGAAAGATGTAAGAACTTTGATCAATGAAATGACATGTGTTTGTTTGTCCTTTGTTGCCAAAGAAGACCATGCCATCAGAAAAATGATGACGTGACTTACACTTGACTTTGTTTTGAGTGAGGGAGGGCTGTGCAGGTCACCAGCCTTACAGAGGCCCCCAGAGCCATCTGAATCCAGTGACCAGATATTCATGAGGATGACTGGAGATGAACAAGGATGAGGCAATTGGGGGTTAAGTGACTTGCCCAAGGTCACACAGCTAGTGAGCGTCAAGTGTCTGAGGTGAGATTTGAACTCAGGTCCTCTGACTCCTGCACTGGTGCTCTATCCACTGCACCATTTAGCTACTCCAATGAAATGACATATCACAATTTCAGAGGAGTGATGGTGAAGCACAGCCACCAAGCTCTTGATAGAGAAGGGATGAACTCAGAATACAGATTAAGACATCTATTATTTGGACGGGGCCAATGTGGAAATTTGTTTTGCTTGATCTTCATAGTTCAATGGTTTTTCTTTTCTTTTAAATTGGGAAATGTGGAGAAGATTGGGAGGGAAAGAAAATAAATGACTGCAAGTTGATTTTTTAAAAATTAAATTAATAGGGGAAGCATGCATAAAGGCTGTTTTAGAGGGGATTCCTGTATAGGTGAAGGTCAAGCTACATTCATTGGATTGTAATCTCCTTGATAGCAGGAGTAATTTTTTGACCCTTTTTGTATCCCCAGTGCTTAGCATAGTGCCTGGTACATAGTAGTTTCCATTAATAAATTCCATTAATAGGGGGCGGAGCCAAGATGGCGGAGTAGAAGGATGCAAGTTTACAAGCTCCAACCCACAGCACATAGAATTAATGTAAAAAGAGATCCACATAACTTCTGGACCACTGAAAGGGGTACAGAAACAGAGTGGAAGAGATTTCCGTGCCAGAGAGCCCTGGAGACCCGTCCCCAGGGTCTGTCGCGCCCCGGAAAGTGGACCCCACCCCCAGCGCTGCCCTGGCCGCGGCCCCAGAAAAGCTGACCCGAGCAGGCTTCAGGGACGAAAGCTCCAGCAGCCGGGAAAGTCCCTCCGCCCACAGGAGCTACAGGTCAGTGAGAGAGGCTGGGCTGGAGGAGGGAAGTGGAGTGTCTCTGTGACTCGGGCCCCCTCGGGAGGAAGCAGCGGTGGCAGAGACGGGGCAGGAAGCGGCGGAGGCAGAGGCGTGGGCGGCAGTGGAGGCAGCAACGACGGCAGCACGGGCTGCCTCAGCAGCAGGCAGGATCCTCATTACAGAAGGTCTCTGCATAAACAACCTGAGGGAGCTGAGCCTGCGAGACGGCCCTGCCCCACTCTCCTCTATTACTCAAGGTCTCTGCATAAAGCCCCTGAGGAGGCTAAGCCTGGGAGGCGGCCCTGCCCCCACCCCAGCACCAGAACTAAAGTTTGCTGCGGAAAGCCTATTTGAACCTCAGACCCCAAGCACTAGCTGGGCGGATCTAGGCAGGGGTGGACAGGAATCTCAGAAGTCAAGTAACT
The DNA here is from genome assembly GCA_023548195.1 of Bettongia penicillata ogilbyi. Taxonomy (NCBI): domain Eukaryota; kingdom Metazoa; phylum Chordata; class Mammalia; order Diprotodontia; family Potoroidae; genus Bettongia; species Bettongia penicillata. Next base: position 2,409,971 of record JAJHZJ010000518.1, on the reverse strand, counting down.
GGCTGGGAAAATGCCTAGAAAAGGGAAGAAAAATAAGACTATAGAGAATTTTTTCCAACAAATGCAAATGATCCCAACATTCGGATCTGATGACGAGGATAAGGATGTATTCTCGCCATAGGGGAAAGATGTGGAGGGTGGGGCCTCAGTACCCCAGACACCCCAGGGGGATGTCAGGTGGGCTCAGGCCTTGGAAGAGCTCAAAAAGGATTTTGAAAAGCAAGTTAGACAAGTGGAGGAAAAGCTGGGAAGAGAAATGAGAGACATGCTAGAAAAGTATGAAAAACGGGTCAATACCTTGGTTAAGGAGACCCCAAAAAATGCTGAAGAAAATAACACCTTGAAGACTAGGCTCACTCAATTGGCAAAAGAGGTTCAAAAAGCCAATGAGGAGAAAAATGCTTTCAAAAGCAGAATTAGCCAAATGGAAAAAGAGGTCCAAAAGCTCACTGAAGAGAATAGTTCTCTCAAAATTAGAATGGAACAGATGGAGTCTAATGACTTTACGAGAAACCAAGAAATCACCAAACAAAACCAAAAGAATGAAAAAATGGAAGAGAATGTGAAATATCTCATGGGAAAAACAACTGACCTGGAAAATAGATCCAGGAGAGACAATTTAAAAATTATGGGACTACCTGAAACTCATGATCAAAAAAAGAGTCTAGACATCATCTTCCATGAAATTATCAAGGACAACTGCCCTGACAATCTACAACCAGAGGGCAAAATAAGTATTGAAAGAATCCATCGATCACCACCTGAAAGAGATCCAAAAAGAGAAACTCCTAGGAACATTGTGGCCAAATTCCAGAACTCCCAGCTCAAGGAAAAAATCTTGCAAGCAGCTAGAAAGAAACAATTCCAGTACTGTGGAAATACAATCAGGATAACTCAAGATCTAGCAGCTTCTACATTAAGGGATCAAAGGGCGTGGAATAGGATATTCCAGAAGTCAAAGGAACTAGGACTCAAACCAAGAATCACCTACCCAGCTAAACTGAGTATAATACTTCAGGGGAAAATATGGTCTTTCAATGAAACAGAGGACTTTCAATCATTCTTGGTGAAAAGACCAGAGCTGAAAAGAAAATTTGACTTCCAAACACAAGAATGAGAAGAAGCATGAAAAAGTAAACAGCAAAGAGAAGTCAGAAGGGACTTACCAGAAGTGAACTGTTTACATTCCTACATGGAAAGACAGTATTTGTAACTCTTAAAACTTTTCAGTATCTGGGTAGTTGGAGGGACCACACACACACATGTACATGCATGCACGCACACACAGAGACAGAGAGCACAGAGTGAATTGAATAGGATGGGACCATAGCTTAAAAGAAATTAAGGTAAATGGTGAGAGAGAAATGTAGTGGGAGGAAAGAGGGTGAAATGGAATGGGGTAATTATATGTCATTTAAGAGGCAAGTAGGAGACTTTTTAGTGGAGTGATAAAGAGGAGAGCTGAGAAAAAAAAAAAAAACAAGAAGTTTACCCTCATCACATTTGACTAAAGGAAGGAATAAAATGCACACTCATTTTGGTATGAAAACCTATCTTACAGTATAGGAAAGTGGGGGGGAAGGAGATAAGCAAGGGGGGGATGATGGAAGGGAGGGCAAAGAGAGGAGGGAGCAATTTGAAGTAAACACTTGGGGAGGGACAGGATCAAAAGACAGAAGAGAAACGATGAGGGGCAGGTTAGGAGGGATGGTAATCCAGTTAGTCTTACACAACACGACTATCAGGGAGGTCATTTGCAAAACTACACAGATATGGCCTATATTGAATTGCCTGCTGTCCCAAAAGGAATGGGTGGGGAGGGAGGGATGGGGAGAATTTGGAACTCAAAGTTTTAGGAACAACCGTTTAGTATTGGTGTTGCAAGTAGGAAAGAAGACATACAGTTAACGAGGAATAGAAAGTCATCTGGCCCTACAGGAGAAAAGAGAAGATGGAGACAAGAGAAGGGAGGGATAACAGAAGAGAGGGCAGATTGGAGATAGGGAAAATTAGATTGCTTGGGGTATTGGGGTGGGGGGAGGGGATAAAAGGGGAGAAAATTTGGAACCCAAAAATTTGTGAAAATGAATGTAAAAAGTTAAATAAATAAAAAAAGAAATTCCATTAATAAATGTTTGTTGAGTGATAACTGATTGATTGATTGATTGAAGTTGAATGACCTCTGAGGTCCCTTCCAGCTCTGGAATTTTGACCTCTGGGGGAGGAGGAAGGGGAGGAAACAGTTTCATGCTTGCAAATACTTTTAGCCAGGAAGCCCCTGGGTTTGCAAAAAAAAGACTAAAGAAATCCTACACTTTACCCTGATCTTGGATCCCACCTTTGTCAAACATTAGCTGACTTTAAAGAATATGTTATAAGTAGAACTTGATGAGAGAATTTAGTACTAGCCTGGTATTGAGATATTTTTAGATGGACTATTTTCTTCCAGTTGCCCAGTCAGAGTAATTTCACACTGAATAATATTTAATTAGTTTAATTAAATGAATTGGTTTTAATTAGTTTAATTAATCAAACCTGACCTCAGAAACTTACTAGCTATGTGACCTTGGGCAAGTTACTTAACCCCTGTTTGCCTCAGTTTTTTCATCTGAAGAATGGGCACCTACCTCCCAGGGTTGTTGAAAGGATCAAACACGATAATAATTATAAAGCACTTAGCATGGTGCCTGGTATGTAGTAATTACTATATAAAAGTCAGCTATTGTTCTTCTGTTGTTATTAAGTGCCCAGATTTCAAATGAGCCAAGACTTCAGCAAGAGAGTGAAGGAGAAAGGGAGGAAGGGAGGGAAGGGGGAAAGAAGGAAGGAAAAAAGGAAGGAAGGAAGAGGAAGAAAGAAATTATTCAGAACAAGTCCCTTTGGAATGATAGCAGAAATCACTCTTTCCCCAGGTCAAAACTTCACTGGCCTCATTTTTTTTTCAAAATGAACACAGCAAGGTTCCCAAGCTGAACTATTTTTTTCCTCCAAAATAATTGTTCTCTTTCCACCGGCTGACTCAGGAATCTGACTTTGTCTGCACTTGATATAGATAGGTGTGACTAGGTAGCTGTTGATGGATTTCATGGCAGCGCTCTGTGTTTTTCTTCTTGGCTCTGCAGTGATCTGAGAAGCTTACTTGAAATGGAAGCTCATAGAACATAGCTAGAGATGTCTTTATATCCTTAATAATCTTCCCTTCAGACACAGACAAAGACTGTTAACCTGTGACAAAGTCTCGATTGTTCTTAATGGATAAAAATCTGAAGCAGGCTGAATCTAGGGAGGGTCTTTAAGAAGCCAAGCAGTGATGAGACAGGCTTGTTTAGTAGATAGCAAGGCTCTGAGTCAGAATGACCTGAGTTTTTTAGTCCTGAGTCCTCCCTCTGACGTGCCACCTGTCAGTACCCTAGGCAACAATCTGCCTTGGATTGTCTCAACACCATGAAACCATGAAATTTGGCCTGAAAAATGAAAGAAAGACAAGAACAGAGGAGTGAAAAGTCTATAAGTCTCTATATGACAAAAATCATTTCACGGAAAGATTGCCTGCATTGGAATGAGAGGATTGTTGTGGCTGTTGAGTATTTTCAGTTGTTTCTGACTCTCCATGACCCCATTTGGGGTTGTTTGGACAAGGATACTGAGTGGTTTACCATTTCCTTCTCCAGCTCATTTTATAGATAAGGAAACTAAGGCAAACAGGGTTAAGTGACTTACCTAAGGTCATATAGCTGGTAAGTAACTTGAGGCTGAATTTGAAGTCAGGTCCTACTGAATCAAGGGCCGACACTCTAACCACTGCTCTACCTAGCTAGAGTGAGAAGACCTGAGCTCAAAACCTGCATCTGTCACTCATCTACCTAAGGTATCTACCTTAAAGCTTTCTTGGCCTTTGTTTTCTCATCTGTAAAATGAGAGGGTCAATCTGGGTGGCCTCTAAGGTTCCTCCCAGTCCTAAATCTATGCTTTTCTGATCCTACGACTTTTATCCAGATGAAAGCAGAGTTTGTATTTACTTTCATTTGTACTGAAAGGATGTAAATCCTTATAAAGCAAGGACTTTTGGTCTGGGTCATGGCACCCCCAAAACCTAGCATGGCATCTGGCACATAGTAGTTGCTTAGTATGTGCTTGTTTCTTGATTGAACAACTGATTGATTGATGTCTGCTCAACATGGGAGAGGTTAGGAGAGAAGTATATTTGTGGTCTAGGATGGC